>OV815288.1:47740611-48940611 GCA_929108145.2 Limnephilus rhombicus
ACAGACACGTGCGGGATGACAGCGGCGGAGAATCTAATCCGCCTCCAGCGCGCGCTGCGCGGGAAGGCACGGGATGCAGTCAACCCACTGCTGATGGATCCCGAGCAGGTCGGAGAGATCATGGAGACCCTCAGGAACCGGTTCGGGGGGGCGCAAGCGATTGCCGCGGTGATGCACGAGAGGGTGAAGAATTTACCGCGGCTCGCCGACGATGCGACCAACGAGGCCCTGGTCGAGTACTCGGGGACGGTTCAGAATGTGGTGACGTCGCTCGGCAACCTGGCCGACAACTACCTAATGAACCCTGCGCTGCTGAGCGAGATGTCCTCGAAGATGCCCTTCGCCCTACGCATCGCTTGGCTGGAGAAGGTCGCGGACAACCCCGAGCAAGCGGACGTCCACCAGTTTGCGGCCTTTCTGAAGCGGCTCGCGAATGCGGTCCCGCGCTCCGGCCTGGTCGACCCGGCCAAGACAACCCGCCCGCGCCGCGAGCAGGTGCACGCACAGAGCGCGGGATATGAAAAGAGCGCAGTGAAGGATTGGGAAAAGGGCGACAAAAGTGAAAAGGGCGACAAAAGTGAAAGGGGCAACAAAAGTGAGAAAAGTGAGAAGAGTGTGAAGTGTGCAAAGTGTAATGGCGCCCACACATTGAGCGAGTGCCCGCAGTTCGCCGCGATGGATGTTCCCGCTCGGTGGGAACTTTTTTTTTTTTTTTTTTTTTTTTTTTTTTTTTATTAGAAGAAAAAAGTTATAAAATATTACAGGAAATCAAAATAAAATAAGATATTACAAAAAAGAAAAGTCCCAATAAACTACTTTTAAGTAGTTTGTCAATGGGTGCTTTTACTTTGAAGTTTTTTTTTTTTTTTCTTTTTTTTTTTTTTTTTTTTTTTTTTTTTTTTTTTTTTTTTTTTTTTTTTTTTTTTTTTTTTTTTTTTTTTTAAATAAAACTTATAATGCAGTTAGACATTTTTTGTGTTACGAGTACTACAAGAATGTTAATACAAACTTTTTCTTTCGGCGAGCCAATTTTTCAATATAATATTTGTTCTTACATTATTTGTACATTTTTTAATTTTAGCAGGTAACATATTTAAGCATGTAGGTATCATGTAGTCCAGCGTTCTTTGTCCATATTTGTTTAAGTGCTTAGGTACGATTAGTCCTTCATTTAACGTAAATCGAGTATTGTAAGTGTGGTCCAGTCTATTTATGTATATAGGGCTATTCATATGCTGAAAAATAATTTTATGCCACAGAATTGCTCTTACTGAGAGAATTTTAAGATTCTGGTAAAAGTACGGAACATTGTGTCTTTGCTCGTATAAACTTTTATGAGCTAATAATTTAACTAATGAATTTTGGACAGATTGAACATGATTAACATTTGTCTTACAGGAAAGTCCCCAAGCTGTAATTCCGTACCTTATAATAGACTCAGCTAATAATAAATAAATTATTCGAAGTGTGCATATTGGAACATAGAATTTAAGTTTATATAATCTACTAACAATAGATCTCAGACGTTCACAGACTTTATTTATTTGTAAATCCCATTTGAAAAAGCAGTCAATAATTACACCTAAATAAACATATTCTTTAACCACTTCAATATTTTCGCATGTACACAATGCTGGGATACCAACATGTAAGCAATCTGAACCGTGTGTTTTTATTTCTGGTGTAATAATATTTGTCTTGGCATTGGGTGATCTAATATGTATCAATTTAGTTTTTTTTGCATTTATGATTAAACCAGAGTCATGAGACCATTTCAAAAGCTCAATGTAATCCTTTTGTAAGAGTTCAATACATAATTTTAAATCACTGCGAGAAATCACTAGTGCAGTATCATCCGCATATACAAAGTGTTTTACATGTTTAAAGATGTACTTAATAAAAGATACATAAATGATATATAAAATTGGACCTAATATGGAACCTTGAGGAACGCCAGCTAAAATTTTTCTTTTTTTACTTAAAGTGTTCAATAGCTTTATTTTCATGCATCGGTTGTTCAAGTAATTTTCAAATAGTTTTAGGAGCTTTCCTCTTATTCCTATGATTTCTAGTATCTGCAATAATTTTCTATGATTAATAGTGTCAAATGCTTTAGAATAATCTATAAATAAAACTAATACATGATTTTTACTATTTAGTTCATTATTTATGAAACTGGCAAATTTTTGAAGTAGCATTTCGGTACCCTTTTTTTTCTGGAATCCATATTGATTTGTATCAATAATAGAAAAATCTTCTAAATATTTTATTAATTTCAACTGAATGTATTTTTCAAGAATTTTTTCGAGTGATGGCAAAATACTAATCGGTCTATAATTACCCAATAGAGTGTGATCACCTCCTTTATAAATGGGTCTGATAATACTACATTTTAAGTCATCTGAAATTTTTGCTTCAAATAAAATTCTATTTACAAAATGGGCTATGATTGGAGCTAAAATTATTATATATTTTTTAATATCACTCATTCTGATATTATCAATTCCAGGAGAAGAGCTTTTAAGTTGCCGCACAATGCTTTCTATATCAGAAATTTTGGCCCTTGGTAGGTACATGCTTTGAGGCATCTTCTCTGGTTCAAAAGCATTTGTCCTGTAATTACATTTATGTAACATATTGCAAACACTGTCAGAGAAATAATCAACAAAATCATTAGTTACATTTTCTTTGGTCCGATCTTTCATCAAATATTTGGAGGCAACTTGGTCACAATTATTTTTACATTTCTTACCTAAAATTTGATTACACTCGTCCCATGTCTTTTTTGAATCTTGAAATAGATTTTTGAATTTGTCATTATAGTATGAGGTTTTTAATTTAAGTAACAATTTATTTAAAACATTTCGATAACACTTATATTCTTTTTCATAGTATTTATTTGTTGGGGCATTTTTCCAACGCTTATATAAATAATCCCTTTTTTTAATTTTATATAGTGCATCACTAGATATCCAATCATTTATGGCATAAGGTCGGCTTTTAGGTTTTTTGCTTATTATAATTGTGCTGTTTTTATACAAGTCGTCAAAATAATTTTTAATTTTTTAAATAAATAACCGAACATTCGGTTTCCTTTAGAAGCGACTTCCAGTCATAATTACAAATACGTTTATCAATCTGTTTTTGCGAAAGAATTTTGACGTTATTAGAATCGCTAGAATTGAAATTAACTACCGACTTATAGAGTATGCTTACAGCTGTTGTATTATGATCGGCAATATTATAATCACATACGCACGCGGAGATTGTACTGGTTAATCCAGTAGGTAACTTTCCGCTAACTCGCACAAAAAAGTGATCTAAGCAAGAACTAACAATTTTCCCTTGAACTATTACTTCTCGTGTAACATAATTTATACATTTTTTAAATAGTTATTAGTAAGAATATTTTCATATTTTATAATGATAGCATCATTTTTATGTAATAAATTTAAATTTACATCACCGAAAAATATTACACTTTCATTTGATTTAATATTGTTTTCAAACACATTGGATATTTCTGACAAAAATGCTTGCTTATTTAAATTCGGGGGTCGGTATATTGCCAAGACATTTAGAGTACTGTTATTTGGAAGTGTCAATATTCCAAAAACGTTCTCAAAATATTTACTGTCCAGAAATATTTGCGAAAAGGAGAGGTTATTCTTTACATATAACAAAATGCCTCCACCGGATTTATGGTTTCTGCAATAGTGGTACGAATTGAAACCGGGAATATCATAAAGATTAACAAGTTCCGAACGAATTGCAGTTTCGCAAAGCATGAGTACGTCAATGTGATTTAAGCAGTCTTTAAAATAAACATGAAATAGGTCCCAATACCTACCTATAGATCTAATGTTTAGTTCCACAAAATTGAGTTTACTCGTTTCACGTTTCATTGTGTCTTGCTTACGAAGCCATTCGCACAGGTTATTTATCTTACAAAAATTTATGTCATTATCATCATCTATGAAACTAAAAGACATAATGTGTGTAACTAAAATACTTAATAACTAAAATATAAGTATGCAATTTTATTCCTGGCATTGGCATTTCATACTGATTTACGCAATTATTATAACTAATTGTTAAAATTGAAGTTGACATTGAATGCATATTTAAATAAATTCGCAGCAATAATAATATCACGAATAATAATGAATAATAATAATTCATGCCCAAAAATAGTCCATCAAGGTTGACTTCAATTTGTTTTGGTGACAGTATTGAATAAACTGTCATTGTATTTCTAGTGATAATGTTATAGAGAAGAAACATAGTATAAAGTATATCAATTTTGTTTTGTGTAAATAATATTTCACAAGCCTTAACACTTTGAGAACAGGCTAAAATTTGAATCCATCGTTTTTGTTTTAAAATTTTACTGAAAAATATAATTAAATAATTTTTTAATATTTCTAATGATTCTTTAACACTTTGATGGTAGGTTAATAATATTATAATGATTTTTTTTTGGTTTTAACATTTTACAGAAAGTTATAACTAAATTGTAGGAAGATTCAGAAAACAATCGCATTTTATGCAAACATATAAATTTCGATATTGTGTTTTTAATATTTGAGCATACCATGAGGGCTGTCACTGTTAAGAATTTAAAAGAAGGTGCATACCTATTCATAATTTATACGCCCTTGTGCAATAGTCATCATTTTTTTTAAATACGTACAATTTTTGCTGTTTGCTTTATGATTTGTATCGTTAGTTGACTTGAATGTGTTGTTTTGGAATTCACAATTTTTGCATTTTTCTTCTTTGTTTTTATTAGGGCAGTCTTTCCAGGGATGATCCATGGCGCAGTGTAGACACGTGGCATTCTTGTCCTTATTTAGGCAGTTGATAGCTGAGTGACCAAATTTCAAGCAATGAAAGCATTGCATAATTGGAATTGCGTCCTCCACCCGTACTCTGTAGTATCCAATATTTATTTTCTCTTTAGATATGAGATATTTCCTAAGTTTTCCACTTGTTTCGATTATGTAGTTCGTAAGATTATTTTGTCCTTTTGGTTTAAGCATTTTCACTAATTTAACTGAGTTTTTTGGATTTTCATCCATTATGATTTTTGGATTTTCATCCATTATGAACTCGCGAAAGTAGTGCGCGTGTGTAACAAGTGTTTAGAAAAGGGCCACTATACCCGTTATTGCAAATCTAAAGTGAGCTGTGGAGTGGGCACGTGCCGTTTCGCCCACCACAGACTATTGCACGACGGGTCGCGGTACCCCGCAAGCAGTGACACCGTGAATACGACGGTGGCCCACGGGCCAAGTGAAGTGTTCCTGAAAGTGGTGCCAGTGAAAGTTTGTGGCCCAAAAGGGCAAGTGTTGACGCACGCGCTGCTCGATGACGGGTCAACAGTAACCCTTATCGACGCGGCAATAGCAGAGCAAGTGGGAGCAAGCGGGCCTCCCTGTGGACTACGCATACACGGGGCCTACGGGACCTGCTGGTCAGACAGCAACTCTCGGCGAGCGAAAGTATCAGTGCGAGGCGACAGTGGGGAGTACGCCATCTCCGCCAACACGGTGCGGGATCTGAACTTGCCGGACCAAGCAGTAGTGGGCCACCGGCCAGTGCAGCCGCGTATGCTGATAGGACAAGACAACGTGCATCTCCTGGTAGCACGTGAACAGCAAATGAAAAGCGGCGGCCGCATGTCGACACGGACGGCCCTCAGTTGGATCATGCATGGAGGACGTCGGGACATCGACGGCGGCATCACACTCAACATGTCGGCCAAGGCAGCGGACCCGGACCACAGGGTGGACAAGCTGGTCAAGCAGCATTTCGCCGTGGATTCGCTGGGCGTGACCGCCGCGATCCGGGTGTCCGCGGACATCCAACGAGCAGAGGCACTAATGAAGAGCACCACCCGCCTAGCAGGGACAAACCGGTGGGAGACCGGCCTACTATGGAGGGAGGACGACGCCTGGCTGCCCGACAACCGGCAGTGCGCAATAAACCGGCTCGCCTCGCTTGAAAGGAAATTGGGCAGGGAGCCCCAATTGGCGGCGGCGTACACAGGCAAGATAGAGCACCTCATAGAGCGGGGATATGCGGTAAAGTTGTCCGAGGAGGAAGCAAACACTCCATGCAGAAGGAAATGGTACCTGCCGCATTTTGCCGTATCAAACACGAATAACCCCGGGAAATTGCGGGTGGTATTTGACGCCGCTAGCCGCTGCCGAGGTACGAGCCTGAACGACCAGTTGCTAACCGGGCCCGACCTCCTGTCCTCACTGCTGGGGAACTTGCTGCGGTTCCGCGAGGGGAAGGTCGCCATAGCAGCCGATATAGAGGAGATGTTTCTAAGGATCCGCATAAAAAAGGAAGACCAGATGTCCCAGCTCTTCCTATGGCGTGCTAGGCCACAGGAACCACCTAGCACCTACAAACTGACGGCAATGATGTTCGGCGCAACGTGTTCCCCGAGTAGTGCGCAGTTCGTGCGTAACCGAGTGGCCGAGCAAGGCGCCGCTGAGTTCCCCGATGCCGCCGCTGCAGTGCGGTCTAAATTCTATATGGACGATTATTTGGACGCCGCCGACACCGTGAGGGAAGCCGCGACGCTGGTTCGAGAGGTCGGTGCCTTGCTGGCTCAAGGAGGGTTTTACCTCGCTAGCTGGGCATCCAACGCGCCCACCGCCATCCAGAGTGTTCCAGCAGAAAAAAGGGCAAAGTCAGCCGTCACCATAAGCAGCGGCGCCGATGCTGAAACGGAAAAGGTGCTGGGATTAGCGTGGGACCCTTGCAGCGATGAATTCATCTACAAATTCAAGGAGACCGAAGCAGCTGAGCTCGTCAGACACCCAACAAAGCGGCAGCTGCTGAGCACCGTTATGAAAATCTTCGATCCGGTGGGGTTTGTAGCCTGCCTCACCGTGCGATCGAAGATCCTCCTACAAGATGTCTGGAGGTCCAGCGTTGGCTGGGACGAGCGCATCCAGGACGCGCATGCGACACAATGGGCCAGCTGGGTAAAAACGCTGCAGGAGAATGACATCCGAGTCCCGAGGCGCTGCTTGCAAAGAAAGAACGGGGCATTCGAGCTGCACCTCTTCTGCGACGCCTCGGAGTCTGCCTGCTGCACCATCGCGTACCTGGTCGAGGGGAACCCGGAGGGCAAACGCGCTACCTTCCTGGCAAGTAAATGCAAGGTGGCGCCCCTCAAGCCTTTGTCTATCCCGCGGCTCGAGCTTCAAGCAGCGCTGATGGCCGCCCGCCTCGCGGCCAGCATAAGAACAGAGACGCAGTGCCGCATAAGTCGGACGACCTACTGGACAGATTCCACAACGGTTCTATGCTGGCTACGAACGGACCCCAGGAGCTATTCAACATTTGTCTCCAACCGCTTGGGTGAGATCGACGATCTATCGAGTACCAGCGAATGGAGATGGGTCCCTACAAAGTTCAATCCAGCGGACATCGGGACACGCGACGTGGAGGTACCGGACCTCACACAAACTGGAAGGTGGTTCTCCGGACCACCCTTTATCACTCTCCCAGATACTGAGTGGCCAGTGCAACGCGGTCACGGGATGCAGCCGGACGAAAGTGCCTTGGAGCGGAAGCCCAAGTTTGTGGGCCTTACCACCGTAGAGGAGAAGGCCCTGCTGGCTATCGAGCGCTTCTCATCATGGCTCCGACTAATCCGCTCAACAGGATGGATGCTGCGGTTCATCAGGCGGTGTCGCGACGGACCCTATCGCGCCCTCCATGAAGGCCCCCTGCGCGCGGAAGAGATCCAGGAAGCTGAAGTCCGCTGGGTCCGGCAGTCTCAGAGGGATGCCTTCAACACAGACATGAGGGCGCTGCGCATTGGCGCGCCCACACCCACCGGTAGCCGACTCAATGCCCTGACACCATTTCTCGGGCCTGACGGAATCCTACGAATGGGCTCCCGGCTACAAGCCGCTAAAAGAGTCGTGCAAGGCGTACGGACCCCGATCATACTAGACGGGGATGACCCCTACACCCGCCTGCTGATCCTCCACTATCACAAAAAAGGGGATCACGCAAGCACAGAGCGAACCATGTCCGAGCTAAGAAGTAGCTTCTTTATACTGAGACTACGGACGAACCTCAGGAAAATTGCGCACACCTGCCCCGAATGCCGCATACGAAGAGGGAGGCCCCACCCGCCACTAATGGGTCAATTACCGGCAGCCCGACTAGCCCACCATGTACGCCCGTTTACCAATTGCGGGCTGGACTACTTCGGGCCGATTGACGTTACCATCGGCCGGCGGCGGGAAAAAAGATACGGGGCCCTGTTCACTTGCCTCTCCACCCGAGCGATACACTTGGAGATCGCCCACTCGCTGTCAGCAGATTCCGCCATTATGGCCCTCAGAAGGATGACCGCGAGGAGAGGACAGCCCGAGGCGATCTACTCGGACAACGGAACAAACTTTCGCGGGGCGGACCGCGAGATGAGGGAGGCGCTAAAAGAGCTCCAAGAGGACCCCCGACTGCAGGATCATCTCTCCACGCAAGGAACAGAGTGGCACTTTCTCCCGCCAATGTCACCGCATATGGGGGGAGCTTGGGAGAGACTAGTAAGGTCTGTGAAACGAGCACTGGAGGCGGTCCTAAGAGAACGAGCACCCCGGGAAGAGACCCTCTTGACGGCAATGGCTGAAGCAGAGTATGCCGTGAATAACCGGCCGCTCACCCACCTGTCCGTCGACCCCAGAGATGAGGAACCACTAACGCCTAATCACTTCCTGCTAGGATCTGCAGGTGGGCGGCCGCACCTGTCGCTTTACGGCCCGAAGGACGAGGAGATCTGCCTACGGAAGCAGTGGCGCATCAGTCAACAGATGGCGGACATGTTCTGGCGACAATGGCTGAAGGAGTACCTCCCCACCATGGCAGAGAGGCCAAAGTGGCAACACCGCAGCGCCCCCGTGCAGAAGGATGATCTGGTCCTCATCGTGGATTCCACCCTGCCCCGCAACAGCTGGCCCAGGGGACGAGTCGTCGAGGCGATTCCCGCAGCAGATGGCCAGGTGCGAGCAGTACGCGTGAGGACGAGCACGGGCGAGTACATAAGGCCTGTAGTGAAGATCATCGTCCTCCTATCAGCCACGCCACCTCCGACGCAGCTTCCAGCGGCAGGCAGACCACGTGCACCAGCGGGCCACAGAGGATCCGGCCGCCAGGGACACCGACGTCGCCGCACCCGTCCTAGCTGAGTAGGGCACAGCTGACGCTGCACCGGGGGGAGTGTACCGGACGTGTCGACGAGGGAAAGAAGATTCCCTTCCGGACATCTTCTTCCTTTATTTTTAAGAAAGATTAAATATATTTTGTAGACGAAGACGAGGATGAGTTCCCTCACAGGCCGTCCTCGTCTCTTTAAATAACGTAGGATTAAGGGTTAGAGGCAAATAATATGCTAATAATTATGTTCACAATTAAAATGTACCCTGTTTGAATAAAGACCAGTTCCCTTTGCCCCAAGAACGGGCTCCTCCTGGTCGTCTTGGCCGGGGGTGAAATCCCCCCGCGTGGACGGGCGGGCACGGCTTCCTACCCTTCCCCTACCACCTACCCACCGGGCGGACCGATAGGAACGCTCCGTCCGGGGGAGTAGGTATTCCTTTGCCCCAAGAACGGGCTCCTCCTGGTCGTCTTGGCCGGGGGTGAAATCCCCCCGCGTGGACGGGCAGGCACGGCTTCCTACCCTTCCCCTCACCTACCCACCGGGCGGACCAATAGGAACGCTCCGTCTGGGGGAGTAGGTATTTGTGAATCGGAAATACACGAAAGGCTCCGAATGTTTTGTCAAATTATGGGAGTTCGGTCTAATCTGTCACCGAATAAATGATATGGACAGATAGACCGGACTCTCCTCTATGTTAATAAATATCTCTGATGAATGTATAATTAATAATGATTTAGATATTTAAGTTTCCCTGACAAAATGTGGGTGCAGGGACCCCATTGAAAGTTATTTGACATGCCATAATAAAATTAAATAAATTACTAGGGGAGAGGTCGTGGGGGTCAGACATAAGAGAAGGATAAGGGGAAGAGCTGAGATAACAGAGAACTCTGCTGTGTAGCCCGCAGCAGAGGTTATAGCCCGCCAAAACTCGAACCGCCGGAAAAATGGGCAAAAGGTTCGAGCCCACCCGCGCCGGCGGCAAGGGCAAGGGGCCGGCTATAAATACAGCGGTACCCCGGGAACATCGAGCATTCGACAAGAAGCGTTTCCAACGCACACACGCACTTGACAAACTCGATCTGGTACCGTCTCAAGCACTTCTCCGCCTCTTCTGCCTGACCTAAGGACCTCTTCCCGGACTTGACTTGAAAAACTTGGATTTCATTTCTGCCCCCCCTTTTGGACGCTGCCTCTTCCTCTTGTGGGCCATTACCGGGGCGTTATTGACGAGCATCTTGGCGGCTACCCAGGACTACCCAGCACCCCTATTTTACAGTCTATGTGAGTGGCGGGAAACGTCGCTTACAGTAGGTACCTGGCAAAACAGATCTGGTCGCCAAACACAACTAGAGTTTTTTTTTTAAATATTTCTTTATGTGAATGAATACCTTACCAGAGTTCCATCTGTTACCGTCTAGAGCCAGTGAGACTATGGCATCCACAATTACGTTGTGGGGCTAAGGTAAGTGTAGAGGGAAGGATATGGGGAAGAGGAAGATGGGGTTGTATCTGGCTTTTCAGATCTAGTCACTAAACACGGCCAAAGCCATTTAAAGCGACGTTTCAATTTTGTATGGTGGTCTTACACCAGAGCCATAAAAATTAAAATAACTTAATTAATTAATTAAATTAAGATAAAAGATAAATATTTTGATTTAAATATTGCCTACGCAACAACTACGGTCACATACTACGAGGGGAGAAATATCACTTGCTTCAATTAATATTAAAAGGCAAGATAGAGGGTCACCTAGGGCCTGCTAGGAGACAAATGTCTTAGCAGCGAAATGTACGAGAGTTGTATTAGAAATTTACGAGAGTTGTATTAGAAATGTACGAGAGTTGTATTAGAAATGTACGAGAGTTGTATTAGAAATGTACGAGAGCTGTATTAGAAATGTAGGAGAGTTGTATTAGAAATGTACGAGAATTGTATTAGAAATGTACGAGAATTGTATTAGAAATGTACGAGAGTTGTATTAGAAAATCTCGTTGAATTTAATGTTTCAAAGACCCAATCTTGTCTGATTACGTCTAAAAGGGATCGAAATGAATATCTAGTATCCTTCAACGGAAGCAATCTTCCGAACAGGCCCTCCATTGATATGCTTGGTGTAACCCTAAGTGACCAGCTCAGGTATGGGGGCTCCATCGAAGCCAGAGTAAAGTTAGCCTCCCAAAAACTGGGCATACTGTACAGGGCCCGCAGATACTTTAATAGTGCACAACTGCTAACCCTGTAAAAATCACAAGAGCGCCCCGCGGTTGAACTTGGCAGCCACCTCTGGTCTGGAGCTCCAAAATACCTGAAAAATACCCTCGACTCTGTGCAGAAACGGGCGGTCCGTTTAATAGATTCTCCCATCTTAACAGATAGATTGCAATCTTTAGAGCACAGGCGTAGGTGGGAATGCTATCCTTGTTCTACCGGTATTACAATGGAAGATGCTCCGAGGAACTAGCATCATCGATCCCTTCGGCACCGGTGCGTAGTCGGGAAACACGCCAAACGCGTGCCCAAAACTTGACATTTGTACACGGTTGACGTTCTTGTGTTCAACAGCTCGGCTGTGGAATGATTTGCCGGCCTCTGTGTTTCCTCCTTCCTACAACATGGGTCTCTTCAAGACCAATGTTCATTCCTTCCTCTCCTCAAAAAGACCCTCCATACAGCATCCCAGATGAAATGAATAGAAATGTATTTTTTTTGTCCGCTTTACAGAACTACCAGTTATTTATAACACCCCAAAAACAAATAAGGAAAATGAATTAAGATGTTTATATTATAAATTCATTCAACACAACCCCATCAATATTTTCTCAGAAAGTCAAATATTATGTAGTTGCACTCGTAAATAACATTTGGTAGAAAGAGATAGTTGATTTTTCACATGCTTTGATATTAATAATTATGAAAAATGGAAGGCTACTGTGTTGCTAATCCAATTTAACAAATTCATTTCATCAAAATGATTCTACGAATATAGACCGAAACTTGTGATGAAAATATATTTATTCATCTTAATGTAATCCTGTTGGAGGAAATATCTAATAACACTCTTGTGATTGGGTTCGTATGAGCATCTTTCATGTTCTGATTCATCTCGCTAATCTGTACCTTTGATCTGATGTGTTCTATGTACTTCAACCTGCCTTCTACTTTATATTCTAATATCTTAGGAATATTCGTCATAAAATAGAACAAGTAAGAAATGTGCAGGTAGAAGACTTTTGATAAATGTATCATTGAAGTAGAAGATGATACTAATAAATCTAAACGAACAAGATACAGAGAAATAAAAAGGTAAGGGTACTTCAGCACCAGCACTAGAACACGTCTCCATACTTCGGCTTCTCAAAATATACTGGATGAATTCAACGACCATAAACCTAATGCTTATAGAGGTGGGATTTCACTGCCATATTCCACCTGGCGCGCTTCTTAAGGTCATTTTGTTCGCGTTGTATAAGCATGTGTGCATTACTTTTCAGCCTATCCTCGTATACTTATACATCTAAACGCAACATGTAACAGAACAGGACACAGAAAAATAAAAAGGAAAGGGTCGCCACCGCGACTTGAACTCAGGATATCTTTTTTTTGGGTGTTATGCCGTGTTGCTCTACCTCCTCCTTTAGCCAACGTTTCGGACAGCGTTACAGTGTCCATCATCAGGACAGATGTGTGTCGGCATCTGACCTGATGATGGACACTCTAACGCTGTCCGAAACGTTGGCTAAAGGACGAGGTAGCGCAACACGGCATAACACCCCAAAAATAAATAACAAAAATACTTTTGGCCGTGAAAATCTAAAATCATATCTCAGGATATCTTGTCTTACCGGGACACAGCGTCCTAACCAACTCGGCCATTAAGACCTATATTTTGTGTCATTTTTGTCGATCTGGCTGAAATGCTGAAAAATCCATAAGATGTTATAATGGTTTGTCTAGTCTGTAGATAGAAGTAAGATTGTAGAAATATATAAATTTGCACAGCGCTCTTGAGATGATTTTTCACAAAAACGGCGCTATACAAATCGTTTAAATATTATTATCATTACCTACTCCATTAAATCTTCAACGTCCCACAACAAAAGATAAATCATCGGCTATAAAATAAAAGACGCCAGTAAAAAAAGCTTGTAGAATTAAATACGCCCGATGTCGAGTTGGTCTCATTCCAGATTCCCGCAAATGGATTTCATTTCGCTTCATTCGATATAAATTTAATTTGCGAAAACAATCTCAAAAGCGCATGAAAAGCTCTTCTTCAATTCCTTGCTTCCCATTTTCCGATACTTCTGGGGATAAATGGGAGGTAGGCATATTATGTGTACTTATGTAGCATTATGTAGGAAAAAAATTATTCCTTACGTCATACATATACATATTCTCGAAAGAAACACACAATATGATATCCCTACATAATTAAGAAGAATCTTATAGACAGGGTAAATGTAATAAGAGATCTTTTAGACAGTCAAAAACTCGGCGTACTGTACAGGGTGTAATGATTCATCTTTCTTGCTATTTTTTTTTTTTACATTAACTCCACGCAGGAGGCTCTGAGGAAAATAAGTTCCCTCAGGGCCTATGTCATCTGGGATGCTGTGTGGAGGGTCTTTTTGAGGAGAGGAAGGAATGAACATTGGTCTTGAAGAGACCCATGTTGAAGGAAGGAGGAAACACAGAGGCCGGCAAATCATTCCACAGCCGAGCTGTTGAACACAAGAACGAGTCGAAGAAATGACCCGTTCTCATGTGACAAATGTCAACCGTGTACAAAATTTGGGCACGCGTTTGGCGTGTTTCCCGACTATGCACCGGTGCCGAAGGGATCAATGATGCTAGTTCCTCGGAGCATCTTCCATTGTAATACCGGTAAAACAAGGATAGCATTCCCACCCGACGCCTGTGCTTTAAAGATTGCAATCCGTGTGTTAAGATGGGAGAATCTATCAAACGGACCGCCCAGAGTTTTTTTTTCTGCACAGAGTCGAGGGTATTTTTCAGGTATTTTGGAGCTCCAGACCAGAGATGGTTGCCAAATTCAACCGTGGGGCGTACTTGTGATTTGTACAAGGTTAGCAGTTATGTACTATTAAAGTATCTGCGGGCCCTGTACAGTACGCCCAGTTTTTGGGAGGCTAACTTTACTCTGGCTTCGACGGAGCCCCCATACCTGAGCTGGTCACTTAGGGTTTTTTTTTTTTTTTTTTTTTTTTTTTTTATTATAGCGACTATATACAAAAATTTTACATACAAAATGAAATGTGAAATTAAGTACAAAATATTGTATTTCTTAGTCCTCCTCACTAGGGGGTCCTGTGCCGAGGAGGACTAAAGTTATTTAAATATAGTTCATTTGTCTTCTATGTCGTTTTTAGCGTCTTCGCTAGGGTTTTCTCATTGACCTCTTTAAGCCATATTTTTATTCTTGATTTGTATTCAATTGGATTTTTTATTAGTTTTATGTCTTGGGGGAGGATGTTATGGAGTTTTGTTGCAAAGTATGTATAGTTTCTTTGTCCAAATGTGGTTTTATAACTTGGAATATTTTTTATATCATTTTTATTCGATCTAGTGTTATGCATACACGGTCTAGTAGAGGATTCATTATTTTTGAAGAGCTTCAATAATATATTTTTGGAATATATTTGTTGTACATTTGGTACGTCAAAGTTATTGAAAATTTCAGTTGAAGGCGTTCTAATTGGTACTTTCAATATGGTCTTTATGATTCCTTTTTGAATCGTATTCAGGCTGTGTAGGTACGTATTTGCAGCAGATCCCCATCCTATGATTCCATATTCAATTCGAGAATGACATAACGCATAGTAGACCTCCATTGATATCTTGGTTACACCAAGCATATCAATGGAGGGCCTGTTCGGAAGATTGCTTCCCTTGAAAGAGACTAGATTTTCATTTCGATCCCTTTTAGACGTAATCAGACATTGTTAGACATATATAGAGTTTTCTTTATTTATGTACTCCTGGGCACTTGGCACCAGTTGTGATGATTCAGCTTCTGTTTAGCCGTTCTTAAATATATAGAACTCATTATTTTTAATTTATAAACTAACGTTTAGACAAGATGTTTTATGCATAGCACAAAGGGTAACAATTATTATAAGCAAAAAAAAATAAAATAAAAATAAAATAAAATAAAAAATAATAATAATAATAAGCAGTAATTGTTGAATGAAACACTAGTATATATTGAATTATTTGGCGGGTATTTGATAAGCCCCCATAGCTCAGCGGTCAAGAGCAGCTGACCGGCAATCAGAAGGACACGGGTTCAAGTCCCGTTGGCGGCAAGTATCTTTTCTTGGAAGATTTTTCAATGTTGAGAAGTGTTTCATTTCAGGCTGATAATTATTGCTTATAATAATTGTTACCCTTTATATACAACTCAATTATATAGTTCTCCTGGTCCACGGCAAGACAATTGTAATGTTTCGCCTTCTCCCTCTTCTTAATTTCTTTTTACTTTTCTCTTGGCTCTGATCGATATTTAAATTTTCCTAAGGCTTTGCATATGTGTAGTATGGATGGAAAATTCCTCCCCTACGTCACACAAGCCTCCATGAAAATTGGACCCTTATTTTCTTTGATAACTACAGAAAGCTACTTAAAGCTCTCTTGTACTACATATCTTTTTAGACATATGTACTTAACTAATTAATACGTTATTTACGACCTTGAACGCAAATTTTCGTATTTATGTTGTAATTAAATTCCACCAAACGTTGTGTGTGTTTTTGATTTATAGTATAGGACCTTAATTACTTTCATTTTTGTGGTAACCTTTTTGATTCTGAACAGAGTGTTGAGCTTTAAATTGAATTCGTCTCTCTCTTGCAAATCTAAGTTTAAATAGTTTCTCTAAATGAGCTAAACTTTCCCTCGTCACTATTTTGATTCCCTAAATCCTAATGAATTCGTAAATAAACTGTACTAAACGATATTATACATGTTTAATTGAACAGGTAATTAAATATAACTCAAATGGTTAATTGTTAGTAAATTTGATTAGGTTTGATTCTTGTATCTGCTTGACATCAATCCATTATGATTCTGCTGCTATAAAGTACATATAAAGATTGATTTAGTAGGTTAATGTCATTAGTTAATTATATATTTGACGAACTCAGAATATCCCTTTGCTAGCAAAATTTGGCTCCGTATTCTCCAACAAGTAAAACAGGATGATCAGAATTCAACTAGAAATTCGCACAATCTTTAGACACGATTCAACTGATTGATACCTAAGTTATCGCGTCCCAATTGAATCTTCCTTCGTCATCATGCACGTCATTCAGGTTTCCTCCCGAGTCCCGAAACTTCCAAATTCCTGCTCCTCCGAAGTCTACTATTTACTTAGGGCGAACCAGTTTCGTCCTATATACAATCATATACTCACGGTGCTATATAGAGATTCGGGTTGTGAATCCTCCCCTCCACGTTCAAGAGATAATGCGAGAGTGGTCTGACAGACCTAAAATGCAAGCTGTATGCAGGTTCTCATTTTCCAATGAACAGTACATAAAAAATATATATATGGATACATACGTTTCGGGTAGATTTATAACTTGCAATACGAAACTACTTGCATCGCATTCCAAGCTCGGATCTCGTACAAAGAATTCTGCAAAATTCTAAGCTTGGTAACCGAATATATACATAATAATAGTGGGATTTATCAATAAATACTAGTAGAATAAGATCTTATTTGATGATTTGATTTTGGAAAGTCATCAAACTCCAGGCTTGTTTGTTTGGTTTTTGACGATTTTATTTAAGAGATTCGTCAACTCCGTTTGTTTTGGTTAATGGCCCTTATTATAAGGAGTGACCACTTCCTCCTATTGGTTGAACTGTATTTTTGATTTTCCCCCAAGGTTCAACATTTGATAAAATTCTTACTATCCCGTGATTTTTCAACTGTTTCCTGTAATGATTGATACATATGAGAGTATTTATCCCATAATATTAAAATGTTTCATGTAATTCTTCAATACATTTTATATGACTATCCCGTGATTTTTCAACTGTTTCATGTAAATGATTGATAGTAACCTAGCTTTTCCCCCTTTTAAGCTTTATAGATCCTCTCTCATAGCTCTCCCATTAAATGAATCAGGATTTCATTTATTTGGTGTGATAACAGGTATTTAATTGGTTTTTGCTAGATATCGTTAATTAAAGGTTTCATTTTTTTACAGAATTCAATATATATCTTCATTCCGTTATACATTCCTGATATGTACTTAGTTATGATCAAAGGTCATTTTACACGACTGGACCTAATGCCTCGGTAATCAATTTATTTTATAAACATTCTATTTCAATATAAACATTCTAGTTTGCTGGCCTCGTGACCCCATTCCGACGAATGCTCGAGTTCACTTAAAGCATTTTTTTGACGAAATGACATCACCTTAACTATGCGATCTAATGCATTTTATATAGTCCTCTTTTTTATTTTTGAATTGATAATTATATTCTTTGTGCGACTGTCTAATATGTGTTCCCCAATATAAATATGGTTCATACAATATATGTATAAGTATATAAATAATTATATGTAATTTTATTTCACCAAACAAAATTAATAATATACAAATACATACTTATATAGTTGATTGAAATAATTTTTATATAACATATACACATATAAATTATAATTCTACATTATTGAACTTGAAAACTATCAAGTCCATAATTATTTTCGATAGTATAGATACGTTCAAAGGTAGGCATTTGGAATTGATACCATCTAAATCCTTCAGTTAAATTAAATACCAGCAGTCTGCTTTCTCCTTGGTGTCTGAAAAATATTTATAATAATGAAAGCTCACCCCTCAAGGTTTTTCCAATTCGGGTGCTAGACGATTAAAACCTTGTTGAAATTTTCTACCTAATTATTTATTGTTCTAACTAAATTCAAATAAATCTTATCGACATCGATTTTATTTTATTCTGGTTTAATCGAACTGAATTAATCGGCATTTAATACTTATCATTCTAAACTATATTCTAAACTATTTCCAAAACCCGTTGGTTAAATAACACTTTGCTAATTTAGACTTTAAACAATAGTTACTTCACGATTAATTTCGAAATGGTAAATTGTTGTTAAATTCATTTTTTATTCCACCAAACTTTTATTTAGCAACAAAATTATTAACGTATTATTTTTACCTTTTTATTATAATTATTTTTTTCTTTCCTTATTAAATTTCTGAATCAATAAATTATTATAGTATTAATTTAATAATAGATTAGTACTTTTTGATAAGAATGTGCCGTACAATTGTAAATTATTTACCCGAAATATCTTGATGTTAATTTCATCCACTTAGTTAAATCC
Organism: Limnephilus rhombicus; assembly: GCA_929108145.2. NCBI lineage: Eukaryota > Metazoa > Arthropoda > Insecta > Trichoptera > Limnephilidae > Limnephilus > Limnephilus rhombicus. The sequence continues at coordinate 47,759,194 of OV815288.1, forward strand.
GTAATTATTATTGAACACTGTTTTTTAAATTTTGCTACACTAAGCAACGCTTTTATTAACTCACAATAAATTATGATTAATCATTTTATTGATTCTAAATTTTATAAATTTATGAGAAAATTTATTTCTAATTTGCGCTATTTTTAATACTGAATTTAAATAATAAATATTTGTTAAAACTTTTTCCGTTTAACTCGACGCACTTATTTATTTATAACTTCTTCAGATTTAATTATTACACATTACTTTATTAATTTTAACTTTGCTGATTCTAGTCGCGAATTTTTCTAAAACCCAAGATACAATATTTATTGATTATAAAATCCGAATTGTCCACTTAAAACAAATTGTATTTATCACGAGCACTTTTTAAACTTTCCAGAAGTAAATTAAAACATAGAGCTTTATTGATGAATTTTCACTGATTCTACTTGCAAAATATTCTAAGTGCCAGGACTATCTCTGACTTGAACATGATTTTTTTTATTAGTATCAAAATTTCAAACACTTAGAAAACTTTCCCCATTAATTACCGTTAGTTCCGTCCGCGTCACCCAAATTACACCTTAAAAATCCGACGGTCGACTTTCCGAAATGACGTCTAACTGCACTATTTAAACCCCCCTACAGCTTCAAAAGAGTGTATCTGAATTTAATTTGATAAGTAAATCTAACTTTTATCAACTCGTAAGTCTATAATTTCTTCCCTTCATTATGCCTCCGTAGTCCAGTGGGTAAGACGCTTGACTCACAATCCGGAGGTCGCGGGTTCGAACCCGGCATGCGCAAATAAATTTTATTTGATTAATTTGTGTTATTTCAAAATTAATTCATTTAAAATAATATATAGTATATTTGCGGCATGTTCCAGAGTGGAAGATACTATCAGTATCGCCCTGGTGTAAGACCACCATTCAGAATTGAAACGTTGCTTAAAAATGGCTTTAGCCGTGTTTGGTGACCAGATCTGAATAGCCAGGTACTTCCCAACCTTCCTCTTCCCCACCTCCTTCCCCTCCCCACTACCTTCAGCCTCACAACCTACCCCAATTGGGGATGCCATAGTCTCACTGGCTCCAGACGGGAGCAGTTGAGATTCTTGTGCGGTATTCACTGTAAAAAAAAAATTTTTTAAAATGCCTTGTTCATACATAAGCCCGCCTTTCCGTCTCCCCTGGTTGCGACCTCATTTTTTGTCTCAAATTTTCACACCTATAAGGTCCGAATCAGTAAATTCCTGTTAGATTGCACTAGCTTTCCTTTGTTCTCCTGTTCATACAAATATAGTTTAAATATCATGATTTTGCCTTCTTTTTTTTCTCAATTCGTAATAGGTCCATGTGCAATTTCCTAAATCTTTTTTATAAATTGTCCTAAACATTTGCAAAACGCATTTTTTCCATCTCCTAGTTTTAAATGCAGTTTTCCTCTACCATTTTCCACGGAAGCTTACCCTTTTCCTCTTGTCTACGTCAGCGATTATGTTTCAGAACCGTATTTTCTCTACTTATCTGACTTATTTAACTTTTCCTTTTTCACCCGAATTACCTTAAAGAAACGGTGTTTTCGATACTACTTTTAACAATTTTCCTTTTTGTTGTTCATAAGGAACTATATTTTGAATTCGTATCTATTCTACTTAAAACGTTAATTTGAGTTTCCCATTTCTCTAACTAAGTTTTTCTGTTATGTTGGTTTTGCGTTCTCTCCCTCCCTCCCTAAACTCGTTATCCATTATTGAAATTTGACGTTTGCGTTCTACTTCATAATTGCACCCACACGCTAAAGCTTTTTTTTTCTTTTTGATATATTATTTATGGTGTTTTATCTGCCCACTACTCAATTGCACCCTGGTATATCTGTCAAGTTAATTACTTCGGTCAAAACCCACCCAATTCTGCGTCTCATTCTCCATCATATTTTACCGTTTCTCACGATTCGGAATATGTTTATTTTGAATCTTAAATGTACTCGGTCATAATTCTTTTTTTATCTGTTGATAATTTAATTCTTTGGGTTTTTCTCGATATAAATACTCCATAAGGCCTGTGTTAGTTTTTATCGTCCTAATGGTTATAACTCCTTGTATAAACAAAAATCATGTTCGAATCTCCATTGTTTTTAAATACAATACACATGTGAGATCGACAACTATTTTTTCGCGTCTATCTCGTCAGTAGTATGATCAATTGCATGGTTCAATCAACACCACAAATTACGTAAAACGAACCCTTCTGTCAAATAAAATCCATCGTAATGTGTCCAGTATTGTCACTCATCGCTAGGTACACGACACTGTCTACCTCAAATCCTTTGTAATTGCACTAATACCTGAATCGTCCCCTCGTTTGGTCGACGCACTCGTAATTATTTTATGAAATTTTCTTTCCAAATCATTTTTCTAATATCTCCGCTTTATCTGGAATTGATAACAACAATTTTCCATTATTTTTAACACTTTCACTTTCCTCTCGCACGTTTTTCCTCGAATTTGACATTCTCGGCCGCCTCACGCAGTCATAATATAACTGAAAATTCTCCTACTAGCGTATTCTATGTCTCCGCGCTCTTCTATTCAATACATAATTTATAAAGTTTTCCGTCTTCATTCACGTGTTTTTTTCCATAACTTAAAAGCTTCTAATCTATTCGAGATCTAGGGTTTTCGACCACATAAATGCACCTAATGCTTATCTTTAAACGCGGGTCACTGAAGGCCTGTCCTTGATTCATCTGTTTATGCTTCAGTTTGTTAACCCCTTAGTTTGGTGAGAACGAAAAAGTCATTAATTATTATTATTATTATTATTTTAATTAAATGAAGATATTAGCGAAACTCAATCGAAAATCTGAGACAGAAAAATCAGAAAAGATATTGGCTCCGCTGGGACTCGAACCCAGGACCCTTTGCTTACATGGCAAGAACTCTACCGATTGAGCTACGGAACCCATTTGGGTTCCGTAGCTCAACCGGAAACTAAATATTTCTGCACATGAAAAAATTATAAAAATTGATATATTGTTCTTATGAATATTAAAAATGTAGGTATTACAAAAAATAGTTTTACAAAAAATACAAATTTTTTATTTCAATACATAGATTCATGGCTTAGGTTTTGTTATTGTTGTTTTTATGCAAAAAATGTATCAGTTTTTTGCTGGTTCATGGAAAAATAATAAGTGTTTTATATTTAGTAAGTAGTTTATGTTTTTGTTTGAAAAACATTTAAATTTGCTCTCCGAATTAATACTGAGAAATAGCTGTTTACGGAGTTTTAATATTCCATTATAAGTTTTAGTCGTAATTTGATCTATGTAAGTTATAAGACAGCAACTGTAGCGCAACAGTTATGATATGTGGGGATTAAAATTCAATTACATTTTTTTTTTATATTTTCCACATGGATTTGTTTTGACAAGCGAGATAAAATACAATTACGAAGCATATTATACTAAAACTATGTAGGTAGATACCTAACAAATTAATAACAGTGGGTATAGCTAAAAATTTCTTGTGTTGACCTTAGAAGTTATTAAAATTCTATCAAATTAGTTGCCCTGAAAATTTATAGCACTTTTCGTAGAATCAAAGTTTTTTATGTTTCTCAGAAAACTAGAGGTTATCTTTCATGAATTCATTATATTTAACCTCTCGGACTAATTACTTTGGGAACAGCTGATATAGGTCTCAGAAAAATTGTTGTGTCTCCCTTGATGTCTCGGTGAGAAATATGATCTAAACGTTGTTAAAAAGATAAAAAACCGCGCTTTGTATTTGAACTAAAAAAATATTTTTATGTGAAATAACCTAAAAGTGAGGCGACAATGACGTTAATAATATATTTTTTTAAATAAAATATTTCTTATCATTATCAATAATTTTAGTTAGAAAAAATGTAAGGTTAGCCAATTTGAAACCTTTCCCAAATTTTAGAAAGAAAGTAAGAGTAATAAAGAAACAAGGTAAATACGTAGTGCAGTAACAAAATATCAAGGAATGTTAAGAATGTCATACAATTTGACCAATTTTCAATACCCACAGTGTTAATACAGCATTTATTTTCTATGAACTATGCAGTCGATTCAAGACGAATTTTACGGTGTTATTGTTTAATAGTTTCCCAAGAAAATAAAGTTCTCATGCGAAAATCACTAAAGCCGAATTTAAACTTCTCAACTAGTTGCATGCACGGTCCATATAATTGCACGACACCAAAAAGTTGCGCAAATGTAGTGTCGTGCAAAGTCTAGTCAATGAATGGTCCAAAAGGCGGTGTAGAGTGCGTGAGCAGGAACCTAAGCGATTTCTTCAGAAACTTGTTCATGGTGCTTAAGGTGTGAACATACCAAAAATCCTGACGTGTAGGTGTTGAACTAAGGGGGGAGGGGGGAAAGGTCCCTATTTTCGGGTTTCCGCTTATATCTCGAAAACGGGAAAATTTTCTAAGAATAAATAAGCTTATAAAATTATCTACAACTTTTATTCCTTGCGTAATTTTCGATTTCCCAACCGTTTTAGAATTACACGTTCCACAATTACGGATGTTTAAAAAAAAATCATTTTACCTCACATTTTTCATCAAACATTCCTTCATATCGTCTCATACTCATACTCGTACTCATACTCAAAGAATTTCGTTAAATCCTTATCTTAATAATTTGGTACGATTGGAGTTTACTTCACAATGTAATGGAACAACCCTACTCCTCGGACGATTCTGTGTACAGAGTTGTCACAACTATTATAAATTAATATTATAAATTAAAGTTCCCCACGTCGTCTGTCTGTCTGTCTGTTCAAAAACTCGAAAACTACTGAACGGATTTTCATGTAGTTTTCACCAATAGATAGAGTGTTTTGTGAGGAAGGTTTAAATATGTAATTTGTTAAGGATTTGTGTAAATTGGTTGAAACATAACGATAATTGTTAGAAGTGTCGGAAAAATCAAGCCGCCTGGTAGCTTTCATCTAAAACGCTGCCTAATCCTTTTGGGATATAACATCAACATTATTATAATCTTTCACCATACCATCTCTATCTTCTCTACATCTCTATCTCTACATCTTCTCTACATATTATAAATTAAAGTTCCCCGCGTCGTCTGTATGTCTGTCTGTCTGTCTGTTCGCGATAAACTCGAAAACTACTAAACGGATTTTCATGCGCTTTTCACCAATAGATAGAGTGTTTTGTGAGGAAGGTTTAGGTATGTAATTTGTCAAGGATTTGTGTAAATTGGTTGAAACATAACGATAATTGTTAGAAGTGTCGGAAAAATCAAGCCGCCTGGTAGCTTTCATCGAAAACGCTGCCTAATCCTTTTGGGATATAACAAAACAATGCATGGTGGGATATTCCTCTTTTATAGATCTTCAAAAAAGTCCGTGAAGGTATATATCTATCTTGTACGGATAGCTTACTATACCCATTCTAACTTTTAAAAAATGGTCATCTACATTGCGGTAATTGAAAAGTTATTTAGACGGATACAGTATTAATCTTTATTCTTAAATACGTTAGTTGCCCCAAGCATTTCATGCACATTATTAGAATATTTCACACCATCTCTACGTATTATAAATTAAAGTCCTCCGCGGCATCTGTCTGTCTCTTTGCGATAAACTCAAAGACGGCGGTGGTTATAAAGGTTGGATAACCATCCAGTAGATGCCGTTGTGTTTTATTAGCCACAGCAACGCGTGGCCGGGTCAGCTAGTTTAAATAATAAAATTAAAGAACTAAGTTATTTTTTCAAAACTATCAGGAATGTCCTCATTAAAAAAGACTTAATCAAGATTTACATGGCTCTCTGCCAATCACTGTTAGAATACGGTATTATCGGATAGGGCAGTGCAAATAAAAATATACTAAATTCACTAATTAAAACTCAAAAAGCCATAATGAAAATTATACTGAAAGTTCCTGTAAGAACTAGCACTGACGAAATTTTCAACAATGTTAACATCATGGCAGTTAAACAACGATATTCTAAAACTATACTCATTTACATTCACAAGTACAAAACCCAAGAAATAACAACTAACACGTACATTAGAAACACTAGATCTCGTAGTCAAAAGCATACAAAAAAAGTAACTACTATCACAACATTTGGGAAAAAAAGCTTATTATATTATGGTATTAAACTCTATAATAAAATGCCACTCTCACTCAAAAACCTCAACATTATAACATTTAAATCTCAAATAAAAAGCTGGATACTAAATATAGGGAGATCAGAAATAGAAAATATACTGATATCAAATACTGACCAAAACCGAATCTACTGAACTGAATTATAAAAAACACTATCTTGTTTATTTTATAATTATTTAAAAAACATAATACATGATATACGTTATGTCTAATTCATATTAATTTCTTATAATTAAATTATAATATGTAAATGAAATCCTCAGCACGGAGATCCCAGTGAGGATATCATTATCTCTACTTGTTACTAAGAAAGGAAGACAATAAATCATTATTATTATTATTATTATAACTAATGTCATGAAACAACTTGTGCGCAACTAGTTGCGGATGTAAATTCGGCTTTGCATAAAAATTTAAAACATTGTACCTAACTAAACTATATATTAACCAATAACAATTCTTACATTTATACAATTATATACATAAATCGACTACCATAATACGGGCATGTGCCTAGCGCGGTAGTCAAATCACCTGTAAAAACTGTATAAAAAATTATATGATGAATAAAGAAAAAAAAAAAAAAAAAAAAAAAAATTAATAACATTTAATTTTGGAATATTTTTTTAAAACAATAATTTTCACAAAATATTTTTAATTCGAGCACACTTATCAAACTTTGTAAAAATAAATATCTAATAGAAATATATTTTTGATCGTTTCAGTTTCAGTTCAAAAACGACTTTGTTCCGGAACTTTGAATTCTTTGTGTAAAACTTTGACTTCCCAAGCGGAAGCTCTGTTGCTACTATCAAAACGATCAGAAAGCCGGAAAAGCGTGTTATTCTACTGATTTTGTTAATTAACTTTAGAGTTTTTCTACTGAATAACACTTATTGATCTGATTGGAGTGCCTACCCACGAGGATACATAATATTATCTGCGGAAAATATTCCAAAAAAAGATTCTGGTGAAAGGAAAAACATCCCTCGAACTGCCGCCCTTTTAAAAACGGTGACTCGGCGATTTCAAACAAATTGAATATTGAATATTGAATTTGGAGCTAAGTCGAAATCCAAACAGATATTGAGCTTGATGGTTGTTTATTATCCAAGCTACGTATTATAAAATATGTAATGGTCCTTGTATACACGACGATAACCTACAACCTTCTTGTTGTAAAAATGTTTTATTATATTTTGGTCAATCAATTTGATATTCCATGATCTGTGGTACAGTAGCAGTTTTAAAAAAAAAATAATAAGCATACATTAATAGTAAAACGCATACTTGAATGCCGTTGGGGGCCATCCATAAACTACGTCACACCTTAAAGGGGGGGGGGGGGAGTAGAGAAGTGTGACATTGTGTGAGAAGGGATATGGGGGGGGGGTCATCAGCTCTGTGATGTCACATGTAAAAAAAATTACCTACTACTTTGATTATTTTTAGATGTAAAATTGCAAAATATGTGACGTCACACTAGGGGGGAGGGGGTCTCACAAATGTAACGATGTGTGGATGTGTGACAGGGAGGGGGGGGGGGTCAAAAATCAGAAAATTCCCTTTGGCGCTAATAAAAAAACTGTCAAAAGAAGCTAAGCTACCAGTCCACAATGGAGTGCTGATAGATTCCCTGATTTACTGCAGTGATGCATGTAACTGGTAGAGGAAGGATGAAAGCAGACTGAATGCTGTTGAAATGAGATCCCTGAGGAGTATATGTGGTAAAACCATGTATGAACGTGTGAGAAATGAGGAGATCCGCAAATAATGCAAGGCTGCTGTAAGCGTAATGAGTAAGATTAAGAAAAGGACGCTCAGATGGTTTGGGTATATAGGGCGAATGAACGAAGAAAGTAGTATAAGAAGAATATATGACGCAAGAAGAAGTCGGGTACGCTCGAGGAAGACATGGCACAATCAAGTGAATCAGATACTTGAGATGGCCATGTCAAGAGTCAAAATAATAGAAGAGTATGTATGAGACGATGTATGGATGTGAATGTGAGTTGTTCGGCGGTCTGTCCTCTCTGCCTACCCCTGCGGAGATACGGCGTGATGGTTAGTTAGTTAGTTGACCTTAATAGAGTCCCACCTTCCTGGACCCAGTTGGACTATGAAGCAGATACTTTGTGATGTGACATAATAATTTAAAATATAACGGTAACTTAGTAAACACAACTTTTAAATATTTGTTTATATACTGAATGCAGACCGGTCATTATAATAGTAGAGTATTATACTCTCCTGAAGAAGCTACGGTTGTAGCGAAACTCGGTCGGCATAAAGAATATAAAAAATAAAAGTAGTGTTTACAAAGTTATTATTTTTTTATAAACTAAGTTTCGAGATAATGAGGAAAGGAATATTTAAACGCTCGCCAAAAATCAAATATTATTTGCACGTGCCTGTATCAACCAGTCTCTCTCGATCCGAATCGCCACAGATGGGCAGAACGCATCGGCCGCCAAGATCTGACAAACCTCACCCCATGAACCCGGGCACCCCTGCTAAGTCACCAAGCATAGCGAACCATTTGGGGTGACCTACGGCAGGTGTTGGTTATCCAATAAATGGTTCCCGGAGCTGCGGTACCCATATCCGCCTCCCAAAATGCAAACTGCCATTATGATAATATACACAATATTTATTTGTCAATGGATTATAGTCCGTTACATATTTTTACATCATATTTGGTTTAATAATATCGACAAAAATGTCACTGCACAGGACCCGGTACGCTGCTGATTTTCAGATGCTATAATACATGTATGTATATGTATATGTATAATACATCCATGATAAATAATTTAAATAAAAATCACAAATGTTTGAAGTGAATGCCAGCATTTCCAAATCTTTCAGGAAACATTTCCTTTTACATAGGATACGAGGCACTTACTTATAGATAGGATATTTGAGCTTTTACCTTCTAAATTACATGGAAACTGTTTATCATTCTATCGTCTACGAGAGCTTTGGATAACCAAGGCGAGAGGTAAAACTGGTATCAGCTAACACCCCGACTAGATAAACGGGAGTCCGGATAATCCTGAAAGATTTGCCTCCACTTGTAGAGTCTGCCGTTATTCAAAGCTCTTCTCCCATCCCCTAAGGAAGGAGGCTTTAAAAAAACTTGTTACAGCTCTTAGTACCTGTTACAGCTGGTAGAAAGTATTTAAAAATGTCTCTCTCCGAAACGGCTAGACCGATTTTTATGATTTTTTTATATTAGGTCCTTATATAATGATATTGGCGTTTTTCCATACTGGCAACTTTGATCTCAAATATCTTCTCTTTGGTTAGGAATTCCAAATTCAAATTTATACAGCTATTTACTCATGTATTTGTGTTTCGAAAATTATAATTCATTTATTTTTTCCTTAATTGTTTTTTTTTCTTTGCGTCACTTAGTTTACAAAATGAAAAACTTGAAATATCGTGTTATTTACGTGTACGCGTTCCACCGTGGCACCAGTGCTGCAGAAACGGCTCGAAGGATTAATGATGTGTATGGCGACGGTGCCGCAAAAGAAAACACAGTGCGTTTTTGGTTCCAACGTTTTCGTTCTGGAAATTTCGACCTGCAAAACAAGCCCCGTTGACGGCCGGAGACCAAAGTTGATAATGAAGATATGAAGGCTATTGTAGAAGCGGATCCATCGCAAACCACGTCCGAGTTAGCTGCAGGCTGCGGTGTTAGTGATAAAACTGTTTTAATCCACTTGAAGCAAAATGAGAAGGTGAAAAAGCTTGTAAGGGTACCTCACAAATTGAGTGAAGCAAATCAACAAACGCGCTTTGACCGCTAGACCACACACTGCACAACAGACGGCTACCAAACTAGAGGAGCTTCAATTGGAATGTCTAAGACATCCACCGTACTCTCCGGACCTTGCCCCAACAGATTACCATTTTTTTCGAAATTTGGATAACTTCTTGCAAGGGAAAAAATTCAACTCCGGTGGGGCAGTCCAAACCGCCTTCAAAGATTTTATTGATTCCTGTCCGAATGGTTTTTTTTAGTAAAGGGATCGATGAACTCCAATGAGATGGCAAAAGTGCATAGATAACAATGGTACATACGTTGATTAAATAAATATATTATATTTTAAAAAATCGACTTTAAGTTCCTCCCATACAAAACGCCAATTTCATATGTAAGGACCTAATATCTACTTATTTGGTAGGTATGAGAATAGGTCGTAAAGTATATTTCATACCGCTGGGTGATTAGGGTGTCCCAATCTAGAAAAAAAATCAAATTTTTTGAAAAATATTTTTTTTCGTATTTTTAAAAATTTATCTTTTAAAATACCCATATCCTCAAATTTTCACCCTCCCACCCCCACCCTCCCATTTTTTAATCGAGATTTTAGTATTTTGTATGAACAAATTTAACCGTCGTTCGTATTTCAAACAGAACGAAATTATTTATGTTATTTATGCAGATGGCGCTACATCCGTATACGTATATATACGTCCTATTTATATGGCAGAACAACGTTTGCTGGGTCAGCTAGTAAAATATATTATAATGAGAGGAAAATTTAATTTGCAATCTTGTTACAGTACGCAGGAGTTTTCAATTTATGTTTTTAGGTACGGAAAGGTTTTCGGAAATAGCACCACTGTAAGTATCACGAAATAAACAAAATACGGTATAATTTTTTTAATGTGCATAAACCGTATCCTTTTTTTCTTTTTTTTTCATTTATTTTAGCGATTATATAAAATAATTGTATATACAAAATTTTATGGTGAAATTAAGTATAAATATTGTTATTTCTTAGTCCTCCCCACTAGAAGGTCCTGTGTCGAAGCGGACTAAAGTTATGTAATTATAGTTTATTTGTCTTCTATGTCGTTTTTGGTATCTTTATTTGGGTTTTTTAATTGACCTCTTTCAGCCATTTTTTTCTTCTTGAATTGTTTTCATTAGGTAATTTTTTTATTAGTTTTATGTCTTGGGGAAGGATGTTATGGAGTTTTGTTGCAAAGTAAGTGTAGTTTCTTTATCCGAATGTGGTTTTATAACTTGGCATGTTTTTTATGTCATTTTTATCCGACCTACTGTAATGGATGCACGGTCTAATAGAGGATTCAGTATATGTATTTGAAAAGCTTCAATAATATGTTTTTGGCATATATTCCTTGTACATTTGGTATGTCAAAGCTATTGAAAATTTCAAACGAAGGCGTTCTAATGGGTGCTTTCAGTGTGGTCTTTATGATTCCGTATTTAATTCGAGAACTTGTTTTGTTTAGCTACTTAGGTAAGACAAACCACTGGTTTTTCAGTCATGAGGTTCTCCTTCTTCCAGGCCCCGTCTTCCGGCAATCTTTCCCTGCATTATGAGATGCAAGATCTCATACTTCTCTGGATGTCTAATTTCTCCAAGATATCGAAGTTTTCGGATTTTCATAGTTTTAATAACTTAATTTGTACCTAATTCTCTAAATCAAAAAAGAAGGTCTTGTAAGCTGCCACATAGCTGTCGTCCGCAGATTTAACTACACATTTTATAAAAAGGTACGTACGTACTTTAATGCAATGTATAACTAAAATTTAAATGAACCCCCTAGCTAGGTCTCAAGCGTATTTTGTCACAAGGTCAAAATATTTCTGCTTTGCAATGAAATCCAAATAAATGGAATATTTCTGAACGCATCTGAACGTACACTGATTTTGAAAGGTGATAAAATACGCAACTAAATTTTATATTTCGAAATAAACAAACAATTTTTAGAAATATATTAAATGCAAACATGAAAAAGTTTTTAAAACGGCTCTCCTTACGTTTTTTATAATTAAAAATATTGATAACCTTATAACGAAAAAACTAAAAACATACGCGTATTTTATAAGACAAATGTGTTATAAACGTTTTCGATATCTGTTTTGATCGTTTCTTGTATAAATAATTGATAAAAATTGTTTTCAAATTGCAGTCGTAAACTTTGCTTTCATAAAGGTGATTTTTTTTTTTTTTTTACATTAACTCCACACAGGAGGCTCTGAGGAAAATAACTTCCCTCAGGGCCTATGTCATCTTTGAAGATGTTGTGTGGAGGGTCTTTTTGAGGAAAGGAAGGAGTGAACACGGGTCTTGAAGAGACCCATGTTGTAGGAGGGAGGAAACACAGAGGCCGGCAAATCGTTCCACAGCCGAGCCGTTGAACTCAAGAACGAGTCATAGAAACGACCCGTTCTCATGTGACTAATGTCAACCGTGTACAAATGTTGGGCGCGTGTTTGACGTGTTTCCCGACTATGCACCGGTGCCGAGGGGATCAATGACGCTAGTTCCTCGGAGCATCTTCCATTGTAATATCGGTAGAACAAGGACAGCATTCCCACCTGACGCCTGTGCTATAAAGATTGCAGTCCGTCTGTTAAGATGGGAGAATCTATCAAACGGACCGCCCGTTTCTGCACAGAGTCAAGAGTTTTTTTTAGGTATTTTGGAGCTCCAGATCAGAGGTGGCTGCCAAATTCAACCGTGGGGCGCACTTGCGATTTGTACAGGGTTAGCAGTTGTGTACTATTAAAGTATCTGCGGGCCCTGTACAGTACGCCCAGTTTCTGAGAGGCTAACTTAACTCTGGTTTCGATGGAGCCCCCGTACCTGAGCTGGTCACTTAGAGTTACACCAAGCATATCGATGGACGTTCTTTTCGGAAGATTGCTTCCGTTGAAGGAGACTAGATTTTCATTTCGATCCCTTTTAGACGTTATCAAACATGATTGGGTCTTTGAAACATTAAATTCGACTAGGTTATTCTTACCCCCAAGAGAAAACACTCTCGAGGTAAGCGTCCATTCTTTGCTTCAAAGCCCTCCGAGCTATTGGAGGTTGTGTGCCCTTTGGGGGCTTGTCAAACAAAAAGCTATCATGGTCTGTACTGTCATCCGCGTAACAATGAATCGGTGCACATGACAAGAGGTCATTGATGTGCAACAGAAACAAAGTCGGTGACAGAACCGATCCTTGTGGGACACCAGCATTTATCGAATGCGAGGAAGAGGTGAAACCGTCAGCAACCGCCTGAATCGACCTCTCCCTCAAAAAGTCGGCAATCCACGCACACAAGGATGCGGGAAGTCCGTAAGAAGACAGTTTGTTGACAAGCCCTCGGTGCCAAACCCGGTCAAAGGCCTTGGAAATATCCAGTGCAACCGTTTGGGTCTCACCGAAACGTTCCAGGCACCGCCCCCAAACATGCGTCACATACGCGAGAAGATCACCGCCCTTGAGGTGATTTTTCACAAAAACGGCGCTATATAAATCATCCAAATATTATTATTAAGAGCGGTTCCGCCGGAATCCGTATTGATGGTCGTTAATAATTTTATTCTTCTCGAGGTATGTGAGCAGTTTGTCGTAGATCACACGTTCCATCACCTTAGACAGAACTGATGTGATCGCTATGGGGCGGTAGTTGGCTGGGTTGGAGCGGTCACCCTTCTTTGGAATAGGGTGAATGATCGCTTTTTTCCAACCAGAGGGCACAGAGCCAGACTTCAGGGACATTTTGAAAAGCATCGTCAAAACTGGAGCTGCAGCGCACCTCTGTAATACCAGGGCAGGTATTCCGTCAGGCCCACTAGCTTTATTAATATCGAGCCCTCGTAAGACTTGGAGTACATCCCGATGCCGGATCCTCAGCTTTTTCATATAAAAACCGCAATGAGGATCCGACGGCGGGGTAGCACCTTGATCATCGAGGGTCGAGTTTTCCCCGAACATTTTGCCTAATAAGTTAGCCTTTTCGGCGGCGGTATTTGCTAGAGAGCCGTCATTAACTTTGATTTGAATATAAAGCATGGTGTTTTCTCTTTAGATAATATTTCTCACCATGACAGTAAGGGAGACAATTATTTCTAAGAGACCTACACGAGTTTTTCCCAACAAATTAGCCTGAGGGTTAAAGTTCTCTGATCCCAAACCCAAACCTCATTTTTGCTTTCAATATACAGTTCTGGAGGCAGATATGATAACCAACAACTCTGCCATAGGTCACCCCAAGTGGTTCGCTACGTTTGGGGACTTAGCAGGGGTGCCCGGGTTCATGGGGTAAGGTTTGTCCGGGTTTTGGTCACCAGCTGTATGGTAGGCCGGATCGGGAGAGAGGATTGGGTTGAGGGAGTTCCTTTGACTTCTCCAGCCGTACTCTCTCGGAACACCACCTTACACCGCAGTGGGAGGGATGGATTCATATATCCATCTCTCCTGGACAAACTGACTCAGATTCCTATCCCCCTAATACCCTTTTCCTTCCCAGAACTTCTTCTCCTTCCTTTCCTAAAAAGACCCTCCACACAGCATCCCCAAAGATGACATGGGCCCTGTGGAGAATTATTTTCCTAAGGGCCTCCTATGTGAAGCTAACGTAAAAAAAAAAAATTGATCTAAAAAATGTGCCTCGCACCTTTTAAACTAACTGCCTATGTATGTAAACTTGCCTTTAGGCTGACCAGAATATCCCTAGTGTGTCTGGCACTCTAAAATATATACTTGTATACCCAAACTGAAAGATTTGCCTAATAAAAATAAATAAAACCATTGCGATATAAATTGCGTTGCGAGCTGAAAATATGAATGGCGACCTAAAAATTTGAGATGAAAAATATCAGAGTTCACCATTTAACTATGTTTAGTGTTTCAGAAAACCAACTTCTGCTTTATACGAGGGTCAGTCAATAAGTAATGCCTCTAATTTTTTTCTACTTAAATAAAGTTAGTTAGGTGAACATTTTCAATTTGGTGCTATTCCTCAAACCTTCTACAATCTGCTACAGTGGTAACTTTTTGCGTAAACAGGTGGGGCAGCACTGTAGTCGCTTTCAAAATGGCCGACATCGATGTTCGTAATAGATAGCGTTCTGTGATTGATTCTTGACTGTAGAAGGTTAATCGCAAAAATTCACATTCATGAAAACCTGAAAAATGTGTACCAGTGAAAGTCAGCACTGCTGGACGATGGGTTCGTTACTGTAACGAAGCTGAAGGACAAACACCGCTGGAGGAGGAAAAGCGGAGCGGCGCAAGCCGTTGATTGCACCGAATGCACTCATTCGTGGTGACCCCAGATAACTACAGATGTCGCTTTCTCTCCCTCAGTAAAGACAGAGTGATGACGATTATTCGACAACTGATTTTTCTACAAAAGTTTTGCAAGATGGATACCAAGAAACTTAACCGGCCAGAATAAAAAAAACAAGAAAACGATGGCCTCACAACACTTAGCTCTTAGTTTCTGGAAAAATTGTGACCGGAGACGAAAAATGGATTCATTTTTTTTAACGTGAATCAAATAGGCAGTTAATGGAATGGCATCACACAAACTCACCGAGAACAAAAAAAATCAAAACTGTGTGATCGGCGGGGAAAGTTATGGCGATGGTGTTCTGGATATGACCGTGCTTTATACAACACTATAATACATACATGCCCTTGTTAAAAGATAGACCAAAGCTATGGAAATTTTTTTTTTTTACATGAGCTCCACACAGGAGGCGCTGAGGAAAATAATTTTTCTCAGGGCCTATGTCATCTTTGGGGATGCTGTGTGGAGGGTTTTTTTAGGAAAAGGAAGGAGAGGAGAGTTCTGGGAAGGAAAAGGGTTTAAGAGGTGGGTAGGAATCTGGGGTTCAGTGTGTCTTGGTCATCCGCCTCCAAGACCTAGACAAACCTCACCCCATGAACCCGGGCACCCCTGCTAAATCACCAAACGTAGCGAACCACTTGGGGTGACCTATGGCAGAGGTGTTGGTTATCCAATAAAGGTTCCCGGGGCGGCGGTACCCATTCCCGCCTCCCAAATTGAATGGATGGAGATTATATTGAAAAGTAACAAATTAATCGTCAATAGTATGGTTTTCAACCCACGTAAATGTATTTTTTATTTCTAGACAATTAAAGGACAAAAAAAATAGGAAGAGAAATAATTACTTATTGACTGGCCCTTGTTCTTAGATTTTCTACGCATGCCCTTTCTCGATACTTCTCAACTTTTGATTTTGCCATACCAGAGCTCCAAAAGAGGGCCTAAAATCTTCGGATCGTAAACATTCACGCTCGCTGTTTGAAAGAAATCTAAAATTCGAACTCCTTACATTTCACGCGTTCTTAGCCGCGCCGGCCGCGAAATAATCCCGTGATTTATAGAAAATCCGTGGAATTTCCACGTAGATTTTCAATTCCCGCCATTCCAACGATTCCATCGTTATAATGTAGTACTCTACTTTCATAAGCTCTGAGTTTTTTCCACTTTATTTGGCGCGCCGGCTCCGAATAACCGAAATAAAATATTGAAACGTATAGGAGAATTTTTCCAAGACGCAGTAAGGTTTTATTGCGAGAAATCTGAGAGTGCGGGGGGTATGTGGAGTGCGGGGGGTAGACTGCGAAAAACGATATTTTTGTTAATGTGGAATTTTGTTGGACAGGGACGGTTATTCTGTGGAAATTATTACGAAGGCAAACAGATCTTTGAAGTGTGTAATCCTTAATTGTAGTATCTGTTGATCTTAAGAGCTACCTGACATAACCGGAAATACGTCATTTTTAAATAAAATTTTAGACGCATTGACTTTTTTCCGCAACAAAAGTATAAATCGATTTCGAAAGATTGTTCTTTTATCCAGTAAAAGTATGTTTTAAATTTTTAGAAAAAATGTTTATTTTTAGTATAATAAGGTTATACCGTAGGTCGTTGGCAGATTTGCTAAATTTTCAAACAATATTTTGTGTTATACAACACACATTTCAAATTAAGGCGTTACACAACCCTAATAATTTTTTTTTGCTAAAAACTTACATTTTAATCATTTCCAGCAAATTCGTAACTATAATAACTTTTTTATTCCAACAGAACACTGTGGATGTAAGTTCTTTGTATTTAAGATTAATAAAAACAGTACCTTACCATTAATATATATTTTACGTACGATTTTAAAACTTCATAACCCGTTTTTCAACTATAAAGTTAGTGGTAAACACCATATTTTATTTTTCTAGACGATGAATTAATAACTTCGGGAGTGAGACATGGAGACACATTTTAAATATTTGTAACACGTTCTTACATTCGTTCAATACGCCGTGCCGCGGTTGTATATTTGTTTACACCTTTCTTCACTTACGTCGTTAAGTTTTCAACATTATTTGTCTTCTTCTTCTTTTCTTTGATAGGGCAAATTCCACAGTAGGTCCGTCCAATACACAGGTCGCGAGTCGCAATTTGTGTACTTGCGTCGTGAAGATTATGAATGTATTTTAGGGTAGGTATATTATCAATAAAATAAATCAATAAATTATTTAGGAAAGCTAATTTTCAGAATTTTAATGTTAGTTCAAGTAAAATCTTTAATAAAAATATCCGAGAACGTGTTTTGTGGTGAAAATATTCAGTTTGTCTATATATTTACGGTCTTACAAACTTACATATAGGTATCAGTTTTTTTCATTTTTATTTTGCTTAGGCGTTATTGAAAAATTATAAATACTTATGATAAAAAAATAATTACACAAAGTACATAATTTAAATAGTTTTATCATCACAGGTTTGGGCATTTTTTAATATAGGCATATATCACAGCAAATCTTATTGAAATAAAATCGATATTGAGTTTATTATTTAAAAATGCTGGTACGGAGAATAATTAATCTTCCTCATCGGGACGGCCCTGTGCAGTTGCAAGGGCACAATCGCAAGACCGTCTTTCGACGAAATTTGAATTCTCGGCCGCTGGTTAATCGCCCTTAATGATTAAGACAACTTTTAATGGGTTGGGAGACTTCCAAATACGATCGAGGTTTGTTGAGATTACAAGTTGCTTTATTTGCATTATTGTAAAGTTTACAATTAATATTTAACTGGTCGTGACGTCCTTCATTTATAGACGTTATTCTGAGGCTCAGTGCCGCCAGAGTGAAGATGAATTTAGATTCACGAAGGTGAATCTAAATGGAAATGGAATTAATAAACATTGATACGCACCCAGAATCTTTGGATATTAGCGGGGTAAGAGACGGGGTATTTGACGACCTCCGTAGTCCAGTGGGTAAGACTCTTGACTCACAATCCGGAGGTCGCGGGTTCGAACCCGGCATGCGCAAATAAATTTTATTTGATTAATTTGTGTTATTTCACAATTAATTTATTTAAAAATAATATATAGTATATTTGCGGCATGTTCCAGAGTGGAAGATACTATCAGTATCTGGTGTAAGACCACCATTCAGAATTGATACTATCCCTGGTGTAAGACCACCATTCAGAATTGAAACGTTGCTTGAAAATGGCTTTCGCCGTGTTTGGTGACCAGATCTGAATAACCAGGTACTTCCCAACCTTCCTCTTCCCCACCTCCTTCCTCTTCCCCACCTCCTTCCCCTTCCCACAACCTTCAGCCTCACAACATACCCCAATTGGGGATGCCATAGTCTCACTGGCTCCAGACGGGAGCAGTTGAGATTCTTGTGCGGTATTATATCTTGTGGAGCGGGTGATCCAAACAAGTTCGACAAAGTTTTTTTTAAATTTTCGATTCTAACAGTGTTAACAAATACATTCTCGCGTCCTTTTTCAAATGATTTGCATCCTTGAGAATTTATTCACAATTTTCATCTCTTTGTTCTAGGTTCCCAGATTCAACGGATCTTCATTTCTTCGCTACCATGGTCTCGGAGAGACTGCCTTATCCTGGTTGGAGTTACAGGTAACAATTTTAACCCCTAGAACACAAACCTTTGTCGTATCAACTACGCCGAAACTTAGAGATGTAGTTTTTTTTACGTTCACAAAGGTTTTCAAATCTTTGTGTGATATCTGATGCAAAAAAAAATGGTGCACCTTTTGCAAAAAGACTATTGTTTCGGGTGTAATATCACAGAAGAAGAAATTCAAAATTTCTAAGCAATAATATTTTGTTTTAACTTAGATATTTTATTTACCTTATGACTTAATATTAAATTAAATTAGCTCCACACGGGAAGCCCCAAAGAAAATAATTTCCATTAGGCCTATGTCATATTAGGTGATGGTGTGTGGAGAGTATTTTTAGGGAAAGAAGTGAGAGGCAGTTCTGGGGAGGAAAAGGTATGAGGGGTAGGTAGGAATCTGGGTTCAGTGGGTCCAGGAGGGGCGGACGCACGAATACATCTCTCCAATTGGGGTGCAAGGCGATTGGTGGAGAGAGTTCGGCTTGAGAGCTCAAAAGGTCCGCCTCGACTAGTCTCGATCTGACCACAGCCACGCAGCAAGTAAGATCCGGACAAACCTCACCCCATAAACCCGGGCACCCCTGGAAAGTCACTAAACGTAGAGAACGATTTGGGGTGACCTACGGCAGAGGTCCGATGAATGGTTCCCGGGGCGACGGTACACATACCCGCCTCCTAAAATGGTATCAGCAATTATTTTTTTCACAAGATGGAAGTTTATAAATACAAAGATAGTTTTATCCGACAATTTTATAAATATAAGGATAGTTACTATTTAAATAACTTGGTTTCAAGAAACTTGAATAATTTTTACGTATATACGTTATACTCGTATATGGATACGTTACGTTAGGTAATTAAATAAACTTTTTTTAATCTTAATTTTTCGGCAGTAGCTTGTTGTCTCGGCAGTATTAGATGAATGAATTTATCATTATTTTTAAGAGCACGTAAAATGTGTTAACATGTGTTACATTAGCGCAACACAGGAGGCCCTGGGGAAAATATTTCTCCCAGGGCCTGTGCATCTTTGGGGATGCTGTGTGGAGCGTCTTTTTAGGAAAGGAAGAAGGGGAAGTTCTGGGAAGGAAAGGGTGGGTAGGAATCCAGGAGTGAAGGTTGTATGAATCCAGCTCCCCCACTGCCGTGCAAGGCTATGTTCCTAGAGAGTACGGCCGGAGTATATTTCTTCTCTTTACTCTTATTTCTGACATATATTTCTCCTCTTCTTCAGTTTGAATGGCGGGTATGGGTACCGCCGCCTCGGGAACTATTCATTTGGATAACCAACCACAAGGGGTTCGTTACTTTTGATGACTTTGCAGGGTTTTATTAGCGATTTTATGGGATAAGATTTATCCAGGTGTTGGCAGCGGATGCGTCAGCACACCAGCTGCAAGTCTGATTGAGGGGATCCCCTTAATCTCTCTCGACCCAAGTCCTTGAACCGGACGGATGGAATCATGTGTCACTCCTAGATATACTGATCCAAGATTCCTACCACCACTTATACTTTTTCATTCCCATTTGCTTAAAAAGACCCTTCACACGGCATCCCCAAAGGTGACGTAGGCCCTGAGGGAAATTATTTTCCTCAAGGCCTCCTGTGTGGAGTTACTGTAAAAAAATACACGAATCCAAATCGCAGTTAGGTCAAACTAGTATATTATGTACTTACTCGTACCTTGTCGACTAATTTTAATGAAAAAGTAGGTCACAGAAAATCAAATTTACCAATTCTTAAAATTGATACGTAAACAAAACCCTCTCCAACATAATGCCACGTGTTTGGCGGTTTTTTTCCTCAACAACATTATAAGTTGACAGTTAATGGGCGCTAAAACGCGGGACTCTAAAGTGTGGTATTAAATTTAATACAGTCACATTACACCGTGGCCCAATAGCATCGACCCAGTAAAAAGCTTCCCCCATTTCCTAAATCTGTCATATTTATAATGAACATTTTTTTAACTCGTCCGCTATTAGTTGTATTTTGTCTTCCCTTTATTTTGGCAGAGACGGACTTTATCGGTACCTTTATAAATTTGAATTTCTCTTTTGTTTGTTTGACGCGGAATCTTAGAAGTGGAAATTAACTCATTTCCCGACATCCGATCGAGCTGAAACTCGGCAAATAGACTCGTTATTTATGACAATGCATTCTTTCAACTTTTTGTGGCAATCATGCACAAAGACGGACGTAGGTCCACTTAACACTTACAGGCATTTTATTTAACCTTGAAAGATAATCTTACTTTGACATACGTTAAACATAGTAGTCTTAAAGACGTACTGAAGTTTAAAATATTATCAACTTAATCAGGAAGTTGAATAATTAGTTTAGGATTTTGTACTTCAAATAAAACCAAAATAATTATTAAAAATAATTTGTATTTTTTTTAAATAACAAAATGCTGTAAACCTCGTACAAATCAACTATAAAGTATGAAGTCTTTTTTAAATTAAAAAATATGTTTTATTTTATGTCTAAATCGTATGTTTTGCGTGCTATAAAATTTAAATGCTAATCAGTCGTTGTACTTAAAAATAATAACATTATAAGAAGAAGTGCGCTACGTTGCAAAATAAAATAAAGACTGCGTCTAGCTTACGTCGCAACGACGTGGATTATCTTTCTAGGGTTTAATTTAAAAATTAAAACACTTTATGTACGAAATAAATCAGTTGATTAGTCAGACATCTCCAAATACAAATTTTTCAGATAATGAGTAAAGCAATATTCGAATGCTCGCCATTAATGAAATATTATTTACACGTATCTGTGCTTTACAAATAAAATCTGCTATAAATTAATACCGGGAGGTGACTCAGAAAATATCAACATTTTGTTGAATTCACCACAAGTTTTTCAGCATTAAAATTAATTTGATGGTGTTTGTGAGTAGTCTGAGTATTGTACCAGATATGGGGTACACTTTTGAATATCATTGGGAAGTAAGGTTCAAACAAAGGTTTTTTAAGTTTTAAAATTCCTTTGTTACTAGATGTATTGTAGTAAAAAACTTTGTTTTTACACCTAGATTTCTGTACGTGAATACCGCACA
The DNA here is from genome assembly GCA_929108145.2 of Limnephilus rhombicus. Classification (NCBI taxonomy): domain Eukaryota; kingdom Metazoa; phylum Arthropoda; class Insecta; order Trichoptera; family Limnephilidae; genus Limnephilus; species Limnephilus rhombicus. The sequence continues at coordinate 47,781,151 of OV815288.1, forward strand.
ATATGGCACCTCCAATTGGGATATGTTGTCTTGATGAAGGTAGTGGGGAGGGGACGGAGAAGGGTTAGGTTGGGTTTGGAATTACCTGACTATTCAGATATGGTTACTAAACACGACTAAAAGCAGAATGCCTAGTTATTGTTTCGCACTGACAAAGATAAAAAAGATAAACATTTCAGATACCTACTATATTAAATTTATCCCCGATCCGGACGTTATCGGCAGTTAACGTCCTTGGGGTGATTTTTTTCACAAAAACGGCGCTATACAAATCATTCAAACATCATTATGGTTTATGAACCGATGGGTTCGAATCCCACTTGCTTAAAAAAATGATAGGTGTGTGTTATTTCACATATAATTAAAAGAACGCCCTGGTAAAAGAACTCCTGTCGATCTACACAGGAGGCCCTGAGGAAAATAATTCCTATAAGTGGGCCTATGTCAGGGTCTTTTTATGAAAGGAAGAAGAGGAAGTTCTGGGAAGGAAAAATGTGTGAGGAGGGAGTAGGAATCTCGGGGGTCAGTGTGTCCAGGAGCGACGTGCGAATCTATCCCTTCCACTGCATTTCAAGGCGATTTTCCAACCTGCCCTTCCGATCCAACCTGCCACGCATTTGGTGGACAAACCGTCCATCCGCCACCAAGATCCGAACAAACCTCACCCCACGAACCCGGGCAGCCCTGCTAAGTCACCAAATGTAGCGAACCACTTGGAGGGACCTATGGCAGAGGTGTTATTCAATAAATGGTTCCCAGGGCGGCGGTACCCAAACTCCCTACCAAATTGAACAGCCGTGGTTGGTGCCGTGGTTTGCCGTGGTTGGTGAACAGATCTGAGTAGGCAGGTGCTTCTCCGCCTTCGTCTTCTCCATTTCATTCTCCTTCCTCTCCCTTTAGCTCATAACATATCCCAATAATTGGGAAAGCCATACTCCAACTGGTTTTGGACAGTTGGGAGCAGTTGGGACTTGGGACTCTTATTCACATAAAAATGAAAATAAACAAATGAAAAATTAAGCAAAATTTTCAAAAATTTTAAGCAACCCCCGACACCAAAAAGATCTTATGACCTTGAAACGCTTAAACAGATTTTCATGAATTGCTAATAACCATCTCGATCATGTCAGCTTTTAAACAAAAAAAACGCATCACAATCGGTCCATTCGTTTAGGAGCTACGATGCCACAGACAGGAACACACACAGACAGACACACAGAAAGTCAAACTTATAACAGAATTTTAAAACGACGCCGAAATAACTGTGTAAAAATTCAAAAACCTTTTCATTGGAATTCTTCACCTTTTATCAAAATCCTCCTCTGCTCATTTTGTCAACGTTTATTTTTCGCCTGGGCATTTTTTTACTCCGTATTTATGTATACGGGTGTAATGATATTTTTTGTTGTTTCATTTTGAGGGGATAAAATATCGTTATGTTTTGATGCCTTTTGTGAGGGTTGTAAAAAATTACAACAGGTTGTCTCGTCCCGTCCATTTATTAATGTGGATGGCCCGTCACTCAAATGTGCCATTTTTGATAGAGAAATTATTGTAAAACAGTAAAAATACGAAAAAAGTTACATGCAATCGCGGTATTTATGTTCTTTTTTATTATGTTTATTTATTGGCAAAAAAAACAATAATCGCAAAAGCGTTAAAGAAAATTATAAAAAAAGTCTTTAGCATAATAAATATATTTACACTAGCGAGTTCCCGGCATGCGTTGTGATGCCACTTAATAAAGAAATTGTTTCTCCCTGCGTGTCCTTCCCCGTTCGTCCCGTTCCCCTTCCGCCTCCCCTTCCTTTCCCGCATCCCCTTCCCCTCACGCGTTCCCACTCCGCCTTTCCTCTCCACACTCCCCTCTCCCGCATCCCCTTCCCCTCACGCTTTCCCACTCCGCCTTCCCTCTCCCCACTCCCCTTTCTCGCTTCCCCCGCCCCACGGACCCTCCTCTTGAGTACTCCTCCCCCCTCCCGAGTTCCCCTCCCCCCTCCCGCATTACATACATTCAGTCCCGGTACATTCTGTTTTCAAACAGCTCGCGTGCCACCTATTGCAATTTTTTTATACAAATTTCATTATGCCAGAGCTCACCGCTTCTTTTGTACAAATCTTGTCCTGACAATAACGTACACAAAAAAAAGAATGTTCAATTTGGTGTGGTCGTTCGAAAGTTATGCGCGTACATACATTTCGGCGATTCATTTTTATTTATATGGAAGATAGAAGATAGAAGATAGATGATAGAAGATAGAAGATAGAAGATAGAAGATAGAAGATAGAAGATAGAAGATAGAAGATAGAAGATAGAAGATAGAAGATAGAAGATAGAAGATAGAAGATAGAAGATAGAAGATAGAAGATAGAAGATAGAAGATAGAAGATAGAAGATAGAAGATAGAAGATAGAAGATAGAAGATAGAAGATAGAAGATAGAAGATAGAAGATTGAAGATTGAAGATTGAAGATAGAAGATAGAAGATAGAAGATAGAAGATAGAAGATAGAAGATAGAAGATAGAAGATAGAAGATAGAAGATAGAAGATTGAAGATAGAAGATAGAAGATAGAAGATAGAAGATAGAAGATAGAAGATAGAAGATAGAAGATAGAAGATAGAAGATAGAAGATAGAAGATAGAAGATAGAAGATAGAAGATAGAAGATAGAAGATAGAAGATAGAAGATAAAAGATAGAAGATAGAAGATAGAAGATAGATAGATAGATAGATAGATAGATAGATAGATATTTAGATATATAGATAGATAGATAGATAGACAGATAGATAGATAGATAGATAGAAGATAGATAGATAGATAGAATATAGATAGATAGATTAGGTAAAAAAAATTACATATAGGTACACTCAGTTAAAGCATAAATGATACGTCACGCTTAAATTCGTTGTAGGACATGTTGAAAATATCCTACGTTGGCGGCCTTGCGTGAAATTATCCGAGACATAGAATTCTATTATAGCCAGAATATCAGGTATTGATAATAAAACATTTAGAAGCTTATAAGCTATCAGCAGTAACATGCCATCCCTTTTGGAACTGAGGCTGCAAACATCCAGCATTCCCCAGATAAATGCTGTTGGAAACAGCCATGACATGGATAAAAACCTAACTCTCTAATACAGGAGGCATCGTAAAAATTTATTTTCTATTTCTCTACCATTAGTACATTGACAGTGTCCTCTGGCCCTCATACCTGAGAATGCTACGCACTAAGTATAGCAGCCTTATAACTGGTTTACATGTCTAGTCCACTGTTTTTCATGCACACGTTTGTTTTCTATGGCTGCGTACACATTAGCGAAATGACATTTGAACCGAATTACGAATTATGGGAAAGGAATGAAGCAACCGCAAGCGGCGTTTTGCGCCGTTACTGTAATTGGCTCTGGTCTGAACTTTGTGACAACTCGAACTAAATCTTCTTTTGTTCAAAGAAATTATTTGTATCAGGCTCCAATTATATTTATTAGCCTTACAAAACGTATCAAGATATCTAATTCCTTGTGCACTTTTAAAAATATTTTAAAATTATTTGTGTGAGCTGAGAGCTTTGTTAGTCTAATCAGTTCATTAAATAAGCCAGTTATTTTGCGTGATGAATGACGTTATTCAAGAATATATCTATAGTGACAGTTAACCATAGTTTATCTGATTCTATGGAGACCGCGCTAAAATTTATCAATCATCGATCGGAATAAGTAAACAATCGTTGACCATCCTCGCAAATATTGATAACTGACCATGTATGACAGATTTGGTCAATATCGTATTGATCTGGGTTTTATCGATCGATTATGCTAGAACTCCAGAAAGCAATCGATAAAAACTGAAGACACTGTGCAGAAAAGTATAGTTCGCTGCGGTTTCCAGCGCAGTCATTATTGGAATTTTCTACGCAGGGTCTTCGGTTTACGTCGATTGCTTACGGGTACCTACCCAGCGGGGTGACGGTTTTAGACTACTGATGTGTATGTGACACTCGATTAATTCTAATGCTTTTGTTTCTTCTTAGATAACATTGAAAGCTGGCGCTAACAATGGACTAGTGATGTACAACTCTCACAGGGTAGATGGAGTGGGTGACTACTTTGCTCTCTACCTCAAGAATGGACACGTGGAGTTCTCGTTCGATCTTGGAACTGGACAAGCTGTTATAAGGTAAATTACTGTTGTACTTTCTATCTATGAAATTAAATTGTTTTCATGCAAAGTTTTCGGTTGCTTCACCCATGATTTTTTGCCAACTGATTTCTGCCAAACAATACCATTTTCTTAATTTATTTAATTTTCCCAAACGGTGGTACAAAATCTGCGGTAGAACGGGAACATCTTGACTCTGGGCCTAATATAACAAATATAATAAAAACAATGACTTTTTGGGTTAGCTTCGACATTTATTTTATTTTTATTGATTATTAACTATACAATGTATAATAGAGTATTCACAGTCCTTGGGGATTTCTGTTCCAAGGCGCTATGTTGAATGAATTTTTATTTTTTTTTCATCTTCATGTTTGGAGACATCATCTTAATGTATGTTGATTTCCTCATCTTCATGTTTTTTGTTAATTGCTCATCTTCAAGTGTGTTGATTTACTCATCTTCATGTGTTGATTTACTCATCTTCGTGTTTGCTGTCTGTGTCGGTTAATTTCCTCATTTTTGTTTATACATCTCAACTTCACGTTTATTGGCTGTAAGTGCTGGCATTACTTCATTGTTGTATTTGAGTTACTTAGTATTTTCAAATAAGCATTCTTTGATACACACCCAAAATGGAAATCTTGCTTAAGTAATGTTTGTATCTACTACTGAATAGCCAGAAACTTTCTAACAATCCACTTCCTCTTCTTCTTCTCTTCTCCAACACCATTCAGCCCTACAACTTTCCCAAAATATTTATGTATATGGCCTCCTATGTGGAGTTAACATAAGAAAAAAAGTATTATCATCGACACTAAATATAACATAATAATTTGCTTTCCAGGAGTCCAAAAAAGATCGACCTGTTAGAATGGTACACCGTCAACGTATCTCGCACCGGTCGTTTGGCAATCTTGACCATCATCTCCCACTCACTGGCTCCGGAGAACGACAGGGACGAGTCCTCAATCTCGCAGACCTCCCAGGGCCTGACCTCCGGGGCCTTCACACAGTTGTCTCTATCGCAGAACCTGTATCTCGGGGGCCTGCCGCAGTACAGGGCAGTGCGTAAGAGAATCGGGATTAATGAGTCGTTTACGGGATGCATTCAGAAGGTAAACAAATTTTATTAATTATCAGTTTAAGTGTTCTTAAAAAATACTAGTTGCATAATAGTTCAAAAAGACAATATCCTAAATTATTATTAATTCTACTTATTTTCCATGCAGCACTTAAGTATAAGTCTTAATTACCACATTCAAGTCTTAACTACCCATCTTATAGTCTGATGTAGCATGTCTGTGAGACGTCGGTTGTATATCGCTCTCGCAAAAAAAATCTATTGCAGTTGGAGATAATGTATATATGTATATAAAAATTTAGGTTCCGTATGTTTGCATCCACAAATCTCGGAAAGTAATCGAAGACTTGCTGAAAATTTTTACAGAACATAGCATTTTAGCAGAAAAGCTAAATTTAAAATTAAATTAAATTTGTTTAAAAATAGGTGGTGGTTGAGTTGTTTGAAAAATGAGGGTATTTCATGTAATTTAATGGCAGGGAGGGTAGGCGGGAGGGGAAGAGGAATCCGGGAGGTGAGAAGGAGAATGAAGGGGGAGATTCACGGGATAAAGGGTCAAGGGAGGGGGGGGAGGTGGGGAAAGTGGAGAGCAGAGGGATTCGCCGGATGGGTGGAAGCGGAAAAGGGGAGGGGGAAAGGTGAGGAAAATGGAGGGGAATGCGGGAGAGGACGGGGAGGTTGAAGGGGAACCGGGACGAATTGAAAAGGACACGCAGAGAGAAACAATATCTTTATTTAAGTGGCATTGCAACACATGCCGGGTTCAGCTAGTCTGATATAAAACTAATTATATTTGGAGTCAACAAACAATAAAATTATAGAAACATAAAAAAAAATCAATAGAATTTTGATAAATGAGATCCGTGATCGAAGGAAGATAAATTAGGAACTTCTCATCACTAATTTTCATCGGTCAAATTATGCATAAATGCACAAATTTCAATAAAAAGTATTTACTTTTACAAAATCGCAAGCGATTAAGTTATAATTTTTCAAGGCAGTGAATAATAATAATATTTGGCTAATTTATATAGCGCCGTTTTCGCGAAAAATCACCTCAAGTGCACACCATGTTTGAGTAACCTAGAATGCACACCATGTTTGAGTAACCTAGGAGTTTCTCCTTGGAGTCACAAACAGAGCAGGTCTGTAGTAACCCCAGTTAACGGTAGTGCCAATTTTGTGAAAAATTTACCTCAAGACATTGCACAAATTACTTAATTTATCTTTATTATATAAAGAATAAAATATAATAAATTAAAATAATTTTATTAGGTATTTTTAAAATATCTGTATAATACTGAGTTTCCGAGTACGTATTAAAAAAAATGTTTTCGTTAATCTCTAGGTGGTGATCAATGACCACGAGGTGTCCATAGTGTCATCAGCCCTGGGTGGAGTCAACATAGACGGGTGTCCCCATGCCTGTGTTCCTGGGGCCTGTGGGGAGGCCTCTTGCAGGCCGAGGCTGCACCATTATACATGTGTTTGCAGTCCAGGGTATGTTATGGTTTTGTTGTTGAGAGCTCCATTGTAACATCTCTTTATTGCACACATTTCATTTATGAAGAAGAAGGAGATATTGCAATGGAGCTACCAGCTGGTCTCTTGTGCGATATTCACAAAAAAGGAATTATACTTAAGTGGGCATACATTAATTACATGAGCAGTTTTTCTTCCAATCTAGACCCCCCCCCCCTCCCCCTCGCCTTGGTGAGATAAATTTGGGCCACTTCGTATATTCTTTTAAAGTAACATGAGATTTTGCTGGACCCCCCTCCTCCTTTTGAGCTCACGTAATTAATGTATGCCCCCTAAGTGCTTCTGACAACTTTTCTCTCAAGGCCTGTGTAAACTTCGGGGATGCAGTGTGAAGTATACCCATTGTTAGAATTCACCAATCTGATTTGAAATGTTCCTTGACATGGCTTGGCTGTGACCAGATCTGCATAGCCAAGTATTTTTTTTTAATTTTTAAACTTCATCTTCCATTCTCTTTCACCTGCCCCACTTCAACCTCACAGCATTTCCCGTAATGGAGCTGTCGTGGTCCTACAGGCTCCGGGCATGTACAATTAAATCATGAAATAAACCAAAAATTTACTAAAATTTGCGTTGTAAAAAATAATTGCCTCCAAATTATTCTCATTCAATCACAGAAAAGCTTAGAACAAATTAATAACAAGTTAGAATTTAAAAAAATGTTTCTTGTAATTTCAGAATAAAGAGTGAAAAGTGCACTATCTTCCTTAACGAGACATCAGAACACACCAGCTTCACTTCAAACCACTCCTATACTCGCGGACAACTAGAAAAAATGCATTACGTCCCTTACAAACTAACCAACTCCTCAATACACAAAACCATAGTTCCTAAAAAGGGACCAAAACCGTATCTATTCGAACAATTCCGCGATGAAAGCAAAGAAGACGAAGATTTTGAATATGTCACGCAAGAGTCTAAAATTGCAATTGAAATAGACAATGCTAATATTGTTCAGACAGAATGGATTCTAAGTGATACTAAACATGGTAATGAAAACAAGGAACCAACTACTGTTCCAAAAAGCTTCAAGAGTGAGTTGGTCATTGGTAGCATTACTTCTGATGAGAATAGTAAGACTGTGGTAGACAATGAACAGCTTTGGAAGAGAACTGACCTGAGAAAAACTAAGAGTTTGGATGCTGATCATACTACTGATACACCAAGGTTCACAGGTTATGAGAGCTTTATCAAGATCATGGATCCACTCATTTTGAAAAGGTAACTATAATCATTATACATCATAAATATCTGACACAATTTTTTTCAGGAATTAAACAAAAATTTAATATTTGTACTTATCCTCGAATTAAGAGCCTTGAGCCATATCTATGGTTCAATCTTCAATGTTCAAAGATCAAAGTTCATTTGTTATTTCGGTTACTGGCATAATATCTAGAGTCTGTCAAATAAGAGTAGAAAATGAAAATATAAAAAATTGAACTACAAAATTTGTCGGCTGGCAACACTAATTTACCTGTCAAATATTCATTTAAAGTGCAATCACACTAAAAATACAGAACACCGTATACATATTTAAAAATACATTTTTCGTTCCTAAAAAAAAAAATTAAATCGAGGAAGCACTGTTGTTAAATTGTGTTCTACAAAGTGATTGGCTTCCATTTAATTTAACATAAATTTGAATTTAACATTAGGTAGAAAGGAAGAATCATCAATGATGAGTTTAGTTACATTACTTTTAAATCTGAATGAGTTAAATGTATTCAGATCTAAAATTAGAGACATGATCTAAAGCCTGGACAACGCTAGTAGGTACGTAAGCTAATATTAAATAAATTGAGCCATTTCTAAAGTATGCTTTATATTTTATTACAATATCGTTATTCTTCATTATTTTAACATAAAATTGTAAAGATATAATAATAATAATTCTATTTTGAGATCAGTGGAATGAAAAAAGATTTTTTTCACTTTTATGCTTTTTGATTTTTAATTAAAATGTAGGTTACACAGCTTTAGATTAACACCCTGATTATATTTTTAGTATTGCCATTTGAACGACAGTGGCGCCCTCCTATGTTTTCTACTCTTATTTGGCAGACTGTAGGTCTCTCATTCAAAATTTAGGCATATTAGATTTGTCAAAGAATTTATATATAAAAATGCAAAAATCAGTCATTTTAAATACATGTAGGATTACAAAAGATTTTTAAAATATTTATATTGAGGGATCAGTAGGATTTATAGGTTCAGTTAGGAATTCCACAGAGCCGAACCCTCTGATATGAAAATATCTGGAGTCGGTGAATTTTTTTTCCCATTTGGTCTCTGGTAGGTTGACATGTTGTTCTTGTATTGTTTTGTATTTATAATACTTATATAGTGCAATTGCATAGCGTGGATTGACTAGATCAGAGGTTCCCAAAGTGGGTGCCGCGGACAGATGTCTCTACTAAAAATCAAAATTGACATGAACGAATACAAACATTTTATGGAATGGAAAATCACCCGCGTGGCCGGGCTCCAGCTGTCAAGATTTTACTACGCAGGAAGAAGAAAATCTAATTAACCTCTCGAGCGACAGCAGCCTAAAAACAAAATACGCTTGTTCGGATTTGACGGAGTTTTGGATATCAGTCAAAAATCAGTATCCGATTCTAAACGCAAAAGCTGTAAGGGTCCTCATTCCCTTTGCTACTTCATATCTATGCGACGCTGGATTTTCAGCGGCTGCGGTTATAAAGAGCAAATATCGCTCGAAAATAAATGTGGAAAAAGAAATGAGAGTAGCTGTATCAAGCCTTATTCCCCGGTTTGAAAAATTATGCAGCGGGCTGCAGGCTCACCCGTCGCACTAAACGGTTTTTGTAATTATATTTGCATTTTCTTTGTAAGCTTTCCCACCAATAAATGTAGTTATTCATTTTAAATACGAGTTGTATTATTCGGTGGAGTAAGTAAAAAAAAATGTTGGGGGGGGGTAGCTAGAGAATTGTAATCTTGGGGGTGACACTCAGTCCTGGGGCTACCACAGATAGACATTATATGACCGGCGTGCCGTGAGAAAATTCAAATTTTCTGAGGGTGCCGCAACTTGGAAAAGTTTGGGAACCCCTGGACTAGATTAGATGATCATTTGGGGAAGTCTGTGAAAGGGTTTAGTTTTTCCTGTGGGGAAAATTTAACCCGGACATTTAAAACTGGTGCGTAAAAAATGATTTATTTATTTCCTTCATTTCTTAGTAACAAGCAGAGATAATGATATCCTCACTCGGATCTCTCGTGCCGAGGATTTCATTTACATATTATAATTTAATTATAAGAAATTAATATGAATTAGACATAACATATATAATGTAGTATTTTTTTAAATAATTATAAAGTAAATAAGATAGTGGTATTTTTTATAATTCAGTTCACTAGATTTGGTTTTAGTCTGTATTTGATTTCAGTATATTTTCTATTTCTGATCTCCCTATATTTGGTATCCAGCTTATTATTTGAAATTTAAATGTTATAATGTTGAGGTTTTTGAGTGAGAGTGGTATTTTATTGTAGAGTTTAATACCATAATATAAGAAGCTTTTTTGCCCGTATGTTGTGTTAGTAGTTACTTGTTGGATATGTTTTTGATCATGATATCTAGTGTTTCTAATGTACGTGTTAGTTGTTATTTCTTGGGTTTTGTACTTATGAATGTAAATGAGTATAGTTTTAGAATATAGTTGTTTAATTGACATGATGTTAAGATTGTTGAAGATTTCGTCAGTGCTTGTTCTTACAGGAACTTTCAGTATAATTTTCATTATGGCTTTTTGAGTTTTAATTAGTGGATTTAGTATGTTTTTATTTGCACTGCCCCATCCGATAATACCGTATTCTAACAGTGATTGGCAGAGAGCCATGTAAATTTTGATTAAGTCTTTTTTAATGAGGACATTTCTGATAGTTTTGAAAAAAATAACTTAGTTTTTTAATTTTATTATTTAAATAGGTAATGTGTTCATTAGGGTGGAACACTTTTGTATGAAAATTTATTTTTTTCGAATTTTGAATTGGAATACCAGGTAAAGGTTGCTTTAAGTAATTGTAAATAACACTCCTCAATTTGGAAGTTCTAGCTCCATAGCTTGAGCTCCCGCCATAGACTTGAAATTTTATTTTTTAAGTTTTTATAGACGTTTTGTATTATCCACCCTATAAACAAAAAAATGAGTAAATATAATATTTTATGCATTAAATGATTAAATAAAAGTAGATTTTAACTAATAAAATCATTTATTTCAAAAGTAAACACAGGTTCAGAAAGTTATGTAGGTATGAATAACATCATTTTTTATGACAAAAATCCTTTTTTGTCTCAAACCTTGGCATGAGCTTTCGAAATGCTAATTTAGATTTTATGAATCCCTCTTGTCTTGTCTTGTCGCATACACTTAGAGCTGCTTTTGTCACAACTTTTACAGATCTTTCCACAGCCTGGGTGTGGCAAGGCAGTCTCATAAACTCCAACACTGTATCTTCTCCATTTTCAATAAGATCTTGTAACTGCTTATCGGAAATATTCATCAGTATTAGGGGTTTGTATATATTTTGTTGCCAGTCAATCATTTCTATGTAATAACGTGCATTTAAGTCCACTTTTGGCACCTCAAACATGCGCCAAACAGAATTTTTATTAACTTGACGAGCCTTTAAAATGCGTCTTGCAGCGAGTTCTCGAATGTGCTTACGTGAATCATACTCAACAACAAGTTTTCTGGATGAGCAAAGTACTTAAGTGTTTCGAATTATAACAGGGTCCACTATCGCTAACAACTCGTTAGACAAATATCGAGTGCTGTTAATGAGCTTCCATAGATGATTTGAACCATCTTTGCAGGATGAATGCGTTTTGATAGAAAACCAGTCAGGAGCGTATGATTTGCTAAAGTCACAAGATTTTGTTGTGGATTTTCCGTAGAAATATTCAAACGCAGTATGCGATTAGCTCTTGTCAACTAGAGGGCATGGAATAGATTACCTGGGCCTCTCTTTAATAAATTAGGAGAGCAGGATCCATTTATGACAGCAGTAGTAATTTCTTGTAAATATTTCTGGTCTGTACTGAGATCTGTGGATATTTGTGGAGGTAGTTCACCTTCTATCTTCTCAAAGTTGGCCAACGGCAGCGTCTCGCATATCTCTAATGCTTTATTAATTTGACCTGCAAATGATTTAGGTCCTGCAGTAGGGCCATCCAAATAGGTAAACAAATGCCTCAATGGTAACTCATTGGCGTGTAAGAGACAAATTATCCATTGCAATGGTCGAGATAGTCTGTTTTCCAAAATACGAATCACGCCTCTCACTTTCCCTGCGTTTGTGTTTGTTCCATCACAGCCAACAACCATTAAACCATCTAGTGATATCTTTTCAGTCGTTAAAAAGCTGTTGATAGCTGTTTCAATATTTCTTGCACTGCCCGATGTTGGAACCACATACCCAACATAAATAGAACCTGGTTCTTTTATAATCGAAATATGTTCCTCTAGTACAATCACTCTAAACCTCTTCGATCCTTTTAAAACAATTTTAGCCTGTTAGTGCGTTGGTCTTCTAAAAACATTTGTTCCTCTTTTGGCACTTTTTCCATCAAACAAGTACAGCTTACAAATTCTTTACATTTACATGCAGCTATGTCAAAAAGCTTTCTACTTTGTGCTCTGAACTTTTCTAACTTTTCTTCCTTAAGATTCTTCAAAGACTTTTTCAAATTATAACACTTTGAGTGATAACTTTTTAGTAACTATAAGACTCGTTTGTGTGTGACAATTGGAATAGAAGATTTTATCCACAATTCTTCAATTTTCGTTCCAACTATTTCGGCAATTTCCAAAAACATAGTTTCATATATGTTATTCCTTACTTTTAAGTCTTGTCGAACCCATTCATAGAATTTCATCACATTTTCATAGGTAGGTAGGATATTCTCTTTCAAATCTGCACTTTCACCAAATATCGGACATTTTAACGTTGTCTTGTAGAAGTCATGTTAAATCACTTAAAAAACGTTTATCAACAAGTACTTGTGAATATAATTGACGCGCGACCCTTCACCTTGAGACAATTATCGTTTAAACAAAATAATGCATTTCGTAGATTGTCACGTGCCGCCCCCGGCTTTGTCCCGCACTTTTCTCCTTTGTCACAGTGCCAATAATGAAATATTTGATTGCAACAGCTAGTTAACTATGTTTAAATATGTTATTAAATAAAATAAACCTATTTTAGTAAGTTCTGTACTGTTTTGTGGGCCGCTCAAATAGCCCCAAAACTGTTGTTTTTGTAAATGTTCAATGTCTTGGCGGGGGCTTTTACCGTTGTCTGATATTTTTTAAATTTTTAATTGAGGTAATTGATGGCAATTGGCAACATAATACAACTATTCCAAATAAAAATTCGAAAAAAAAAATTTCGTTCCGCACTAATGTTCAGTCCATTTTAAGTATTGGTCAATTTTTAGACCCAGATACGTTATATGGTCAACGTTTTCTAATGAGGGACAGTTACAATTCTCATTTAAGTGATGCGGGCTATGAATTTTCAAGTTCAAGTTTTCTTCAGAGTTTTTATTTTTTTATTTTGAAATTGATGAATTTGGTTTTATTAGCATTAAGTGTAAGTGAATGTCTAGCCATTTTTTAATCCTATTAAGTGTGTCTTCTGCTTTCTTAAATGTTTCTGTCCAATTATTCCCATTTATTAGGAGAACAGTATCATACGCAAAATTGATGATTTCTCCTTCACATTCTATGTGGCATTAAAGGTTCAATGTTCAAAGATCAAAGCTCAAAGTTCATGGTTCAAAATTTACAGTTCAAAGGAGCTTGAAGCACTATTAAGTAGAATCTAATTAGAAGGTAAGTATAGTAAGATAGGATAGTCTAGTATGTAATGTTCTAAAAGATTTTTCCTTTAAATATTACATCCCCTTTGTTTTTAACTCCTCAGGCTAATTTGTTTTAAAACAGTTTAACCTGTAGAGTCGATTTGTTCGCTTCGTAAAAATCACTGTCTCCCTTACTGTCATGGTGAGACATATTTATATTTGTCTAATAAAATATGTGATTGTTTGTTATCAGCAATTCATCAAAGTTTAGAGTTTAGATGAAAAACCTGAAAAATTTAAACATTTTAATAAAACTTTTATGTTTGCTGTAAAAAAATTTATGCTTTAAAAATGAGATGTTTATTTCTAATAATAAAATTTGCAAGCTTTTTGACGCTTTCGAAGCTTTTTATGACGTTTCATAAACAGTTCTTAATTTTCAGATACATTTAGAAATATTGCATTTATTTCGATTTTATTGCAAAGAGAAAATACACACGAATTCTCTGACAAACTGACAGTGTCTTAAAAAAATATAACTGTCAATGTGCCAGAGGCCTGAGAGGTTAATTATTATTCTTTTAACCATTGACACTTATTATCGTGGCTAAATAACATTGTTTTTATTTTCAGGCTGAGCAGTCACGCAGTGGATATCAACATTAGGTTCCGGAGCCAAGGGTCTGAAGGGCTGTTGCTCTGGCTGGGCAAGGATGGCATGGCACCAGGGGAGACATTCATGGCACTCGGCGTTGAAGATGGCCTTCTTACATTTAGGTAAACACTAGCAAACTCAGTATGAAAAAAATGCGCAGAAAATATGCCCGTACAACTTCGCAAAAAATTTGAATCTTGTTAATTATGCCCGTTAAACTGTAATATATTTTTATTTCGTTAGCTATTGAAGCTTTTCAGAGTGGGTATTCTCAGTATCAGAATCGATACATTGCTTTTTTTTACCTTAACTCCAAACAGGAGGTCCTGAGGAAAATAATTCCCCTCAGGGCCAATGTCATCTTTGGGGAGTCATGAATGGAGGGTCTTTTTAGGAGAGGGAGTTCTGGGAAGGAAAGGGGTATTAGGGGTGGGTAGGAATCTGGGGTTCAGTGTGTCCAGGAGTGACGGATGAATGAATCCATCCCTCCCAATGCGGCTCAAGGCAATGATCTAAGAGAGTACGGCTGGAGAAGTCAAAGGGACTCGCTGAACCATTCTCTCCCGATCCGGCCTGCCATGCAGCTGGTGGTCAGACCCAGACAAACCTCACCCCATGAACCCGGGCACCCCCGCTAAGTGACCTGATCTGAATAGCCAGCTACTTCCCATCCATCCTCTTCCTTGTACCTTTCTCAGTCCTACTATCTTCAGCCTCGTAACATATTTGCAGCATGTTTGGGAGGGGGGTCTTGTGAAACGTTACTGTGCGTTACGAGGGTGGGGGGAGGGGGGGTTCGAACAGGGTGTTACGTAACATGTTTTTCTTTATTTAGATAAAAAAAAACTAGGGAATTAAAATCTCCCAAGTTGGCAATCCTTTTCGTTCTCGAAATCTCTTGATTTATTTATTACCGCAAACGCGATTAAAACAAGACAAAGGGTATTTAAGCGACTTTCCAGGACTTTGCACAACTTAATTGTGACTTTCAGGTAAAAATTGTCACTTAGGCGTTACGTAAAGTATTGGGGGGGGGGGGGGGGGTGGTACGGAAAAACGTTACGGCGCGTTACATTGGGGGGAGGGGGGTCAAAAATCTTCAAAAATTGCATTACGTAATACTTGAACGCTCCCTAAGACCACCATTTGTTTGAAATGGCTTTAGTGATTAGATCTGAATATCCAGGCATTTGCCACCTTCCTCTCCCTCATCTCCTTCCCCTACCCACTACCTTCAGCCTCATAACATACCCCAATGGGGGTGCCATAGTCTCACTGGCTCCAAAGGGCATCAGTTGGGACTCTTGTGAGGTAGAAAACTTGGCATAACAAAAACGAACAGAAACACATTCAACGGTTGCTAGAATACAAAGAAATCTAACATAAATATGCTAAAACAACAATAATTAACCCTGTCGACTGGTAAAATTCACGGCACGTGGGTGGTATTGTAACTAAGGGTATAAGAGTAAGATAATCCAAATTGTCGGTGTTCAAAGCTCGGTGCTCGAGTTTAGGCATCCGGTGGACTATTGACGTATGAACACCGGCAAATTATAGAGCTTGATTTTGTATTTTCAACTGTGTAGTAAAAATAACGGCAGATTATAGTATGTAGTTGGCGGAAAGTAGAGCGGCGAATTTCTGAGAGAGTACTGAATTATATATTAATTTGTTTTAGGTACGATGCGGGCAATGGAGAGGTTATCATTAGAGCTAACCAGACCAAAGTGGATGATGGATTATGGCACAGAGCAAGAGCAGTCAGGTAAATAAAATAACCAACTGAAATTTACGTTTAAATATTTTTGTGCACCATCCACAATGTTAACTCTTCATACGAAGCACAGGGTTACTGTCAAGACCTGTGGCCCTATAAGAAACAATGGCAGCGTGACTGTTTTGTGCAAAAGAGGTTGGATTGATAAAACTTATTTTATTATTGAGTCGTATAGTTCCTATATAGAGTAAGACCACATGGGTGAAATATCGGCACAACATTTTTTTTTTTAAATTAGAACTTTAAAAATAAAATGATAAAAACTACAATGCGGTATTTTCACGTTTTTTTATTGCTTAGAAAAATTAAGCAAAAAATTACGACAATTACTGCATTTTTATTTTATTTTTATGTTGATGAATGAATTTTCTACAGCGAGTCAAAGTTTCCCATTTTTGAATTACCGCCAAAACGATAATTTGGGGCGGGGCCATCGATTGACGTCATGAGCGTGGACGCTCACTGATAGTGTTAATTTATGCTGGCTCAGCTGGGCGACGCTTGTGCCGTCATATTCCGATTTTCAAACTATGGGCCGTTTTGATTTTGTCAGTTTTAGATCGTTTTTAAAATCAATAATATTGAATGAAAACATATAAAACAAACATTTTTAGTAGGATGATTAAAATCAGAAAAATTATCTTTAAATATTCTGTACATTAAAATAAAAATCTAAAATCGTATCATTCTGTACATTTTCAACAGAATCCCTCGTTTGCAGAAATACCCCATTGAGAGGCTGGACGAAATAACAACTTACGATGAAAATTGTAATTTTGAGTAAAACGCATTCAAGTATTTTAACCCTAGAAAGATAATCTATGTCTTTATGAGGTAAGCGAGACACAAGTATTGCTGTCTTTTTTTTAATCTCAGTTAGCTCAGTTGCTGAGCAGAGCTTATGCAGAGCGGCATTGTCACCACGGTAAGTATAATAATTACGGTAACAGACCATAATATGTTCGATAGACGTATGATTATTTTTTGTGTAACTTTCAGATTTCTTATAATTGTGATTTAGCGTAAAAAATATTATTATTTTTAAGTATTACGACTGAATAGCATTCAAAGAGTCATAGTTTCATTTTACAATGTAGACATAAAATAAAACATTATTTTTCATTAAAAAAGATGGTTTGTAAGAGTTTTACACATTTACAGAATTTTTTTATTTTTTTAATCTCTACATATTTATTATAAGTTAAAGTCCTCCGCCACGTCTGTCTGTCTGTTAGCGATAAAGTCAAAAACTACTGAACGGGGATAGAGTGTGATAGAGTGATTCATGAAGAAGGTTAAGGTATATAATTTGTCAAGGTTTTCTGTAAATTGGTTGAATTATATAATATATAAAGGAGAATGTTTGTATGTGCTCGACGAGCGGGCTGGCAAGAGGGTGGTGTGGATTTGATTTGTACGCAAATCTACAGTTTTATGCCGAGATGAAATTTTGCACATGTGAGCTTTAAAACAAGAGGAAGGTCATTGCCTACATTTTATTTTGAAAACTCTGTGTAAAGCTCGGGCATCGCCGGGGACTTCAGCTAGTTACAATACATTTTTCAATAATTATTTTGGTTTCTTTTGAAGTAACAAAATTGTTTAAGTGTGAAAATATGTCAAATATACACTTTTAAACTGTATCCTTATCTTTAATGTATGTCAATATAAGATTATCTTTCTAAGTTTAAAATGTGTAATATTCACTTGATGGTTCGTCATGTCTCTCAAAGTGCATCAGTAGTGAAATAATGACACCTGTCATACTTTTAGCACATTTTAGTTTGAAATTGAATTCTAGTAATGGAACTTTCTTAATTAATTGTTATATTTACTGGTTTCCAGGAAAGGCCAATCGGGTGTCTTAGAGATTGATGGTCTGGGTGCAGTTGGAAAGGCATCTCCCGGGCGCATGCGACCTCTCAACACAGATTCTGGACTATTCATCGGTAATTAGCAATACTGACTGCTTTCACCAACAAAACTGAGCGATCGCCTAGTTCAAATGCACACTGTTAAATAACTCTTCTTATAACTGTATACATTATTCCGTACATAGAAAGACTTATGGCCGGTTGTTTCTCAAGATTTGAACAATTCTTCAAGTTTCAAATTTGTTAACATTCAAGTTCAGTGATAGTTCTATTCAAGTTCTGTGAAACAACTGACTTATACTGTGAAGATACAATTTTTCCAAATGTTATAAGAATGAATACTTAGCACCTGGTTCCTGTTTGCTGGCATCCAACTTAAGAACAAAAATAAGTGACCGAATTGGATATAGACACCTTAGCTCAGTTGGCAGTGCACCTGCCATGTAAACAAAGGATCCTGGGTTTGTGACCCAGAGGTGCCAATATATTTTTCTGATTTTTCTGTCTCCACATTTTCCGTTGAGTTTCGCTAATATTGTCTTCATTTAATTAAATATTATAATTTGAGGTTTTAGGTACTCATAAAGATAAAAAATAAACAAAAATAGTTAAGTTATAACGCATCCATACTTTTTCACAATAACTGTTCAATCTCATTTTTCTTTTAGCTTGAATAAGCCACGTCCTTTAATGTTGCTATTTTATCTTTTCCTTGGGTGGGTAGTAATCAAGGGATCAATGTGTCCAGGAGTGATGTATGAATCAACTATCCCACTGCGGTGCAAGGCGTGGGTCGAGAGAGTCCGGCTAGAGAGGTCTAGATTAGATCTCCCTCAACCAGTCTCTCCCGATCCGGCCCGCCACGCAATAGTTGGGCAAACGCATTTGTCACCAAGACCTGGATAAATTTAATCTGAACCTGGGCACCCCTGCTAAGTCACCAAACGTAGCGAACCACTTGGAAAGACCTATGGCAGGGATGTTGGTTATCCAATAAATGGTTCCCTAAACATTAAATACTCTTAGCCGTTGTTCCTAACTTTTTGATCGATTAATCTGAGTCTGCAATCAACTAAGTGATTTTTAAGTATTTTAGAGATAATGCTCGATTCGCATTGGTCCCAAACATTGGATCGTTGATTATCGTAAGTGATCCCGCCCAGTTTATCACAGACAATAAAATGGCGTCAAAGTAAAAACTTTCGATGTTAAATTAATATTAAAGTGTTATTTATTATTAACTCTCATTATTTCTTTCAAATACCAGTATCCATAAACTGGCATTTTATATTTTTTAAGCA
This sequence comes from Limnephilus rhombicus, assembly GCA_929108145.2. Lineage (NCBI taxonomy): Eukaryota > Metazoa > Arthropoda > Insecta > Trichoptera > Limnephilidae > Limnephilus > Limnephilus rhombicus. Next base: position 47,800,387 of record OV815288.1, read on the forward strand.
AGTGCAGAAAATATATTAAAAATAAAGTGTTAGCTTGACCTTTGCCGCCGTTGCGTCGGTACCTTGGTACTTGGCACTTGGCTTGGCGCCACTCTGTTGACGCTTTTTATAACTTTGCTTTGCTGATACGAGCTTAATCCACAAGTCCGGCTTCCTTAGATTGAGCGATGCGTGTGTGTTGGAAAGAGCTTAGTTTTGCATTTGAGCAGTGTTGAGTCTTATTTTCGGCTTAACAGTTGATTAGTAGGATTGGAAACAGTGGCCTTTACTGACTCTGGATCATGAAGTAAATCATGTAAAATATAAACTTATATTAAAGTCTATCAGACTAGCAAGTCCATATTTTTTGTGAGATCGTTATTGGATAACGGACGTTATCTCGTGTCAGATTTGTGTGATTTTTATGGCTGTTATTTGCTTTTTCTATGTACAATGTACATTAAATGAATAAATAATCGTGCGTATTTGCAGGAGTTCGTGTTTAAATTGATCTAAACTAAAATATGTTAAAATCACACGAATCTGACAGGAGATAACGTCCGTTATCCAATAACAATTTCACAAAAACTATGGAATCGCTAGCCAGGGTGTTTATATATATACTTTTTTACATGAGCTTCACACAGGACGCCCTGAGGAAAATAGGGCCTATTTCATGTTTGGGGATTCTGTGTGGAGGGTTTTTTTTTAGGAAAGGAAGGAGAGGAGAGTTCTGGGAAGGAAAAGGGTTTCAGGGGCGGGTAGGAATCTGGGGGTCAGTGTGTGGTCCTGGTCATCCGCCTCCAAGACCTAGACAAACCTCACCCCATGAACCGAGGCACCCCTGCTAAGTCACCAAACGTAGCAAACCACTTGGGGTGACCTATGGCAGAGCTGTTGGTTATCCAATTAAGGTTCCCGGGGCGGCGGTAATTATATATAATTTAATGAGTAAAAAAATGTGGCAATAATAAAAAACAAATTGTTCAGGGCAGCAAAAAAACGACAACACATCATATTAGGCTGTGTTGTCCTTAGAAAAGGTGTTATAAATAATAATTGTCAAAACAAAATAACATTTATCAAATATTCAACTTTCCGTGGTTGAACATATTCGGAGAAAATGATTACCAATCAACATTACAAGGAGAATCAACATTACAAATGAAAATAAATTGCAATTCTTTGAAAAATTATCACTTTATTTGGCATGGCGGACGACGATTTGATATTCTTATCTGATTTTAAGCATTCAGTTTTTCTGCCTGTCTCGCATACCTATAAATTTAAATATATTTCCAGGTGGCATGTCAGCGATTTGGCCCGAAACCGTCGGTCGATACAGCCTCGGCCTTAAGGGCTGCATATCCAAGCTGACCCTCGACCGAGACTTGCAGATCCCCGTCAACTTATCGTCCCACGAGCACAAAACCTTACGAAACGTCGACAAGTGCCCTCCATAGAAGGGAACCCCCGCAATCCAACGATTGATCAATCGTTAATAATTATTAGAAACTGCACTTCTTGTGAATTTAAAGTGTGCGTGAGTGTTTAGAGTTTACATAAATATATAGATTGCTTTTAGGCATTGTGGTGTTTACTTTTATCTGGATTTATAATTATTAGAGTATGTACAATTATTATTATTGTTGTTCTATGTAGGTACATCATTTTGGTTGAAATGTCAATGAAGATTTGCAATTTTGAAAGTGTCTATTGTTTTGAAAAAAAAGATCAATAGTATCTGTAATTGTAAACTTTATCGAGATAAAATTGACGAGAAATATTCTTATGCAAGGTGGCTGTTACTATATGAGAAATATTGAAAGATATTTATGGATCTAGAGAGGAGATATGTAAAATCTTCCTCTATTATGTCCTTAAATATTTTTCATTTCTTAGTGACCCTGTTTAAATTCTATATTATAATTTTATTTCTATATCACACCATTCCACTAAAAAAAATGGCAAGTCAGAGGACAATTACTGAAGAAATTGGTACCCACACTTTGTTTTTCATCATTTTTAACCTTATGGACGCTGTTTTCACATATGTCAAACATCAACTACTATCCCAGTAAGCGGGTATAGATGTTGAAAAGGCCAGAATTTTTTATCTTTTCTTCATTGACAATTCAACGATTTACAAAACTTTAAATGATTTTGCACCCATTTTCTGACTGCGGTTGTCGTTTTTAAATTCGACGGGAAAAAACAATCGTAAAATATGAAGTGTTCTTCTTAATTAATATAAATGCTAGTATCTATACTTATGAATAATTAAATGTGTATATATTATGTGTAAGCCTTTCAAAATGTGTGAGTCATTCTAACAACGTGTTTATAGCGAATTGTTTTATTCAGTTTTTAATGAAAAATGTATTTCTTATGTAGGCGTTATCAACTATTTTGCATTTATATTAAAAAAAAACTAAAAGACTGCAAAATGATTTCATTTTATAACTGATCTAAAAACAAATCATATAATAATTTAATAATATTATGAACCTTGCAATAAATTAACCCAAAGATATTTAATTTTTTTTTGCGAATAACCTGGCAATATTTGAAAATCTCCTACCACCGCGCGTTAAATGTTACTTGTGTCATGATGGAGGACTTAGCCAGTCGAGAAATTGGACATGCAAAGCCAGGGTGGGACCCAAACGCGATGCCAACTCAGCGGCTGACCGATCAAGATTTTATTGAAACAATTTTTAAAATTTAATGAAACATGAATTAGAAAATCACAAAAAAAAGATTTGATTTGAAATCTGTGGTATTTCTGCATTGCATATTTCTTGAAATATAAAAACAATATAATTTAATCCCAACTTCAGACAAATTTTCATTGAATTTTTTAAAATATTTTTATTTTTTGTTGCTTATTAATGAGTCAGCGTGACGTAAGCCAACTTGCGATAGGTTTGGTCAATATAACGTGAACAGGTTTAAGCACGCTTTTATTTAAATTATCAATATTGTGTATAGATTGAAAATAATGTATCTTACCTAAAGATATCTTAATGTTCAATTTTGTAGAATTTTCACTTATCTAGGTACATTGTCATGATTCGTGGATTTAAACTGATATATTAAGTTTTATTGTAATTGAGTATACAATTTGCAATGTAAGAATCTTAATGTAAAACTTGAAAAAAAAATACAAAGTGCTTTAATATATATAACATTATGATCATATTATGATATCTCTCTTTGTAGAAACAATAAATGAATGTCCATAGATATTGTTACTCTGTAATATGTTAGGATAATCATCGTACAATATTATGACCAGCAAATTTATGCACGTTTTGATGATCTCTACCCTAATCTACTCTATATTGTGAAAATCTATTTATTGTTTATCGTGAAAAGCTTTTTTTAAAATCTGTACTTACCACCGCCCCTTTCACATAGGAAGCAAAATATACATGACTGCAACTTCTTTATAATATGGCAAATAGTGTTTTTATTAGCTACACTAGCTCCCACGAGGCACTGAAAAAAAAATTCCTCAGGGCCTATGTTTTCTTAGGGGATGCTGTACGGAGGGTCTTTTTGAGGAAGGGAAGGATAGAAAGTTCTGCGAAGAAATGAGGGGTGGGTAGGAAAACGAGGGATGGGTAGGATTTAGGAATCTGGGGGTCAGTGTGTCCAGGAGAGACGGACATATGAATCCATCCCTCAAACTGCGGTGCAAAGCGATGTTCCGAGAGTACAGCTGGAGAAGTCAAAGGGACTCCCTAAACCATTCTCTCCCGACCATACAGCTGATGGGCAGAAGCATCCGCCACCAAGACCTGGACACACCTCACCCCATGAACCCGGGTACCCCTGCTAAGTCACTAAAAGTAGCAAATCACTTGGGATGACCTATAGCAGAGGTGTTGGTTATCCAATAAATAAATGCCTCATACCCGCCTCTCAAATTAGTGTATTTTTGGTTTGACATTTACATAACATCATGTAAATGTAAATATATGCTTTTTATAATTTAAGCAGAACGAAAGTGCCGAGGTGTTCAATTTCCGTATTGTAAATTTAAAATATCAACCATTAATCAAAACCAATTTAAAATCTAACCATGAATAAAGACAATCGTTGAAACCTTAAATTTCTACAAACTTAGATGAAAAAATTAAAAATTAACATCAAAAGTATCACATCGTACCTACACTGCTAAAACGTCACTTCTGCAAATTATGTAATTATTCAGGAGAACCGTTTGAAAATTCGACATCCTATTACAACGTATAGCTCTTCTTGTCTAAAGAAAAGAACTGGTAATTATTTAAACTACAACTTTAAACTTCATATCAAAGTAAAAGCAAACATGTCACAATTTTGTAATAAAAAATATAAACATTTAAAATTTAGAACCCTCTCAGAAGTATTGTTATGGTACTAGAAAATAATTTACTGGGCTATTATGTCACAACAATCAAAACACGAAATCATACTTTCCTTAAGTTTTATTAATTAAAACAGCAGTATAACAAATTTTCTTAATTCTATATATAGAACTTTATTATTAACTTAAGTGTCGTTATTGCTCCAAAAACATAAAAATATACTGTGACAATTATTAATTAGTGACGGCCGGCGTAGTCCAGTGGTAAGGTTCTTGACTGGCACTCCGAAGGTCGCGGGATCGAATCCCGGCGTGGCAAATAAATTTTATTTGATTAATTTGTTATTTCACAATTATTCATTTAAAAAATAATATAGTTTATTTGCTGCACGTTCCAGAGTGGAAGATACTCTCAGTATCGCCCTGGTGTGAGACCACCATTCAGAATTGAAACGTTGCTTGAAATGGCTTTAGCCATGTTTGGTGACCAGATCTGAATAGCCAGGTACTTCCTCACCTTCCTCTTCCCTATCTCCTTCCCCTCCTCACTACCATCAGCCTCACAACATACCCCAATTGGGGATGCCATAGTCCCACTGGCTCCAGACGGGAGCAGTTGGGACTCTTGTGCGGTATTCATGTAAAAAAAAAAAAAAAAGTGACGTTGTAGCTCCGTGAGACTGCTACTCGAGCGGGGGGCCGCGCGCAACTGACCAATCAAACGTTATTTCTCCCAGTGGTGACCAGATTCACGCCAAAATCATAACGACACAACTGCCCTCACGCGGAAAGTATACGCACTACACAAGCGATAAGTTATCTTTTCTCATACTAAGAACAATTTTGATAATTGACGTTTTAGCAGTGTAGGTACGACATTTAGTAACCATCTAATCAAAAACTATTACATCATGGATTAAAAAAAACCTTTATGTGAAAATGGATTTAGATTTCAGTTAGTTATGGAACCAAGGTACATATATTATGAAATCTAAAGATTGAGCAGATGTTTTCAGAAGGAATGTTTTTTTAACACAATATTTTTTCTCAATAATTCAAGGTTTTTATAAATAACTTCATTCCTTTTTTGAGGAAATCTCAAAACTTTAACATTTTAAAAATCATACTATAGCTTATGGGCAGCACAATCCCTAAAACTGTCATAAAGATAATCCTAATGTAAAAAAATTAATGTTTTTTTGTTTGTTCCTTATGTGTTCCTAAAACATTCAACTAATTGCGATGAATCTTTGGGGATTTGTTGTATGTATGCTCACGAAGGTTTTTACATATATCTAATGATAACGTCTGGAATTAGGATGCCATTTCCTTTACTAATCATCCAATTGCTATAAAACTTTGGTGAGTTGTTGAGGGCATGCCCAGGAAGGTTTCTATGTATACTGGAGAGCTCTGACGTTATCAAACTTGCATAAAAAATTTACAATAGGTGGCGAGCGGGATGTTTTGAAAACGCTTTTATTTCATACAGTTTAGCGGCAGGGAGGGAAGGAGGAGGGGAAAAGAATTCGGGAGGAGGGAGGGGACCATAGGAGGAAGGTTTGTGGGATGGGGGACAAGGGAAGGAGGAAGGCGGGGAAGGTGAAAGAGGAACGTCTGAAGGAAACGCGGGGAAGGTGGAAGAGGAATGGGGGAGGAAAAGGGGATATGTGAGTGGAACGGGGGCGGTAATGGGAATGCACAGGAAAGGACACGCAGGGAGAAACAATTTCTTTCTATATGTGGCATTGCAACACATGCCAGATACTTGTAAATAGGTAACAAAAAATACATAATATTAACATTACTGACTGCCACGGCTGACCATAGACTCAGATTTCCAGAGACTTTATTGCAATGTCAAATGACTTACAGAAATCAAGCTCAACGGTGTGGCTCTTAATCGAACATGTGGACTTGGAATCATAAGCAGCGGACAGCAGCTCGAGCAGCTCAGCACAAAACCCCATAGACACCACCAAGACACTCAGATCGTTCATTTCTGTTGAACATCGAACAAGAGTTATGGCCCTTGAATCTTTTTCGCATCGAGCCTTTCTAATATCGAACAAAAAAGCATCGATCAAGAAGGTATACACGTTGAGACATGTTCTAACGAGCATAAATCCATCGGGCATGAATGAGCTTGGGTACATAGCATATGAGTAGTAAATGGATAAAATATACTTAAATTGAACAAAAACATTATTATTGATTCAAAGCACTTAATATATTTAAAACCATAGTCCACAAATAAGGTCAATTAAAACATGAATATAAAACAATAATGCAAAAATATATATATAAACATATATAAAAATGAAATATCTTAAATGAACAGCTTGAAGAAATTTTCGTTATTTGTTTTTGGGGTATTATGCCATGTTGCGCTACCTCCTTCTTTAGCCAACGTTTCGGACAGCGTTGCAGTGTCCATCATCAGGGCAGATCCGGTAGATGTGTGATCTGGCAGATCCGGTAGATGTGTCACACATCTACCGGATCTGCAGGATCTGCCCTGATGATGGACACTGCAACGCTGTCCGAAACGTTGGCCAAAGAAGGAGGTAGCGCAACACAGCATAACACCCCAAAAACAAATAACGAAAATACTTTTGGTCGTGAAAATCTTAAAACGTATCCAGCTTGAAGAAAATTTGTTATTCAAGTTTCAAGAAAATATTTTTATTTATGTTTTGTGACATCTGTAACTATTTATGTTATTTTAGTATATTTTTTTTGCTTCTCAATACTATTTTTTTGTATATTTACTTGATCAATGTATATGCACCGTGTCATTATTTAAATAATTTATTGATAATATGCAATTTGTACTTAGAAATAAATATGTGATAGTTAGTTAAACGATTAAGCTACACTTTGTTACATTAATAATATAATATGTGCTAATGGATACAAAAGGTATGCCAGAAATACTACATTAAATACCACATTGAGCATCTAACGTAAAAGAATTCGGAATGTGACATAAGAAATGAAAATGTATTGTAAACAAATTGGTACATATATATGAGACATTTGAATTTGGAACGTCACATAAAAAATAGTAACACGATGTAAACAATTTGCAACGTGAGACTTTTTATTTCAGAATGAAACCAATAAAATGGCAACATTATGCAAATAAAATAGGATGTGAGATATTTGAATTTGGAATGCAACATAAAATAATGAAATGTAATGTAAAAAAAGTTGGGAGCGTAATGTAACAAATGAATTGAATTTGTTTAGTGGTTTTGCGGAATGCTTAACAAACATATCATTTTAATAATAAATCTTTTATTATGTATAAGAATTCAAAAGTTCAGTGAAAACATTTGCAATTTTTGATGTTAGTTAAATAAACAATAAATTTTGTGATTAATTTTCTCCAAAACGATACTATTTTAAACATAATTGAATACATTATTAAACGTTATTGCAATTTCATAAAAAATGTTATAGTTTTGCTATACTTAAATCAAAGAATCACTACCATGAAATGAAATTATAATTTTTTTAAATAATTATTATTATGTCATATCAGAAGAGAAAACAGATTTGTTGGCAATAAAGAGAGCTTGATCGAAAATAGTCCATGAAAAATATCAAGAATGAATAAAAGTAAAATACTCCAGGAAAGAAAAAAAAATAAAAAACGTTTTTTGATAATTAAATGCTGTTGAAAATCAACCTAAAGTTTTTTTTTTTTTGCAGCTAAATGATTTTGAATTTACTTTTTGATTATAATAAATGGATAACTGAAATTTTTAAAATTATTATTTTACAGCATCAAAAATACTTACAACATTCAATTGTTTTTTTGAACAGTACTAGTATAAATACCAACAAAAATAAATGATGCCATTATTTATTTGAACTTTGAATTTAATAATATTGTATAATATTAGAGGTTTGACAAAGTTTTTATAGTTAAATGGATAATTTACTATAGTCAACGGAATTAGGTAGTGCAATAGTTTTGTATGTGGCACCTTCTCCAATGTATTATAATCCTTTATTTGTACAAATATATTAAAGAAAATGCAATGATATTTTATTTTTTAACCTGATCTACGCGGCTGTCGCATATTATGTGATTCGTCGGCTGCTGTTGCAGATGTTGCATATGCGATCCATGAAGATATAGGTCCATTCTGTCAAATCAGTCCATGCTACGATGATGGCATAAAAAAGACAATAAACGTATGTTCTTTATCACAATGATGCTGCAGCTCTTTCTTACATAGTAAATAATAGTGAGACAAAAGATGAAGCAAACAATCAATTTCCTCCAAAAGGAAAAGTAATAATTTTCTTGAATCTCCCTCACTCGTATTAAAGAAATGAGCGTCGTGAGCCGTAGCCGTCACCGTGCTATTTCCGCGCGAATTATAAAAGAAGCCATGCATGGAATGGACCAGCATTGTAATGGTTAATAATTTTGATGTTGGTAAGGATAAATGGTTAAAGTGCCATGCAGCTGAAAAGGAAGAGTGGCTCAAGCGCCGTGTAGCTGTACAATGCTTGAGCCATTTTTCCCTTCCAGGGACGGCGTATTAACCATTTATTCGTTCCAGCATCTCTATCTAATGTTGTCTTCACATTCTAGGAAAATCTCCTTGTATAGAAACATATTTTTAAAACTGCTTTTACGTAAAAAGTACGAGGGTAATTAAGTTCCCTGCTTGAATCAAAAATAAAGAATCACTACTTATTTAGGTTTTTGATTTTAGAAATGAATGTTATCTTTATGAGAAAATATTACGTGCTGAATAGTGGGAATGGCTTGATTGGGTTGTTATTATCGCTGTAGTGGGTTGATCCAATGGGTTAACCGATCCACTGGGTTGAGATCCATTGGGTTGATCAAGGGCGTAGCTAGGATTTTGTTAAGGGGGGGGCAGGTGTAGACAAACCAAGAATATATCTAAGGTAAATGCTGCAACAAAATAATACTTACTGTGGGGGGGGGGGGGGGGGGCAGACTGCCCGGGGTGCCACCTGACGGGGAGGTGACACTACTAAGGATAAGAGGATCTCCCCGTCAGGTGGCAACCCGAGCGGTCTTCCTCTAGTTATAAAAATTTATCTTGTTTCGTTATTATGTTGATTTATGATGTTGTTTTGTGTCAGATGTTTAAAAATTGAGATTTCACAGACTTACTGGTTACACATTGCAATATATTTTGTTTGTTCGAAAATTTAAATAAATATATAACACAAGGATGGTACTTACTCACTCTTTGGATTTAACAGAGACACCGAAATGGATTGTTTTTAAAAATAGAATCTAAACAAAAAATAACTGACATCGTCTGTTTTGATGGAAAATTTTCTTGTCATTGTGAAAACTTATGAGTTGTGTATTGATTGACAAATCTCATCTCTTGTGCAAATTTTCAAGTCATTAAAGGAATTACAGATCTGAATTTTAAGCGGATAGATTACGGAGGCCTCCAAACTGCATATAACTACAAAACAAGGTTGGAGGATTTGTTATTTTCCCTGGAGTTTTTTTCTTAGTGCCATCCTTTGTGATATATTTGTTCGCACAAGTAGAGTTTTCATAATCATAATTTCTTGGATATTAAGCCCAGAGGGTCTGGGGTTATTTACACACCTCAGGCTCGCATATTATAATACACTTACTATTACGTAGAAATTAAAAAAATGATAACCAATTAATGTTTTTGAAATGAAACTTCCATAGCCCCGTTGCGATTTGGAATTCGGATAAAATGACGCATTTCAGCACCTGCAAAGCATCAAACTCCTATCAAGGCTCCTATTGGTTGAGATATAAAATGGAAATGAAGCTAGGTCTGCGCTCATTGGCCGCTTTGATTATGATCTCACTTTTCAAGACTCCTTGGTTCTTCATTGGTTGAGATTGTTTTGATAAAGTTTCGCTTCTACCGCGTGTTAACTGCACTCGAATTTTAAAAAAATATTTAAAATAAAACAATAACTTTGTAAACACCACTTTTATTTTTATACTTTATGCCGACAGGGTTTCGCTACAACCGTAGCTTCATCAGGGCAGTATAATACTCTATTTTTGCTTTAATAGCTGTACTTGCTAATAATATTTGTTCATATGAAGCGGATACTTTGTGATGTGACAATATTAATTTAAAATAAAACAATAACTTTGTAAACACCACTTTTATTTTTATACTTTATGCCGACCGGGTTTCGCTACAACCGTAGCTTCATCAGGGCAGTATAATACTCTATTTTTAGCAAAAATAGGCAGTATAATACTCTATTTTTGCTAAAAATAGAGTATTATACTGCCCTGATGAAGCTACGGTTGTAGCGAAACCCGGTCGGCATAAAGTATAAAAATAAAAGTGGTGTTTACAAAGTTATTGTTTTATTTTAAATTAATAATGTCACATCACAAAGTATCCGCTTCATATGAACAAATATTATTATCAATTACAGCTATTAAAGCAAAAATAGAGTATTATACTGCCCTGATGAAGCTACGGTTGTAGCGATTAATAATGTCACATCACAAAGTATCCGCTTCACATGAACAAATATTATTATCAAGTACAGCTATTAAAAAGCAAAAATAGAGTATTATACTGCCCTGATTAAGCTACGGTTGTAGCGAAACCCGGTCGGCATAAAGTATAAAAATAAAATTGGTGTTTACAAAGTTATTGTTTTATTTTAAATTAATAATGTCACATCACAAAGTATCCGCTTCATATGAACAAATATTATTAGCAAGTACAAGTATTATACTGCCCTGATGAAGCTACGGTTGTAGCAAAACCCGGTCGGCATAAAGTATAAAAATAAAAGTGTTGTTTACAAAGTTATTGTTTTATTTTAAATTAATAATGTCACATCACAAAGTATCCGCTTCATATGAACAAATATTATTAGCAAGTACAGCTATTAAAGCAAAAATAGAGTATTATACTGCCCTGACGAAGCTACGGTTGCAGCGAAACCCGGTCGGCATAAAGTATAAAAATAAAAGTGGTGTTTACAAAGTTATTGTTTTATTTTAAATTAATAATGTCACATCACAAAGTATCCGCTTCATATGAACAAATAAAAAAAAATATTATTTATATAGATAAAAGACTTTTATTTTGTTTATTAAAAGAAAATAACTTAGTTTACATCACTTTATGCCGAAATAAAATAAAGTGATGTAAACTAAGTTATTTTCTTTTAATAAATAAATAATGACATCACAAAGTAACAACCTTTTAGAAGAAGTTTTCTTCGAAAAATTAAAAAAAATATATATATATATATATATATTATTTTGTGCTATATACAGGTTGGCGCAAAATTAATCATCCAATTTTGTTTTTAAATAACTTTTTTACTAAATAAAAACATAATTTTTTTTAACAGAAATCTTTATTTGGACTTTTACAATTTTTTCTGTTAAGTGGAAAAGATGATATCCGTCAAGTGGCTGCCGGCAGATTTCCGGTGATAACTGTTCGCATTCCTGTCGAATATTCTCCTCATGGGCTGCGATTGTCTGAGGCTTGTTGGCATGAACCCGCGACTTCAAATAGCAGCAAAGAAAGAAGTCTGGGATGGTTAAATCGGGCGATCTTGCTGGCCATACCAAATTGCCAAAACGAGAGATTACGCGACCAGGAAACGCTTCCTTCACAATATCCATTGTGGCTCGTGCTGTGTGCGCGGTTGCACCGTCTTGTTGAAACCACATGTTCACCAAGCCCTACTCATCCAATTCCGGAAGTAAGAAGTTGTTTATCATGGCCTTGTTGCATTTGCCAGTAACAGTGACAGTAATGCCAATGGCGTCCTCAAAAAATACGGCCCAATCACTCCTCCTGCGTGAACGCTGCACCATACAGTGGCTTTGAGTGGATGTAATGGCTTTTCGTGCATCGCACGCATATTTTCAGTGCCCTAGAAACGAATATTTTGCTTATTGGCGTAACCGTTTAAGTGAAAATGCGTCTCGTCGCTCGTGATGACTTTCGACACAAAATCGCTAAAAGCGTTTAAGCTTAAATCGGCACAATTATTCCACGCTCTTGCGGAGTATAGCGCTCTACTGCTTGTCTGTTTTTATTCTGCAGCTGTCTAGTTCACAAATGTCAAATACGATTGATGTACGACGCCATTTGCAAAAATTATAACATCTTCGGATAGGGTGATTAATTTTGCGCCACCTTGTACAATATCATGAAATATTCAGTCGTCTTCTAAAACCAGACGCCTAAAGTTGGGTAATCACCGACCACACACAACCGCTTATGTTCGGCACAAGGGTGCGACTACTGGAAGGTTAAATTAAAATTGAATTTTCAACTTTAATAGAATAACTTTTTAAATTTATACCCATCAATGTAATATTAATCTTCGAAGAAGAAGGTAATACTGTTTATAATCTAAATGAATCTAGAAATACTATAAGACGTAGAAAATAAAAGGGTAACAGTCGCAACTGGGAATCGAACCAAGGATCTCTGTCTTACAGAGACAATGCCGTAAACCGTAAATCAGTAATTGGGACCTATTTTATATAAGGGAACGTACCCATACTACATGACCAACTTTAACCCCCCCCCCCCCCCCCACCGGTGACCAAAAACCTAAGCAACTCGCCGCTCGTTTGTATGGAGCGTGACATTTGGAAGACCCCCCCCCACCACAAACGTGTCACGTAGTATGGGTACGTTCCCTAATATGTATCCCATTTGCTACTGTCACCTTCTTATTTTCTGTGTATTGTGTTTGATGTTTCGTTTAGATTTATTTACTTCTTCTTTGGTGTTTACTTAGCGGCCATAGATTGTTATTGAGGTGACAGTTTTGATGTTAGTTTTTTCCTTCTGTTATTTAATTTTAAAATTTTATCTTAATATATAAAACAAAGTCGGGTTAGTTACACTATTTATAACTCGAGAACGGCTGGACCGATCTTGAGGATCTTTAATTTGTTGGATTTGTCTCCGCTCCGGATAACAGAATAACTATTAAAACATCGCAAAAATTCACGAAAAAGAAAATTATGAAGAAAATTCATTTCCTCAAACATTTTGTATGGAACGAATTTTCATCTTTTGAAAGAGCAATGTAGTGTTAATTGAAGTTTGCGTGAATTCCAAAAATTCAAAAACGTCAAATGTCAATGCGCTGATTGTTTCGCTTTTGTTCTTTAACATATAATGCTTAGTCTCATTCTTACACACTAAATGTCAAGAGTCGAAAATGAGACAAATGGTTAACGTGTGTCTTCACCCTTCCAAAGGAAAAATACAATAATTATAATAAATTTCCCTCACACGTATAAAGAAAATGAAACGCAATTCCCGTAAAGGGCCATCCATAAATTACGTCACACATTAAAGGGGGGGGGGAGGGGAGTAGAAAGTGTGACTAGGGGTACGGGGTGGTCATCAGTTCTGTAACGTCACATGTTGAAAAAAATTGAACTACTGTTTTGATTATTTTTAGATGTCACACTAGGGGGGAGGTGTGTCATAAATGTGACGATGTGTGACAGGGACGGGGGGGGGGGGGGGGGGTAAAAAATATCACCAAAAATCGTGTGATGTAATTTATGGATGGCCCCTAAGTAAGTGGAAAAGTAAGAAAATCACAAAAATATAAATTCGTACACAAGGTCATCTCTGATACAAAACATGGACAGTTGCGGATCGATAATTGCTTTGTTGTGTAATTTCTATCTTAATAAAAGACTGAATTTAATTCAGCTTATAAATTAACACAACAGTTATTTATTCTGAGGGGGTACGAAGTTCGCCGGGTCAGCTAGTTTAATAATAAAAAAGGTTGGGGTTTTTTTTTTAAAGACTGAGAAAGAAACTTGTTGGTATTAAGTGAAGTTAAATTTTCCATCTTGGGATTAATTTGTGTAATTTGTAAAATTTTTTACTGCGGAAAATTTTTGATATGGAAATTTTTTTCCCAAAATGAAAATCGAAAACAGGTCGGCAAATTGAATAAAAATTTTTGAAACTGAGAAACTCCAAATTTTGTAATTTATCTTTTTGATATTTTATCATCAGGGATTTTGTTTAAAAACTTGAACAGTTCTTTTTGAAAATAACAGAGGGGCCACTCGCGTTTACAACAATTTGAAATATTCTATAACAGGGATGGCGAACCAATGGCACATTAATGGCACGCGACACAATATTTTGGGCACGTCACTGATCAGTGATCACAAAATTTATTATAGACTACGAAAAAAAGTGTGAAGTGTATAGTAGGTGAACGGGTGAACCCGAGTGATCCCTACGCTACAGAATGTTCAGGTGCAGTGAGCGGGCTGCGATATGCGTGGTACGGTGCGGTGCGCGGGGTGGTGGAGGGAAGCTCGGCGCTCACTCGTTTGTTTTCATACCTACAATCTACATTACGTGTTTCTATTGCTAATGAATGACTCGTAGTTTCTTTATGCATAACATAATAGTGAATTTAACATATCGTCGCTGTGAAATCAAACCGGCATATCTGCAGAAGCATATTTTTCACCAGAGCGCTTTAAAGTTTTCGCATTTGATATTTTCCTTCTAACGTTCACCTCAAAGCCACCTTACGTGTGAATAAAATTTAGACAAATACTGCTTATCGAAGTAGTAGTTGCAAATAAATCTAAAAGTGCTTAAATTAAGAGAAATATGCAGATATGCCAGTATGACTTTAAAATCAGTGTAATATTTGATTTTGTGTCACATTGGCTTCTTCTTTTGGAACCTGTTGGAAAAAAAGATAATGTTGTCAATGAAAAAATAATTTATTACAATAAAAAACACATAAATTTGTTTAAGACCACTTTTATTTTAAAACACTCTACCGGTTTCAGAAGCACCCTTCCTTCGTCAGGAGAATATTATAACTGATTGGAAGGGTGCTTCTGAAACCGGTAGAGTGTTTTAAAATAAAAGTGGTCTTAAACAAATTTATGTGTTTTTTATTGTAAATTATTGCGAGCCACAAAGTTAGTGCTTTTTACCAATATGAAATAATTTATTGTTTCACAATTTTTTTTAAACAACAATCAACATAGTATTGCTCTTCCTTTGCTGGTAACTTCAAAGTTTCATAATTTTTTATAGAAATCTGAATAAATTGACGGTATTATCACGGCGGTAACTAACTTTATGATACCATTTTTCTTCTTCTTATCAATGGTAAGTCTCTCGGAATAAGCTTGCCGCTCCCCTTTTCTTCACCTCCTCTCAGGCATGTGATCCGTAGGATGTTTTGTTGTAAAATCTGCCGTCGTCTTTAATTACTTAAACATTCGAATGTCCAACATGGGTAAAATTACTTGGGAATCCTTCAGAGCTTTTATGACAAAAAAATCCTCATGACTCAACTCATGAACCAGGGAAGGCTTGCCACTTTTCTTTGCCGTTTTCATGGCCATGGCGTATTGGGAAGGTAAGTACATAGGATGACATAGGCCCTGAGGGAAATTATTTTCCTCAGGGCCTCCTGTGTGGAGTTAATGTAAAGAAAAAAAAAATATCACTCCGCTTCGGAGAGCTCTTTTAACTTCTTTTTCAATGGTTGAGTGAGCCAAATCCCCCTCGTTTTGGGTGTGGCCCTTTACTAAAAATTTGTGTGTGATTGATTTTATATTTTTTTAATGTTGTAACAGCATATTAGTACATTGCCATCATAAAGTTTTTTTTTTTTCCCGCAACAATTATCGCTGTAAAAGGTGAAATCTATGGGACACACAGTTTTGTCATTTAAATATTGCAGATATTTCAGCACACAGCTCCCAATCCCAATCACACCTCTTTTTCCCTGTGTCTCATCCATTTACCATTTTGTCGCCAACTCGAAATGTAGTAGTAGGAAGACGCCTCCCCCTGCAGACATGACATCACTGCCGGTGGATTTCTTGTCATTCTCCTTTTCCAGACTGGACAAGCCCTTTTCTAGAATATGATTATAATATTCTGTTGTATTTTATTTCGTGTTTTTGGTAAATGAGTCGAACATGACTTGAAAATAGCTCTGCACTGGCAGTAGCTGATTCCTGCAAGATTTGACTCCTTTCCTTCTTTTAGATAAACTCTGTGAAGTTCGGCGATAGATTTTCCACCATCGATATACTCCCGAGAACTTTGAGATCTGCAGTAATGACTAGGAATTCTGGGAATTTTTTCAATGTAAACCTTTGCATTCGTTACGAGTTCTTTATCCAACTTTCGATCCTTTTCATGTTTGCCTCTCATTTCCAAGCTTAGCACACCTGTGCTTTTGTCTGCTTTTTCAAAGGTTGTACAAATAGCTCTATCCGATAGGTCAAAAGTCTTTTTAAAAAATAGTTTGCATACCCATATTTTTTCTTCATCTTTCGTTATCGGGTATGATTAATTAGAGCCCCTTTCCTTTTTATGATTCAATGTAATCCTCTGATAATTGGGAACAACTGGTTGTGTACTATCTTTTACGAATTCTCTTTGTCCTTGCAAGTCTCCCATTCCCCAAAACATTGCAAAAATCTCTTTCCGGTGCACTTGAGTTTACAGTTGTGGCGAGGAGGCTTCATGTTTCGTTTGTTCACTCTTCCTTGGGTTTTAGACTCGTATTCTTCACCGCAGTTTCGCATCTTTTTTGCTGAAGTTCTTCTATTAAATTTGCATCTTTTTAAGCTGTACCTATGCTTAAAAAGATGCAAATTGAACTTTTTCCAAACTTTGTTTTGATGCAATTCAAACTGAATTATTGAAACATATTTCGGTTTTAATTAACATTTTGCTTCATTCGCAGGGAGAAAATTTATCCGAAAACCGACATTTTGACATATATGCCGGTTTGTTTTCGTTGAGGCTGCTATAAACGCTTACGAGTATGTTAAATGCACACCGGATTATCTGCCAAAGATTATCTGGGTAATAATAAAAATGTACTATCGTGAGATAGTTCAGTTTTACTTACATGATGGACATTTTTCCTCCGTGAAGTTTTGAAGCGACTGGCGTATTGCGCAATAGATCTGTCTTCTAATAAACAAAATGGCTATTACTGCGTAAATGCACACCGGCCCAACGCCATCTGACGGATTTTTATTCAACTATACGATATGCCGGTTCGACACAAAAATAGACGAAAAAAAAAAAAAATTTGACACCAACAATAGTGTGGGCCGAATTTTTTTTCTTCCGAATTCCTTATGGCGCTAGTAATAAAAAGTTGTCTAGGTACCTAAAACATAAGAAAAAATTAGTTTAAAAAAAAAACAAAAAATATCCTAAGGCTCCGGGGGTTCTCTGAAGTTTGAGAAAATATCGAAATATTTCCATTTTTTCAGCCCCTGCACGAAATATTCTGAAATAGTTTAAAGTTATTCATTTATGAGATCTTGTTAAATAAAGTCCATAGCTTCGATGTATATAACTATCATCTATTATTTTTAAAGTAATATAGCACTAAAACACCTCCGCCCGCAGTCCCCAAACCCGCCCGTGCTTGAGCGGCGCCCCGTATTGGCCGTTCCTTGGTCGACCAATTTTTGTGATAACCCCATTTCGTGATATTGTTGTGTAGGTAACTAAAAGTATTTTGAAAATAAGGGAAGAAGATTGTTTGCCAACCGTTTTGAAAGAAAGAATTACAAACATTATTAAGGCATATCAACATAAGTATATATAAATTTGTTTAACCCGTCTGCTTGTTTAGGAATAAATACATCCCAAAACACGTAATCGCGTTATACTTTCATAAGACCAAAAACGTCCCGAGCGACCTTACATTTTAAAAGTTATATATCTCTCTTCTTCTAACGCGAACATATGTATTTTTCTTTTATCCAGAAAGAGAACAAAATAATGCTGCATAGATATTTTACAATCTCGATCCAAAGTGACGGTTTCTGATTTTTCTCGCGAAACTGATGCTTCCGGATTGTGAGGTGCGAATATATTGAACCAAGCAGACGGGTTAAGTCAGAAAAATGTGGAAGAAATACAGTTTCCTTCCAAAGAAGAGTCTCTCCATTTAAAATCACAAGCTCCCTACTGTTTGATATTAGTTATTGTAAATGTAAAATCAATAAATGCAATTTATTATTGCAAATTATAGACAATAAATGAAAGTTTTCCTTGAAGAAAAAAACCAAAGAGGTGAGAGAAAAATGTTTATCGGCAGTGTTGGTATACCGACTACGAAACAATTGGAAAAGCCCATGAAAAGAAAATGAAAACATCGTACCAAATCAACTGAACAGGTGTGAGAAAAAAAAGTTTTAAAATTTGTAGACATTTTGTAACATTGTCTATCATTGCGTCATTATCTTCCACGTTAACATCAAAATCATCTTCTCCTGATGCAAAATCAAGTCGGCTACTTAAGACTAATAACACCGCCTTTCCGGCAACAAGCAATTCTCCGTCTTTTACAGTTCTCTCCAAGATTTGTGACAGGTTCAGGATACTGGTTTGAGCTGGAGCAGCAATCGCTTCTGCCGTTTTAAATGATTTCAACATAATCACGCAGGATGATAATAATAAAGTAATAGACAAAAATAGACAGCGTAGCGGACGTCTGCGTGCCAGATCTGTACTCATAAAAGCTAAGTGCATAAACTAAGTGGATTATTTTTGATGGTCGAAAGAACAAGACCTTAGCTAACATAAAAAGACACAAATACTATAAAAGCACAATCCTTGAAGAACACGTATCGATTATCGTGGAATCAGGATCTCATTTCTTGAAGCATTTTACGCCTAGGCCAGGCACTGCCGTAAACATAGTCAAACCAATAATGGAATATTTTGCTCGTCAAAACATTTCTCTCTACCATTTAAACGCAATTGCGTGTGATGGCACAAATTTTAATATGGTAACAACTGGTGCTGTGATTCGAACGATGAAGAAACACTTGAATGGACCGGTAGAGTTGCTGATCTGCTTTTTTCATTGCAACGAGCTGCTTCTACGTCTTTCGATTATGAAGTCGGACCTCATGGTTTTTCCGGCACCGTAGTTTTGACTTTTCATAATTGCCATAATTTACCAGTACAATCTTTTTTCAAATTGATGTTGAGTATTCAACATCAAAAGCACCAATAAAAAAATACTCGCTTGATATTTTCAAAGCAGTTTTCAGCAGACGTTGTCCTCCTGAAATTGCCAAAAGAACCCAGGAGTGATTACTACAGTGAGTTGATCTAACGATTATATATTGGAAGCGCAACGCCATCAGAAAATTTTGTTATGTTAGCCACGTTTTTCATGAGGGCATACTTTCTTATGTGGTTTGATATAAAACTGCATGGGTCATGCAAAAAGGTACAAAGCGTGTTTTTAGCATGATTTAATATTCGCGCTATCTTCCGGAAGAATTAAAAGCAATAATTAATCAGGCGATGCAGCGAAACGCTTACTTCGCTCATCCTGAAAATTAACTCTTGTCAATGATAACCGATGAATCACCTACCATCTAAGAACTTGGAATAAGGCATTTATTGAAAACCAGAGAGTTATCCGGACTGAAAACTGAACATTTAAAGTACTCACATTGATTTTTGATGCACAATCCTACTTTGATGTAATATTTTGGCAAGATACGCCAATCACGTATCCTCCCATTTTGGAAGATGTAACGGAAGAAGAATTAGAAGAACTTAACCTAACTTCAGAAGTCAGCTCCATTTTCATCAACTTTGACAGGTTCCCCTGTCTTACACAATCTGTAGAATCTGTAGAACAATCTGTAGAATGTTGTGTAAAGGTTGTGACTGAAATATCGTCGAAAGTGTGTGGGAAGAAGAACAGGGAAGGCTTTATAACTACAACAATAAACTCCAGGAAAAATATGCCAAAAATTGCAAAAAACATGATTTTCAACGTGAATAATTGATCACATTTAATTTTTCATGATTGTAATAATTATGATTGTAATTTTTAATGTTGTGACTGCTTTAATAGTAAATAAATTGATATCGAGAATTTTGTAATTGTAACTCTTTTATTTCCTTACTACTTGGGAATAATTCAAGAAAATTTATTTTTTAATCATTTTTCGAACGCTTCGGGGGGGAACCTAAAAACGAAAATATAATTTTTTTAATTTAAATTTTTTTTTAACACCAAAGACCTAAGACAACTTTTTATCACTAGCGCTCAAGGAAATAAGAAATTATTTTTTTCGCCATACAGTTGCGGCCCACACTAACCAACAACTCAAAAGCTCAATTTTTGCACATATGCCGGTTTGATTTAACAGCGACGATATGCTATTTGTCATCTAACCTGCAACAACAGAAGTCATACTAATTTTACTTTAATTTAAATTACGCATATAATTCAAAATGTTCCTATTTTTCGTAGTAAATAAAGAGTCTTTAAATGAAAGTAAGTATTGATTATTATTATTTTCCCAATAATCACAAAGTCAAAATTATTTGATGGCGTGTCTATGACCTCATTAAACATTTCTTTAGAATAATGGCACGTTGGTACGTAAAGGTTCGCCATCCCTGTTCTATAAGATCATGAAAATGTAAAATAAAAATCTTTCAATACTCAATTTAAAACATTGACCGTCGAATAATGTTAACGAAAAAAACAATTTCCTTAGTTTATTGTTATCATGTTTAGTTGTAGAACTCAATTTTAATTTAGTCCCTTCCTTTTTATATTTAATACTATTATTATTCAATTTATAAAAAAACAAGTTTGATTATAAACAAATTCATCATCATCATCATCATCTTTTTTCCCTTGTCCTATTCGGGTCAGGGACCCATTGCATCGACAAGGCTCCTCCATACGTCCATGTCTTGTGCTGATTGTTCGGCCTCTGTCCATGGTAGACCCATCCTATCCTCACACAGTTTCTGGAGTTGCCTCGCCCAACTGTGTCTGGGGCGGCCCACTGGACGTCTACCCTATGGAATCGCACTCAGTATCTTCCTCGGAATTCGGTCATCAGACATTCTTAGTACTTGCCCAAGCCACCTCAGTTGCGATTTTTCTATAAAGAGAAGCAGTAGTTCAACGCTTAGATCATCTCGGATCTCGAGTTTCTTATATGATCCCATTTCGTAACCCCTGCCACTCCTCTCAAGTATCTCATTTCGGCAGCTTGGACTCTAGAGCATGTTCGTTCATTTAGCATCCATGTCTGGTGGCCGTAAGTGAGCGTCAAGGTGGTATACCATTTTAAACACTGCCATCTTTGTCTTGATATTGAGCTCGGCTCTTATCACTGAGCTGTAGAGAAGACGCAATACACTGCTTGCCGCACTTATTCTTCTATCAATTGCTCCGTCTTGCCGACCATCGCTGGAGAATTCGACCCCAAGGTATTTGAAACTGTCCACCTGTTTCAGCTCGGTCCCATTAGCGAGTATGTTGCACTAAGTTTGGCCCCGTCCTATAACTATCACCTCTGTTTTTGGGTACTCATCTTCATTCCCGCTGCCGTGCACTCTTCGTTGAAACGGTTAATCCACTCTCGTAGTCCCTCCTGTGAAGTCGCTAATCTGCAAGTCTAGGACGAATATCTATTTTAAATTTTTCGAAGAAAACTTCTTGGGAAAAGTTTTCACTTTGTGATGGCATTATTTATTTTAATGAAAGACTAATAGCTTGATTGATAAAAGGGTTTTTTCTTGTTGATCGGTCGTGCGCGTAAAGGATCGGGCGGTTTCCCGCGGCGGTAGAACCGCTCGTGTAGCTTGGCGGAAAACCGCCACCCGTGTAGTTTGATATGTGCCGCCAGCTTTACGAGCGGTTTCCCGCGGCGGGAGAACCGCTCGTGTAGTTTAGGCCTTATAATTGAACATTATAATTACAGTCTTTACAAGTGAAAAAAAAAACAACAAAAAAAATCGGGCGTTTATAAACACAATTGTAAAGACTGTAATTGCTTTTATATAGGTAGAACAAATAGAAACTTTGAAGTAAGGGTTAAAGAACATCTCAGGGCATTAAATGACACTAGCGAATCTGAGTTTGCAGATCATTTATTAAAAAATTATCATAATTTTGACTAAAACCATGGACTTAAAATATTACATACGGGTTATAAGGTATCACAGATAAATAATTTAAAGATTTTAGAAATTAGGAAAAATGTAAATAATAAAGCAGTGTAACAAATATAGTTATTTCGAGCGCATATTGAGAAGTGTTCACGCTCAAATACTTTCTCTGTCTTGCATTGGTTGTTTCTTACTACCATAGGTATATAAAAGACAAGCGAAACCTTAGAGTTTGGAGTTTTGGCCTGCCGGGGAGCTCCAGGAAAATAGTAAAAGTCGAAGTCTGCCCTCCGAGATCAGCTCGCGCGGCTTCAAGGCACTCGTGAATCTTTTGTATAAAGTGACGAGTAGGTAATTAAGGATAACAACTGTCCTTTGGAGTTATAATAATAATAATAACCATAAAGCTACTGTTGTAGTTGGTACGTTTAAGTTACTACTGTTTTTACGATTATTGAACTGTCTACTTGTGTAATTGATTGTACCCACCCAATAAGAGATTAATTGTGTTTATAGAAGATAAGTGTGGATTTTATTTAATTACCCCGCTAAAGCAGACATAATTAATAAGCAACACATTTTTATAAACCCTGTTTTGAACCTTTTCCCACTTAACCGGTCTTTCCCTGCTTATGACTTTGAAATCTCTAATTTTAATAAACTTCCCCCACTCTTACCCCTTCCCCTTCCTTCTACCCTTTCCACACATATGTGATCTGTGTTTAATTTTTAAGTTTAGTATAAATTTGAACCTGATGATGTGAACATAGTTAACGAAACATTTGATTGTAGGTATATAAACAAAAGTGATGTAAACAAAGTTATTTGTCTTTTCATTAAAGTTTAATTAAAAATAAAATAAAATAATTGAATAAGTATATAAAAGGAACACTTTTAATTGTCTGTAGTATTTAATTATCCTGACCGTCTGTAAAGTTATCCGTATCGAGGTGTATTTGAATAGATTGAGATAACCAATCGACAGTACTTTTATCAAATAATAAAAAAAATTAAGTGCGGAACTGATTTCTGGCGCCAAACAACAGTAATAAAAATCGAAAACAGAATGTCATTTATCGCCAAGTTGCCGTATTGTGAATAGTGACATTTTCTATGGTGAACATGGCCATCTTGACGGCTGCTAACTGTCAGATGATCAAAACCCGGTCGACCCGTGTCTGTTTTACAGCCTTGCTTTTCTTCTGTTTTCGCGTTGTGCAATACAACAAAAGCTAGATTTTCATAATTACAAGTTGAATTAATGTCCACAGTGGTCCAACAGTCACATAAATAGATTAATTCGTGAGTAGTGCAGAGTTAAAGTGTTCAGTGTCTTTTAAGTGCCTGAAATTCCGAAGGTCTCACTGTTGAGTCAGTGTCATTTCTTGTCAACTGAGTTTGTTTATTACGTTTGTTAGTTAACACGAACGGTATCCGAGTGGAATAACAATCAACCAATAATTTATTTCAACATTATAATTTGAGAATTCTTTTGTGATCAAAAACATTTGTCTATCAAAATGGATTTGATAACAACATTGATAGTTTGCGGTGTGGTGATGTTTTTCTTGTTTACGATATGCGGTTGGTGCTGCAGAAGTTCAAAGCCGGAAGCATCATTTGTGTGTAAGTGAAAACATGTAGTATATACTTATAAAATGAAATTAATCATTATTTCATTTCAATTATGTTTGTGTACTTAATTGTATTTTATGATTCATCGGCGTGACGGCGTGTACTTGAAACCTGACGTTACGGTTTACGGTTGAAGTCAAGGAAGACGTTTTAACCTTGGTTATCAATGTTATCAAATTATATTCTTTTAAATGGCATATGATTGTAGCAATATTATGTATTCTACAGGTCTACCGTGGAGTTATTATTACGGTATATAAATGAGAATATGATTTTTGCACAATCACAAAATATTGAAACAGTGCTTTTTTATAGAAAAAATATTCCGGAACCCGGAACTCTCGTCAATCTTCATCGAAAAACATGGTATTCAAATATGAATTTGTGCAATTTTAAGGCGCCGCTACCCGAATTTCTACCGATTTCTTACATATAAACATTTGAAGTTTTTAAGCTCTTAAAAAAATATATGTTATTTTTGAAGATAATCTAGACGCGTTCCACGCCGAAACGCAAATTATATAAAATTCCCTAGATAGAAAAAATCGTAAAGTATAGGTACTCCGAAAATTATTATAAACACGTTTGTTTCAGCCTTTTTAAAAGTTATAGTTGTGAAAAAATTCACAATGTTTCTATCATACTTAAGATACCTTCCACGAGATTTTTGCTCTCTTTTAAACGAGTCGTGTTTTATTAAACATTTTCGCAATTTTCGCATCGATTTTATCGCTTTAATTATTAGCGCGCTCCTCTAAAATTCGTAATTACATAATATCTCTCCATCTTCTTTTTTAGAAGAGATGCGGGGCCTTAGGTACCTAGGTGCTGTATATAATTGGCGCTTTTAGTTTACTACGGTACGGTTACGGTACCGTGACGGTACAAAGAAGGCAATAAACATACATTCCTTATCACAATAATGCAGCTCTTTCTTACACATTAAATAATGGTGAGACAAAAGTGAAATACACAATGTACGTTTGTCTGCTTCCTTCAAAGGAAAAAGTGATAATTTTCTTGCATCTCTCTCACACACCGCACCGTGACGTCTCCGTAAACCCCAACAATACTACTAGCCGTGACCGTATAATTTTGAAAGTATGGAATATAGTTACAAGGATAATCTTGAAGAGTGTGTGAATTCCAAAAATTCTAAAACGTCAAACGTCAATGCGCTGATGGTTTTGCTTTTGTTCTGTATAATGCTGCAGCTCTTTCTTACACACTAAATAATTGTCGATAATGAGACAAACGGTTAACGTCTATACCCCCCCCCCCTCAAAGGAAACATACAATCATTGTCATACCTCTTACAAAGCACTCTTTTTAGGATGAATTGCACAATTAAAAAAAAATCATACATCTCCCTTACACATATAAACAAAATGAAACGCCATCCCGTCGCCGTCGCTGAGACGTAATAAGATATATTTGTTTCCTCCAAAGGAAAAAAAAGTAGTACTTTAGAGGAAACAGACCCACGTCCATTGTGTAACTCATCTTTTGTCACCATTATTTAAAGTGTAAGAAAGAGCTGCAGCATTATTAGGATAACCCTTTCAGCACTGGCTGATACGATCGTGCGGGTCCGTTTATAAAAATATTTCTCGAAAACGGTTTTAAATTTCGTTGGTATTCCGGCCTACAATGACCGTGCGGGCTTGTATCTAAGCCCTACTGGCCATTGTTTTCAAAAATTACCGCTAGGGGCATCATTAAAAACTGTCAAAATGTCGCATCAACAACGGAGCCAACCTCTGCCTCGTAATTTATTTATAAATACAAATATATAAACTATTTAAGTAATTCACCGTGTTATTATTGTAGTTAACATGTTAATCAATGAGTTAATTCTATTTTTTTAGTATGACATTCAGCATTGTGTTATTTATTAATGAAAATATTAACACCAGCACGGGCGTGCTGGTCAGGTTTATTCTCATACATTCCATTCCAATTCTGTCCGATAAATATTTGCGAAGTGTTATAATTTTTCTCTTTTTCTTTCTTTTTCAATGAGATAATGTCTCACTAATAACACCAGATATTCATTGTAACTATGTTTGGGCATAATAAAAATGTATTGGAGTATGTTTTTAATTTTTTTTAAGGTGAAATTCCTGAAATATCACCAGATGATGAAGGATTCGGAAATTTTGTCCTGAATGCTATTGGAGATGGAAACGATTCGGAAATAGAAGGATATTCGAGTGAGGATGAGGACCTTGTTGTTATAATTATAAAAAAATATAACAAGCTAATGGGAGGTGTGGATATTTGCGACCAGCTAATGGAGTGTTACCATACATGGATCAAAACAAAAAAATGGACCCTAAAAACCATAATACACCTTTTGGACTTGGTTTTGGTAAATTCATGGTTGTTGTATCGCGAAGAATTCAAAAAAACTGCAAATAAAAAGCCTTTAGACTTATTGAAATTTCGTTTGGAGGTTGGTGAAGCGCTTACTACAACTCCAGAACGTAAAAGAAAGTCACCTGAGGATCTGAACGAAGAAGAATGTGAGCATACCCAAAATAATCAGTACAAGCCTGTGAATCTGTGAGTAACAGTAGGAGATATGACGGTTATGACCATTTGGCAATATTGGATGATAATATTGTTACACCAAGAATTTGTCGCATGTGCAAATGTACAAAAAGCCGAACGAAAATTTTATGTGAAAAATATAAAACCTACCTGTGTCTTTCACGAAATAAACACTGTTTTAAATTATTTCACACTAAATCCAAGTAGTTGTTAGTTGTTTTCGTATTCAAACATAATAAATCTTAATTTTGCACAAATAAATTGGTTTTATTACTCTTTTTCGTAAGTCATTGCTACAAACAAATTTATCTTGGTTTGTATAAAGATAGTCCTGACCGTCACGATCGTGCTGGTGAGTTTACTCGGAAAATTGGATTTTCCGAATTTTTCCAATATTTTTCTGTGCATTTATGGGATTGAATTATTCTAAAAATAATAAAATTCTGGAAAAAAAACTTTTTTTTTTCTTCAGTGCTGAAAGGGATATAGAACGTACGTTTTATGCTTTTTTGTGCCGTCACGGTACCGTAACCGTGGATCGTCACGGTGATAATAAAAGCGCTCAATATGTACGTAAAGTAAAGCTAGCTCTTAAAGTAAGTGGGCAATTTAGGCGAGCTCGTGTGCCTAAAATAAACTCGATGTTTCCTTACTTCTGACGACATTGACAAATATTTTCAAATTTCGGACAATATTTCCAGGTGAAAGACCACCGTTCAGAATCGAAACGTTGCTGGAAATGACTTTAGCCGTGTTTGGTTATCAGATCTGAATAGCCAGGTACATCTCCACCTTCCTCTTTTCAGTCTCCTTCCCCTCCCTGCTACCTCCAGCATCGCAACATATCCCAATTGGTGTCATTGGCTCCAGATGATTGGTAGTTGGGACTCTTATAGGTACTCATTGGGGTGAGGTTTGTCCCGGTCTTGGCGGCGGATTCATCTGCCCACCAGCTAAATGGTAGGCCGTGTCGGGAGAGAATGATCCAGGGAGTCCCTTTGACTTCTCCAGCCGTACTCTTTCGGAACATCACCTTGCACCGCAGTGGAAGGGATGATTTCGTACGTCCGTCATTCCTGGACACACTGACCCCCAGATTGCCCCAAACTTTCTCTCCTTCCTTTCCTAAATAGACCCTCCACACAGCATCCCCAAAGATGAAATAGCCCCTAACGAGAATTATTTTCCTCAGGGCCTTCTGTCTGGAGCTAATGTAAAAAAAATGTGTACATCGAAATTCTTTCTTGAGCAGGTAATCAATTTCATTGTCTTAGGGCTCTTAGGCCTAGGGATCAAAAGATCTTGCGACAACCAATTTCCTCCAAAGGTTTACATCACTTTTCTAATGAAAAATGCCTTCACATCCACATGAAAATGTTATTTGGGGCCTGTTTCAAAAGCAACAGTTTTTCTGTTTTATTTATTTTTTGTTTAATTTCTATTAGTTACCCAAGAACATAAGGCAGAATTTTTATCTTGACAATTATTTCTGAAAAAACCATCATGTCAGTAAATATTTTTACTTTGTTAGAAGTACCTTTGACTATAGGCACCGGTAAGCCGTTCCGGAAAATTGTCGAATATACGCACCGGAATGGCGTTCCGGTAAAAGTTGAAAACTCGGAACGCCGTTCCTGCGCATTCCACTGTAAAAATCAACGCACTGAATAAAACATCGATGTTTTAAAACCTCGAAATTATGCAGCCTACCTGTAGATATGTAAAATTATTCTGCTGACTGGTCGGCGTACAATAATATCAAGCAATAGGTGTAGAAATTACATAAAAATATTATCAAATGTAACATTAAATAACTTGGTGTGCAGGAAAATGTCAAATAATAGTCTGTAATCTGTATATCACGGTTTATTAATGATTTCAACACAATTTGACATAACTAGCGGTTCAGTTCTCTTTTTCTCTCCCTCCATAAACGGAACTCCCCTTCCCATCGCAACCGGAACCCCCTCCTCTTCTTCTATTTCTGCTAGGCTGCTAATTCCGTCCCATTGCTGGTCACATATATATAAATGGGTGTTACACAAATTCCTTTGTGTTTCTGAAAACTGCATCGGAACCATTTAAATTGATTCAAGTAGGGTGAACGCTATAGCTATTGGACAGTTAAGAGAATGACTTTTTTGAAAAGTGTATAATTAAAAAAATATTATTAAGTAGGAAATATTTCAGGTATGTAGTGCTGTAGAATTTAATGGGCTTTAAGTAAGTGTAGAGAAAAAAAAAATACCTAAGGTTTTTTAATTATATTTTATTAAACTGAAAAGTAGGAAAAAATACAGTTATTGGACACTTTTTATAGTATTGGGACATCAGTTGCACAGTTATTGGACTATACATTGAAATTAGAATATAAAGTAAAATGAATGTCCAAAGGCCTACCCAATGTCAGCTCTGGTTCTACAAACATAAAACAAACAAAATAATATTTTCAAATTAAAAAAAACTAATTTTACGTTAAAAAAACTCATTTCAACGTAATAGGTAGTAATTGAGATCTTTTAACATGTGCGTTATGCTTTCATCAGACCCATCGGTTTCTTCAGACATCTTACAGCAGACGTGACATAATAACGTTTCATTATCCTCCCCTATTGGTACATTTTCGGAATGCTTTTTTGGTATGCAGTTGACATGAAAAATTCGGACGCACTTAGAGCATTTAATTTTGTCAATTTCTCTCACATGTCTTTCACATCTGTTTAAAGATATGTTTCGATGATTCTATGGTTAAATCTTCCAATTAGGCATTTGATGTGCGAGGCTCATTTTCTTTTGCCTGCTTTCATATTCTTTCCTTCTTCCAATCGTCGTTTTTTTCATCCCTTACTTGTTTTTTTAGCCTTTTTTCATCTTCGAAACGGATCTTTTCTCGTACCTTATTTTCAAGGGCTTTTTGGTACTCTTTGGAAGAAATATTAAACATGCGTGCTGTTTGTTTCTTACCTTTCCACTTAGGTTCTGCAAGCCGAATAAGAAAATCTTTTTCCTAGTTTTCATATCGATGTCCTCAGCACTTGGGTTATCGTTCTGTGTCAAAGGCGATCTATTTATTGCTGAAGAGCATGCTTTTGACATACCTTCAATTCATGCGGAAGCAATTTCGTCTACTGCAGATGGCATGATGAATGCATTTGCGACTGAATTTTGTTCATGAATTAGATCTTCAGTGGAATTCTAGGAAATTTGCGAAACGTCTTTGGTGTATGCTGTGACCAAACGATGTAGGAATTGGTTTCACGAGTCGTAGTTTGTTCGACGGATGCATTTGATTTAGAAACTTGTTCTTTAATTTCATCTTCAGAATGATGCGAACTGTGCGGAACTTCTTCGTTATATCCTGCTGTTCGTTTTGATTCACAAAATTCCCAGATCTTGAATGACGTTATAAGCTCCTTGTTTTTATTATGTTCAACAATTTCGGTTTGTTTTTTTTTCATACATTAAGTATCATTTGCATTAAAAATATTTTGTTATTGTAGGTAGGTAGGTAGGTACTTTTTAATTTTAATTATATTGTAGTTTATTAAAAAGAGTGCCATACAATATGACCAAAGTTTAGAAGAAATTATTTGGTTATGTGGTCAAATACAAAGTGTTTGTTTTAATTTTATAACAAATAATTTTATGCTTAAGATGAAAGAGTATTTATTGTTTATTGTTCCTAAGCAAATTAGGTTTAAAAAAAGGAATTTTGTTTTCCACCTTTTATTTTTTGTTATTTGTTAATAATGTTCAAATAGGTAATACCTACCTACTATTTCTTTTTTAAATATTGTTTATGAAGCGATTTACGATTACGATTTCGAAAAGTATAAATAATTTATTTGAAATAAGGAGTGATAATTATGTTATGTTTATTTTTAGTTCAAATATCAGAGACTGGACGATTAATATATGATTTTAAAATAAAGGCTGATTGATTGAGATTGACTATTTATTTCCACGAAAACATGACCTTATATGGATGTTTCGGTTTCGGTTTCGGCCGTAAAAACTAGTTTCGGTCGGATACTATTTATTTTTGTTCACGAAACTTTTGTTACAGGTACATTTGAACAAGACAAAACACTATTGAAAATGTACATTTGTTTACATATAAATATGTATCCAGATGTATACATATAAATATAACGACCGCAAAAGTGTGAAAAAAACTTGTTGATTGAAAAATGGCGGATATAAAATGAAAATTGACGAAAAAAATCGGCCTTAATTTTGCAATAATTTTGTCCTGTAATAATAATTTTTCACAAGTCGAGGTTCATATAAAATTATTACGCATATAAAATTATTTTTCTTTTATTTAAACTTTGAATGAATGGAAATCCAATGAAAATTCAATGAGCTACGATTCCAGCCAACTTGCAAAACGTGGTTTCAAGATAAATGCGTTTAAAGTTTTCACTTGTCCCGCTCCGTTTTCCGTTCTACCTGCTTGGCGCGCACCTAGTTAGTTTTGTTAAATATTATTATGAGCTCCGTGGCAGTGCGGTAAGCCCCTTGGTTCCAGACCCAAAACCCGGCACGGGTAAATAAATTTTTATGAATAAGTTATTAAGCCAAAATAATACATCGTGAACAGGGTTGCCAATGCTTATGTTCCAAAATACCCGCAATAAAATATTCAATGAGGTGTCCCCAAAAATTGTATAGTTGATATAAAACAAAGGAAATATAATCACACGTACAGTATGCCAGGGATGGCTAGGATTTTTTTTACTGAAAACACAAGTAATTTAAATCAGACATAAAAAAGTTAGCCGAAGAAAAGAAGATAAAATTGTATTTTAGCGTTAAAACATAATTTTGACCAATTTAAAAAATATTATTTCTATAATTGCTATTGAGTCCAATAATAATTTTACCAAGATGTCATGGTTAGTTAGCAATTTACGTTATCAAAAGACTTTATTAACAACGTATTTAATGTCATTTTTTTTGGTAACATTTTGTTTGAAGGGTTAAGCTATGAAATCTTCCACGAAATGTATATATTTTCAATGTGATTGGATAATCAAGAAATGCCGAGAATCCCCGCATTTCCCCCGCAAAAAGGTTCTCCCCGCAAAATACCAATTCTTTAAAAATTTTAAAGTTACCCCACAAATTGGCAACCCTGATCGTGAAATACATATTTTCTCCGCCAATGGCAGAGCTAGGATTTAACCATTAAGGTTGAATCTGCGTGATACCTGTTATCGGCCAGTGTACTTCTCGCCTTGTTACGATGTAACATTCCGACGTGTGATAATTGCCGCCGTGTATTATCACATCCACAACGTGAAATGGTCAACAAATTTCTTGGCATTATGTCATGATTCGTACCTAACACGAGGTTTATGTATGTTTACGAGTCCGCTGTAAGAGGGCCGTCACACTAGCTATAAAAGCGCCGGCTTTATTTGGCTTGGCCTATTTCTGCATATATCACTCCTTGGGAATGTACGGCAAGCGATATGCCGAAATACGCCAAGCCAAATAACGCTGGCGCTTTTATAGCTGAGTATATACGACACTTAAATCGTACATGTTTCATACGAAATATTATACAAGGTGCATGTGATGTTATCGCAACTGTTTATGCGCGAAACAAAAAAATTTGAAACTGAGAAACTCCAAATTTTGTAATTTATCTTTTTAACATTTTATCATCGGGGATTTTGTTTTAAAACTTCAACAGTTCTTTTTAAAAATAACAGAGGGGGCCACTCGCGTTTACAACAATCTTGAACTTTCCATTAGATCATGAAAACCTTAAATTAAAAATCTTTCAATTGACCGTCGAATAATTTTAACGAAAAAAACAATTTCCTTAGTTTATTGTTATCATGTTTAGTTGAAGAACTCCATTTTAATTTAAACTTTTTCTTTTTATAATTACTAATATTATTATTCAATTTATAAAACACAAGTTTGATTATAAATAAATTCACCTATGTAATTATATTACGCTTGGCAGCTGTTTCACCTTCTGAAGATAATATCAAACTATCCGACAGCAGAACTTGTTTATGAATAACCTTTTTGGTAAATTTTGGATCGAAGTGTCCATGGTTATTACGAATAATTTTTAGAAAAAAACTTTAGATTCGCCTTAATCACTATAAAAGGAAACTTTTTGCATCACGGGCGGCGGAAAATGATGCATTTTAATTTTCAATTGCGTAAAATTAAATTTCACTTCGCGAACCGATACGGCGACAAACCGGCGGCCATTCCGTCACTGTTATGTTGGTAACCCTGATAAGAGAGCTAAATACGACTGTAGCCGACTTCGTGGGATACACGAAAAGGCCCGCAATTATGAAAACTCAACAGACAATGCATTTAGTCCAATCCACGGATAATACGGAAGTTTGAGGTTAAACTACGAAAGCTGCATGTCATCATAAACCGATACGGCGACAAACCGGCGGCCATTCCGTCACTGTTATGTTGGTAACCCTGATAAGAGAGCTAAATACGACTGTAGCCGACTTCGTGGGATACACGAAAAGGCCCGCAATTATGAAAACTCAACAGACAATGCATTTAGTCCAATCCACGGATAATACGGAACTTTGAGGTTAAACTACGAAAGCTGCATGTCATCATAAACCGATACGGCGACAAACCGGCGGCCATTCCGTCACTGTTATGTTGGTAACCCTGATAAGAGAGCTAAATACGACTGTAGCCGACTTCGTGGGATACACGAAAAGGCCCGCAATTATGAAAACTCAACAGACAATGCATTTAGTCCAATCCACGGATAATACGGAACTTTGAGGTTAAACTACGAAAGCTGCATGTCATCATAATTTTAAAAAGCATCCCAGGTTTTGAATGGTTCGTTTGGCAAAGCAGGGTTTGTCTAGCGGGTTTGTGTAGCGGGTTTGTGTAGCGGGTTTGTGTAGCGGGTTTGTGTAGCGGGTTTGTGTATATTATCTTTATTTTAAAAAACATCCCAGGTTTTGAATGGTTCGTTTGGCAAAGCAGGGTTTGTGTAGCGGGCTTGTGTATATTATCTTTATTTAAAAAAAAAAACATCCCAGGCTATGAATGGTTTGTCTGGCAAAGCAGGGTTTGTGTAGCGGGTTTGTGTATATTATCTTTATTTTAAAAAACATCCCAGGTTTTGAATGGTTTGTCTGG
Organism: Limnephilus rhombicus; assembly: GCA_929108145.2. NCBI lineage: Eukaryota > Metazoa > Arthropoda > Insecta > Trichoptera > Limnephilidae > Limnephilus > Limnephilus rhombicus. The sequence continues at coordinate 47,834,056 of OV815288.1, forward strand.
CAAAGCAGGGTTTGTGTAGCGGGTTTGTGTAGCGGGTTTGTGTATATTATCTTTATTTTAAAAAACATCCCAGGTTTTGAATGGTTTGTCTGGCAAAGCAGGGTTTGTGTAGCGGGTTTGTGTATATTATCTTTATTTTGAAAAACATCCCAGGATTTGAATGGTTTGTCTCCATTCCAATGCCTCAGCTAGACTCTGAAGTGATTCTGATTAGAGGTTCGTTTACATTATATTATTAATTCTGTTTTTCGTAATTACGCGTCTTATCATGTATCCCACGAAGTCAGCTACAGTCGTATCTAGTTCTTGATTGTATCAGAGATACCATCATAACAGTGACGGGATGGCCGCCGGTTTGTCGCCGTATCGGTTCGCGAAGTGAAATTTAATTTTACGCAATTGAAAATTAAAATGCTTCATTTTCCGCCGCCCGTGATGCAAAAAGTTTCCTTTTATAGTGATTAAGGCGAATCTAAAGTTTTTTTCTAAAAATTATTCGGACACTTCATGACATTATGGACACTTCATTTCGGACATTATGGACACTTCGATCCAAAAATTACCACCTTTTTTGTAAATTGAACAATAGTGTGACCGAAAACAATATTAGCGACCCTTAATCAAAAATTCAACACAGAAAAAGATTCAGTTGCACATGGAAATTGAACCCAGGACTTTGGCCTTGCCGGGGCTCTACTAAACCACTGAGTTAATGTGACCCTATCCCCTTCGACCATAATCTAACTGTATCATATTTCGATTAAGAACTACCAACATTATCTTAATTTTCTTAATGCATTTATTGGCTGCTATCTCTATAGTATATGATTGCAAGATTCTTCTCCAACTAAATGCTACCTACCTGGAAAGTGTGTTGGATAAATCTATCCACTTTTATTTAATGTGAGCCATCCATTGTTTTTCCGTGGATACATTTCTGGAAGTCTGGGACGAATATTTATTTTTATTTCAACTTACGAGGAAAACCTGGACATGTTATATTTATTCCGTGAAATTCTTTCGACTGAAAGTCGCTAATATTGTCTTCAGTGATTAAATATTACAAATTGAGGTTTTACTCATTAAAGTTGAAATAAAAATTACTATTATTTAACAAGTATGTAAAAGAAAAACTTTAAATTGTCTTTAGTATTTAATTCATCTGAAAATCTGTAAAGTTATCCGTGTCGAGCTATATTTGAATAACTTGAGATAACCAATCGAGAATGCGTTCATCAAATTATATAAAAATTAAGTGCGGAACTGATTTCTGGCGCCAAACAACAGTAATAAAATTCGAAAACAGAACATCATTTTTAAGAATATTATTTATACATTTTTTTTATTTAAAATATACATACATATAACAGATTTACATAAGGAAAATATAGGTTCTTAAAAATAATTACAAATAAAGTAATTTCTTGTTAATGAATCTACCCAATTTAAAAGAGAAAAACATTTCTCGTGTTTAAATTGGGGAGTCGTGTCATTACAGAAAAAAAGATAAAGAAATAAAATATACTTATTTTTTTTTTTAAATTAAGGAACAAATAAACTTATGAATAATAACAAATATTAATAAAGAAATATACTAACGTAGCAGTTACACAAATTAGATATAACATGTAGTATAGATATTTTAAAGTAATAATAATGAAACAAATAAACTTATGAATGATAACAAATATTGATAAAGAAATATACTAACGTAGCAGTTACTAAATTAGATAATATGTGTGTAGTTTAGATATTTTAAAGTAATAATATAAATAGATGTAGTAAAATAAAAATAATATTATTGCGTTTCTCTTTATAGGTAGGTGTTAGATGGTAAGTACATAAAGTTGATTCTAACAATTGGATTAGCTGATAATATGGTAACCGACGAGTTCATCGAAAGCAAATTCATCGAAAATGAGTTCATCGAAAATCAATTCATCGAAAGTAAATTCATCGAAAACGAGTTCATCGAAAATCAATTCATCGAAAATCAATTCATCGAATGATCAATTCATCGAATCGCCAATTCATCGAAAAATATTTTTTTTGTAGATAATAGAGCTGTCAATATTAAATACCCAAAAAGGTCTGTTTAACTGAGTTAAATATGTTTAGCAACTATCAGTTTCGTAGTGACAATGTAAAATTTATGGGTTATCTCTTCGATTGCCGATTGTGTGGTACTGCAAAAAAGGGATATCTAAGGAACGGTGACCAGACAACTCATAATGAAACCAACTCATAAACAACTCAGAAAGGTCGTTAGGTTAGGTTAGGTTAGGTTAGGTTAGGTTAGGTTAGGTTAGGTTAGGTTAGGTTAGGTTAGGTTAGGTTAGGTTAGGTTAGGTTAGGTTAGGTTAGGTTAGGTTAGGTTAGGTTAGGTTAGGTTAGGTTAGGTTAGGTTAGGTTAGGTTAGGTTAGGTTAGGTTAGGTTAGGTTAGGTTAGGTTAGGTTAGGTTAGGTTAGGTTAGGTTAGGTTAGGTTAGGTTAGGTTAGGTTAGGTTAGGTTAGGTTAGGTTAGGTTAGTTTAGGTTGACCAATGCTTTTTTAACTTCTCGGTCCGCTCGGCATTTCTCTCAAATATCAACAAAATATATTTTTTCGATGAATTGGCGATTCGATGAATTGATCATTCGATGAATTGGTTTTCGATGAATTGATTTTTGATGAACTGGTTTTCGATGAACTCGTTTTCGATGAATTTGCTTTCGATGAATTGATTTTCGATGAATTCGTTTTCGATTAACTCGTCGTGAACCGATAATATTGCAGGAGTAGGCACATAATGTTATTTTACGACAATAATCGCTTCATTTCAGTTCAAATGCTGATTAAATATTTTAACAGGATATGTGATATCAATAAGAATACATTAATTTATATTTTTTTTTGTTAATTAATGATGGAGTTTAATGATTAATTTTGAAATAAAGTACATAATATTATAATTAAGACTTGATCAATTTTTACTATTCGGTAGGTACATTGTAATAAAAAAATATACGTAGAAATTCGTTCTACGAAATTAAAACGTATAATTAGTGTTTGGTTGATCTAGCAGTTGTTTTATTTGTGATTTAAAGGCTTTATAATTTTCTTCGGATTTGATTTTATATTAAAAAATTTTATGCCTTGATAAGTATAATGTCGTTGAAAAGCACTCGTTTTAAATTTAGGGATTTCTAGGTTACCACGTGATCTTGATCGGTTACTTATTTTTGTGATTGTAGTTGTAATATTAAAATGATCTTTGTGTGTTTGTAACAGTGTGTTCTTTTTGAAAATTTTATTTAAACTGAGTACCCTAAAAGAGTTAAATAGTTGTATTGTTGGAAATACAACTATTGGCATTATGGCCATTACATTTATGGCCATCTTGACGGCTACTAACTAACTGTTAAGTGGATGATCGACGTACGAGCCTATACCGCGGTTTTAAAAACCGCCGGTTTTACTCGCGGCTCGTTGGTGCTGATCGACGGGCGTGTAAAACCGCGGTCTTATGGCTCATCGGTAAAGCTCGCCGGTGTATCATTGCAAAACCGCGGTTTTGTGAGCTAACGTTTGACTGCTACAATGAGATACCTGGTAGAAGGTAAAACCCAAAGCAGTCTGCAGTATTTTACTTTAATATCTAGGCAAACTTTGGGAAGAATTATTCCAGAGACATGCAGAGCTATTTACGGTGCATTAAGCAAAGACTGAATTTTTTTCTTAACACCGGCTACATTCGAGTTCGGTTCAAATTTTTTTGTAATATTCACAAGTTTATTGTACGCTGCAAGCCGATTTCCCTTGTTTTCGTATTCGCTTGATTTAATTTGTCATAAACAGGGACACTCTCGGAAGCCATTTATGAATTCTACGATGAAGTCGTGACTGTGAATTCGCGGATCCATTATTACGCGACGTCCTTCCTCTAGCGATGTCGCCGATAACCATAAATATACCAATCCCTAGATCGATATCTTCGGGCCTTTTCTATGGGACAAATTTCGACAACAACTTCACCACGGAAAAACAAACCCGATCTTGGTAGAAGGGAGTTTAAGGCCATTTGTCATAGACAATGGTACAAGGCCTGTCATAGACAATATACTCGACCTACTTCATTAGCCCAATAAATTATTAAAAAAAAATTGCAAAGCAGAAATATGCAAAAACTTTTCCACAGGACAACAAGGTTCCATGTGACAAAGATGGTTCTGAGGCAATGAGATTTACATAGTTTTTTACAGCTCATTTTCTCAGGAGGGAACTTTGTCAGATGGAAACCTGTTATCCCGAGGAGATGAAAAATCAGTACATTAGAAAAATGAAAAACTCACAGGTGCATGTTTTAAATATTTTTTTATTTTCAAAAAGACAATGGATAAACAACACATAAAAATGATAGATTGAACATGAGTAAGAAACTAATGTTGACTGGGCCATAATGTATTCACGCCTGTATTGCAGCTTATCCTCGGGGTACATCATACTTGTCATATAATTAACAGTAATAATATGACAAGATCGTACCTCGAGGACTTGTATTATTACTGTTAATATAATTAACAGTATTAATATGACACGTATCATATAATTGTTCATATATCCAACAGAATATCCATAAATACATTATTTGGCTTAATACAATAACTCTGTAATCTTTTATATAAAATGTACAATAAATACTAATACACAAAAAATAATAGCACAAATTACAAGCACAAAAACAGTACACAAAAAAAAACACAAAAACAAAAAGCTTTATACAAAATATATGAAAATACGTAAACATTGGCGGTTGCCCACCACATTCCACAGCGTTCTAAGGAAACAGATGGTTTCCTCCTTCACAGTACACGTCAAGACTCTAATTTTTGTTTATAAAGAATCTACTTTTTATTAAAATGACTCTAGACCTCCAATGTCCAGGCATACATTGTTAGCAGACAGTATGCGAGTGCGTACATATTTTGAATTATTTATTTCACAGTGTCACGTCTCATCTCCGCCACTTGATGTAGCTGAAATAAAAGTTTATTAGTATAAAGCAAGAAGAGTTCAGACTGAATGCTGTAGAAATGAGATCCTTGAGGCGTATGTGTAGTAAAACCGGTCGTGTGAGAAATGTGGAAATCCGCAAATAATGCAAGGCTGATGTAAGCGTAATGAGTAAGATCAAGAAAGGAACGCTCCGATGGTTTGGGCATGTAGAGCGAATGAAAGAGGAAAGGAGTGTAAGGAGAATATATGACGCAAATGTGAATGGTAGAAGAAGTCGAGGACGCCCAAGAAAGAAATGGCACGACCAAGTGAATCAGATACTTGAGTCGGGCCATGTCAAGAGTCAGAATAATAGAAGAGCATGTATGAGACGTTGTATGAATGTAAACGAGGCAAGGAATGTGTACCAAGACCGAGTTGTTTGGCGGTCCGTCCTCTCTGCCTACCCCTGCGGAGAAACGGCGTAATGGTTAGTTAGTTTAGAGTTCAGGCAGTCCCGCCGAGGATGAGCGGAGCCATCAGTCCAGTCGCAAGCAGGACTCGGCATCAGCATCCCAAGCCGGCTTCTCGGTAGGCCATTGAAGAGAATGTTAGGATTAACAGGTTAAGGGGGAAAGAAACCTGAAAAAATGTAAGCATCGGGTCACCAGAGGCAGGGTGTAAGGGCACCGGTCCACTACGGTCAGTCTTCGGGCCTGCTCATGGCAACGGGGGAAGCGTGGGAGGGTTATGCAGCGGCTGCCTTGGGAGTCATCTCTTCAGTTGATGCAAAATGTTCATTTTGGTACGTTGCGACTGCATGACACTGCCGGGTCTCACAGGAGTGCTTATATCTGAAAATGAGTAATGTTAATGTTCAGTTTATTATGTTATATACTAAACGCTTATTATTATACTCCTGAAAAACCTATGTATACTCTTGAAAACATGTTTACTAAATGTACATACCTTAGTTTACTCCTAGGCTCCCTTTGGCAGGAACAATCTCACTGCTGGTGCCTGCAAAGGCATTTTGATCTGAAATAAATATATTTAATATATTAACTAAAATTTGGGAACCAAAACTACTTTATTTTTTCCCTTTCAAGAATATAACTTTGTGGTTATCCATTATGAATAAATGAAACAATGTAACTTTGTTTGAATCACTTATATACTTGAGTAAAGCCGACCGGTTTCGGAACGACCGTTCCTTCTTACGTTTGCCCTAAAGAAGGACCGGCTTCGGAACGATCGTTCCTTCTTACGTTTGCCCTGAAGAAGGAACGATCGTTCCGAAACCGGTCGGCTTTACTCAAATATATAAGTGGTTCAAACAAAGTTACATTGTTTCATTTATTTAAATATAGATGCCTTCGTTAACTCCTGGTATCCCTTTGGTAGGAATAACCTAACTGCTGATCCCTAGGTAGAAGTTTTGTTCTGAAATAAATATATTTAACACATTAACCAAAGTTTGGAAACAAAAAGTAGAATACTTTTTCCCTTTCAAGAAATATTCAGGAGCTTGGTAATAAACTTTTGGATTCTTAAAACAAAATACCTATTATCCAAATAGCGAACGTCTGGGGCATGCCTATGTAACTAACTAACTATCCATCACGCCGTTCCTCCGCAGGGGTAGGCAGACAGGACGGACCGCCAAACAATTCGGTCTTGGCACACACTAATAATAATAATAATAATTTTTATTTAAGTTTACAAATTTCTAATTGATAATAATATTTCATATTCACTATATTTTTTCAAGTTTTATGTAGCTCCTACAATACATCTTGAACTTTCCAATTGGTGTGGACTTTAAAGTTTCTGGTAGTGTGTTATACAACTTCATTCCCTTGTACAGTAGACTGTTCTGCGTATTCGCTTTGTCCTTTTTTTGTAGCCTAATTTCCTTGCACGTCCTTGTGTTATATCTGTGAATGTCTTTATTGTATAAAATTTTATTTGAGAAGTATTTTGGTAACGTGTTGTTCAATATTTTGTGGATAAATACCATCGTGTTCAAGGTCAGCATCTATTTCACGGTCAACCCATTTAGTTCCTTTAACATTTTAATAATTTTTGAAAATCTGTTTCGTCGAATTATTCTCATTGCCCTGTTTTGGAGAATTTGTAACTTATTTTGTTCTCTTTCGTTACATAGGAAAAGTATACTTGAGCAGTAGTTGAAGTGTGGAGCAATAATTGAATTGTATATGGTGATTGCAGTTTTTCTAGAAATTTTTGGCCGAATTCTTCCAAAAAAAGATATCTTTTTGCCAATTTTGTTTTGGGTGTATTCAGCATGTCTATTGAAGTTTAGTTTGGAATCTAATATAACTCCCAAGTATTTCATTTCAGTAACATTTTCAATAATTTCGTCATCAATTTTAATTTTGCTTTCACTGAATGTCTTCTTGTATCCAATCACCGTACATTTTGTTTTTTTTTTTGTATTTAATTTAAGCTTATTTATTTTTAGCCATCTTGATACATCATTTAGTTCATTATTTAAAATGTGTATTAGTTCTTCATACTCCAATTAAGTATACTAGTGTATCATCGGCAAATAGTCATACTTTGCATTTTGAAAATATTTTCTCCATGTCATTAATATAGAGTATGAACAATAGAGGTCCAAGGACCGATCCCTGTGGTACTCCTAACTTATTTTCCATTGGTTTTGAAAATTGATTATTTATTTTTGTTACCTGCTTTCTGTCTCTCAAATACTCTTGTATTAATTTAATGGCTACAGATGAGAAACCAATTTCTTTAAGCTTTCTTATTAGTATGTCTCGATCTATAGTTTCGAATGCCCTTTGAAAATCCAAAAATATTGCTAAGATTAATTTATTACTATTCATTCCTTCCTTCCATTCTTCGACAATTACGTTTAATGCTGTTTCACTTGAGTTATTAGATCTGAACCCTGATTGCTCTTGGTATAAAATATCGTGTTTATCTAGATATTGCAAAATTTGTTCTTTTATTATAACTTCAAGAATCTGCTCATATTTTGGTAAGGTGTTGATTGGTCGAAATTCTTCACATTTTCTGGTATTTTTAACCTTTGCCTCACACACATACACTCTTTGCCTCACTCACATTCATACATCGTCTCAAACACTCTTCTATTATTCTTACTTTTGACATGGCCCGCCTCAAGTATCTGATTCACTTGATCGTGCCATGTCGTGACATGGAGTAAGCCGATTAAATCTGAATAAATATAAAAATAAATAATGATGCAATTTGAGATTACATACCTTTTTGATATTTGACGCAATCGTGGTCCCTCGGCACCATAATACCTACTTGATGCTGTGCGATTTTGTCGAGTTGGGGTCTACAATGAGAAATAAATTCAGTTTTAGGCAAACAACGACAAAATGAAACATAAAAACATCGTTGTAATAACGGATGAAAGATTATCACCTGCATTTTTGTCGCCATAACTTTCACTTGAATGTCCTTTTCCTTTTTTCAGTTGGCTTGGGTAAATTTGTGAATTTTCTAATGCCGGGAAGATGTAGGGTTGGCAAGGCATATTTTTCTATTGCGCCGTTTACCGTGTATTTACTACGTATTGTAAAATGAGACCCACAAACTGAAGCTCCTTTTGCTAGCATCGGATTTGTAATAAAATCGATTCTATTCTCCGCGACCACTCACGAAACTGACTTTCTTTAATTATGTAGTTGGGATATCTATGTCGAATAGAATATCTGTCAGCACAGCCTTTAACGCAGCACGGCTTTTTAATATTTCCTCTAAGTGCTTTGGCAAGAAACATTTTAAATTCAAAATATTTACGTATTGGTATAACGCGACCAGACAATTCACTGACAGTTGCAATCATAAACACATAAACCCCCGAACCGGATATACGGTTCAATGGCGTATTTGTCATTCCCGTTTACTATCTACAATTCAGTTCATCTATGAATCCCGATCTTTTTTGGAGTTTACAAGGTTAGTACAGAGATATACGTCCCTGCCGATAACTGGCGGCTTGGCTCGCCGGCCGTGATCGACGCACAGTTTTGAACGACGAGCCGAGTAAAAAATCAAGCAAACATGACGAGCCACGAGCCAGGCTCGTCAACTCACAAAACCGCGGTTTTGCAATGATACACCGGCGAGCTTTATGGCGAAATTACACACGTCAACCACATTGATGCCATTTGGTTGAACGGCGTATAATTGAAAGGGTGTACTGTTTACACGTACTTGACAGAAGTGGACCATTCAATCACATTGCTGTCATAGATTTTAGGATGTCTTCGAAACAGGTCGTGCGCGCGGGAATTATATCCCTCTGATTTAATGTTCCACAGGCTTGGATAGTTCTTAAAGTGCTCTAAGAACAGAGGCGTATGCTCTTCCCTCCATTTAAAAACCATTTTCTATGTTGACAACTCACTACAAAATAAACAGTCACAGTTTGACAATTCAATATGCGCGCACAGTGCTGCGCGCGCATGCAACGCCGCATTCGCGCATGCGCACGAAGGACAACAGAACCAATCGCATTGAAAATATTAAACAAGTTGAATATTTTCAATGCGGTGGAAAGATGACGCGCAATGACATGGAAACATGCAATGTCTTGTTTACACGGTGCAATTTGGTATCTACAACCTAATTGCGCAACAGAATTGAAAGGTCTAATATGCCCATTACCGACGAGCCATAAGACCGCGGTTTTACTCGCCCGTCGATCAGGGCCTTTAGAGACGGGCAAAGCGGCTCAATTGAACGACTGAATAGGCCATCTCCCCCCGCCCCACTCTCGGTCCTCCCTAAGGGCCCGCAACCCGGATTTGTACCTATTTATTACATATTTCACTTAAACACGGTAAGTTTTAAAGCTCTTAAAAAATATATGTTTTTCTTGAATGTAATATCTAGACTTTGCCCGCGCCGAAACGCAAATTATATAAAATTCCCTCGATAGAAAAAATCGCAAAGTATGCTCCAAAAATTATTATTAACACGTTTGTTTCAGTTATTTTACGAGTTATATGTATGAAAAAATTCATAGTGTTTCTTTAAATGCTGTTTAAGATAATGCCCGCGAGATTTTTGCTCTATTTTAAACGAGTCGTGTTTTATTAAACATTTTTGCAATTTTCGCATAGATTTTGTCGCTGTAAATGTTAGCGCTCTTCTCTAACATTCGTTATTTTGTATCTCTCCATCTTCTTCTTTTCGGTCCCGGTTGCAGAGCCTTAATTGAATTTCCCTTTGTCAGATGAAAAAATGAAACCAAGAAATCCTCTGTTTTGTTGAGTTTTAATAGGAAACGTCAGTAACGAAATGTCAGTACAGTCAGTCAGTATGTCTAAAATTATTATCTCGACTTGTGACTAGTTTTAATTTAAAATTTTACCATGTCATCAAGAAAAAAGAGTTATATTTGGAATCATTTTTCTGTTGCCACTAATATACTTCACTAAATCCAAACACGCATACTGTTCACAACTAATTACTAGAAGTGGTGGTTTGTTAGAAAATCTTTTTAGGCATATGAAATCGAAGCACCCCACCATTCAAATTTAAAATCCTCAGGCAAAAAGTCGTAAATCAAGGAATGTCCACTGAGATGCGCGCGGCTGACTAAGTGGCACTTAAGGTCTCTCTACACACAACATGCAGGCATGCAGGGACTTCTGCCGCAGAGAGTCCCTGCATGCGTCTCGTTCTAGCGGCCCTTTAACAAACGAGACAGCGCTAGTTCGCTCAAACCCATGTTCTCTGCAGGCAGACCCTGCATGCCTGCATGCAGTGTCGTGTGGAGAGCCTTTATCTGTGAACGAACGATCAATCCCAATCAGTTCAGCAGTGTTGCCAACTCAGCCCTTTAGAGCCAGATTTAGCTCCAAAACGAGGCCGTCAGCTCTAAATAAAGTGATTTAGCTTCTTAGTTCGTTTTTTCAGATAATCTGGTTCCTCTTTTTACACATAACTCACAAACGAAAAATTATATTTTAGAGTTATTTCTTTAGGAATCGGTTATTTTCGCATTGAAATTGGTATTGGTTTTTACCCCCCCTAGGAAACAAAAATCTACCCCCCCAGATATACTGAAATTCCAAGGAACCGGCTTATATATTCTAAATAATTTCTCCACCAGTTATATGAATGAAAAAAATCATAGTGTTTCTTTAAATGCTGTAGATAATGCCCGCCAGATTTTTGCTCTTTTTTAAACGAGTCGTGTTTTATTAAACATTTTCGCATCGATTTTGTTGCTATAAATGTTAGATTACATTCGTAATTTCGTATCTCTCCATCTTCTTCTTTTCGAGCCCGGTTGCAAAGCCGAGTAATTACATATTACATGGTTGCATGATGGGCTCTACACACTCGTTCTAGCGGCCCTTTAACAAACGAGACAGCGCTAGTTTGCTCAACTCCACGCTCTCTGCAGTCACTGCCGCAGTCACTACATGCAGTTTCGTGAGGAGAGCGCTTGAACAAGCGAAGTTTCCATGAATTCATATTATTAACATAGTATCAATAAGTACATGCATCGATGATCCAGATGTATAATATTTGTTGTACGCATACATTAGAAAATTTGTGAAATTGAAATAAAAACGCGAGTTAGTTGTAGTATTTTATTTCTTTATAAGAATATAATATTTATTTAGTCGTGTGTGTATTCGAATGTATGTATGAAGAAATAATCAATATCTCTACATATTATAAATTAAAGTCCTCCGCCGCGTCTGTCTATCCGTCTGTTAGCGATAAACTCAAAAACTACCGAACGGGTTTTTATGCGGTTTTCATCAATAGAGTGATTCAGAAGAAGGTTTAGGTACATAATTTGTCAAGATTTTGTGTAAATTAGTTGAAATATTAAGGAGAATGTCTTTATGTGGTGGACGAGCGGGCTGGCAAGCGAGAGATGTGGATTTGATTTGTGTGCAAATCTACAGTTTTATGCTGAGGTTGATGAAATTTTGCACACGTGATATTCAAAACAAGAGGAAGGTCAATGTCTACATATGATTTCGAAAACTGTGTAAATCATCGCCGGGGACTTCAGATTTTTTTTTTACATGAATACCGCACAAGAGTCCCAACTGCTCCCGTCTGGAGCCAGTGGGATTATGGCATCCCCAATTGGGGTATGTTGTGAGGCTGATGGTAGTGAGGAGGGGAAGGAGATAGGGAAGAGGAAGGTGAGGAAATACCTGGCTATTCAGATCTGGTCACCAAACACGGCTAAAGCCATTTCAAGCAACGTTTCAATTCTGAATGGTGGTCTCACACCAGGGCGATACTGAGAGTATCTTCCACTCTGGAACGTGCAGCAATAATACTATATTATTTTTTTAAATGAATAATTTTGAAATAACACAAATTAATCAAATAAAATTTATTTGCCACGCCGGGATTCGATCCCGCGACCTTCGGAGTGCCAGTCAAGAACCTTGCCACTGGACTACGCCGGCCGTCAAAATCGTATATTATAAAAGAAAGTGTGCTGGCCTTGCCGCTAAAACTCAGAAACGAGTCACCCGGTACGGGTCAAGCCGGTAAAGGGAGTTATATGGTGTGTTAACCCTCTATCCCCCACCCACGAAGAAGGTTCCCGTTTTTACCTGAAGGGCGTGCTTTTGAAGATACAAGGGCTGAAAGATTCGCCCTCTTGAAAATTCTATAATAGTCCAGAACATTCGAGAGTATTCGAGAGCATTCCACAACATTCCAGAACATCCCGGAACATTCTGGAAGGTTGTGGAATTTTCGGAAATAGTTTGGAACTTTCGGGAACATCCCGGATTATTATGGAACATTCCAGAATACTCTCGAATGTTCTGGAATGTTCTGGAACATTGTGGACCATTCTAATCCTTTTTTGTATGAGTGGGGCTACCCATTGGTAGGGGTATATAAAGCAAGATCCGTAGCGGGTTCAAATGTCATTAATCGTATCGACTCACTGAGCGAAGCCGAATGTCCCAGCTAGTTACGAATATACAGGGTGTAACAGGACGTACCCGAGGGATTTTAACCAGCGGTTCCTGAGCATATTTGGAGTAAAAAATGTAGATTTCATTTTGCTCTCCGGTGATATTTTTTTTCTATTAAAAACAAAAATTATGTTTTTAAATCACGCGTCGCCAATGGCATGATCATTGGTCTACTCGGGAGACAACGTCGCAATTTCACACGTGCACACAGTGGAAGGGAGGCGACAACGGCCAGCGCGCTTCAAGGCAGGACCATATTATATGCTCCAATACCAAACAAGTAATATTTAATATTGCGTAAATAATTATTATGCTTATTTTACTCAGATATTATTGCTAGCTTTAAGTAAAGACTTTAAGTACCGAAAATTCCTGATGGAATTCTAATTTAAATAATTTGTGGTTAGAAGACGGGTGGGTTTCTTCATTTACCGAGAATGCTAAATGGAATGCTAATTGTAAAAGTAAACGATCGAAATTTAAAAATGTCTATGCATTTGACCGTTTACTTTTACAATTAGCATTGCATTTAGCATTCTCGGTAAATGAAGAAACCCACCATTAAATAACTTTTAAACAAAAAAAAAATGTAGTTCTACGAATTAAACACAAAAACAGTAATTAAATAACTTATTTGTTGACAATAATTGAGAATAATTTCCAATGGTCCTTTTATCATAAATATTAAGAAATAAGATAAGATAAATATTTAACCACCTTTAAAAACACAATCTCCCTTGCACTTGCTTAATTAGGTATCCAGAATCACCAAAACGAAACGCGCATTATCATCGCGAAAAACAATCTCCCTTGCACTTGCTTAAGTAGGTATCCAGAATCACCAAAACGAAACGCGCATTATCATCGCGAAATTATTGTCAATAAAATCAATGCTCATATAAAACGAACTTGTCAACAGCTGCAAATGCGTAACCGTGACCTTGACCCACAGAATTTAAAATAATATGAAATACATACATGTATAGGTAGAATACGATGTTATTTTAAAATTAGAATGCTGCCAGGTGCTGAATTATTTGAATAAGAAAAATATTTAATTTTATAAATGAATTTAAAAATAAATCAATTACATATTGGAACAATTTTAAAACCGTGTGAAATATTTTGTTCAAAAGATTTATTAAACATCACGCGGTAGGTAGAGAGGATGAACTGCCAAACAACTCGGTCTTAGCATACTCCTCGCAATTCCACGTAGTAGGTAATTGTGTATTCTTGGAAGTACCTAGTCATGATTCAAATTCCAATTCAAATTCCCCATTTATTTTTACCTAACTACACAATGTAGGTACTAATATTTTTCAGTTATGTAGGTACTCAGAATAAGGGTTACAATCAATAAACTATTGGTTTTACCGATCTATTAATACGTATTATGAAGAACAGGATACCTAACACAATTCTTAGAAAGTTCTCGACTTATAATGTGGCCTAACCAGTGTTTTGAAACAATAAACTATTGGTTTTACCAACCCATCAATAAGTATGTTGACAAAGTTCTTAGAAAATAAGTTGATCTAGCAATGTTTTGAATGTAATAGCATACATTTGGATTACAAGGAACTATCCAGAATAAGGATTGCAATAATAACCTGTTTTACCGATACAAATAATATTATCATTTTACAGAAGGGAACGTACCCATACTACGTGACCAATTTTTTTTGCAATTTTTAACCCCCCCCCCCCCTCCCCCTCCCGGTGACCAAAATCCTAAGCAAATCGCCGCTCATTTGTACCAAGCGTGACATTTTGAAGACCCCCCCCCCCCGAAGAGGTTACGTAGTATGAGTACGTTCCCTAAGGTAATGGTGCCGATTTAAAGAAAAAAAAATCAAGTCAATAAGTTGACTGTATTCAGCCTTACCAATAAAATACAAACTAACCACAAACAGTCCGATTATGAAGGATTGGAATGTTTCATAATTTTGACACAAAATGTGAGTTCTTATAGAAGTTTCAAATAAATTAATCGTGGTGGTTCGATCATAAGCTTTGAAAACATTTTAGTATCTACTGTTTAAGTGTAATGTTGACTGAACTTACAATACTTAAAAATACTATTTGCGAAAGTTATAATTAAATAATACCTCTAAAAATAATTTAAAAACCCACCCGGCAATGTTTTGTTCGCGTTTGTGTCTGTCATCTGTCACAGATACGAACATAATATTATGAATGACATGTAAGAATAAAAATGCTGACATTTGGTTATAATATTTTTTTTATTATTATTATAAAAGTTGCTCGAAGTGGCCGCCATCGGCTTCAATGCATGCATGCAATCTTAACACATTATGGATGCTTAAATTAGCAGGATTCGCCTTCAGTTCGTCTGCTGCCTCCATGATCAGTTGGATCAATTGCTCTCTCGTCGCTATCGGCTTCGAATATACCTTTTCCTTCAGAGTTCCCCAGAGGTAGTAATCCAACGGTGTTAGGTCGGGTGATCTCGGTGGCCATGCAATGTTAGGACTACCTCGGCCTATCCACCGTCCAGGAAACTCTACATTCAGGTAGTTCCGCACGGCAACGGAATAATGGGGTGGAGCTCCATCGTGCTGGAACCACATCCTTCGCAGTGCTTGTAAGTTTACTTCGTCCAGAATGTCGCCCAGCTGCCCTTGCAGGAACTCCAGATACATCGGTCCATTTAACCTGGGAGGCAACTCGATCGGACCAATTATTTTGTTACCCAAAATACCCGCCCACATATTTACTGAGAATCTCTCTTGGCTCGACGATTCCCGGACAAGCTTAGGATTTTCTTCGGCCCAATGATGCAGGTTGTGGATATTTAATATTCCTGTTTTTGTAAATTGGGCTTCGTCTGTGAATAGAATATTTTTCATGAAATCTCCATTTCTCAACACATTTCGTAGCATCCGTCTACAGTAAATTAGTCTTGAGAAATGGTCGTTCTCCAGTAGACCTTGGCAGCGCCTGTAGTGGAAAGGTTTCAGGCGATGTTTTTTTAGGATTCTCCATACCGTCGTGTGTGTTATGTCTCCAACGATCATGGCGACGCGACGCACGGAAAGCGTCGGGTCTTCTGTCATCATGTTGAGGATCCTCTCTTCAACACGAACTGGAACATCATTATTTCCTCCGCCCTGAACCCGTACGATTCCATGGTCGCGCAGGCGTTGATACATCTGCAAACAAAAATACAATTGCTAACATTATTCTGTTATAAAATATCAGTAAAAATGAATGACGGGTGCGTTTTATATCAGTTTATTTCTGAGAACATAGAAATATTTGATTAACATAGAAAACGTTCCGTAAGTACGAATTAATTTATTTTGTGAGTGAAACTATTTAAAACAAGCTTTCTTGGAACCGATTTTGATTAGCAACTATTTACGTTGGGGGACAAGCACAAAATATGATTATTTAGTTCTTAATTTGGGTTATAAATAAGTGTTAATAACAATTTCAAAATGACGCGACGGCTTGATATTTTTTTCACAAGAATTTCGAACTTTAATTGTAATGAAAATGGAACTTTAAAGCATCTTTTACCAATTAACCTACGTAAATTATTCTTGTTTCTGTTGTATTATTATTCATTTTTTACATCAACTCCACACATTTTCGGGGATGCTGTGAGGAGGATATTAAGTTAAATGAAGTGTTATTTAAATAATTTGAGCTTAAAGAATTAGCCAAGTTGGGAAACATTACCCTATTTTTTTTACTTGGCACGTTTGATAGGTATTATCTTGGATTTCCGAGAGTGAAACATAAAATTTTGGAAAGTTTTGTAAATAAACATACGTAGTGATAACCTTTTTCCGTAACATTACAAGACACAATTAGGCGGATTTTTGGGAGCCTTTACAATGAGATGGCGGCATTAAATGTGTGTCTAGCTCTACGATAATAAATAGGTAGTTAGGTACAAACCTGTACGAAAGTTGTATGGTGTGGTAGACGTCGTTCTGGATATATTCTGCGATACTCTCTTACAGCTTCCACTGAATTTCCTCGGCAAATTCCATAAACAAACACTATATCTGCTTCATGGGCAGGTGGATAATTTTGAGGCATCTTTTAGAATAAACACTAATAATAACAGTAAAACAAAAACAAATTTCAAAGCAACTACGCACGACCCCGTTCACCGTCAAACTCCAAACACAACTGACCGAGCGGTATTCGGAAAGGGGTAGCTTCGCCGCGGTATGGGAGTGAGGGAGCGTGCTGCCGATAACTGTAGGGTTGGCTAGCGGATAGGGGGAGGGGTTATCGCGAGGTTGCCATATCCTTTACTCGAAATATGAGATCAGTGAAGGTGTGTAGAAAAAACAAAAAAAAATGTTTTTAATTGAAAAAAAATGTCACCGTACAGCAAAATGATATACAAATTTTTTTCTCCAAATAAGCTCAGGAATCGCTGGTTAAAATCCCTCGGGTACGTCCTGTTACACTATTTAAAAATACTGTATGCGAAAGTTATGTTAAATATTATCTCCAAAAAAATATCTATTTAAAAAACCACCTGGCAATATGTTTATTCGCGTTACGAGGAGGCGCGCAGTAGAGAGTGAAAGAGTACGCTGCCAACAACGGGGTTCGGGTTGGCTAGCGGATATGGGGGAGGGGTTTGCGCGGAGTTGCCGTATCCTTTACTCGAAATATGAGATCAGTGACGGCGTGTGGAAAAAAACCAAAAAAATGATTTTATTTGAAATAAAAATTTCACCGGAGACGAAAATTTCATTTACATTTTTTACTCCAAATATGCTCAGGAATCACTGGTTAAAATCCCTCGGGTACGTCCTGTTACACCCTGTACATATAAAAACAAAAAAATCGAATAATAATATTATCGAAATAATATTTTATTAATTACATTTTACAAATTAATAATAAGCGAAAAATCCGTTCAATTTCGCGAAAAGGTCACAAGAAGCATATAATTTTTTTCAAGTAATCTAAAAATTTTCATACTCACAATTGGGTAATCACTAATCAGTAATATAATAACGAGACCTCAACGTTTCATTACGTGACATTTAAATTGGAAGTGCTACAAATCTATAAATAAGTCATTTCGGATGGTCACTTTTATATTTTACTATCTACATGTACATAATATTATATCGATCGATATCGGTATGTATATTATTATCGAATTATTTTTACGGTAAAATCATAACGAATGAGTAACTAATTAATGTTAAATGTGCATCTCATCTTGTTCAGATTTTATTATCATGGTGTGGCCGCATGTCATAAAATAAAGCTTTTTTTCTTGTTTTTATAACTGACAACGCCATAATAGTTCTACAATTCGAAAGATATATACGTTCACGAAATGTCTGAGTAGTATAAGAATATAAGACATTCGACATTCCAGTAACTTCTGTCTTTTGCGTTTTCATACAAGACGTGTGAGAACGAACATTTTTAGGACGACCGTCGAGGACGTGCATAGGATCTCTCCCTGGGACTAGTATTCACTGTCTGTGGTGTATTGATTTACCCACTATTTCCCATTACCAGTTGCGCACCGGCGCACCGGGTCTTGTTTTGCGAACGTCGCGCGTCGGTGCAATATTGCACATTCAAACAAAAATCCTTGCAAATTTGTCATTATAAATAATTGTATACTATGTCCGCCGATGATATTGTAGACTCAAAAGTGATTGATAAAACAGCAGAAGACTCGGAAGAAGATTACGTTTTGGCCGAAAATATCGAATCCGATGTGATTTATAATAATTCACCGCGTTATGTGTCCATGAAAGTGCTTCTTGAGAACTTTATCATTGTTTTGATAACAGTTTTGTTTTTAAAGGGGTTGATCGCTTGTTTCCTCAGTATCCCGGTAAATACTTTACAAAGATATTAAAAAATATATAGTATATTTGTGTTTTGTCTGTGAAATGGTAAGTAGTTATTTTTAATTTTAAATTTTTGATTACAATCATAAAGGTACTTAAATTAACATGATAATATATATTATAAGTTATAAACCAGACGTATTTACCTTTACGAGAGTTAAAAACTCGTGTGTAAAGCCACATTATTTATTTATCTTCCATATGTTTTTGCTTGCCTCTTTTGATGTAAAGCTTCGCAGAGGGAGAGGTTGCAATGGAAATAATACGAGCGGCACTCGATAGAAATTTTTTTTTTTTGTTAGCACCAGTGCGTGGAAAGTGTTTTGAAAATAATATGTGATATTTTCTTGGCGGCAATATTCTGATTCTCTTGCAATCTGAAATATTAGTGATTCTAAAGGGTGTTTCATTAAGAGCTTCCATCTTAAAATTTAAATAAAACAAAGTGTGTGTGAGATATCATCAGAAAGGCTTATCGATGCCGTTATGTATGGAAAACAATTGTCCGCCGCGGCTTCTCTGTGTGCATCCTAAGTGTTCAATTTTCCATGACTCTGGCGCATAAATCAGGCTGAATTTGACCGGTGGCATGGATTATGTTGGCTTTGAGGGCCGCTGTGGTTTGTGGATTATTCGCATAGACCTGCGATTTAAGAAAATCCCACAAGAAACAGTCCAACGGGGTCAAATCGCACGATCTCGGTGGCCAGTTCACATCACTTCCACGTGAGATTTTATCATTAAACAATTTTAAATTTGCACGTGTTGTTGAATGCTACATCTGTTGCGGCGGGTAGCAAATGACCCCTCTCAAGATCGAGGGATCAAATGCTGCGTTTTGTGGACTGTAAAATTGCGGTTCTTAATTACCTATTTTATTATATTTTTCTTCGCACTTACCCAGACTGCTTCCCTCTTCGTTCAGTGTTCACTGGAAAGGTAGGTATGTTAGTTTGGGAGAGATGGGAGAGATGGAAGGGAATGGCGATTGGGAATGAACGTTTGATCGCGAAATAATAAGCGAGAATGGATGACGCGTGGCGATGGTACTTGCGAATAGCTGCGAGATTTAAAGTTCACTTTGCGGTTTGATTACTAAAAACTGTAAAGGCGGTGCGGTTTTAGGACTTCTGTCCTGTGCGGCGAGGTAAATTCAACTGAGGCAGAGGGCACCAAATAGGTAGTTTCAAAAGGCAACATGTAACAATAAAGGCGTGAACATGCCCCCCCGCCTTGACCAAGTGGTCAAAAGAAAAAGACCAATACAAAAAAAGAAACGCGATGCGATAGGATTCAATGAACAATTGCCGTTTGAAAATAAAACAAATTGAGCATAAGCATCCAAAAATATAAAGAAATATAATAACAACAATAGAAGGCATAGACCCCAATGGTCGCCAAGAAAAACAAAAAAAAAACAAAAAAAATTGGAGTAGGTATCTCTATTTTAGATAAATATCTGTATATCTGTTTAGATATACATGTGGTAAATCAACCATTAACGGAGGTGGTAATGCTGAAGATTTTATCTTATGATAAACAATACATTTCGAAAGTTGTGAAGGAATCTTATTTCGTAACGCTATTATCCAAAACTTCCGCTGAATAGTGAATTGAAGGCTTCGCGGGTCAACATGAGGATATAGTTTATGATTATAATTTATAATTAAATAAGCCAAATGACAGATTTTCGGAAATAAGATGGGAAATTTGTTTTCGTATGACAGATCTGAGTATTTGAGTCGACAGCGTACCCTGATAATACCGCGGCTATCAAGAAACGGTTTCAAGTTTAGAATGCGCGTTGAACATGGAACGTTATTTCGCATGTTACGTATATCGACAGAAAAATAGGTTTCCTGTTCGATGCGTATGATTTTCAAAAGCGAGTCATTTAATTCACGAGAGCTAAGATAACTCGAGTTTGCATTACCCGTACCAGGAAGTTTACGACAATTGTTAACGAAACGCATTATCCATGCGACTACGCGTTGCAATTTATTAAACGAAGAATATTTGCTAATAATTGAATTAGGTACAATTTGAGATGATACAAGCGCTTCAAGGTTGCGAGTTTTGATTTCTGGTGGATCAGCTACGCGAGAACACATGCCAAAAGTAATTGGCGGTTCAGACTGATTGGTTTTCAATTCCGGTAACTGTTCCGAATTTGCGTGCTTAAATGGCGCAATAGGCCACTCGGAATGCGGCTGGCAAAGCCATTTTGGACCATTCCACCAAATATCATGTGCCATCAATTGTGATGGTAGCATACCTCTCGACAGACAGTCGCTAGGGTTTTCAGCACCTGCGACATGATAAAAATGACTACTATGCAAATTTTCGTGTATTTTTGCTACACGATTGGCAACAAAGGTTTGCCAGCGGTGAGGTGATGAATGAATCCAACTTAAAGTTACAGTCGAATCAGAAAAGGCAAATATTGAATGAACAATAAACCTCGCGGAGTAATTATTAATTACCCTTTTCAACAGTTGCGATAACAATAATGCTGCGCATAATTCTAAGCGTGCTAAGGAGACGACCTTTAACGGTGCTACCGTTGATTTGGCGCAAACTAATTGAACCTTAATTCGGTTATCAGGAGTGGTCACCTGAACGTATATCACTGCTCCGTATGCCTTTTCGCTTGCATACGCAAACCCAACGAGTTTTAACGTGCATCCTTCAGCGACTCCTACATGACGTGGAATCCGAATTGACGATATTGACGGCAATTCTGCGTTGAACTGCTGCCACTGGCGTGATATACTCGTAGGTGGGGTTTCGTCCCAATCGATTTTTAAAATCCACAGCTCCTTTATCAGAAGCTTGGCTTGTACAATTATAGGCGCCACCAGACCCATCACGTCAAAGAGTCTAGCGACAGATGATAAAATATTGCGTTTGGTACAAGTTCGATTGTCTGGAGTGACTTCAAATGCGAAAATGTCATCCGAAGGATGCCAGCGTAGGCCAAGGATTTTTAGCGATGCATCACTATCAAAAGTTACACTTTGCGACAAGCGAAGTTCCAATGGAATGTTTTCTAATACTTTGCTGGAATTGGATGCCCACTTAGCGAGTTGGAATCCTCCTGACTGGAAGAGCTCAATCAACTCTCCAGACGCGCGGATGCGGAACATGCTTGATTTAGTGCTAAGTAATTTAAATATATGTGAGGTGACGTACAGCGATGAAGCATTGGTTAAAGAAGATCACCACCATCCTACACTGGCTATCTCGGCCACCCTGGCGAGGACACAATACAGCAGGCGTGAAATGCGTGCAAACCGTCATCAAATGGGACGACACTTATATTCGAACTTTAACAAATTTAATTTTAAACACGTTAATATTAATCTGTGTCTAAAAATATTCTCACACTTCAACTGGAGATATTTATACAACATGAAATCTGTCAACGAAGCTGTGGAATATTTTTACTCTGTATTATTTAGTATATTTGAATTATGTGTACCTTTAAAAAAATTATCGAAAGCAAATGTTAACTACCCAGTTTGGTTCGATAAAAATATTATAGAAAAAATCAAATGTAAGGAATCTCTTCGCAGGAAGTACAAAGCTACTAATAATAAATCAGACTATTTATTATTTTCTGCAAAGAGATCCGATCTCAAAAAAGAGATGACTGTAAAAAAGAACAAATATTTATCCGATATTGAAAATGGGATCAAAGAAGACCCCAAAAACTTCTGGCAATATATTAGATCACAAAAATCAGGTAGGGGCACTCCTATTGGACTTATGAATGTCGATAAAATAATCCAATGTCCCCAACAAGTTTCAGAGAGATTCGCGGACTATTTCCAGTCGGTATACAACCATATGAGCCCTAACCTAGATGTTGAAAGTCTCCGGGCAGAGGTGCCTAGAAACACAGGTTCAATATCTCTGGAACAAATTAAGCCTGAGGAAGTCAAAGCGTGTATTCGGGAACAAAAGCCCAACAAGGCCACGGGGCCAGATGGAATCCCACCTCATATCATTATCATGTTGGAAGAACATTTGTTTAACCCGATATGCTTTATCTTCAACCTCAGTATTTCAACTTCCACTTTTCCTAAATCCTGGAAACTAACCAAGGTTAGCCCGATACATAAATCTGGAACAAAAACGGAAGTCCAGAACTATAGACCAGTAGCAGTTCTGTCAATACTCCCAAAAATATTTGAAACAATAATTTGCGAAAAGCTAAACAAACAAATTAAACCGTTTCTTCAGGGAAACCAACACGGATTTCTATCAAATAAGTCCACCGTCTCTAATCTTCTAGAACTCTCACAGAGAGTAGCAAGAGGATTAGATGCTCAACATCAAACTGATGTGATCTACACTGATTTCGCCAAGGCGTTCGACCGAGTTGATCATGACGTACTGCTACGAAAAATACATAGAATTGGCTTCGACAAACCCCTCCTAAATTTTTTTGTCACGTATTTAAGGAATAGGAAACAATATGTTTGCATCGACGGATACAGGTCTAGAGAATTCTCTGCATTCTCTGGAGTGCCACAGGGGTCAAACCTAGGTCCTCTACTATTTATAATCTTAATTGATGACATTCAAGAATGCATCAAACATTCCACTTGCCTGCTTTTTGCTGACGATCTAAAATTACTTAAGAAAATTTGTGATGGTCAAGATTGTGTCAAATTGCAAACTGATTTAGATTCAATTTCATCATGGGCTGATGAAAATAAATTATTTTTTAATACAAAAAAATGTGTCGCTATGTCGTATACACGTTCGAGAAACCCTATCAAATTCGATTATTGCATCAAAAATGATATATTGTCAAAAGTAAAATCCATCAAGGACCTTGGGGTAGTCTTTGATCCCAAACTTACGTTTTCGGACCATATATTGCAGTTGACGACATCATGCTACAAGCTTCTCGGATTTGTCATAAGACTCTGCAAACAATTTTCCGATCCCGAGGCAATGATGACTTTGTACAGCTGCATTATAAGGTCTAAAATCGAATACGCCTCTGCTGTATGGGCCCCATACCAACAAAAATATATTGAAAAACTAGAACAGATTCAAAAAAAGTTTTTGAGATACATGTATTTGAGAATGCACGGAGAGTATCCGCGATTCATGCATCACGAAGATTTGCTTGCCGAAACGCGCTACCAAAGTCTCCACTCGAGGAGGAGTGGGGCTCTTGTAGTAACGGCGTACAAAATTATTAATAATTTAATAGATAGCCCATACCTTCTGGAATGCTATAAGTTGTTCGTACCGAATAACTACAGCCAGGGACGTCACCATGATCTGCTTTGTATCCCACGTGGCAGAACGGACGTACTGGCTCGGCATAGCATGACACGAGGTATGGCGCTGTTAAACAACGCCTCCAAGACTATCGATATTTTTAATAGTAGTCTTGAAGAATTCAAGAGGCATGTTAATGCTATTAATCTATAACTTGTATTATTTGTATCATATATATGTAGTTAATGTTACATGTGTATTGTAAATGGACACAGTCTGTAATACACAAAAAAAAAAAAAAAAAAAAAAAAAAAAAAAAAAAAAAAAAAAAAAAAAAAAAAAAAAAAAAAAATAGCTTCTTGCTCATTTAAAGCAGAGCTAGCGATGTCGTCTACATAAACGTCACGATTGATAATATCCCTTGCCATAGGGAAGCGAGCGCCTTCATCTAACGTTAACTGTTTGTTTGCTCGAAGGGCTAAGAACGGGCTGCACTTAAGGCCAAATGCCACGCGATTGTATTGATAAGCCTGAAGCGGCTTTTGCGGATCGAATCTATATAAAATTCGTTGATAACGACGATCTTCTTTGCGAACATTTATACATAAATACATTTGACGAACGTCGGCGGAAATTGCGATAGGAAAAAGGCGTAAATTCAGAAGAATGCAAAATAAATCATTTTGTAGGCTTGGTCCCGTGTGTAAAATGTCATTTAAAGATAAATCATTTTTTGTTTTTGCGCTTGCGTCAAGAACCACTCTCACTTTCGTGGTCATTTTATCCTCACGCCTAACTGCGTGATGCGGAATGTAGTACGCGTTTTCTGACGGTAAAGCTTCTACCTGGGATAGATAACCTTTGTGAATATGTTCTCTGATCACTTCATCATAGAGCGGTTTTAATTCTGGCAGATGCTTAAATTTTCTCTCTAGTGCATAAAACCGATTTTGCGCAGCTTGCAATGAATCACCTAAGTCACACGGGTTACCTTTGAATGGCAAAGCCACTTCATAAGAACCGTCCTCAAGGCGAGTTGTGGTGCTTTTAAAAATGTTCTCAGCTTCCTTTTCTTCAAGGCTGTGAACCGGTTCCGAACCGATATCTTCGATTTCCCAGAATTTTTGAATTAAATTCTCAATTTCGTGCGTAGCGCAGAAAGTTAAAGTGGTGTTTGATTGAGAATTTACTGGAGCGTCACCCATGAAAACATAGCCTAATGTGGTTTGAATTGCGACTGGAAAACCGGGGATGATTACCTTATTTGGTAACAACAGTTGAGAGAACAGACTAACGCCAATTAGCAAATCAATTGGACCAGGCATTGCCCAGGTGTCGTCTGCCAGCGGAATATTTATGAACTTATATGACGTCAAGTCCACTTTGCAAGTAGGTAAATTAGCGGTAATTTTATCTAAAACTAGAGCGGTTATGGAGTATTTGAAATAGGGATCAATCCTAGATTGAATTGTCAATGTGACACTTCCTTTTATTGATTGCGTTTTGCCACCTAAGCCCTGGACTGCGAGGCGCGTTCCTGGTCTAACTGCCAGGCCTAATTGTTCACAACAATGTGATGTTATGTAATGCTTTTGTGAGCCTGGGTCTAAAAGACAGCGAACGGTATTCTCTTCACCGTTTCGATCAACAGTGTGAACCTTGGCTGTAGCAAGTACTTCAGTAGTTGCACCTTGTCGAGTGGTTGCTGACATGGTACATACCGAGGGTTCTGACTCGTTAGGTTGAGTTTCTACATTGGATGTGTTGGTGTTCGCGTGACTGGATTTCTCAAAATGAAGGAACGTATGGTGCTGGCCATGGCACTTATGACAAGTGCCTTTTGATTTACATCTTGTAGACGTGTGTTGCGGGCTTAAACAATTAAAACACAAAGATTTTTCCTTTACGAAGGAAAACCTTTCCTTTGGTGATAATTTCAAAAATTGTGTACAAGTGTACAGTTGCATATGGCTCTCATTTTGACAATAAAAGCATTTCGATTGCGTACTTATGTAAGTATGATTTGTGCGGTGTTGAGTTGTGCGTGCAGTTCCACCGGAACTGGTTGTATTTATATTAGCGGTGTTAGGTCCACGAGTTGTTGATGTTCGTTGCAGAATTTTGACCTGATCTTGTACAAACGATACCAATTGCTTGCAGGTGGGAATTTCAATTTCTCGAACTGAGAGCTCAAATGCTTGAGCAGTTTGCGACTCTAATTTTTGTAAAGCGAATTGCAGTAATATAAAATCCGAAAGATCCTCTATTCCTAATTGTTTTAGCGCGGCGATGGATGCTGAATATTTTTCTATAAAAGCTGTCAAACTATTTGCGTTGTGTGTTACGGTTTTGGAATGAAATATATTATTCAGGTAGTGCGTGGCAAGTGATCGCTTATCTTGATATTTATTAACTAGCGTATCCCAGATTATTTTGTACGTGTCTCCAGTTGGCACTAAGCCTGACGTAACATTTTTCGCGGTTCCAGTTAATTTTCCAATCAAATATTGAACGCGTTGGGAATCAGATAATTGTTGATTTAAATGAACATTTGTTTTAAATATTTCATAGAACAGAGGCCAATTATCGACCCGACCGTCAAAGGTAGGTATATCGATACAAGGTAACTTAATAGAATTATTATTATTAGCAGTACATGCACTTGTAGACGCTTTCGGCTCTGTAGCTAAATTTGTTTTTAAATTGTTTCTTGTGCGTAGAATACGTGTGTATAATTCTTCAAATTGTTCCCAACTCGAATAATCTGGTTCAGAATTTGGGTTTAACGTAACCGTATTCTCGTTAATTTGATCAATAATTAATTCAAATTTATTTTTAATTTCCGTTATACTCTCAGATTCTGACATAAAAAATTCAAATGAACGCGATGCTTCGAAACTGGCTGGCAAGTTTTTTGCAAGCACAGCTATATTTTTAACCCTTTTTAGAATAATTTCGCTTTTTCCTTTTAGTAAAACTAATTGTCTTTTTAATTGGTCCTCCATTTTTAGAAATATTTGTAAACTAAAAAGTTTTAATTATTTCTAAAATAATGTGTAACAGTCACAAGTGCACTGGGCGGTTTTTGCCTTCGGACCAAAGTATACTGAACGATGATAGAACACAGTAAACAAGTTATTTACGAAATAATTAATTATATTGTAAATATTTTAATGACTCATAAATACGCGATGTTCATAAGTAAATACGTACGTTGGTATCTGTGTAGATATTTGTGACTATTCCAGTGAGCAAGTAGTTACCAGTTAGCAATAGTACCTAGTTAACTATAACACAATAAATCGAAAAGATAAATAATAATGGTAAGTTTATGCGATATGCGGCGTATAAATTTTCGACAACAATACTTGACAAGAATAAAATAATGACCCAAAATATCAAATGAATAACTTGTAGATATTGTGATAATTTTGGATAGCGGGTAGAAACTATAATCTCAAATTGCGGGTAGGTATTGTAATAATGATTTCAAACGAATATTGCTCATTGAATCCTTCCGTAAATATAATAAAATAAATACATCGATGTTATGCGGCTCGAATGGCCAAATGTTGCGGCGGGTAGCAAATGACCCCTCTCAAGATCGAGGGATCAAATGCTGCGTTTTGTGGACTGTAAAATTGCGGTTCTTAATTACCTATTTTATTATATTTTTCTTCGCACTTACCCAGACTGCTTCCCTCTTCGTTCAGTGTTCACTGGAAAGGTAGGTATGTTAGTTTGGGAGAGATGGGAGAGATGGAAGGGAATGGCGATTGGGAATGAACGTTTGATCGCGAAATAATAAGCGAGAATGGATGACGCGTGGCGATGGTACTTGCGAATAGCTGCGAGATTTAAAGTTCACTTTGCGGTTTGATTACTAAAAACTGTAAAGGCGGTGCGGTTTTAGGACTTCTGTCCTGTGCGGCGAGGTAAATTCAACTGAGGCAGAGGGCACCAAATAGGTAGTTTCAAAAGGCAACATGTAACAATAAAGGCGTGAACAACATCCGTCCATCGTTATTTGGCAAAACAGACTGAATAAATGTCAGCCAATTTGACACTTCAACAATATGGCCCCTATCAACTGTCAAAGTTCGGAAGTCCCAATTGGAAGACCCTTTAGAAAAAAAAATCAGTTCACTCGCGGTAGAAGTGAAAACTTCATACAAAAATTCAACCAATAAATAGCCTTGAAAAGTGAGTTCGTAATTAAAGCGGCCAATGCGCGCAGCTTGAGGTACCTACCTACTCACGTAGGTAAAGTTTCGTTTTATCTCTTTCTCTGGTAGGCTAAATCCTATTGTTGTATCTGTTTGTCTCTTTTTAGTGTCGTTTCCGTTTCATCGAGTTTCAAATCACAACGATGCTAAAGAAGTTTCACTTCAATTTTTTTTCTGAAGATTGATAGGTGTACCTAGGGAATGCAATCCCGCAAGATCATGTCAATCCAGGTATTTGCGGGACTGAACAATCTTAGTCCCGCTGGATCCAGGTATTTGCGGGATCCCGCAGGGTGGACTTAGATATCTAATCAATCGTATAATAAAGACCTAATACCGCGATCTGCGAGTACCAACCTTTTAGGGTTTTAAATTTATACCTAATCAAACAAGTTCTTTGGGACATTTTAAATGATTTATTAATATACCTTTAGTTAGACATAGTTAAAGTTTAAGTCATAAATTGGCAAAGAATAAGATAAGTCATATACAATTTACATAACAACTTAAATTTAAATAATAACGTTCACACGATAAACAATATTCTCGTACATAGCGTCATAAGTTTAAACGTTATTTTGGAAAAGTCAAAGTATTAATTGTGTCGTCTGATAAACGACTTCTGATATTGGACACAAGGTAGCCAGCGGCTGAAAATGCTCACTCAGCTTCCACGCTGGTTGGCACAATAGTCATTAGCGCATTGTAAGGGAATTGAAGGTATGTGCCTTTTAATCTACCGGACAAAGTAATTCATTTCCTTCTTTATCAAAACCTCAAGGTTGCTCATATTGCCAGATCTAGGTTGGTGGGCTGTTGATATCGAACTATTCGTACTAATCAAAGTCAGTTCGAGTTCGTCTTGAAGTGACATTGGTGCTGCTGCTGCTGCGTATATCTCCAGATTAGCGAGAGGAGTGTCGTCTTCGTCATCGTAAGGATCATCAGCGTCAGCAGGAGCAATGGCTACTGCGTTGTTACCAGTGTCCGTGTACTCTAGCCTTTCGACTATAGTTTTGCTTGCGTATTAAAATTTTTGAAGGTAGACTAAATGTGTCATCAACATTAATAAATTTACTCCTATCTTCTTCGTACTTGTATGGATAATGTAAGTATAATAAAACCGCTGTCAAGTTAGTTCGCCGCGTTGAAATTCGTATGAACTACGCTTCTCTGTAATCCCGCCAGTCCAGCGGGATCCCGCAAAATTTTCGACCGAGATTAGTCCCGCAAAATGTCTGCGGGATCTCGGTATTTCGGGATCCCGGTATACCGGGATTGCATTCCCTAGGTGTACCTAATTATCGTTTATCTGATTTTACAAAATTATCAGTTCATTACCGAAAACCGACGTTACGTAAGTAGTTTTAATATTATCACTATCTGGTTCCCGGCATGCGTTGCAATGCCATATTCAAAGAAATAAATTGTTTCTCCCTGCATGTCCTTTCTCGTGCGTCTCCGTTTCGTTTCCCTTCGCCTCGTCCCATATTACAAATATTTATTTTTGTGTATTATAAGAATAATCAATCAAAGTTGATACCTAACATAGGTACCTATATAAAATATCTATAATTCTTGATTTGATTCAATGTTTAAGGCGAGTCCTTTAATTCAAAGTTTCGAAAATTTTGAAAAAATGACATTCTCAAATTTTGAAATTTTTGAAAGTTTGCAATTTAGGGTGGCTTTGCCAGTCTTCCGGCCACGCCCAGTGGTCGGCCACCAATGACTTTACCATGAATAAACTTGACACACGCACTAAACTTCGATAATATTTTTGAATGCTTGAAATCGGCCACTATCCCGCGAACAAAAAAACGAAACTTCGCCAACTTGTGTCTATTTTAGGTACCATTACAGTAGATACAAAAATATTGACAGTGGTAGTGGGCTATAATTTTGATCCTGGATTTTTAAATTGCGTCTCTGTACGAGGGAAGCGTTGCGTGTGTTAGGGTAAACGGTGGTTTTACGGGGTGGTTTGACATCACAAAAGGTGTCAAGCAAGGCTGCGTAATGTCACCATGGTTATTCAATCTATACATGGATAATTGTATGCAAGAATTGAAAGAGGTGGGATTGGGCGCGAAATTGAGTAATCTGAAAGTATGTTGCCTGTTGTATGCTGATGATGCGGTGCTGATTTCTAACACTAGGGAAGATCTACAGTCTCTCGTATCTAGGATGAACGAAGTATGTATGAAGAATGAGCTAATGATGAATGTAAGTAAGTCTAAAGTCATGGTGTTTGAAAGGGAGAGTACGAAAACAGTATGCAACATAGTTGTGAATGATGAATATTTGGAGCAGGTGGATGAGTTTGTGTATCTGGGTAGTATGTTTACGAGAGATGGGAAGGCTGAAAGAGATATTGAAAGAAGGGTGAATGCCGGTAACTCCATTAATGGTGGACTGAATGCCGTTGGCGCTAATAAAAAACTGTCAAAAAAAGCGAAGCTAGCAGTCCACAATGGAGTCCTGGTACCTACCCTGATGTATGGCAGTGAGGCATGGAACTGGCAGAGGAAGGATGAAAGTAAACTGAATGCTGTTGAAATGAGAGCCCTGAGACGTATGTGTGGTAAAACAATGTATGATCGTGTGAGAAATGTGGATATCCGCAAAGAATGTAAGGCTGATGTAAGCATAATGAGTAAGATTAGGAAACGGACCCTCAGATGGTTTGGGCATGTAGAGCGAATGAACGAAGGAAGTAGTGTAAGAAGAATATACGACGCGAATGTGAATGGTAGAAGAAGTCGGGGACGCTCGAGGAAGACATGGCACGATCAAGTGAATCAGATACTTGAGTCGGGTCATGTCAAAAGTCAGAATAATAGAAGAGAATGTATGAGACGATGTATGAATGTGAGTGAGGCAAAGAGTGTGCCAAGACCGAGTTGTTTGGCGGTCCGTCCTCTCTGCCTACCCCTGCGGGGAAATGGTGTGATGGTTAGTTAGTTATTTTTAAAAACTTGATTGAGAAAATTTTCGAACGGCAAGTAGAAGTTGAAATATTTGTTTAGTACTATTTCAGTGGCATTTATCGGCAAAAAAATGAACTAAATTAACGATTTAGATCGATAAAACGGACATTTTAAATATGTTTAGGTTAAAACACGTGCGGACGGCAAACTGGAACAATCTTTTTTACGAAATCCAGTAGCCGGCCGAGGCGGCCGACCCCTAGTGGCGTGTGGTGTTTTATATTTTTGTCTCTCTCGCTCTTATTAACACCAAATTTACTGAGATTTTGATTTAGATTTTGATCTGTAATGTTGGTGAACATAGCAGTGCTGTTTACGAGCCAGTGGTCGGCCGCCAGTTTCTCATACCATTACTATGTTTTTAACCCACAAGTGTGGGACCGACAACTAGCTGACGTGTTAAAGTTGCTGCACCATTAGTCGGCCACGCAGTATCTCAGTTCGTTTTTTGGTGGATATTTTTACTGAAATTTTACTTTTGATTATCGTAATGTTAACTATATATGCAGATTATTTTTTTTAGTAATGGTGACTAACACAAAAAAATCACCTATAGCCAGGGCTGGGCAGTATTTGAATTACTTGTAATTGAAATACGTATTTGAAATACAAATACGTATTTTGTATTTGTATTTCAATTACTTCCTAAAAATGTATTTTGTAATTGGTATTTCAATTCCCTGCTGCTGAGGTATTTTGAAATTTGTATTTCAAATACTTATGGCTTCAAAATACATTTTCAAATACATTTAGCGATCTTAATAATGATAATGAAAAATAAACTGACATAGATAATAGGTACATAGACTAAAAACGCTAGAATCCTGTACTATTGTCCTAGCACTCTTACTAATAATTATTTGTAGTTTTATTAGCATTGCTTTATAATGTTGTACATTTTTCTTGTGTCATGCTAGTTATTATTATTGTCTTGTGTTATAATAGCACTCTTTATCGTACATTTGGTATCAAATTATATTAAACTTGTTATTGCTTTGTATTGTACATTTTTGTATCATAGTATTAGATCAAGCACTAAAGGAATAATATGACTGAATACTAGATTATTTTTAAGTTAATTACTGTAGAGCGCACTTGAAGTGCACAAATGTCATCTATGTATACAAAAATGAATCCTTGTTTCCCTTAGTCACACCATAACTTCAGAACGACTTAACCTTTATCATTCATTTTTTAAAAAGTTTTCTAATACTTTGTAATTAAGAAAATTACGCAGAAAATTGGATAATTTCAGAAAACTTGACTATTTTAACTTCGCGCGTTTGATGAAATTGAATTTCGCTGGCAGCTGTTTTTTTTTGTAACAAAAGAATTGTCTATGGATTTTTTTTAATTATAGATATTTTAAATAGGTACCTATGTTTGGTACCAGATTTGATTGGTTGTTCTTATAATATACAAAAATTAATATTTGTAATATGTGAAAAATGAACATTTGAAAAAAAAAAATTGTAATAGCTGGCACGCAAGTTGTTTGAAAACTGAATGTACTGGGACTGAATATATTTAAGACGGGAAGGGGTTGGCGGGACGGCGAAGCGGGAGAGGGGAAAGGGTAGGCGGGGAAGGTGGAAGGGGAACGCGGGTGGGGAAGGGTATGCGGGAGGGGAACGGGGAAATGACATGCAGGGATAAACAATTTATTTCTTTGAATATGACATTGCAACGCATGCCGGGAACCAGCTATTGTAATTATAATAATAATTATTATTATCTTACACCCAAGTACTGTACCACAAAACTTTACAAGTCGAGCGGAGACGACATGTGTCTTCTGAGCAATATGATTGGTTAATTTTTGCACGTCTCTGTTTCATTCTGCTCAGCTTTGCTTCTATAGAAACGCACCCTTAGATAAGGGCACTTACAACAATTTATTGCAACCAAAGGTTCTACCAAAAACAAATGTATTTTGTATTTGAAATTAAAAAAATGGTTAAAATACTGTATTTTGTATTTCAAATACACAACTTGAAAGTATTTTGTATTTTAAATAAATGCGAAAAAGAATTTTGTAATTTGTATTTCAATTACAGCAAAGCATGTATTTTGCCCAGCCCTGCCTATAGCTTTCAGACATTATTAACGGGTAACTTTAACAATATCTGAAATTTTTATTGAAAAAAACCTTTTCTATAGTTGGTATTCATCATACACCAACTGACCATATTGAGTTTGACGTTTTTCACATCAGCGATTTATTTTTATTTTTAAATATTATATTTATTTTGAATTTGGTATGTGATTATTAATGCTTCAATTATCCAATAACTTCTTTACATATTTTTATTAAACACCATTGTCCATAGTTCAAATTTCTCGTAATATAACTGTCGACCATATTTCACATCAGTTTTTTTTTCTAAAAAAATTATTATATTTTCTCCTTTTAGTGTTTGTTTGTGATTATTAGTGCAAATTTTTACGTATCTATGAACAACAAAACAAATTGTCTGAATACCGCACACTCAAATGGGCATAAAAAAATCATAATCTCTGGCGGGCCTGTAGCAAAAACCCGATGGCTGACTACTAGCGTATAGGTGGCCGACTATTAGATTTTTAATGGCCGACCACTGGCAAAAACATCATTTTTTTATAAAAATATTATTGTAATTTTTACGTTTATATTATTTAAAAAAAGGTTTAAAAATAATAAACATAAATTGACTGTTCTTTAAGAAATCTGTGTTTTAGTAAACCTCTTTTCTAATATAAACTCACAGTGATTCGCCAAACACGATTTTGTTCAAAATCGTGTTTGGCTACTAGCACATTTCACCCTATTGTTATATGGTTGTAAAAATCCAGAAACCTTCACGGGGGTTTAAAGAAGGTTTTTTGAAAGTTTCAAACATTTCCTATGTTTAATATAGCAATACATAGACATCTTATGTACTCACATATATACACCCAAAAACCATATTTTGATTTATATATATACATTCTAGCTGGTTCCCGGCATGCGTTGCTATGCCATTTAAAAAAGAAATTGTTTTTCCCTGCTTGTCCTTTCCCATTCTTCCCGTCCCCTTTCCGCTTCCCCTTCCTCTCCCGCATCCCCTTCCCCTCTCGCGTTCCCACTCCGCCTCCTCCACCTTCCCTCTTCCCACTCCACTCCCCCCCTTCCCCCGTCATACATTCATTCCCGGTACATTCAGCTTTCAAACAGCTCGCGCGCCACCTATTCCATTTTTTAATACAAATTTCATAATGCCAGAGCTCACCAGTAGTTTTATACAAACCTTGTCCTGACAATAACAAACACAGAAAAAAAAAGAATTATCCAATTTGGTGAAGTCGTTCGGAAGTTTTGCGCTTACATGCATTTCGGCGATTCATTTTTATTTATATAGATAGATAGATATAGACTTCAAGATGGGGACCATAAATAAACCAATCCCTAGATCGATATCTTCGGGCCTTTTCCTTCTAGGCGGTTTTGTCATCATTGTCACCAACTTAACCAAAAATAAAATGGTCCATCAAAAACAATTAACATAGAGGAAGTTCAAGGCCATTTGTCACCATAGACAATATAATTGAACTCGTCCTACTTCATTAATTCATTAACCAAATAAATTATTTAAAAATAAATATGCTTTTTTTTTTTTTTACATTAACTCCACACAGGAGGCCCTGAGGAAAACAATTTCCCTCAGGGCCTATGTCATCTGGGATGCTGTGTGGAGGGTCTTTTTGAGGAGAGGAAGGAATGAACATTGGTCTTGAAGAGACCCATGTTGTAGGAAGGAGGAAACACAGAGGCCGGCAAATCATTCCACAGCCGAGCTGTTGAACACAAGAACGAGTCGAAGAAACGACCTGTTCTTATGTGACAAATGTCAACCGTGTACAAATGTTGGGCACGCGTTTGGCGTGTTTCCCGACTATGCACCGGAGCCGAAGGAATCAATGATGCTAGTTCCTCGGAGCATCTTCCATTGTAATACCGGTAGAACAAGGATAGCATTCCCACCCGACGCCTGTGCTCTAAAGATTGCAATCCGTATGTTAAGATGGGAGAATCTATCAAACGGACCGCCCGTTTCTGCACAGAGTCGAGGGTATTTTTCAGGTATTTTGGAGCTCCAGACCAGAGATGGCTGCCAAATTCAACCGTGGGGCGTACTTGTGATTTGTACAAGGTTAGCAGTTGTGTACTATTAAAGTATCTGCGGGCCCTGTACAGTACGCCCAGCTTTTGGGAGGCTAACTTTACTCTGGCTTCGATGGAGCCCCCATACCTGAGCTGGTCACTTAGGGTTACACCAAGCATATCAATGGAGGGCCTGTTCGGAAGATTGCTTCCGTTGAAAGAGACTAGATTTTCATTTCGTTCCCTTTTAGACGTAATCAGACAAGATTGGGTCTTTGAAACATTAAATTCAACGAGATTATTTTTACCCCAAGAGAAAACACTCTCGAGGTAACCGTCCATTCTTTGCTTCAAAGCCCTACGAGCTGTTGGAGTTTGTGAGCCCTTTGGGGGCTTGTCAAACAAAAAGCTATCATGAACTGTACTGTCATCCGCATAACAGTGAATTGGTGCACATGACAAAAGGTCGTTGATGTGCAACAAAAACAAAGTCGGAGACAGAACCGATCCCTGCGGGACGCCAGCATTTATCGAGTGTGAGGAAGAGGTGAAACCATCGACTACCGTCTGAATCGACCTCTCCCTCAAGAAGTCGGCAATCCACGTACACAAGCATGCGGGAAGTCCGTAAGAATGCAGTTTGTTGACAAGTCCTCGGTGCCAAACCCGGTCAAAAGCCTTGGAGATGTCCAGTGCAACCGTTTGGGTCTCACCGAAACGTTCCAGGCATCGCCCCCAAACATGCGTCACATACGCGAGAAGATCACCGCACGAGCGGTTCCGCCGGAATCCGTATTGACGGTCGTTAATAAATTTGTTCTTCTCGAGGTATGTGAGCAGTTTGTCGTTGATCACACGTTCCATCACCTTAGACAGAACTGATGTGATCGCTATGGGGCGGTAGTTGGCCGGGTTGGAGCGGTCACCCTTCTTTGGAATAGGATGGATAACCGCTTTTTTCCAACCAGAGGGCACAGAGCCAGTCTTCAGGGACATTTTAAAAAGCTTCGTCAAAATTGGAGCTATTTCTGCAGCGCACCTCTGCAGTACCAGGGCAGGTATTCCGTCAGGCCCACTAGCTTTATTAACATCAAGCCCTCGTAAAACATGGAGCACTTCCCGATGCCGGATCCTCAGCTTTTTCATACGAAAACCGCAGTGAGGAACCGACGTCGGGACAGCACCTTGGTCATCGAGGGTTGAGTTATCCGCAAACATTTTACCTAGTAAGTTAGCCTTTTCGGTGGCTTGAAAGCAGAAAAATGTTTTAGTTTCCCCAAGAAAACAACGTTCCATCTGACAAAGCCTGCGGGAATGAGCTTTACATAATTTTTACAGCTCATTCTCTCAGCAGGGAGCTTTGTCAGATGGAAACCTGTTATCCTGAGGAAATCAAAAAATCAAGCGTTTGTAAAAAACCTAAAATACTTGAAATATGAACTCCTTATAAAAGGAAAACATTTTCAATTAATGATTATGGTTTTCTACAACGAATTTCCATTTTTCTGCTTGAAAAATGAGAACTCGGGGGTAATGTTTAAATACTTTTTATTTTCAGAAAGACAATCGATAATAGCACATAAAAACACTGGTTCGGTGAATTCGATGAATTGAAAAATGGTTTGAAAAAGAATATCGACACTGGAAAGGAAACATGGCTAAAGCGTCATACAGCTGTGACATTAAAGATTAACGTACACAATTAGCTATATTGTTTGTTTACGTATGTTCATCTTTAATGTCACATCTATATGGCGCTTTAGCCATTTTTCTTTTCCAGCAGTCACCGTACATATCTTATTCTTGTAGAATGAAATAAAAAATCTACATTTCCTAAATTTCCTTTCAACCGAAATTAAGCAGAGTATACCTTCATCGGGGACCCATTTCAGCCATCTCACAGTAAAAACCGCATCACGTGTTCTGAAAAAAATATATCACATTAAACAAAGTTTGTGAACAGAATATACAATATTTTTCCCTTGTGATGACATACTTTGTTTACCACAAGGGAAAAATATTCTCCCTTCTATTCATATGAAGAACGAAAAAACCACGTAAGATCGTTGGAGATCTGCAAAAAATGCAAGGCTGATGTAAGCGTAATGAGTAAGATTGAGAAAGGAACCCTCAGATGGTTTGGGCATGAAAAGCGAAAGAACAATGAATGGAACAAAAATATATAACGCAGATGTGAGTGGTAGTGAAGTCGGGGACACCAGAGGAAGACGTGGCACGATCAAGTGAATCATTTCTTGCGTGGGGCACGTCAAGAGTCAGAATAATAGAATAGTATGTATAAATGTGAATGAGGCAAGGAATGTATGCCAAGACCGAGTTGTTTGGCGGTCCTCTCTGAATACCCTGCAGGAAAACAGCATGACATTAGTTGGTTAAAGCATTATTAATTTTACCTGCCAATCAATGTTATGGTCTGCCGAACAATGTTATAAGGTGTTCCTAATGTAAAGCTTCAAAATCTTTCAAAGTCTGGAACATTTTCTGAAACAATATGTGTGAAACATTAACCACTTGGACCCATAAGCTTGTTTTAATTATAATATAATATTAACAGGCATATGTATGACGTACGTGACTTATTTAAGTAAAATTGAAAGCATGGTAGAAGAAGTCGGGGACGCCCGAGGAAGACATGGCACGATCAAGTGAATCAGATACTTGAGTCGGGTCATGTCAAAAGTCAGAATAATAGAAGAGAATGTATGAGACGATGTATGAATGTGAGTGAGGCAAAGAGTGTGTGCCAAGACCGAGTTGTTTGGCGGTCCGTCCTCTCTGCCTACCCCTGCGGGGAAACGGCGTGATGGTTAGTTAGTTAGTTAGTTAGACTTATTACACGGTGACTTGTTTAGATGGATTAAATCATACATTAGCAATCGTAGTCAAGTTATCTCAATAAATGGAGTTTTATCCAAAATAATCAACGTAACCTCGGGTGTCCTGATATGTAGCAATCTGCGACTTTTGTTAGGGTGTGTGATGTACCTACTTTGTGAGGCAAGTGGAAGATGCCTTACACACCGCATGTTAAGTAGGTGCATGGTAAGATTGAGATTCGTACAGTAATATCCATCACAGTGGTCAGCTTAGTTTCCTGAGGAAACTTTAGGACGCCAAACCCTGTCGGACGACAGAGTATGCTGAACTCTGCGGTGGCATGAGTACTCATCCTCAGGGGTGGGCATATGGTGCTTATTCACAAGTAGGTCTAATCCAATGAAAGACAATTTCTTCCGAAATGACAAATACATCTATTTCACTTAAGAGGATTACATACAATACAATACACTTACCCCCATCATAGACCGTTTTGTAATACCTATGCTAACTAGCTAATTTACTGCGGAGGGATGGGGACGCCTTTCTCCACGGGTCCGTGACTGCTACAGCGCGGGCGGCCAGCCTGCCAGCTCCGTCTCTCGGTCAAACCCCGGCCAAGGATCATCCAGGTCCTCGCCAATTACCACCGGTATCCATCCATCCGTGCGCTAGCGCTAGTTCCACGGCAAAGTGAGTAAAAGGAGGGCTCACCCCCAAATACGGATTTCATCCGATCAAATAAATGTCACAGCTTGTTCCCGACATTTAACAAGTCCAAAGTGAGCGAGGATCGCCGGCCGTTAGCTTCGATTATTCCCGATACCGAAGACCACTTCCGGGTGCACATCGACACGCGCTTTACAACTTCGGGTGCGATTTTAATACGCGATCACACGTATTTATACTCGATTCGGCCACTAAAGTATTATCCGACATTATCCAGGATAAGATGCCTCGATCAATATTAAAGGAACAATTGTTCCGTTCGACATTTAAATAAAAAGAAACTCACATAGTTTCAAACTCGGCACTGTGACGTTCCCACCGGGTCTGAGCCCAATTAGACCCCGAGGGTAAGTAAGTGCGGCCCGCAAGAATATCCGTTTTCTACCTATTCGCGCCGATATACGGCTGTCAAAAAAAACCCATCGACAATAATGAAATTAGTAATCAGTACCCGATTACAATTGTTATGTGAATATTATATATTTTCATAACAGTCCCTCAGGGTTCCCACCTTGGTCCGCTCTTCATGTTTCCAACACTCTAATTTTTATTGTTTGCAGATGATATGAAAATTTACAAAACGGTTCGCTCTCTATCGGACTGTAAAAGCTACAAAGTGACTTAGATAGGCTCTGCAACTATTGCATAGCTAACTATTTAGACCTCAATGTTTCCAAATGCCACACTATGTCCTTTACTAGAAACAAGCACATAAACTTTTCATATTCACTCTGCGATGAACCCGTGATCTCAAAAAATGAATGTAAGGACCTTGGAGTCTATTTAGACAGTAAACTTATATTTAATACGCACATTGATTCAATCACTGATAGATCTTACAAAATGTTGGGTTTCATACTACGTCTGAGTAAATTATTTAGAAATCCACATACTCTAGTAATGCTTTACTCCTCACTAGTCAGAAGTACACTGGAATTTGCATCGCCTTTCTGGAATCCCAAACACACCCAATACATCAATAATATAGAACGTATACAAAACAGTCCTGGATTTGTCAATAGGCCTTATAGGCCGCGGCCTAGGGACGGCAGAGTTTAGGGGGCGGCGCTCGCTCGCTTTGGTGAGCCGTTAATTTTGTGTACAATTATAAACAACAACATAAAAGTCACTGTAGATACTCGTAGATAGAGTTTTTTTTATCTATTAACCTTTAGACTAGTTTGGTGTAGACCTTTAGACTAGTTAGCCCAGTGGTCCCGTACGGGACCGCGGATTTGTGTCGTTCAATGCCCAACGTTCCAATATGGGACCGGTGATTGTGGTGCGAATATTTCACAAAAAAGGCTTTGGCAGTGGGCTACTTTTATTGAACGAGCGTTTAAGGGGAGAAATAGGTGTAGGTCCTCGTATTTTTAGTGATTTTCATGATTTTTTAAAATACATAAGGAACATATACATTTTATTTATACCTTGCGGTCATTTTACTCTTATTCAAGAGTATATTCTAAAATGTTCACGTAATTTCCCCAAAAAATAACGCAGATATTAACTGCCGCGCATTGTAAGTCGCCATCCGGCAGGACAATTCATGTAACTCCTGGAGGTCACAATTTTCATCCGAAATCATTTTTTCAAAAAGTTTTTTATAAGTTTTTCTTCTATTTGAATCTCACTTCTTACAAAAAAATCGAAAATTATTATTTCTAATATATTTAAACATTCCTTTGAACGTTTTTTTGCTATAAAAATGTTAATATAAAGATATTGTTTAGGATTGGGGTTCAAATAGAGCGCATTTATATAAAGAAACTATGTGCTGAGTTTGATAAAGATTGATAAAAAAAACTGTAGGAGCTAGAGGTTACACAAATTCGAAAAAAGTAGTTTCGAGAAAAATCCGTTTGAAAACACGAGTAGCAGTAAAATAGTGGTAGTTCGACCGAGGGACACTCACTCAAACACATGTAATTTTTAAATATTTATTTTCTTTCTTTCAATTCTCATATGTTATTGTTGAGTCTCTTTTTTCTTTAGTTTTTATTTTATATGTATCTTAAAAAAAAAAATCATATCAAACTGTAAAATGAGGTCCTCAGCACGGGTAAAGCACCCAGTGAGGCCCACATTAGTCAAATATGTAACACACATGTATAAATCAGGTGAATCAAATAAAAAAAATAAAAAAAAAATGGCGTGGAATTTTGGTTTGAAATTTTCAGAAAATATTTTTGAATAGTTCTACCATCGATTTATGAAAAAAAAAGATTTTTTTAAGCCTCTACGCCTATTTCCTCCTTAAAGGAACCTTTAGACGTCCAGTGATCACGTACGGCACCGCGGATTGCGTCGTGCGATTATGGTGCTAATATTTCACAAAAAATGCTTGGGCAGTGGGCTACCTTTATTTGGTTACTAATCGTATTTAGGAATGCTATTTTGGAAAGACTAAATAAAGTGAGTGCTCAGATTCAGAGCTCATATGTTGATGTACTGACGGTATCTGATTTTTGTGGATCTCTTCTCGAGTTTATTATACCGGAGCAAGAAAACTCTTTTTTTTTTAAATGGGTGAACTTTCAACATAAAGCGTCTCAGAAAAAGCTCAGTCTCTTGTGCAATGATTTAGGAGACGATTTAGTTCAGGATTGGGTACACTTTCAAGGTCACGTTTTCTCTAATAAGATGACAGAGAAACCTGAATCTACATTACTGAATCTTTCTAAGAAAAGTTTTTGAGAAAACCATCTCTGTGCAACGTTTATCCAAACTTGGATAGAGCTCTCAGCGTCGCACTTTGCACTCCGGCCACAAATTGTTTTGGAGAAAGGAGTTTTCCTGTTTAAAGCAAGTGAAGAAATACCAAAGGTCTTCATTATCGCTAGAAAAACTTTACTCTTCGGATCTTCTCTGCATAGAAGCAACCATGAAACTATTATAAATGATTTTGTCAAATAAAAAATTTCGTAAAAATTGTAATTCTTGTCTCATGTTACACTTTTATTTTACAAATAATTCATTCTTTATTTCATTTTTGAATACCTACTTAACGTTTATTTGAATATTTATTTTTAAAATTGTGTGTCACCTAATAAAAGCCTACAAGTGAGTGATCATTGTAGGTGGCAACCTCTAAGAAGGAGGAAGGGGCGGCGCAAATGAAGTGGCCTGTACGGATGAAAAATATAAATACGACACTGATACAAAATAAATTTATTAAGTATTTCGGTTATAAATACAACAATAATTACATCTGCACTCTCCAATCCCTGAAATCCAGGCGAACGGTAGCTGACATGACATTTCTCCATAAAATAATACATAACGAAATAGACTGCCCAGAACTTCTATCCCAAATAAATTTTAACATCCCATCTAAAAGAACTCGCCACACCAACCTTTTTTACACAACTAGTAATAATACGAACGCTTGCGCATCCTTCAAAGATTCAACTCAATACAAAAAACCACAAATACCGATATATTTTTTGATTCCCTCCCTCTATTTAAGAAAAACATTTTTAGCGCACTGAATTCGCACACATAACACACACATCCACACCCTCTCACACATACAAACACTCTCACACACCCCTCTCCTTCAATAATTTACTAATTTAATTTAGGTATAATGTATTATTTATCTCACAAAAACATAAGCATATAACAGCGACATGTCATTGGTACCAATTATTGTATTAATTCTATAACTTTGTAATTATTTTCCACTATGTAATAATGTACTGTTTGTTTCTGCAAAAAAAAATAAAAAAAATATATTTTATCAATACAAACATAAATGTCATTTAACCTCAAAATAGATTTAAAGATAAATTAAGCTGAATGTTAATGTTTTATGTAATTACCTGATTTCTGGATCAATTGCGGACACACTTTAACCATTTTTCCACCTCTGGAATTCGTGTAAACGATTTTTGAATGAAATATGCCCATCGGCGATGTCAACAATACAAATTCAAATACGAATGTTCGTTTGATAATCGTATGATGCAATTTGACGTTTAAAGTCAGACCTATCTATAATTCAGCTTTATCTTTATGAATTTGGTCCGCTCCTGTCAGTTTCAAGGTTAAAGCCAAGATTAACGCCCCTGATGGGGACTGAACACAAATACCAGACAGATGAACTAGGTAGAGAACGAGTTTAGAAAACGCGCTCATTTTACACCAAGGCGCCAACACGAGAAACAAAATTATTACATTCTCCGCGAATAGTGATGGCCGTAGCCGAAATATTTATTTTGAAATAGCGATCGATTAAAAAGGTCGAATAATGTTTCTGTGTTAGATCTGTTATTTTAACTTTATTAATACTATTACAATTGGGGATGTGCTAAATTCAAATTCAGATAGTAAAAACAAACCTGTGAATAGTGGTAACCACCTCGCGTGCAGAAAAATTATGTTTCAAATTTTCTCTTATTTAATACATCAAAATCAAAATTCCCTCTGTCGTCATGAGATACGCCATAAGTAGAAACCTTATTACCTTCCTACTTAATTTTAAACCTAGATTATTTATTAAACTTAATTATATATTTTTTAAACATTTAAAAAAATTAAAATGTGAAATTATACAATAATTCAACTACGAGTAACTCGCGCAAATTAACTACTTATTGTAAATTTTTTATACAAAGTTCATAACACCAGATTTCACCATTATGTATATAATCATTCGCGGGCGTGTGCGCAACAAATCACCAAAGTTTCGGCGTAATCGGATGAACGATGTAGGAAATAGTTTCATAACTCCAGAGCTCACTATTTTGAATAGACACTTTCGAGGGCGTCCGCACAATAACTCACCAAAGTTTTATCGCATTCGGTTGAATGGTGTAGGTACTCATACCGGACAAATAAAGAAACATTAATTTTTATATTATGCTAGCAGACCCGGCCACACGTTTCTGTGGCTAACGAAACACAACGACATTACCCAACCTTTATAAAATCCACATCAGCCGCTTGCCAGCTGCCCACTGCCCGCTGCCCGATGCCTGAATTGAATATTTGAATTTCTCAGCTTTTCTCTACTATAATAAGCATGTATTATACATATGAACCTTCCTCTTGAATCACTATATCTATTGGTGAAAACCGCATTAAAATCCGTTGCGTAGTTTAAAAGATCTATGCGCACATACATTTTGAGCGACTTCATTTTATACTATGTAATGATGACTAGCTTTTACCCCCGGCTTCGCTCGCACAGTATTAGGGGGGTTTCAACTGAAATAGTTGTTTTTTATTGTAATTAAGTTGAAATGAAGTATTATTTAAATAATTTGTGCATATTAGGCAATAAGCGAATTAGTACTGAAATTACGGAAATTTTAAGTACTAAGAATATAATTTACAGTAGTACGGAAATTTTAAATACCAAGAATATAAAAAAACTTGTGTTTTTCTTTTGAAGTGAACAGAAATGGGTAAATATTTCCCTAACGAGTCCACGCTCAAAACACACTTTAAAAAATTAAAACAAATTGTACTAGGTAGATAATGGTTAGTAATAAGTTATTCAGTAACCGGAATGGAAAAATATTGCATTTTAATGGTTATTTTGTTATCTTTAAAAACGCGAAATGTCATTTTTCAAGGACCGCCATCTTAATTACGACGATGAAATACGCATTTTAAAAAGAAATATCACTTTCTGTCAGTTA
This sequence comes from Limnephilus rhombicus, assembly GCA_929108145.2. NCBI lineage: Eukaryota > Metazoa > Arthropoda > Insecta > Trichoptera > Limnephilidae > Limnephilus > Limnephilus rhombicus. Next base: position 47,878,689 of record OV815288.1, read on the forward strand.
GACAATACTAAGTACGAATTGCAATCTTCGGAAATGATAAATAATGCGTATTAATCTTTTTTTTCGGTTTTGTAAACACGAGACGTTTGCCGTCGTAATTAACAACATGGCGTTCCTTGAGAAATAACATTCCGCGTTTTTAAAGATAACAAAATATCCATTAAAATGCAATATTTTTCAATTCCGGTTACTGAATTACTTATTACTAACTGTAATCTAGCTAGTTTCTAATCTAATTTGTTTTAATTTGTTAAAGTGTGTTTTGGGCGTGGACTCAATAGGGAAATATTTACCAAATATATTGTTTTTCATCCTTGTTTCGAAACGGTTATCTCGATTATGCCCATCACTATAAAAATTAATTCACTTAAGTTTGTAACTCTATATCTCATCTCTTATGTTGTCACCCTGATGGAAATAAGCCCTGTTTCTATGGTAATTCTAATGTCATTCGGTGATTCGTTTAGTTTATTTATAGATTGGTTTATTATGGTTTATGTGGATTGGTAGATTTATGATTTTGGTTGTCATTTTTTGTATGAAATTTTGGTTTCACTTCTTGTCTATTTCAGTACATTTTGGATACCACGAGTTATTTTCAGTGCTGTTTTTTTTTTCTTGAGATGTGAACATTTTAAATGTGTTTAATTTGTCTCCGATTAAATTACATTATAAGAGTCAATAATTGATAACAGATTTTAAAGAAGTGTTTTTTTTGTTGTTCTTTTGAAGAGTCAGTCTACAAATATATTGAACAATTTTTTATTGACATTGAATTGGATTGGAGTGTTGAAAACAGAACAGAATGGATTCAGATAATGTGTTTGTTTTCTGTGTTCTCTCCTTATTGTTTATGTTTGGTTTTTCATGTGTGATACGTTATTTAAGGTTTAGACGGCGTGGCCAATGTACTAGTGAGTATTGTTTATTTATTAATATTTATAATCCCTAAAGAAAAAGTCAGAAAACAGAAAGAATCAGATTTATTTTAAAAAATTGTTATAAAAACTTTTTATTTAATTTAATTTATTTAAAAAAAAATAAAAATAGTGTACTTACATTCTTTAATTTACTATCGTTCTTTTCTTCTTCTTCTCGTGCCCTGTCTGTTCAACGGACATTGACTATCATGTTGGCTATGCGGATAACTGCGGCCTGGAACACCTCTTCAGTAGACTGGCCAAACCACCGTCTCAGGTTTTTCAGTTATGAGGTTCTCCTTCTTCCAGGGCCCCGACTTCCGGCAATCTTTTTAATATTCTGGCGATTTGTACCGTGGAAAATGTGAAGGAATGCAACACGAAATGTCAGCCGTAAACGAGAAATTACATAGAAACAAAGTTTTTATGAAATAATAATATTTTTATTAAATTTAAATGCTTATTTTTTCATCTATCCCGACTGAAACCGACGTTTATTGTAGTGACTAAGTTTAAAAGTAGTGAATGTTCCCTAATCGGTGCCTATTAAAAGTACGGTGGCTTGTGGAACAATTAATAACCTTTTTCCAAATTAAATTTTTTAGCCGTAACTGTACTGCTGGAAACCAGCTCTACATTCCAGTAGAAATTCTGAATGTATAGCTGAGCTGTGACCTTTTCATCAATAGAATCAATGATAAATAAACAAAATGTGTAAATTTGTACAAAATCTATTGATGAATAAATGTTTTTGTAGCGGGTTATAATGAAAGTTAAGCCGTGCTGCGCTACCTCCTTTTTTAGCTAACGTTTCGGTCAGTGTTACAGTATCCAGCATCAGGGCACACCCCCTTCCCACCCGGTAACGCAAAGTAGTTTTACAAGACCCCCCTCCCCCCAAATTGCGTTACGAAATACTTGGGCCCCTTATGCAGCGCCCTTGAGGTGATTTTTCACAAAAACGGCGCTATACAAATTATTATTATTAAAGGAAGAAGAGGGAAGGAAAAAGGTAAGAGGGCTGGAATCTGGGGGTCAGTGTGTCCTGGAGTATCAGATGTATGAATCCATCCCTCCAACTGCAGTGGAAGGTGATGGGTCAAGAGAGTCTGGTTGGAGAGGTCGAAAGCCCTCCCCCAACCAGTCTCTCTTGATCTGGCTCACCATAAAGTCGGTGAACAGATGCATCCGCCGCAAAGACTCGCCCCTTGAAGTCACCAAACGTAGTGAATCACTTAGGTTACGTATAGCGGGGGTTGGTTATCCAATAAATGGCTCCCGGGGCGGTGGTTCCCATTCTGCTTCGCAAGTAACAAATTTAAACAAAATAGCTATTCAAAAATCCTATTTCCCATCTTTGACAACTAAAATACTTGTTTTTTTTATTAATATTTATTTTTTTGTAATTGGTGGAATTACATTATAATTATAATAAAACAAATATAAAAATTTTTTCCACTTTCATTTTATTGACCGTAACCGGTTTCAGCTCGTTACAGACATCTTCAGACTGGCACAAATAATTCTTAGTCTACGGTTTATACATATACATAACATATGGGAGAGGGGTAGTCTACAAGGATTTTGATCAATTATATTAATTACATTTGTTAATAAGTCATTTTATAGAGTACTATCGTCTGGAATTTTTTTGAATAAGAGTAGGTACCTTGTAATCTGACAAATTACAAATCAAAAAATCTATTTGAACTACGAATCATACTACATATACACTAGATCTCCAAATCTCCTGAAGTAATCTGTGTTTCTAGGGGCAAAGCATTCAAGATTGACAAAGAGCAAAAACCAAATCTTTCATGTAGAGTTCTTTTAACGTTTTTTTCTATAGGCTGGTCCTTTTATACGGCTCTCAGAAGTAGGTTTTTCTTTTAATCTTGCTTGACAAACTGATTCTGAACCTGATGTGTCAGATTACAGGGGGCGACGGATTAGCCAGGGGCCGGATTACCGCGGGTCCACTGTATAACAGTTAATCTTTGTTAGGTTGCAACATGGTATCTGTATTCTTCTGGAAAAATTATTTTTTTGTCCCGGTAAGACTAATCTGTAATCTTGGGTTTAATTCCCAGTTGCGACCCTTACATTTTTATTTTATGTCTTTTATGTTTCATTAAGATTTATTAGTTTTATCTAATTCTTCAATGTACATTTATGTTAAAAATTATTAAAACATTATTAATATTTGAATCGGTTTTTAACATCCTTATTTCGAAATGGTTATCTCTTTTATGCCCATCACTATTTGATTCACTGAAGTTTGTAACTCTGTATCTTATCTCTTATGTTGTCACCCTGTTGGAAATAAGCCCCATTTCTATAGTAATTCTAGTATCATTAGTTTCTGTGGATTGGTAGATTTATGATTTTGGTATCATTTTTTTAGCACTTGTTGCTTGTATGAAAATTTATTTTCACATCTTCAGTCTATTTCAGAATATTTTTGACACCACAAGTTATTTTCAGTGTTGCTATTTTTTTTCTTGAGAAGTGAAGATTTGAAATGTGTTAAATTTGTCTCAGAATAAATTACATTGTAAGAGTCAATAATTGGTAACAGACTTTAAAGAAAAAGTGTTTTTTTTTATTCTTGTGAAGAGAACAATATAATCTATTTCTTCAATAGTTATGATCGTTCTGCAAATATATTGAACAATTTTTTATTGACATTGTATTAGATTGGACTGTTAAAAATATAACAGAATGGATTCAATTGGTTATATTTTCTTTGTTCTTTTATTTTTGTGTATATTGGGTATTACATGGGTGATACGTTATTTACTGCGCAGACGGAATGCCGAATTGAATGCCGAACGGAATGCCGGATGTGTCAGTGAGTATTGTTTATTTATTAACATTTATAATCCCTAAAGAAACAGTCAACAGAAAGAATCAGATTTAAACTAGTAAACTTTATTAATTACTAGCAGACCCGGCCAGACGTTGCTGTGACTTACCCAACCTTTATAACCAACGCCGTCTGTTAATTTGCATACATATGAAATTCACTGAATTGAATTGAATTTTTGAATTTTTACACTCTTCTCTACTATAATTTGCATGTGTTATACATATAAACCTTCCCCTTGAATCACTCTATCTATTGGTGAAAACCGCCTGAAAATCCGTTGCATAGTTTAAAAGATCGAAGCTCACATACAGTGGAAGCGACTTCATTTTATACTTAGTAAAGAGTAAAGATTCCATTAGCCATCACACTTATAATAGGCACAGATTATGGAAAATACACTACTTTTAAATTTAGTTATCACAAGATACATCGGTTTCGGTCGAGATATATGGAAAAATGAGCATTTAATTTTACATTTATCGCTTACTGTTTTTTTTTTTGTAATTTGTGGTTTACGGCTGATATTTCATGTTCTATTCCTTCACACATTGAACATTTTCCGTGGTACAAATCGCTAATATTTAATATTACTCCAAGTGGGTATCACGAACGGCAACTTAAATAATTCGCAGAATTCATGCATTTATAAAATTATTATAATTTTTACAAATCCTATAAATATGGGAAAAACGGTCAAATATAGGTACATTCAATGGCTCTCTCACACTATAAGAAGTTTATATGGCTTGCTGTTAAAATTCGGAGATATGATTTTTTTAATGAGGGCAGGAAATTTCCAAACCGAACGCCAAAAAATTTCCTCAAAGCTGAAATTGAACATATTGCAGAACACTGTTAAAAATTGAGATACTACCAGCACCTATGGGTTGCTTGAGCAAGCTCCCAGACGTTGATATTTCGAATGGTGCGAGGCTTGGCTGGACGCTGAGTGTTCGCAGCCTGTTTTAACTACCAAGTACATACTATGGAGGAAGCCATTTTTTTTGTAGATGCTTTCGAATGTCAAAATGTATAATCGTAGATTCTTTAAATGTGTGCAGGTTTTTATGTTATAAAAGTGCTAGCATCCCATTATTATTGCTTCTTCCCAACGCAAGTTTTAACAGTAAACAACTGCCAGTGTTTGGCCCGGTGTATTGACACCGTATTATAATACATTTATAACATGTCCAAGTGAAATAAACAGTGAAGTTTTTTGCAAGGATAATTATTTTATTTAAAAGGACCCCTATCAATTTTGAACATGGGCCTTACGATCCGGATTGCAATCAGAGGACTGCAATAATATAAAAAAACAAGAACCAGCTGCCAATTAATACAGATGACCAATATTACAATTACCGGAATCACAAAGATGAACAAACGAAGACTGGATTCACATCGGAAATGAGATAAGTTTTTAGTGCCTTCCCACCCATACCCATTCTTTAACATCCATACAGAACTCATTCGTAGTTTTTTAACAAGATTAATCCCATAAATATTATTGTAAAAAATAAAATCACTACCCACGTAAAGATTTTATGCAACTCATGATTTTCAATTAATGATTGAACATTAGGTTCTCAATTAATAATTGCCAGGAATATTGTCGTTGTTGTCTTTCAGGCGGGTAGCTTCTCAAATAAATAAATACGCATTGTCGGAACACATTTTATCAGGGATTAAGCTACGAAAAGGTATTTGTACACAAAATGGATAAGATCAAATCTTTAATAGCCAAGAGAGGCGTGATTAAGGGGAAATTGACGCGTTTCGCGGATTCTATAAACTCCTTGTCCGCGATTGAAATTAAACTGAGGTACGACCGAATAAAGCCATTGTTAGATCAATTCGAATCTATACAGGACGAAATTGAAATTTTATCGGATGAGGAACTGGAAAATTCTATTCAGCGCGAGACGTTTGAAAATCAATATTTTTCAGTCCTTGCTACTGCTAAAGGGGCGATGGACTCAATTAACGAGGGTAGAGTCGACATCAAACTCCCAACTCTCCAATTGAGAGAATTCGATGGGAATCAAAAAGATTGGGTAAATTTCGTTGAAACCTTTAAAACTTTGGTTCATAATAACAGTTCCTTGAGCAACGTCCAAAAATTCTTTTACTTACAATCTGCGCTGAAAGGGAACGCATTGAAAATAATTAGTAATCTAGAAGTTTCGGAATTAAACTACCTATCGGCTTGGGAATTGTTGCACGACAGATTTGCGAATCTCAGGGCTACCGTACATAAACATATCCAAACTCTATTTCAATTAAAGGATATGAAACATGAAGAGCCTGTAGCATTAAGGTATTTAATTGATGAAACTAATGTCAATTTGAAAGCGTTACAAAACATCGGAGTTAAAGTAGATCATTGGGATCCTTTGATTATTTACATAATTTCAAATAAATTGGATATAGCTACCCGGAGAAATTGGGAACAATATACATTGCAAGGTGAATTACCTACATTAAAGGAATTCATAAAATGTTTATCTGCTAGGGCACAAGTATTGGAGCTTATGAATGCTTCAGAGAAAAAATCTTCTAACCTACATAAAATGCAAATAGGCAACAATAATAACAAAAAAGATTCATCGGTATTCTTGGCAATAAAGGCAAACAACTGCATTTATTGTAATGATAAAGGTCATCAAATTTATTTTTGCAAAAAATTTCTAAAATTAAAATTACAGGATAGGATTGATGCTACGAAATCAATCCGGGCGTGTTTTAAATGTTTGAGGTTGGGTCATCAGGCACAGAGTTGCAAGACAAACCTAACCTGCAAAATTTGTGGCAAGTATAGCCACAATACTCTATTACACAAGGAGGTACCTCCGCCGGAGACCTCAAATATGGATGCTAATAACGAGGTTATAGTGTCGAATTTTTCTGCATCGGAAAAGGCAGAAAAAATAATATTATTGTCAACCGCCTACATAGGAATTGTGGGGGCCAACAATAAAATGTTTAAAGCTCGCGCCCTGATTGACTCTGGTGCGCAGAGTAATTTTATGAGAGCTGATTTTGCTAATAAATTAAATTTACCATGTGAATGGATAAACAAACCCGTGTCTGGGATCCATAATAATATCACACACATAAAAAAGAGAATTTCAGTGGAGATGACTTCGCTTAATACGGATTATAAACGCGAAATATCATGTCTGATTTTACAGGAAATTACAACTAATTTACCACAAGTGACAATGGCGAAAAAAGAGTTCAAAATACCACCAGGACTGGAGCTGGCAGACCCGAACTTCAATATAGCTGCACCCATCGACATCCTGTTGGGCGCGGAAAGCTTCTGGGAGATGCTAAACAACGATAGATTGAAACTCGAGTCAGGACCAACGCTTCAACGTACGCAACTGGGATGGATTGTGTCCGGTCCTATCAACGTGTACCCCAAACAAAGGCCTGTATCAGATTTTTGCAGTTTATCTATAAATAAGTTGAGTCATCAAATAGAAAAATTTTGGAAATTGGAAGAGATTAATTCCACTAAAATTCAAACTCAAGAAGAAAAGGCTTGCGAAGCCAGTTTTGTAAGTACTCATACTAGAGAAGATGACGGTAGATATGTAGTAAGTTTACCGCGTCGGGCATGCATTGATCAGTTGGGAAACTCATTGCTCACTGCCGAAAAAAGATTTAAAAACATAGAAAGAAAATTTGTGTCACATCCCGAGTTAAAGACACAATATGTAAAATTCATGCGTGAATATGAAGAATTGGGACACATGGAGATGTGTGACCAGTCAAAAGGGGATCGTGACTCCTATTTTTTACCGCATCACGCTGTAGTGAAAGAATCCAGCACTACTACTAAAGTGAGAGTCGTTTTTGACGGCTCCGCCAAAACCTCAAATGGAATTTCCCTCAATGAAGCCTTGATGACAGGACCTGTTATACAAAAGGATCTATATAACCAACTATTGCATTTCAGGAAACATCAAATAGTCATGACTGCCGACATCGAGAAGATGTACCGCCAGATTAACATGTGTGAAGATGACCTGGACCTACAGAAGATAGTATGGCGCGAGTCGCCACAGGATGTGCTCAAGCATTATCGTCTGAAGACTGTGACTTATGGACTGGCACCTTCCTCCTTCTTAGCCACAAGATGCTTAAAGCAAATTGGTATGGATAATAATTTAATTTTTCCTAGAGCTAGTCAGGTCATAGAAAATGACTTCTATATGGATGACTTGTTAACGGGAGCAGATGAGCTGGAATCCTGTAAAAAATTAAAAGAAGAATTAATCAGCATCTTGTCATCTGCGGGGATGACGTTGAGGAAGTGGAGGTCCAATGCGTTGGAATTGTCAGCCGAGTCGGGCCAAGCTAAGTGTGCCGATTCAGGCGATTCCGACAAAATTATTACTGACAATCCAAAGACTGAGAAAATATTAGGATTAACATGGAACAATGAATCTGATTACTTTTCTTATGTAATAATGAAGCCATCAGATCCAACCGAGAGCAAACGAGAGATATTATCTTGCATCGCATCAACCTTCGATCCATTGGGACTCCTAGGGCCGATAATAGTCATAGCCAAATTGATAATGCAAAGGCTGTGGCAGTCCAAAGCAGCATGGGATGATCAGTTACCTAATGAAATATTAGCACCCTGGAGGACCTACCTGCAAGATTTAATTCAGCTAAATGTGTTGAAAATACCAAGAAAAATTATTTGCAAGCAAGCAAAAGAGCTACAGCTACACGGTTTTTGCGATTCGTCTGAGAAGGCTTTCGGAGCCTGTATCTATATGGTGTCAATGGACCACAGCGGTAAGTGGCATTCACACCTAATAACATCCAAATCAAGGGTAGCACCATTGAAGTCTATTTCACTGCCTAAGTTGGAGCTATGTAGTGCTGTACTACTGGCAAAATTAATGAAAACTATAAAACAAGCATTAAATATAATGAAGATCAACACATATTATTGGTGTGACTCTACGATAGCGCTGTGTTGGCTGAAAGGTCAACCTACTCGTTGGAGCACTTTCGTGGCCAATCGAGTAGCCGAAATACAAGAACTGAGTGATCCAGATCAATGGAGACACGTATCATCATCCGACAATGCAGCGGATATACTTTCAAGAGGAGCTACTGCGGATAAACTGATAAATTCTACAATATGGTGGAATGGACCAAATTGGTTGACCGACGGAGTCAACGATTGGCCTATATCGAACATTTCCTGTTCAAACCCTCCGGAGCTCAAGAGTAAAAATATTCTTTTATCTACTGATATTCAAGAATGGGAAATATTTGGAAAATTTTCCTCATTTATCAAATTGAAAAGGGTTACAGCATATGTACTGCGGTTTGTGAATAACTGCAGAAATATTAAAAGTAAAATTTCAGGTAATTTAAGTGTAGCTGAACTAGAAGCAAGTTTGAATTGTCTACTGAAATCAGCTCAGGCACATGCCTTTCAAAAGGAGTTGAAGACATTAAAAAACCAGGGAAATGTCAACAAAAATAGTAACTTAAAATCTCTTCATCCCTTTTTATGTGATGGTCTTATATATGTGGGCGGTAGATTAAATTTAGCTACACACCTATCGTACCAACAAAGACATCCAATTATATTGCCAGCTAAACATAAGCTAACCGAATTGATTATACGTCACTATCATTATGTAAACTTACACGCAGGACCTCAAGCGCTATTAGCTGAAATAAGATTAAGGTTTTGGCCTATTTTTGGGAAAAATACTGTTAAAAAGATATTACATAAGTGTATTGTGTGTTTTAGGTGTAATCCTCGTATTGGTAACCAGATCATGGGAAGCTTACCGAGCGAAAGAATCACACCGAGCCGACCTTTTGCTATCACGGGAGTCGATTTTGCTGGACCGATTCCAACCAAAAGTGGGCCACTGAGGAGAGCTCCACTCGTGAAATCGTATTTATGTATTTTTGTTTGTTTTTCCACAAAGGCGGTTCATTTGGAATTAGTTTCGGATTTATCTAGCAATGCTTTTTTGAACAGTTTAAAGAGATTTATATCCCGTAGGGGAGAACCTGATAAGATCTTTTCCGATAACGCTAGCAACTTTCGGGGGGCCAGTAATAGGCTCAAGGAGCTGTATACCAGTTTGAGAGAGAACAACGACAAGATTCAAAATTATTTAGCTAACAGAGGTATTGAGTGGAGGTTCATAACCCCTCGAGCCCCTAGTCAGGGAGGGCTGTGGGAAGCTGCGGTCAAGTCAGCAAAGTTTCATTTGTATAGAGTCACTAGTAATTCTGCTTTAACCTTTGAACTTTTGTATACCTTAATTTGTCAGATTGAGGCCTGTCTAAATTCCCGTCCATTGACTTCCTTGTCTGATGACTTCCACGATTACCAACCCCTCACCCCAAACCATTTCCTCATAGGCACTAAATCCTCTATCATTCCGGAGAGAGATGTCCGAGCCATACCAGACAACAGGCTGACCCAATATCAGAGAATCCATGCGCTAATGTTATCCTTTTGGTATAGATGGAAGCGAGAGTACTTGATGGAGCTACAAAAAAGGACGAAATGGCAAACCAGTAATCAACGGGCACTGCAAAAGGATGATCTGGTTATTCTGAAGGAAGATAATTTACCTCCACCATTATGGAAAATGGCGCGAGTTATATCTACACATCCCGGCGCGGATGGTGTAGTGCGAGTGGTTACCCTGAAAACCCCTCAAGGAATCTTTGTCAGGCCTATCACAAAGATATGTCTAATGCCTCTGGACCCGGAAACTGAACCTGTGACGGACGCCCCGGACCCTTTAAAGATACCAATCCCAGGAACAACATGACAACCTATAAATTGATGATTGATTGCACCCCGCGCTGTGGTGCTTATATCGTGGACTGCACCCGGAGAAGATCCTAACCAATGGACTTGGAAAGAAAAAAAAGACAATTGTGTTGTGTTGGGTTGGGTTTTATTATAATATTATTTTGTGTTAGGTTGGGTGTTATTATAATATTATTTTGTGTTAGGTTGTGTTCTATTATAATAGTATTTTGTGTTAAGTTATTATTTAAATATGTAAAAAAAAAAAATTTTTTTTTTGGTTAATTTAAGTTTATATAATTAGTTTAGGTTAATCACCTTAAAATTCAACTTGTGAATGTACATTTTTAAATAATAGTATAATAAGCAGTGCAGGATCATTTAGTTTTGGCTGCTAATTTATAATAGGTAAAATTATTTGTTAGTATTTGTACGGTATTTAGAGTTAGGATTTGTGTTTTTTTTTGCTTTTGCTTTGATTGTCTTCCCCTGTTTTTGTTATGTTTTCTTGAAGGGTTCCTAAATCGGTATGGGCGATTTAGTAACCCCGAGGCGGAAGCTATGTTAAAAATTGAGATACTACCAGCACCTATGGGTTGCTTGAGCAAGCTCCCAGACGTTGATATTTCGAATGGTGCGAGGCTTGGCTGGACGCTGAGTGTTCGCAGCCTGTTTTAACTACCAAGTACATACTATGGAGGAAGCCATTTTTTTTGTAGATGCTTTCGAATGTCAAAATGTATAATCGTAGATTCTTTAAATGTGTGCAGGTTTTTATGTTATAAAAGTGCTAGCATCCCATTATTATTGCTTCTTCCCAACGCAAGTTTTAACAGTAAACAACTGCCAGTGTTTGGCCCGGTGTATTGACACCGTATTATAATACATTTATAACATGTCCAAGTGAAATAAACAGTGAAGTTTTTTGCAAGGATAATTATTTTATTTAAAAGGACCCCTATCAATTTTGAACAAACACTTCCGTGGATAATGATTCATTTCATAACTATGATCATGGTACTTAATCGTGACACTATTGACAATTACTTGTTGACTAGAAATTACTATTAAACTGATAAAGTTGATAAGTTTATCAGTTTAATCATATTCCTTCTATAAAATACTTAATGGGGAAAATTTCCCATTTTATTTTGCAGTTAATGCTGAAAAATCGCCACTCCTCACATTTTTTACTTAGTTTTGCTTCTTTATTTATTTAATTGATGTTGTAACGGGATAATTAAACTAAACACAATTTTAACTGCGAACACAATTACTCTCTATTTTGGGTACAATCAATTTGCAATAAACGTTAATTAAAACTTTATTGGTTCACTGATAAACATATTACACCTGTGTCAGTCCTCCTAAAGGAAACTTAATTATTCCCTTTACCGTTCATTTTACCAAAAGGGTTTCAACGAGTATTTTCTCTCTGGGTTAGCTAAACTCCGAAAGCTGACGGTTTACAAAGCGTCTCTTGGTTCAGTCCTGCCAGAGTTGAAATAGCGTGGTAAGCACCGGAAAGCAACTTGCTCTCTAGTGCTAAAACTAGACCTTTTTATCGGTCATCAAAGCTGTGTCATAACTTCCGGGATCACGTCTGTTAGTCTGAGCGGAGAGGTGAAAAACTAACCAATAGCATCCCTTGCCCTAATTAGTAAGAGGCGAAAAGTATTGGAGATTGAATAACTAATCGTTATATGCTCAGAAATGCACTTAACAAAATGTAGGTATGTTTGCAATTGTTCTAGATTGGTAGATATTTACTATCACTATCGCCCTGGTAATAGACCACCAGGATTGAAATGTTGCCTTTTTTGAAAACCAGATCTGAATAGCCAGACATTGCCTGAAATGTCATTAGCTTTAACATTTGTTGGTGACCAGATCTGAGAAGCCACATACTTCTTTTTCCCATCTTCTTCACCTCACCACTCCCTTCACTCTCGCAACATAACCCACTTCTTCACCTCACCACTCCCTTCACTCTCGCAACATAACCCACTTAGAAAACACAACTTTTGGGCTTTCTTTTATTTTTCTTTATTTTAAGTGTGTACCGCACAAGAGTCCCAAATGCTCCCAACTGCCTGGAGCCAATCATACTATGACATCCCCAATCGGGATGTATTAGTCACAGCGAAAGATTGTACATTCTAGTATCTTCTGTCTTTTATGTTTTCAAACAAGATGCTTGAGAAAGAAGAAGAGTACAAGTTCTTGCTGCGATTAGAATATGTGAGACTGAAGGTTGTGGGGAAGGGAAGGAGATGGGGAAAGTAACCGACTATTTAGATATGGTCACCAAAAAAGGCATTTCGAACAACGTTTCGATTCTGAACGGTCGTCTTATACCAGGGTGATGCTGAGAGTACCACTCTGCTTTCTGCTTCTTGATTTTTTTGTTTTTGTAACTTTATTTAGATCGAAGCAAATTTTTTCATACATCTAGTATTAAAAAAACATATAAAATACATAATAAAATAAATATAGTCATAAAATTATAACGGAAAGAATACAGTTTTAAAAAGAAATACAGTTACTCCAATTAGAAATTTTTTGAGCCAATGTTTTAGACAATAAGGAACTCCAGTGAAAAATATTTCAAAAGATATGTTCATATAGATATAGACCAATAAACGACGCTGATTCTGAATATATAAGTTTTATTTAATAATATTAAACGTAACGTTTTAAAAAAATTATTAAAAATTGCATTTTTAAACGTTTCGTTAAAACACACTGTAAAGTTGGTATTATTGAATGTTTAGTGCTGACGTCACTCCTCACCAGTCATTGTATTGAAATGTAGGTATGACACAAGACATCAGTATTAACAACATTTCATGTTATTCGTTATTTTATAGTGTTTATAGAGATTTGAGTTGTTGTGTTTATTGAAACATTATTTAGGCCTACAATTGTGCAGGTGATGCTTCGTTTTCGATAATATTGATTTTAAAAGCTAAAAAATAATAATTTCAAACAATTTTTATACCACTCTCCCGTAATAATGTTGAAAAATATAATAATATAATAAATATAATATAATAAATAAATAATTCCACCTAAATAATGTTTTAACTTATCGAATAGTATCATACTTTCTTCCATATAACTGTCATACAAAATGAACACCTGTTGAAAATAAAAATAACTTATACGTAGTGAGTGATGACGTCACACTATTCATTACACATACATACGGTGGTTTTCGGGGGATCTTGAAAAATTAAAACAATTATTTTAACTATTAAAACTAGCTCTAAAAATAACTAAAAATATGCAGTTATTTAAGTTAGAAGGCCTTAATTATTCATTAAAAAAAAAATTAAAAAATTAGACTGGAGTTCTCTATTCTACAATGCCCACCAACAGGGCAGAAGTGAAGCATGACAAGAATAGTTAGTTTATTCATGTAGAATATTGCTTATCCTCTGTAACATTACGTAAGCGGCCATTGCATTATTCGATCTGTCGGCGTTTATCCCATACGGGGCTGACATATGTTAACGTAACCCCTGAAGTTTCACTAAACCTCATACACTGTTTTAGAATGTGCCACGTGATGGAAAAGATTGCGCTTAGAAGACCAGCATTCTGCAGTCTTGAAAACATGTACATGTCTTTTATGTTTCAATGTGATGTTTTCCAAATAAGTTCATAGTTGATACAGATAGGACATTTTATTGGTGCAGGATTAAGTAGGAAAGATACCACTATTCTTCGTTAATAACGAATTTATCTACGGAATAAGGATTATTGTTTATGACAGCCTTATCACAGGGTACTGATAAATATGATAAAAAGAATTAACTTGTAAAAATGTTACCTCTAAAATTTCATTTATAAATAATTTTTTACCTCTGTTTAGTGAACGTATTTCTGGAAATGAGTACTACATGACTCATGTCAAAAATAATCTAATTTTGGATGTAAATATATCAAAGTCTTAAAAAGATCTATAAACATTAACAAAGAACGCCTTATCTCGTATTTTATAGGTGTATCAATGCCTTTCATTCACATAGATACATTTTATAATGTCACACGCGGTGATGTGCAACTGGGAATATTCCCCAACCTAATATAATTTCCCCAAATTCGGTAATTTACATTTTTTATTAACCACTCCGGCCTCGAGCCTATTTTGTCCAAAGGTCAAAATATTTCAGCTTTGCAATAAAATCCGAATAAAGGGCGTTTTTCTGAATACATCAGAAAACAAAAACCTGTTTTTGAAAGGGGGATGAATTACGCTTAAAAATTTTATAAATCGAAATTAACATCATTTTTTAAAATACAAATTTTTTTAAATGCAAACATAAAATAGTTTTAAAAATGGCTCTCCCTATGTTTTTTCAAACTAAAAATACTGTAACGAAAAAAAAAAATACTTACATTTTATTAGGCAAATGTATTATAAACGTTATCGTCAACTCCCTTTTTTGTCATTCCATGTAAAAATAATTAATAAAAACTTCCCAAATTTTCATAATTTTTTTCAAATTGCGGCGGGAAACTTTGGATTCATAAAGGTTAATTTTAATTAATTTGTGGTTAATTTTTAGATTTGAATATAAAGCGTGGTGTTTTCTCTTTCTAACACCATTTAGATCATATTTCTAACCATTATAGTTAGGGAGGCAACGATTTCTATGAGACCTGTATGAGTTGTTCCAAAAACAGAACAAATTAGCTTGAGGGGTTGATACGTGTTAACGTAGGGGAAAGCGACTCCAACGGACGGCTGTCGCTGTAGTAACGGTGTCTTTTTGAAGAAAATGGGCCCCCACCCCGAATAGGTCATGGAGAAGAAAATGAATGAATACTGTATTAACAATGAGGATATGTTTCCAGCTGTCGCTGTACCGGTTGTAAGCGCAGTCCCTGCGCAGCCGCATGGCCCCACTCCCCCCTACCCCGTGCAACAGACCATAATGCCGCAGCCCATGCAGCAGATGCCTGCCGTACCCATCGGCTTCTCTGCCTACCCTCAGACACCATACCCACCACCAGGTACACGAGGTATTCTATTTGTTGTTGTTTTTTTTTTCTAACAGGAGAGAAGATCTATAATTCTCCTTGGTTTTCAAATGTGAGTTGTGTATTGATTAAAAAATTGGTTCATATGACTTGGAGCCCCATCAAGGTAACGGTGATATTTGGAGGTTAGCCCGGACTCCCCAAGTCCCGGCTTTAACAAGTGTTTGAGTAGGGGTATGCTTTTTCGGCAGTGCTGAAACCTGTCGGCATTTGTCGTGTGTACGGCCCAGGAACTACAATCCAAAGGCCCCCGTCACATTCATGCTAGTGTATGCCTTTAAGCAGAATCCTGATCCCGCAGTGTTTTATTGAAAATAACTGGTTCACCGCAATTTTAAAAGACCAGTGTTTAATCTAATCTGGGATCTGCCCAGTCCCATGATTTCAGTTACGGTAGATGAAATTTCATATGTTCACATCATATGGATTATCGCCATTTTTGAACTCGCAATTGACCTTCAAAACAGAAGGAAGGTAACTATTTGAGATCTTGAAAAACCATCCTCAATCCCTTTTCTCATACCTTAAAATAGAATTTTGAGACTTGATGAAATTACGCACACTTGATGATCACAATAGAATAATTACTGTCGATATACATCCGACAGTTATCTGAATCTACCGTGCCTACAAATCACCATTCGATAGTTTTAGTTCACAAGTTAGCATTTTCTACCAGGACAAGAATGATATTTGTTAAATGGTGTGCCTTGGAATATGTAACATGAATCTTTTTTCTACATTCCTCCGACACTTGCTTACAGGGCCTAATGACTTGTTCGCACTTGGCAATAAGTAGTTAAGTCGAGTTGCGAGTAACACGCTACTTTTAAAAAAAAAATTTTTTTTAAATTTCTTTTTTTTAAGGAAGAAATACAGATACAGATTTCAATTGACAATAATATACAAAACGACAACTAGAGAACTCACCTGCATCCAAACTATTTCTCACAAATTGACAAGCCAGACTTGACTGGCCGAAAAGCGTTCGCATTACGGTCGATTAGAGTACATTAGTGTAGCGCGTTGCAAGATTGCGGGCTGCAACGCAACAAAGTAAATACGCTAATCAACCTGTCACAAGCCGTAAAAAACACAGAAATTCCCCAACAAAGCACGACATTGAATTTTGAATTGAATGTTTTGTGGATTAATTTTGAGTTATCGTATATTTTATTGACCGAAAGACATTCCTAGAACAATAAATTATGTACCAAAACAACATTACTTGCGTTAATTAATAGGTTTTACGATGTTTTAGTCAAGGAACACGCATCAACTTTGACAGCTAAAATTTGCGGCAAATCTGACATTTTCATGTCACAGATAAAATCGTTTAAAAATATTCTGGGGTTGCAAGGTGAATGAAATTTTTACCCATCTTATGGGGTAATGTTGACGCAAGCGATTCTGACCTTGTTCTTCATACAAATTCTGTACATAGAAGGGTCAAAATCGCAGACAAACATTTTATTTTGAAATATTTTTTTCACGCATGCGCACAAGCTGCGCGCATATGAGCGTGTCCGGCCGATTAGAGGTTAAGCTGATTGTAATGCTTATTTTAGAAGAGGTGGAAAAATAAATTAGGGAAAATAAATAAACTATGGACACAAAAAGAGATTAATTGCAGCTAAAATAAAGAATTTTAGAGTAGCATCTTCCCTCCAACGAGACGACATAGCTGTGTTCTAAATACCAAAACGACAGGTTTAAAAATTGTAGTGTTCGTACACTTTTAGTTGCTTATATACTCGATACTCGATTAAACTACTTGCCCAGTGCAAATGGGTCTTAAGTGCATGATCTTTTTGGTAGCAACTATCTAGATCATTTTTTTAAGATTGGGTTGCCCACAGAAATTCCATTTGTCACTGTTTTTATGATTTGTGAAGTAATGAAATTTTAAACTTATTTCAGACTTTAACCCGCCAGCTGCCTACCCTCCATACCCCGGATACCCCCCTCACTCTTCAGGTAATGCCCCAATTCACGTCTTATTATTTTTAACCTTTTTGCTGCTCTTTACGACTTGCTGCTATTTTTGTTATTTCTTTCGTAACGTCTGTTAATTCTAACCAAAAGCTCATCAAAGAATGATTTTTATGAAGCACTCTTTTATATAAAAATCTTTGCAGCTTGTGAGTAATTGAATAATTATTATTTTTATTTTAACGTAATGAGTAAAACCTCAAAATATTTAATCACTGAAAACAATATTAACAACTCTTAGATTAAACTGGATATATTTATCTCAGATACTATCTGCATTTACATAAAGACAGCAGCCAATAAAAATACGCCCTAACAAGATGAAGATAATGTTGGTAGTTCTTAGTCGAAGTATGAAATGGGTAAATATGACCGAAGGGGATAGGATCTCAGCTCAGCTCAGTGGTAGAGCAGACCAAGGCTAAGGTTCTGGTTTCAATTCCTAGATGTGACCATGTCTTTTCTCTGATTTTTCAGATTTTCGATTGAGAGTTGCTAATGTTGTCTTCAGTGAATAAAAATTGAATAATTAATCTTACCGTTAAAAAATTGTTTTTTAGTTTCCAGCAGAGACAGTTTTGACACTCTTCTATATATAATGCTAGTAGTGTAATTTTAGACATTGGTTCCTTAAAATGGGGGGACGTTAATTAATTTATAACTTTGAAACTAAATATCTTTTTTGTAAAATCATTTGTGTGAGAAAGTTTATGTCATACTTATTGTAGAAGTTTAAACTACATATAAAAATATATGTTTAAAAAAAATGTTAATGTATGAGGAGTGTAAAAGAATGTGCGTTTTTTGTTTATATTGTGAACAAAGTCACCTTTTGGAGTGAGGCGACTTTGATACACCAATCCAAAAATAATTTACAAATGACAATGCGTGTTCGAAAATTCAAGTTCCTACTTAGTTATATACAGGGTGTAACAGCAGATACCCAAAGGATTTTATCGGGCGATTCCTGAGCATATTTGAAGTAAAAAAATGTACATGTCATTTTGCTGGCCGATGATGTCATTTTTTTTTACTTAACAAAAAAATATATTTTTTCATTACACGTCGCAACTGAGTAGTTGCGTGCAGCCTAGTGTTACGATACATTCTCCGTCTCATTCCAGCAGCACGGTAACAGACGAGACAGAACGCATATCAAAGGATCCCGTCGTGACATGTAGCATTGTGATCAGTGGTGACAAGCAATGGAAAATTATTTTTTAAGTGCTATTATATCCTGTATATTAATAGATGCTGATATATTTTACAATGTAAATGACAACACTTTTATTATTGTTTAGTAATTTATTTATTTATTGTATTCATAAACATTTTTCTCAGTTTGAAAATATTTAAAAAACAATTCAACCATCAATATGTTTGAATACAACTAGAAACCAACTAATTTCATTCTTATTTTCGAAACGTCATTGTACGTACCTACGTTCCATAAAAAAAAAAAATTGCGAAATTTATTAGTAATTTTGTGGTGATCGAAGTTGCCGAATTCAAAAGTCATCCCAATTACGGTATTAATTTTTGTATTTTGTTTTCAGCCGGACCCATGCAACAGAACCCTCCGACCTACGACGAAGCCACCACGGGGTCCCAGGTATACCCCAAACAGTCCCCCTACAATCCGACCTACAAATAAACCACCATTGGAACGACAAAGGATATGAATTAGATCTAAAATAAATTAATAATTTAATTCTACCAATCATTTCTTGAAAACTAAGGCGCTGGAGAGATTATGTTACAATTGTGTTTTTAAAAAAGGATAATTTCATTACAGGGTGGTTTTCTGACATATTGTACATATTATGTAAACCGTTTTATGTTTTAATTGATCACAACATGTAATATTATTATGCTATGCATTCAATATTGAAGTTCACCGCAGACTATTTAAAAAAATATATTTTGGTAGGTTTTGGTATAATTTGCCAAAATTAGCAAAAAAACATGAAAAATTGTGTAAAACACAAGCAAAATATGTGTTCAACTTGCTAGAACTGTGTAAAACATGAATAAAATATTGGTTCACCTTGCAGGAAATTTTTAAAATATTAAAACAATAAAAGCTTACAATAAAAATAGCAAAACCACGAATACAATTTGTTTGTAAGAACTGTGTAAAACACAAACACACTATTAGTTCAACTTGTAACTGTGTAAAACTCGAATATAATATTGGTAAAACTTGCAAGAACTGTGTAAAACTCAAGTATAATATTGTTTCAACTTGCAAGAACTGTGTAAAACTCAAGTATAATATTGTTTCAACTTGCAAGAACTGCGTAAAACTCAAGTACAATATTGTTTCAAATTGCGAGAACTGTAAAATTCGAATATAATATTGGTTCAACTTGCAAGAACTGTGTAAAACACAAATAGAAAATTGGTTCACTTTGCAGGCAATGATTAAAATACCGAAATAATTGGTTCACTTGTAAAACTCGGTAAAAAAGGTTTATCTTGTAGATATTGTGTTAAACACAAAAACTCTTTTTTAATCTTGTAATCCATATAAAGAATTTGTTACAAATTACTGAACTGTAAAATATGAAAACAATTGGTTTGTTATATTAATTCGTGCACGAGGAGACAGGAAACAATAACTTTTGTGTGTTCTTCTACCTCGAAATTTATAAACTATTTGCACATAATGAGGTAGTGATTAAATTCAGTTTGTTAAGCATGTATTTTTTACATGCTCCATTATAAAAAATAATACTTTAATACCCCTAAAATTTCTTTCCCTAAGGCCTACAGAACAAGATTTATTTCTGATGCAATCTATCACAGCGTTTTTCTGTGATTCTATGTGATAGAAACATATAGAAAGGTAGGTACCCTAACTTCTGGAGTGATTCAACTTTTGTGTTGAATTCACGTGAAAACCAATAACCTTGATATGAATCTAGCTGCAAAGTAATAAAATCATAATTAAAAAATATACATATCGTCAGTGTAAGTCCAATACTGCGGAAGACCATTTTGACGGTCCCGAAGTACAATGTTAGATGTGTGATTTTAAAGTTTTGCCATAGAGCTGTTTAAAGTATCGTTTTTGTATTTTTACTGTTTTTGAGATCAAGAAATATAGTGTTGTTTTAATATTTTGCATTTCATTAAAAATTCCAAACATATAGACTTTTAAGTTGTTGAATGCCTGAGGAACAACACGCAAATTTCACGACCTTGAATTTGAATTGAATGTTATTTGGATTAATTTTGAGCTATCATATATTTTATTGACCGAAACACATTCCTAGAACAATAAACTATGTACCAAAACAACATTACTTGCGTTAATTATGTAAATTGATAGGTTTTACGATTTTTTCGTCAAATAACATGCATTGACTTTGACTGAAAGAATAGCGGCAAATCTGACATTTTGATGTCACAGATAAAAATTATTTTTAAATATTCTGGGGTTGCAAGGTGAATGAAATCTTTACCCATCCCATGGGCAATGTTGGCGCAAGCGATTCTGACACTGTCCTTTTACAAATTTTGTACATAGAAGGGTCAAAATTGCAGAAAAACGTATTTTTTCCCCACGCATGCGCACATCCCCGCGCTTCGGAAAATTAAATATAAATTATTCCGAGTGACTAGGCACATTGCAGGTTTCGCTATGGTAAAGGACGAGAATAGAGGAAGCGTTTCTGACCTTGTTCTTCATACACTTTCTTTATACATAAGGGTCAAAATTGCATTTCAAAGTGCCGCGGCCACCGCGCGGCCACCGGGTGACAAACGGCAAACTAGAGGTTCAACCAACAAAACTATTCTCAATTTTTAGCATTTCCAACATTGTTCTTCGGGACTGTCGATTTGTAAAAATGTTTAGGAGGGGCAAAAAACTATCTAAAGCGATACACGCGCACTTGCTTGTTCATGTACTGGGGAAGGTTCATTTGGAGTATAGACTTAAACCCAGTGCAAGCGGTCTATTGGTCAATTTCACAATTTTGAAAGCTTGTGCGGGGCAACCGAAGGCCCCAAAAAACGTATTTTTAAGTTCTGTACCTGAGAAGCATACAGATGCAAGTCCAAAATTTGAAGAAATGAGTTTTTGGTGCTGACTTGAAGTAAATTATCATGTTTATCAGTGGCCGAAAGATACCAAGTCCTATCATGAAGAAAAATAGGCTATTCAAAAATGTATACGGATGCAGACTACCTTTGGTGCAACAACTATCTTAGAAGCAGAAAGATGTAAATGGAATTGCATCTTTATGATTTAGTTGCATTTTGAGTATTATGACTTAAATTCATTCGCATTGTATTGCATCCTACTGCCTCTAACATTACTACGCTTTTTTTATTATTTTTTTTATTATTTTTACATGAGCTCCACACTGGAAGCCCTGGGGAAAATAATTTCCCTCAGGGCCTATGTCATCTTTAGGGATGCTGTACGGAGGTTTTTTTAAAGGAAATGAAGGAGAGGTGAGTTCTGGGAAGGAAAAGAGTTTAAGGGGTGGGTAGGAATCTGGGGTTCAGTGTGTCCTGGTCATCACCTCCAAGACCTAGACAAACCTTACTCCATGAACCCGGTCAACCCTGCTAAATCACCAAATGTAGCGAACCACTTGGGGTGATCTATGGCATAGGTGTTGGTTATCCAATAAGGTTCCCGGGCTGGCGGGAATGGGTATGCTTTCTATGGAAGTAAACCATTTTTATACATTGATCCATTCATAATACACCACATGTCAAAACAAAATATTCCATTTCATTTTGAAGCAGAAGGACTCAAGTCCGTGTTTTTTTGTAGTGTTTTTATTTTTTAATATTTAATGTTTTTATTTTTTAATGGATATCTGAAGTAGTTATGAGACCATAGTTACAGAAAAAACAGTTTTTTTTGGTCTCCTGAACATTTATCTTTTTGGACTTGCATCCGTATGCTTCCCGGGTACAGAATTATTGTCTCATACACGTTATTGAATTTACATAGACGATATAACTAAATATTTACATGTAATGCAGATGATTTCACAAACTTAATTATTATATACAAATTGATCTAAATTTTTTTTAATGAAACAAGTTGTCGTAATTTCGATATAATTATAGGTATTACAGTCAGAGTTGACACAAATATAATACGCAAATTAATTGCTTGCAAACAGCAACTAAACGTATTGGAATGTTCGAGTTATAAAATGTTTACACTTGTTTTCCCCTTTTCGCTGAAAGCAATTACGCATAAGTGAGACAATTGGCTGTTATTAATACACAAAATCCTAAGTGGGTGATGTTTGAGTCAACTCCAATTGTGCAACCTATAATCACGTCGCATAAAGTTCTTCAAAATCCTGTCATCTTCTTGTGAACTTTATTTTATTTATAAGTTAAAATATAATGCTCAAATTTGATTAAGTTTATTTTGTAATGTTTGTTATTCCATAAGTTCATAAAATGATATGTTTTAAGAAAAAATGACATTGATAAAAATTATAGTCTGATTTTTATAAATCTCTTAGATTTTCAATGCTTCATCGGTTTGATTTATGGAAAAAAAAATTACATATTTTTAACTTTGTATATTTATATACTTTTTTTGAAATACTTTAATTAACATGATTCAATTATTGAGTTTTAATATGAGGAATGTTGAGTTTGTACTTATCAAAATATTTTAAACTCTCGATAACTGAGCCATTACCGTGGTGCGTAAAGAAAAAATTGTTTATTTAAAAAGAATCGGTTAACCTTTTCAATGCAGCCTTTCTCATCACATGGCATGTTTTGACACAATGTGCACATGTGCCTTAGTGAAACTTCATGTACACATATGTGACTCATGCATAGGGATAACCATTGATGGATCACATATGCGACAGCGGCGTTGATCAGGTTAAATAATAATGGATTTTAATTCCACTTTCCACCGCCATTTTTTGAAAATCGAGTTTGTAAGAAATAATTAACGAGATTAATATTGCTTCAATTGCTCATGTTTACAATTAATCAAATTTTTGTGCCATAGGAAGACTCATATCATCATTCGGCATGTAATACCACATAAGTCACTAAAAGCAAGATATAAAAACTACCCACATGCCGGATTGTCTTTGGAAGTGGTGTTTCATATCATCGAGTATTACTACATAACGCAATTTTTTAAGACTTTTGACCCTCGCTCTCCCGAAAATAAAATAAAAATTACGTACAATACTGTCGAGGGATTCCCCGTAAAACATAAACGAAAAGGTTTGCCAACTTGGGAAAACAAAATAAAAATTACATGCAATACAATCGAGGGATTCCCCATAAAACATAAACGAAAAGGATTGCCAACTTGGAAGATTTTAATTCCCTATTTTTTATTTAAATTAAAAAAAACATGTTACATAACGCGTTTTTCGAACCCCCCTCCCGCCCGGTAACGCATAGTAACGTTTTACAAGACCCCCCTCCCCCCAAATTGCGTTACGTAATACTTGAACGGCCCCTTACCCAGAGAAAATGATTATGATATTATGTATAATCGAAGATCAATTTTGGAAAAATTGTCACATCCTCGGTAAGTTTGCATGCCGAACAACGATAATGTAGTCATCATCTGCCTCAACTAATTTTTTATCACATCAATCATAATCATCCACCCCAAATATCCTGTACCTACTGTGGAGATTAAATAATAAGATAATTCAACTTAAAATAAAAGTTATTTTTTGTTTAGTGGTTCTCCTTATGGAAATTCATGTAAGCTTTAAGTTAATATTTATCTCTGCTCCCATAATGCGCCCTTCTTGGCAAAACATTGCGAGCAACATTATGCAACGCCACACCATGTGCCAGAAGATTCTGTTAAAAATGGAGATACATTGGCTTGGCAACACGTTGGAATTGTATGTTATGTGCTTTGTACTACATACTTAAAGTATTGATGTTTTTACTTCAAACAAAATGATATAAAAAAAGATTAACAGATGTTTTGATTTTTTTCTGTGTTTGATTATTTTTTTTTTTTTTGCTACTTTCAGGATTTTTGGAGCAACATTGACTCCGGAAAAATGTCTTGTAAGTGTTCAAAAAGTTAGTTCGAAAAGTTAGTTAGGTAGTTATTAAAATTCTTCCTTTCGTAGTTTACAATATTTTAGCAAGAAGGGCCCAACAATATGAATACTAATATTTATTTGTTTCCACACATCTAGTCAAGATTTAAATATTCCTGTTTTTTTTTTTTTTTTTAAAGTATCGTCAATCCGTTTTTGTTTTTAAATGAAAATAACAATATTTTTGCTATTATTAGTTTTTATTTTTAAAGCCGCCTCCACACACGTCCGGCTTGCTCACCGTTTTTGAGAAAATGCAGAAAAGATCGAACAATGGTTTTTACTTTAGGAAAGTATGATTGGACGGCTGAGCCTTTTGATACGGTGGCTTCAATTGTTTTGAGCAAACCAATAGTGTGGAGGCATTATAAGCCCTTACATTCCAAAAAATAACAGGGCATTAAGATAAGACAATATATACTATTCATACTTATTTAAGTTTTCTAAGAATACTGATAAAAATATATACTAACCTCAAAATATTATTAAACTTGTATGTAACCGTGTTTAAGATTTACAATATTCACAAATAATGTTATTATATATCTACTCTGTATGTTTGAGAAGATTAGTTAGTATCTTGTTGTTCTTCCAAGTTAAAAAATTATTTTACTGATTATTATGTGGAATTCCATATTTTCAAAGTAACTAAAGTTGTTATAATGTGAATTGCATAATAAAAGGTAAAAAAATGTTTATTTCACCATCAAAGGAATCTCAATAATATTTTTTTTTACCACCCTTAAATTTTGCTTATTTAGGACAAAATGGTTCGGTTTTACTTTGTTTTCATATTGTAACACCCTGTATACTTATAGTTTCGGAAAAATCAGAAGTTCTCTTCAATGAGTTTACAGAAGGTTGTATTTCTAACTTCATGTCAGATGTAGAAGAAAGCATTTTTACCTTGTTAAAAATGTAATTTTGTGAGATACATTGAAAGTTACTATCGATATCGACTGCTGTGCAGCGAAATGTAAAGCAATTAATTTATATTTATTTTGCTCTGTCTATTCTTTCAATAAATAATATAAGTTTTATGGTTATTTTATCGAGTCGAATAGAAAAATCTTTTTTTGTATTTCCTGAACAATTTGCCCTTTGTCCCTTGTTTTTAATTTTTGATTCATGTATCATTTTCATGCATGCATTAGTTGTCAGATATGCATGGTTTACATAATGCCAAACAAAGATATTTAAATATAAGAGGTGCTATCGGCAGTTTTTACTGAGTGGAACTGTGCTTCCTGGTGTCGCCGATATTGTTAACCAATACTACTGCACACCTTCAAAAAATCAACAAAATTTATTCAAGCTAGGACTGTTAGACCAGTATTCCGCCGACAGTCGGGCGACCATTATAGCATATATGTCTTTCATTTATTTCTCCTTATATTTCAATATCTTTGGTGCCAAAGTAGCCCCCCCTTCTGACGTGCGCGCATCTTTGCATAGGAGGTGTGTTTCAAAAAGAACATGCATTATCTCATAGTCAAAAGATTGCCAGAAGCATTTGCTTTTTACCTTTTGTTGATCTACACATAGCAAATTTGTATCCCACCAAGTTTGCACAAAGAGAATGGCTAACCTCAAGGAGATTAGTCTAGGGGTAAGGCACATGACTCGAAATCCGAAGGTAGCGAGTTTAAACCCCGGTGCGCACAATAAATTTTAATTAATTGATTTGATTTATTTCAAAAGTTAATAATTTGTGGGCGAAAGATACTCTCAGTGTCACCCTGGTGTAAGACCACCATTCAGAATTAAAACGTTAGTTGAAATGGCTTTAGCCATGTGCGGCGAAATTGTGGGCAGTCTGCCGAAGCGCCAAGGAGCCAAAGTGCTGATAATACCTAACACCTAATATAGTGCCTTTTGAGGTTTTTACTAGTGCCAGGTGCCGTTTGGCCGAGGTCTGGCCCTGCACCATTCTTACTTACATTCAGTATTCATTCTCTTTAGTAGGTGGGGGCATAAACTTAACTAAAAAAATAACTAATTACTCGACTAAACAATGGCTAAAGACTAAACCAGACAATGAGTATATTACGTTTTCCAGTTAGCGGTTTGAGGTTTTACTAGTGCCAGGTACATAACTAACTTTTATTAAAGGTGCCATATACAGAAATGGTGCCAATCAACACTAAAGGAATGAGAAATGTATTAAAAAAATATGAATAACTTCAACATATATTGTGAATTTGATGAAATTTTTTGGTGCTGGATTGTAAAATGGTCTGAGAAAAGTAATATTATTTAAAATATTCTGAATTTTAAGAGGAAACCCGGTCGCAGAGAAATTTGAACAAAAGGTATTTTTACAAAACTATCGCTGTCACTGTCGCTCTAATTCTTCTGAATTCTGAGTGAAAGGGACAACTATATCTTAAGCTGATAATACCTAATAAAGTTTTCAAAATCAATGTTTTGTATTCCCCATTTTTCTCCTCCAAAACAGGACCGATTTTAAGATTTTTTTAATTAACTTTGTTAAACGAAAATACTCTATGTCGGTAACTGTCCTTTTTTTAAAGAAAGTTTGTATACTGAATGTCTGTTGATGGCGTTCATACTAGGCGATTTTAATGTTTCTTTGGAGGGCCTAACCCCTATAAGAAGTAACTTATCAAAAAAATCAAAATATTTCCAGTAGTGTCAAAAACCAGAGAGAAAATTGGGGAATATGTTTGTATGAAAAAATACATGCAACTGAATTTTTGTAAATAAATTATTGTATGTACCAATTTTTAAAAAGTTATGTGATAAGAATGTTGGTATGTGGATGAGCTTTTCCATTGAGTATAATATGTACCATTTAAGGCTGTGTCTATAGGGGAAGGCTTTGATTAGAATATTGTGTATGGCTTAAATTTTTATTTGTTTTAAAATTATTGTAAAAACATTCGGTATTCGATGCTCTCATCCAACAATTTGAGGTTGATAAAAATGTTGGAATCTCAAAATTTTAAATAACTATTATGGATTTGATGGATTTTGTATTCTTCAAGATGGTCACATAGACTCACCTCAAGGAGCTGTGCTTTAATTGTTGGTATAAAATGTTGTTTTTAATACTGCCGTAATAAGTAAAAAAAACAGTATCTTCTTCAAGACTCTCAAGGAAGATTCATTGTTTTTATTTACCACGTCAGAATACATATTGTACTTTAAATTTTTTTTTTTTTTGTATTTAACATTTGACTATTAAAGTACACATCTGATGACCTTTATTGTATTGTACAATTTTATTAAAAAAAATCAAATATCATTTGTCCCCTTTCTTTAGGAAAATACAAAAATAGATTCAAAGTAATAATTTTTAAAATTGTAGATATTGACAAATAAATTATTATTGGTCAATGAACTTATGGTTATTGCAACAAGAGTTGAGTCAAACACAACACTCAACAAGATGCATTGCTTGCGTATATCATGTTTCAAACATAACTAAAATAATTTCAAAATTTAATAATAATAATATAAAAAGATGTTGGAAGTTTATACATGTACACAATCCTAAATTTCTACATTCTAGATTGGAAAATACTCTCAGTAGTACCCTGGTGTAAGACCACCATTCAGAATAGAAAGTTGAAATGGGTTTAGCCATGTTTGGTGACCAGATATAACTAGTCCGGTACTCCCCCACCTTCCTCTCCCCATCTCCTACCTTTCCAACTACCTTTAGCCTCACAACATACCACAGTTGGAGATGCTATAATCCCACTGGCTCCGGGCAGATGGGAGCAGTTGGGACTCTTATGCACTATTCACACTAAATTTAACAAAAATGTTGCTTGGGTCAACTCTAATTGCACAACCTATAATGGATCAATGTATTTTTGATTCACAAATTAAGACCATTTTCTTTAAAAAATGTATACAAAGGCAAAAGATTTAGTTACTTATGGTATGGATTTTCACTCTCAAAATATGTATAATGTTTCTATATTAGAAGGTCTTCAAATCAATTAATCAATAACCACTTATTTTTTGGTAATTCTACAATTTTCTGATGTAACAATTTAGTTAACTAATACGGTCGGCCACAAGGTATTTTTCTTTCACTTGTTTTTATTTTAATTAATTCATTATTTTATCCCTCCAATTTTATTATAAATAATATTAATACATTGTAGTAGTTCTGTGTCAAAATGTTAGAAAATAAATAAACTTATTATTTATAATTAAGTGTGATACATATTTTCATTTCAAATTTTTTTTTATGCAATGTTTGACATTGGAATTCTTTATTTTTTCTCGTATGAGTTCTTTTAATTTCATTAGCTTTTCGATTGGTAAATATTTATAAGAAAATATTTTTTGTCATTTTTGAATGCTTAAAAAGTATTTTTGGTACGATTTATAAAATTGATTTTTTTCTTTTACCGTAACATATTGTATTATGATTATTATTGGGTGTAAAGTTTAATACAATATACCTAACTGAATAAAATTTTAAAACGCAACAAAACCTTCTGATTTCTTTCAGTGTTAAACCCTCACCCCAGATTTGAACAAGTGTGGTATTTTTGAAGTGAAACTTCTTTAGCGCTGTTAGTGATTTGAAATTCGGATGAAACTGTGATTGTGTGATTTGAAATTCAGATGATTAATTTGGTAGGCGGGTATGGGTACCGCCGCCCTGGGAACCATTTATTGGATGACCAACACCTCTGCCACAGGTCACCCCAAGTGGTTCGCCACGTTTGGTGACTTAGCAGGGGTGCCCGGGTTCATGGGGTAGTGTTTGTCTGGGTCGTGATGACGGATGCGTCGGCCCACCTTCTGCGTGGTGGGCCGGATTGGGAGATGCTGGTTGAGGGAGACCCTTTACAACCGGTTACCATTGTCCGGGCCGCTCGGTAGTACAGGGGCCCGACCCTCAGGCTCACGACTGAGGGTGGGCTGCCCCATCAACGAGTGCAAAAACCCCGCCGCTGCTGTTGTGCCGGTTCGTGACCAGAGGGGACCCAGCAGTAGCGTTTGGGGCGCATTGGGCGACCTCTCCAGCCGGACTCTCCCACCCATCGCCTTGCACCGCAGTGGGTGGGTTGGATTCATACGTCCGTCACTCCTGGACACTCTGATCCCCAGCTTTCCCACCCATCCTTCATACCTTTTCCTTCCCGGACCTTCCTTTCTCCTAATAACCCCCAAAAAAAAAAAAACGTATAAAATCATGAATTGCACAAACAACAGTAATATTACTAACACGACGGCGAGAAGCAGGAGTCCCCGGTGCAGGCCAAAACTGTTGGTGAATTTCACCAACATTCGCGGCCTGCACAAAAACTTAAACTTCGTCCACCACCACCTGCTCTCCCAACGTCCTAACCTTCTCTTCCTTTCCGAAATGCAGATAGCCGAGCCTACAGATGCCTCCTATCTGGATTGCCCTGGCTACACTCTCGCAGGCAAATTTAGACCCAAAGGAGGTGTCTGTCTCTTCAGCCGAGCTGACGTCAACTGTGTGCGACTGTTGAATCTGGAGAACTCCAGATTCGACGTAATGTGAGTGCGTGTCAATCTTGTCAATAAGGTAAGATTTTACGCGTGTTTATACCGCTCACCGAACCTTAGCGTTTCAGATACGTCCGAACTCTTCAAACACCTAAGTAATACTGATGACCTCTTGCGCCGCTTCCCTACGGCAGAGTTTGTGGTCCTGGGGGACTTCAATGTTCATAACGAACCTTGGTTAAAGTTCTCAGGACCAACGGACTCGGCTGGACGAGAGGCGGAATCCTTTGCCCTCTGCCACGGACTGGAGCAAATGGTTCAGGAGCCTACAAGGGTTCCTGATGTCCAGACTCAGCGCTCCAATCTGTTAGATTTGTTTTTAACCACTGTGCCACACGGTTACAAGATTGACGTCACAGCGCCTTTAGGATCGTCCGACCACTGCCTGGTGACGACGTCAATCCCCGTAACCTTCAGAACACCAAACGAGCGGCTGAAAAGAAAAGTGTGGAAAAGATTGGTTTGGTCTGCGGGCACATTTTAATGCTTTCCCGTGGTCAGCTGTTTGTTTTCAGACCTCGGATCCCTCAAGATGTGCCCAGGAAATTGGTGAAGTCATCACATCTGCGATGGATGGCTTCATCCAATTCACTGTTAAAGAAACTTGTGTGGGCTCAAAGCCGTGGTTCAGTCGACAATGCTCTGAAGCAGTGCGACGAAAAAACACGGCTTACCGAGCCTACAACACATCTCAAACGTCCGAAAACAGAATAGTATATAACAAAATGGCAAAGGAAAGCAAGAGGATAATTAATAGGTCTAAATTCGAGCACGACCTGTAGATCAGCAGAAAGCTGGCTGCCTGCCCGCACGGCAGCAGAGCGTTCTGGTCGCTTGCGGGCTCAATAGGTCGCAATTTCTGCAAACCCAGTCTGCCGCCTCTTACCAGACCTGACGGCTCTCTAGCAAATACTGCCGGCGAAAAGGCTAACTTATTAGGCAAAATGTTCGCGGAAAACTCGACCCTCGATGATCAAGATGCTACCCCGCCGTCGGTTCCTCAGTGCGGTTTTCATATGAATGTGACGCATGTTTGGGGGCGGTGCCTTTAACGTTTTGGTGAGACCCAAACGGTTGCACTGGATATTTCCAAGGCCTTTGACCGGGTTTGGCACCGAGGGCTTGTCAACAAACTGCCTTCTTACGGACATCCCGCATTACGGATTGCCGACTTTTTGAGGGAGAGGTCTATTCAGGCGGTTGCTGACGGTTTCACCTCTTCCTCGCATTCGATAAATGCTGGCATCCCATTGGGATCGGTTCTGTCATTGACTTTGTTTCTGTTGCACATCAATGACCTCTTGTCATGTGCACCGATTCATTGTTACGCGGATGACAGTACAGTCCATGATAGCTTTTTGTTTGACAAGCGCCCAAAGGGCTCACAAACTCCAATAGCTCGGAGGGCTTTGAAACAAAGAATGGACGGTTACCTCGAGAGTGTTTTCTCTTGGGGTAAGAATAACCACGTTGAATTTAATGTTTCAAAGACCCAATCATGTTTGATAACGTCTAAAAGGGATCAAAATGAAAATCTACTTTCCTTCAACGGAAGCAACCTTCCGAATAGGACCTCCATCGATATGCTTGGTGTAACTCTAAGTGACCAGCTCAGGTACGGGGGCTCCATCGAAACCAGAGTTAAGTTAGCCTCTCAGAAACTGGGTGTACTGTACAGGGCCCGCAGATACTTTAATAGTACCCAACTAGAAACCCTGTACAAATCGCAAGTGCGTCACACAGTTGAATTTGGCAGCCACCTCTGGTCTGGAGCTCTAAAATACCTAAAAAAAACCCTTGACTCTGTGCAGAAACGGGCGATCCATTTGATAGATTCTCCCATCTTAACAGACGGACTGCAATCTTTAGAGCATAGGCGTCAGATGGGAATGCGGTCCTTGTTCTACCGGTATTACAATGGAAGATGCTCCGAGGAACTAGCATCATTGATCCCCTCGGCACCGGTGCATAGTCGGGAAACACGCCAAACACGCGCCCAACATTTGTACACGGTTGTCATTACTCACATGAGAATGGGTTGTTTCTATGACTTGTTTTGGGTTCAACGGCTCGGCTGTGGAATGATTTGCCGGCCTCTGTGTTTCCTCCCTCCTACAACATGGGTCTCTTCAAGACCCATGTTCACTCCTTCCTTTCCTCAAAAAGACTCTCCACACACCATCTACAAAGATGACATAGGCCCTGAGGGAAATTATTTTCCTCAGGGCCTCCTGTGTGGAGTTAATGTAAAAAAAAAAAAAAAACGGAAATGTGTCTCAACTCAGTTCTACACAAATACTCGGTTCTAAAATAATGCAGTAAATTCGCGCTTTAGCGCGTGCCTTCGATAGCGCAGTGGGCAGGCTCCTGACAAGTCTCAGCAGCCAGAGAGACAGACATCAAACGAACGGAGATTCGAATCCTACGAAATTAAAAAATTTTATTTTTGTGAAATCAATATCCAATCTTCAAACCACTTTAAAATAAAAAGGCAAAAGTAAAGAAAGTGTCTGTGGATTACACACTCTGATTTTTTTCTTTCTTAAACGGTTTAGAACATATTTGTCACCATAACACTAAAAGCTTCCCATTTAAAAATTGGACATCTTTCTGTTAAAAAATTAGATGCTCTAGTGCAGCGGTCGGCAATTAGTTTTGATGGAAGGCCATATGAATATATAAATATTTTTTTCATGTCACGTGACTGTTGACGTAACTCGTGCTTGTGCGAGTCTGCTCAATCAGTGCGCTTGTTACACCCCGTCCGATCACCCATATCATACTTTGTGTAGTGCCTAGCCGCCAGCACAAAGGTTCCCAACCAAAGATATTGAAATATAATAGAAGTGCTATCTGCAGTTTTTACTAGGTCGGACTGCGCTTCCGGGTGTCGCCGATATTGTTTACCAATTAGCAAATAAACTAAATGACCGAATAATTAGCGAATAAAGCAAACGAACGTTAAACTAAATGAATGAATTCTTTCCGTATTCAAACTATATTGTTAAACAATACTAATGCACACCTTCAAAAATCAACGGAATGAACAGATTCTTTTCGTATGCAAACTACTTTAATTAGGTGTTAGTCCACCGACAGTTGCGCGGACATCATAGCATATCTCTTTTGTATTTGAATATCTTTGTTCCCAACCTTATCCGAAGTGGTGACCGGCCAACTCAGAATGAAACCAACTCAGAACCACCTCAGAAAGGTCGTAAAGAGGATGATAAAAAAATGTGAAAAATCGGTTAGGGTTAACGGCTACTTTAAAATTATTTTTTTCATAGCTTTTAATGACTTTTCAAAGAGGTGTTGAGTTGACTTGATTCTGAGTTGGCATGGAACCATAATAATAATAGTAATTTGGCTAATTTATATAGCGCCGTTTTTGTGGAAAAATCACCTCAAGGGCGCTGGTCACCTCAAGGGCGCTCAAGGACCATCCGAAGTATATTTTTCTTCAAAGCTCCCCCCCCCCTTTGCATAAAAAAAGTAAGACAGAAAAAGCACTGCAGGCGAAAAAATGATGTGAAAATTACATGTTTTGAAATATCACGACCGACCGGTTGGTAGTGTGGTAGTTAATGGTTCTCACTCCGGCGTTGCTGGTTCGATTTCTCCACTAGTTAGTCCTCCATCATTGCAGAAACCACATTGTCCACTCGTAATAATGGAATTGAGTGCATTTAAACAATCTGAGATTATTTGTTTATATGTATAAGTGTTATTTTAACACAATCAGTTCTCCAACTCGTCTTGGAAGGAGATTACTTCTTTGGAAAATATAATAGAGTTCTTTATGTTAATCTGGATGTATAAATACTTCGCGTATTACAAGTTGTGAATGCGAGTAGTCAGCCTAACTAGGTGCTAGCCGAAATAGATCTGATTCCCACCGTGTTTTGTGGGAGCTCCTTCACCTCGACTAACTCGATAACTCGATAACTAATCCAGCCGCCATCTTGCGGACTTTCGGGAAAGCTCTTAGCACTACCCTCTATGTGCGAATCATGGAAGCTTTTACTAACTCATCTATCTAACAATAAGTATGATAGCATACATGGAAAAAGTGCCGCAGGCGTAATTTTTTTTAGTGGTCATTACATGTTTTGAAATATCACAACCAACCAGTTAATAGTGTATATAAAGATAGTTATCGAATCCCTCTCGGGCGTTGGTCATTCTTAAAAACTTACATTTATGTTTTCTTCACAAGAACAGATATGAAAAAATATATATGATTGTGACCGATGGTGCTCTAAGTATACGTGGAAGAAATAATCGTCCATTCAGAGGGAGTGTGTGAGAGGCCCGCAGTGCTAGAAGGGCTTTGTGGGCATCAGACATCTAATTTTCTGTCATTTCAATTTTTAAACGGAGGTGTGAACAGGGCGTCCAACGTCCGGTTTTTTGTCATCCAATTTTTAAACAGGAATGGGAATGGGCTCTAAGGGAGACACAACGATTTCTTTGAGACCTACATGAGTTGTTCCCAAAAGCGAACAAATTATCCTGAGGGGTTAATGGAGTGGTTCATATAACCCTGTCGGTTGGATGCTTGATTTGCAGTCGAATGGGTCCAAGTTTGGTTCTTGCAGCAGAATTCTACGAAATTACTTTCATTTCTCAATAGTGCAAGGCTAATATAACTTCTTTAATCCCTGGACCACATTAAGTTGCTCAAACAAAGTGACTGTATCAAGTAGAGGGTCTTTCAGTAAGCACTTCCTATCTTTAAATTTAAATGAAACGGAGTGTGTGAGATGTCATCAAATTTTTTTATTGGTTTGAAAGGCCTATTAATGCCATTATGTATGGAATATAACATCCTTCAAATGTCCGCTGTGGCTTCTCTGGGTGGAGCGCATCCGAAATGTCCTGCTTTCCATGACTGGTGCATAAATCACGCTGAATTTGACCGATAGCATGGGTTATGTTGGCTTTGAAAGCCGCTATGGTTTGTGGCTTATTCGCATGGATCTGCAAGAGATCCAAGAGCGTCCAATGCATTATGAAAAATTCACTGTTTGGTGTGGATTTTGGGCTGGCGGTGTCATCGGTCCATATTTCTCTGAGAACGACGTTGGCCAGGCTATCTCCCTCAACTGCGAGCGCTATAGCTTGATGATTACCAACTTTTTTTGGCCAGAATTCGATGATATGGATTTGTGGTGTCAACAGGACGATGCTAAGTACCACACAGCTCATGTCGCAATGGACATCCTGCGCGAGCGATTTGAGGCAAGGTCATTTCACGTGGAAGTGATGTGAACCGGCCACCGAGATCCTGCGAATTGACCCCATTAGACTATTTCTTGTGGGGTTTTCTTAAGTCGCAGGTCTATGCAAATAAGCCGAAAACTACAGCAGCCCTCAAAACCAACATAACCCATGCCCTCGGTCAAATTCAGCCTGATTAATGCGCCAGAGTCATGGAAAATTGGACATTTCGGATGCGCGCCACCCAGAGAAGCCGCGGCGGACATTTGATCGATGTTATATTCCATACCGATGGCATCGATAGGCCTTACAAAGAAAAAAAAATTTCGATGATATCTCACAGTTTTATTTAAATTTAAAAATTGCAAGTGCTGAAAGACCCTATATAAAAAAGTCATTACATATAAAGTCAATATTATTATTAATATTTATTATTTAGTAACTATGCATTTATTATTTTTTACATTTTTATATGAAACATGGGTGTTATATAAAATAGAAAATTTAACATAAGTTATGTGTTTATTTATCTTTGCTTTACCCAATAAAGGCGAACATATAATCGTCGAGTTGAGAAAATTGAGTTCAGACATTTCCAAATATTGAGGAGAAGTATTTGAAAATTGAAGTTTTGAGATAATGAGGAGAGCAATTTTTGAATGCTCACCGTAAATCAAATATTATTAAGATGTGTGTGTTTTACATATAAATATGCTATAAAATAAAACCAAGAGGCATAACTGTCCGGTACATTAGAATGTTGTTTTAAAATATCCTACAAGTGACCCAGAAAATATAGACATTTTGTTTAATCCACTCAAGTTTTTCTGCATTTTATGTAATTGATTTAAAAATCAACTAAAAAGTCAACTCAATGAATGAATTCTTCCCTCATTCAAACTATATTGTTGGACTCGCAACAATAACATTTGGCTGTCATCAGTTCTTTTGTTTTGCTCTTTCAAAAAATATTCTTAAACCAATCTTTTTATTGTGTTTTGGCTGTAAAAAGTTTAGTGTGTTGGAATCTTCTCCCCCCTGATCTTCCAGGAGTCACTTCTTGCTGCTCATTTTCAGATATTTATATAATTTTTTTACTTCTGTCACTTTTTATATTAGCTGTAATTTTTTGAACAATGGAGGAGGATTTCCCTCCTGTACCCCTTACAAAGCCCCCAGATCTCCCTCCTGACCCTCCAGATGGAGACATTTCAGATAAAATAGACTTTTCAGAACATTCAAACATTTCAGACAATGAATCTGTCATCCTAACCTCAATTAAAAAAAGAAAATTTAGTCCCCTTTCCCCAAAAAAACATGATTCACCTTTGTCTTCTCAGTCCCCTCCAACTCTTCCTCAACCTCCTCCAACAATCTTTTACTCTACTCATTCCCGTGGCCCCTACATTGTATATGCGCAAAAAACTGAACAAGGTAAAACCATCCATCCTCTTGAATTTGGTAAATTTCTTTCAAATAACAAGAACCTTTCGATTAAACCTGGAGGTGTTAAAGCCGAGGGTCGCTTCCGAATCTCTGTTGAATTCCTGTCAGGTTCAGCCGCCAACAACTTTATCAAAAATATATTTATTTCATCAAATTCTAAATTCAAGGCGTACATCCCAACTTTCAATGTCACTCGAATGGGCCTGGTCAGGGGTATCTCGACCGATCTGTCCATTCCAGAAATCCTGTCCTCACTTTCAACCCCCCAACATATCGGCAATCCCATGAAAGCCAGGAGGCTAAATTATAAGGACACCTCTGAGGGTATCGTTTCCTGGAAGCCCTCCCAATCTGTCGTCATCACATTCGAAGGACAATCTCTTCCCTCCCATATTTATTTATTTTTCAACTCCTTACCAGTTGAAATGTACACTTATCCCACCACTCAATGTTACAACTGCTGCCGTTTTGGTCATACCAAAGCTGCATGCAGATCCCCTCCCAGATGTTTCAAATGTGGAGAAAACCACTCGGCTGACCAATGTTCTTCTCTCTCTTCACCTAAATGTTTAAACTGCTTAGGCGCTCATTCCGCCATTAACTCTTCTTGCCCCGAACAATCTCGGCAAAAAAATATAAAAATTTCTATGGCCTCTGAGAACTTGTCTTTTCTGCAGGCTTCTAAATTATTCC
Source organism: Limnephilus rhombicus (assembly GCA_929108145.2). Classification (NCBI taxonomy): domain Eukaryota; kingdom Metazoa; phylum Arthropoda; class Insecta; order Trichoptera; family Limnephilidae; genus Limnephilus; species Limnephilus rhombicus. The sequence continues at coordinate 47,916,303 of OV815288.1, forward strand.
CGCCTGTCAAAAAATCATTTTCCGAGGTTTTATCCAGTAACTCTTCATCCAACCCTCTCGCCTCCTCCTCAACATCTTCCCGTTCAACAAAATTCACATACAAAAACCCTATCTCTAAACAGGCTCGTGGATACGATCAGCAACAACACAACTCACTTCTCTTAAATCCCAATGGTTCTCCTCTTTCACACGCCACAAATGGGTGCGCAAACAATTATAATTCATCCTCAACAAACTATCAAAAGCTTTCTGAACAACTCTCCCAAGATAATTCTTCATTTATTCAAACTCTTATTATGCTTCTAATTGACCTAATTTCTTCTCAAACTAATCTACCGTCCAACGCTGCTTCTATTATTTCCACATTAAAATCATTTATTCAAAATGGCTCTTCAAGATGTCAGAATTCTTCAGTGGAATAGCCGCAGTGCTATTTCTAACAAATCAAACCTTCTTAACCTATTAAATTCAAACCTTGTTTCTGTGGCTGCTGTCTCGGAGACATGGTTTACTCCATCCACCCACTTTAATGTGGGAGGGTACTCCTGTCTCCGCGATGATCGCCCGGAAGGTACGGGCGGTGGTGCTGCCCTTTTTATTAAAAAATCCCTTCCGTTTTTCCCAATAAATAAAATCAAACCCCCCAATGCTGACTTTCAAATGGTTGCAGCTAAAATAAAGGACACTTCCTTTGTTTCTATCTATCTTCCCCCAACATCGCACTTCAATAAACAAGCGTGGTTGCAAATTGTCCGTCAACTAAGCCCTCCTTTCTTTTTATTGGGTGATTTTAATGCCCATTCCCCCGTCTGGGGTTCTGCTTTCTGTGATCGAGACGGTCGAAGTGTGATGGATTTCCTAGATGAATCCAACCTTTTTCTTTTGAATGACGGATCTCCTACTAGAATCTCTCGCCCCAACACAAACCCCAGTGCAGTGGATCTCTCCATATGCTCTATTAATCTGGCACCTCTCTCCTCGTGGGTGGTGTCCCCCGACCCTTGCTCCAGTGATCATTTCCCGATCACCATCACTTATCAAACTTCTTTCCATTCAGACAAGTCCCATATTTCGACAAAGATTAAAACAAAACACACCAAATGGGACGAATTTAACTCACATATGGATAAGTTTATACAAAATTTATCCTATACCGAAACATTATCTGTCAAAGATGACTACGATAACTTCAAATCAATGCTCGTAACTGCAATCAATAAATCAAATCCTCCCCCTAAAACCAAATCTCTCAAAAAACTCCCTCCAACTCCCTGGTGGGATGAGGAATGTTCCAAAGTAGTGAGAAATCGGAAAGCTAAATCTCTTTCCTATCGTCACAATATGACTATGGAGAACTATCTCATATACAAAAATGCCGAAGCCAATGCCAAAAGGGTATTGAGGTCAAAAAAAAAATCCGGGTGGTACAACTTCTGCAGTTCAGTATCTCCGAACACTCCAATTTCGGAAGTTTGGTCTATGATTCGAAGATTTCGATCCTCCTTCAGTCCAACATTTCCTCGAGCTACTCATTCTAAATGGATAGACGAGTTCTTGGACAAAATTTCCCCCCCTTCTGTACCTAACTTAGATGAAATAACTCCAATCCACAACACTCCTATGTCTGATCATTGGCTTGACTCTCCATTCACTTTAATTGAATTAAAAAATTGTTTATCAACAGTCAAGGACTCATCTCCAGGCAGAGATGGTATACCTTATAGCATTATCAAAAATAGTAATGATAATGTTCTAAGTCACTTTTTAAGCATCTTAAATAAAATCTTCCAGACTGGCATAATACCTGATGACTGGAGTTCTCAAATAATCATCCCAATTCTAAAATTAAACAAATCACCCAATTCTGGATCCAACTATAGGCCAATTGATCTTTCATCCACCCTTAGTAAAATTTATGAAAAATTAATTAAAAACCGTTTAGAATTTTTTGTCGAGAGTAATCATCTTCTCTCTCCATCCCAATTTGGATTTAGGAAAAAGAAATCTACACAAGATAACCTTGCCATCATCAGCACTTATATTAATTTATCCATTTCTAACAAAGAAGTATGTCTTGCAGTCTTTATAGACATAGAAGGCGCCTTTGACAATGTTTCCATCCCAATTCTTAAAAAAAAAACTTTTAGGCCTTGGCTTACCCCTCATGTTTGTCCAATCTATTATTAATCTTTTTCTCGATAGGAAAATTTTCATTGAGCTACCAGATGTTACTCCTCAGAGTAGGTCAATTTGGAAGGGTTTACCCCAAGGCGATGTATTATCCCCCTTATTGTATAATATATACACACATGATATGCATGTCACCATTCCCCCTCAAGTAAAAGTTGTTGAGTTCGCAGATGACATAGCTTTCTTCTTATCATCCAAAATCATTCCATCCGCCGTCAAATATCTTAATGAAGCCATGGATGCCCTTTGCACCTGGCTTACTTTAAATGGTCTTGAACTTTCAGTACAAAAGAGTCAGTGTGTTACCTTCTCAAATCGTCATAATAACCCCCCTGTTCAAATTTTATTTAAAAACTCTCCAATCCCCAATGCTTCCGAAGTAAAATTTTTGGGAGTAACATTTGATAGGAAACTTAAATGGTCTTCCCACATTAATTATATAGTTACTAAATGTGAAAAAAATTTAAATATTATCAGATCATTGACTGGCGTTTGGTGGGGTGCTCATCCTATCTGCATTAAGTTGCTCTACAATGCACTTATTCGAAGTCATCTCGACTATGCCTGCCCACTTTTTAGTACTGCATCCAAAAATGCACTCAGTAAATTAGACAAAATTCAATCTAAGTCATTGCGAATATTAACTGGCGCGATGCAATCGTCGCCCATCAATTCCCTTCAAGTAGAATGTTCTGATCCTCCTCTTTATTTAAGGCGTCAATTATTTGCTGACAAATTTGTTCTTAAATGTTTAAATTCTAAAAGTCATCAGATTATTCCCAGAGTCTCGTTATTCAACGACTCAACACATTCATCTACAATCAGAGCTCGAACTAAACCTCTCCCTGCCATCTGTAAAAATTTTCGCTCTCTCTCAGAGCTTCAAATTATCAAAAATGATCTTCTTCCTTTGTACAAATTAAAATATAGTCACGTCACCCTATCCCCAACGATATTAGAAGGGATCGGCATCCTTAAAAGTCATTCCAATCTCCCAGCCCGTACTGTCAATAATATGTTCAATGACATTATTTCTTCTAAATGGCCCAACTCTTCTCTTTTATTTACTGATGGCTCCAAATCTCCGGACTCTCCGAATTGTGGTATTGGTATTAACGTTTACCACAATAATTCTAATGAAAGAATATTTTATTCAATTTCAAACCAATTTTCAATATTTTCTGCCGAGTGCATTGCGATTATTGAATCTCTCAAATATATAATAAAAAATAATTTTGAACATTCTCTTGTCCTCTCTGACTCTCTCAGTTCCCTCCAAAAACTTAAAACAAGTCCTCTTCTTCATCCTGATGATCACTTTGTATGTCTTATTCGAGTATTGATAACCTCCATTCAAAGCTCTGGAAAAACTGTCACTCTGATTTGGATTCCTGGACATGTTGGCATAGTGGGTAACGATATTGCTGATTCCTTGGCAAAACAAGGAGCGTCTAACCCTACCGTTACCCTCGTAAATCATATTCCCCTGTCTGATATTTTTTCCATCATCAAAGATAGATCCCAAAATGTTTGGACAGAGTATTGGAACATTGCTAGTCAATCCAAGGGTGCCCGCTACGCCTCAATACAAAGGACTATCCCATCAAAACCGTGGTTTCAAAAATTCCCCCATTTTTCCAAAAAAGAAATTTCCTTACTTATTCGTATGAGAATCGGACATTGTTCCGTTCCTTCTCACCTTTATAAAATTCATGTGCTTGACTCCCCAGATTGTACGTTCTGTGGTCTAGATGTGGGAACTTTAGATCACATATTTTTTGATTGTCCCTCTCTAAATAAATATCCTCTCTTCTATCAAGCGTTATCAAAAATTGCCTCTCCTCCATTCAACATCTCATCTCTTCTAAGTCTGAACTCTACTCCAATCTTCCATAAAATTCTGAAATTTGCACATTTAAATAAAATTAATATATAAATTCTCCTTTCCTTTCTCTGTAATTATAAATGATGGCCTAGAACACCCTTGAAGGGTGAAAGCCAGAAATAATGGAAAAAAAAAAAAAAAAAAAACTATATTGTTAACCAATACTACTGCACACCTTCAAAAATCAACTACTTTCCGTATTCAAACTATTGCCATTAGGAAGTAATCTGCCGACAGTCGGGGGGACACCACAGCATATCTCTTGTATTTGAATATCTTTGGATTTATTTATTTATTTTATTCAGGTTCTCCATAAAACAATTATAGACTAAAAAAATATGGAGAAGATTACAATTTTTTTTTTTAAAGTTATGGGTGCTGTTTAACTATGTTGTGACGTATGTCAAGAGATTGTTACTGAATTCTCTGTAGGTGACACGCTCAATGCACAGTCGTTAAGCAGTTGAGTCGCCCTACTTAATGGTGCATTCTGATAAGCAGAAGTTCTCGCTTTCGGAGCATAAAAAAGTGCGTGGGATCTCCCACGAGTATACGGGTTAGGGATTTAGAATGGTACACAAAGTAATTTAGTGATGTTTATGAGTAATCTGAGTATTGTACCAGATAGAAGGTCCACTTTTACATACAACTGCGTACACGTTCAATGGCGCAGAATTTTATATATATCCAACTTTTCCTCACTTAGTACAAAAAACTTACCTGCCCACATTAAGCCCGCGTTCTATACTGATAACAATTTAGGTAAATTACTAAAAAACACTAAAGATAGAGATCATAAATTAAGCCACTCAGGCATTTACCAACTATGTTGCAATGATTGTCCTTCGTTCTACATAGGTAAAACAACTAGAAATGTAAACATTAGAATCACCGAACATTTAAGATGCTTAAATAATAATAATTTTTCAGAGTTTGCTAATCACCTAATTTCTACAGATCACACTTTTAATAAGGACACAGGGGTTAAAATTCTTCACTGTAACAATAAAAGCAAAAAAATTAGATAATTTAGAAGCACTAGAAATCAGAAAATCCCTAAATAATAATGCTAGTATTTTGAATAACCAAATTAATTTATCTTTCAGTCCCATTCTAAATATTTTTCCAATTAACCGCTCTGTTCTTTCTGGAAATCCCGCAATTACCCCCACCCCTTTGCTCACCTCCCACTCAAACACCTAACATTCTGTATCATAGTTTAGTAATAATATTCTCCTGACGAAGGAAGGGTGCTTCTGAAACCGGTAGAGTGTTTTAAAATAAATGTGGTCTTAAACAAATTTATGTGTTTTTTATTGTAAATTATGGCGAGCCACAAAGTTAATGCTTTTTACCAATATATATATTTTTTAAATTAGGTCCACACAGAAGGCCATAAGGAAAAAAAATTCCCTCAGGGCCTATTTAATCTTTGGGGATGCTGTGTGGAGGGTTTTAACAGGAAAGGCGAGGAAGTTTTGGGAAGCAAAAGAGTATGAGGGGTGGGTAGGAATCTGGAGGTCAGTGTGTCCAGGAGTGACGGACATATGAATCCATCTCAATGCGGTGCAAGGTGATATTTCGAAAGTACGACTGGAGAAGTCACAGGGACTCCCTCAACCATTCTCTCTCGATCCGGACTGCCATGCAGCTGGTGGGCGAAAGCCAAGACCCGGACAAATCTCACCCCGTGAACCCTTGTCACCATGCGTAGAGAACCACTTGAAAATATGACATAGGTGTTGGTTATCCAATAAATGGTTCCCGAGGTGGCGATACCCACACCCGCTTCCCAAGTTGAAATGTTTGAAGAAAATGTTCTCCACTGGCTGCGTCACCACTCACCTTTAGTCTTTAGTCCTCAGTCCAACCTGTCTTGCTCCAATCCTCTTGTTCACTCCACCTATTCCTTATTTATTTTTTGTTGTCCCGTCATCTGACATTCTTTCCACATGTTCTATAAATTATTGCCTATGGAACCTCCATAAGATGTGTTAGATACTATCAACATCGTCCTGGTGAAAGACCACCATTAAAAATGAAAATATTCCTTGAAATGGCTTTAGCCATGTTTGTTGGCCAGATCTCAAAAGCCAGGTACTTCCCAACCTTTTCATTCCCATCTACTTATCTTCCCCACCATTCACCCTCACAATATAACCCCAATTTGGGATGCCATAGTCCCATTAGCTCCAGACAATTTAAAATCTTACAATGATCTTACTCTCATTTGGCTTCCTTAGAATAATATTAATGAAACAAGAAACATTATTTATATAACTTTATTTTATTACAAAAAAACAGTTACCTTGGCAAGTACCAAATATACAAATGAATAAAATAAGTCTTTTTAATTGGCTTGTTATAATTTTAATTTCCACTCGCTCTAGGTCATTACTAACATGTAACTTTACACAACCAAATATCTCTTTTTTAGTAATATCATAGTTCGCCCAAAAGCATTTTGAAATTTATCTTCAAGATCAAGTAAATATAAGAATAATAATACTGAATTTTATTTTATTAAAAGCTATAACTAAAGTTATATATAATGCGTAATATTAAAAGGTTATTTGGTGATTATGTTTTTGTACAACAATGCACCTTTTTTATTTTAAGTAATATTTGTGAATATACGTATAATAATATATTTTTCTTCTGTATGGTTAACCTTTCGGCCGCAATCGACTCAGCAGTTGATACAGCAAGAAATTGATAAGCGGTCGTATCACCCTTTGATACGGTATTTGCGGTTGTCGACAATACTCTGTTGAAAAACAGTGAGCTAGTTTTTGCGGCCAAAAGGATAAATTCAGAATGTTTTTAACAACTAACCAATGCCGGATAGTTACAAACATGTTGAACGTCATCGAACACAAGCGGGCTTCCGCAAGTGAACTTATATGCCTTCCACGAAGAACCCATCCAAACGCACTGGTAGAAGGTCGCACAGTTGCTGGGATCACGGATGTATCCTGCTTTCGTGCAGATACTGTTGCTATCGGTTGTGGGTGAACCGGGAGAAGCCGTTGTGGTTGTGGTTGTGGCTGCAGTTGTAGCTTTGGTCGTTGTCGTTGTGCCTGCCGGGGCTTGTGTCGTAACACCGGGAGTGACAGTTGAACCACTTTCGACTGTCCTGCCGATAGCCTTGTTGATGGTCCTTAGATAGGCAAACTTCTCCGTGTGGCAGATGCCCTTGAAGTCATCGGTTTCGATGCTCCAGACCATGACACCAGCCAGCCCCTTGGACATGGCGTACTGTGCTTTCAGCGTGAGGGACTTGTGGTTATCGTAGCTAATCCAGTCCTTTCCGCTTGATGTGTACGGTACCTCCGCCGTTGCGTCCCATTTTTCTGGCCATGATTGCGTCATCTGCTTCTCGCAAAGCTTAAAAAGAAAATATTTAGTATTAAATGTAATTCTTCGGTCATGAGAAAGAGTGATAATAATAATAATAATCTTTATTCAATGAAATAACAACAATATAACTAAAAAATTACATGCTCAATGTAGTTTACAAATAGATTACATCAATCAGTACAGAAAAATTAACAAACAGAAAGTAACGTAAGAAAGGTTACACAGGAGTAGTATAGTTATACAGTATTTTTAGTTGCGCATAGCCTGCCTCACTAGGTGAACCTGTATTGATGCAGAATTTTTGTTAATTGTTTCTCGCAATTTTATCTATGGTTTTTTTATAAATGTGTAAAGTAGGTTTCCATACAGCAAAAACTTTATTTTAGTTAACATTATTGTTTGCATATACCTACACAATTCATAAACTGCAAAGTTATTACTACAATAACAACTGTCAATGACTGGGCGTTTGGGTGAGGGCACCAGTATAGGCTCGATCATTAGAATGTATCCATATTTTAACATATTTTTTAAACTCTCTCCGTGTTTGACTCAGTTTGATGTTTTCTGGGAGAATGTTGAATATTTTTGTGGCAAAGTATCTAAAGCTACGTTGACCAAAGGTGGAAGAGAGTGCTGGAACTTGCAATATGTCTTTGTTGGAGTTACGTGTAAATCTTAAGTTTATTTTTTTTTCGTAAAGCACATGTTTGTTTTTGAAGAGATGCACGAGGATAGTTTTTACAAAGATCTGTCGAACATCAAATACTCTCATTATTTTGAATATAAGGTCACTGTTTGCAGTTAGAGGAAGTTTGAGAATAATTTTCATAATTGTTTTCTGCGCCTTTTCGACAGGATCTAGAGCTGATGAAGTGCCCCCTCCCCATGCAATGATACCATACTCAATGATAGATTGGGTGATTGCAAAATAAATCGTTTTTAGGAGTTGTAAGTTAAGAAAGTTCCTTATGGATCTGAAGAAGTGTATTGCTTTTCTAATTTTATTTGCAATGATCTGGGTATTTAGGTTCCATTTGAGGTACGGGTCAATGGTGAGGCCGAGGTACTTCATCTGTGAAGTGCGCTCTATACTGGGGCACTCACTACATTCATTGAAATTCGTACAGCTATGAATTTTTATGGAGTAATCATCATTAGGTTGGCCTGTAGTATTGATGCTTGAAGTAACATATTTAGTTTTCTTCGTTTTAAGGGTAAGTGTGTTTATACCTAACCATTTTTTAGAGTGTGAGAATGAGTAGAGAATTTCAGTTATCAGCCCTGGTGAAAGACAACCTTCCAGAATCGAAACGTTCATCGCTTGAAATGGTTTTAGCCGTGTTTAGATGGCACAGAAAGTAAAACACTAGACTACTACAACACTGAATTTATGGATCAATGATGCTCCGAGGAACTAGCATCATTGATCCCTTCGGCACTGGTGCATAGTCGGGAAAAACGCCAAACGCGTGCCCAACATTTGTACACGGTTGACATTTGTCACATGTTTCTTCGACTCGTTCTTGTGTTCAACAGCTCGGCTGTGGAATGATTTGCCGGCCTCTGTGTTTCCTCCTTCCTACAACATGGGTCTCTTCAAAACCAATGTTAATTCCTTCCTCTCCTAAAAAAGACCCTCTACACAGCATCCCAGATGACATAGGCCCTGAGGGAAATAATTTTCCTCAGGGCCTCCTGAGTGGAGTTAATGTAAAAAAAAAAATTGTCAAAAGTAGGTAATAAAATCTTACTAAATGAGTAAACAAAGATATGCATTTCCAGGCTATGATTAACACAACAATATTTAAATTCTTCATATGTACTTCCAACATTATAATTGAAAAAAGCCTTTGAATGAAGAAGGACTTACTACCAAATAATGAAATTTGTGTTGTCTTGTTGGGAAACTGACACATCTATCCACTCGACTGGTGGGTAAGTATGTAACTAACAGTGGCGGTTCGTGATATGAGTGCTGTGCCTCCCCAAAAAAATAGAGAAGAAAGGGGGAAAAGTAAAACTACAGTTAAGTTATTTCAGTTTAAACATTACCCATAAATATTTTCGTATTTCACTAGGCCTAGTTTTCTTCATATCATATTATATAACTTATCACACCAGCGCAACGCGTCCGGCTACACGTCGATTTCCGCTCGCCGCGCCGAACTAATACAAAACGCAGTATAATGATGCGCTAGGGAGGAAGGGGCCCTTAGGCCCTTAGGGCCTTAGGGTCTAACGAGGCCTAGGTTTCACTTCCCCACTTTTCAACCCCGCAAACCGCCACTGGTAACTAAACTTAATATTTCCATGCTATTACAGAATAAATAAGTAGGTGCCAAGTAATTCATCATTGTTAACTATATTTATTTATTAACTAGCTGACCCGGAAAACGTTGTTCTGCCATATAAATTAATTCTAGTGAATATTTTGGTTGTTAAATAAATAATAACGAATGTATGGTAAGTGTGTGGTGATGGGTTCTGTGACAGAAAGAGGAATGGAGAGCTGTAGACAATGAGCGCCGATAAAAACAAAAAACATTAACCATTCATTTTCTCAATTAAATTTATTTCAAGTAACGGACATATTCATTGTTTGATCTCTTAAAAGTTAAATGTTAAGTGAAAAAAAGTAATATATCATTTTCCGAAAGTAGGAAAAGAAAATCAATATTAATTTCGAAGAGCAATTGAGTGTACGATATTTTTTGTCAGTCCGTCTTTAGCCAACACAAATAAGCTCGATGGTTTGCCCATACGAATGACAGTTAAATTTGTTCATACGAAAATACTATAATCGTGATTAAAAAATGGGAGGGTGGGGGTAGGAGGGTTAAAATTTGTAATTTTAGGTATTTTTTGATGCCAAATAAAAAAAAAACTGCAAAAAAAATTTTTTCCAAAAAAATTGAATTTTTTTCTGGATAGGGACATCCTAATCACCTAGCGGTATGAAATATACTTTACGACCTATTCTCATACCTACCAAATATACAAATAAAATTTCATAAAAATCGGTAGGGCCGTTTCGGAGGAGTGCGACCACAAACACCGTGACACGAGATTTTTGTATATATAGATATGTACCACCCCAATGAACTTTTGTAGTATTATATATAATTTGTTAAGCTCCATATTTTTTAAATATCACCACTGATATAGGTACTGTACCGTAGTACCTACTATGTGACTCTGTGGTCATAAACAAAAGATATATTTATATCTCAAAGAAATCAAAAATGAATCACCGAATCAATCGATCAATCAACATAAGCACGGAATGTTTGATGTAGGTACAACGTTATCTCAAGTGCTTCCACTTTTATTGATCTAATTATGTCAATTAATAATAAACATGCAAATAATATAGGTACCTGTTCTTGTTGTTTTAAAGATAAATAATATGTTTTCTTTATTTTGTTTTTGAACTGTTTGATCAATTTATTTCTACAGATAATCTTTCTAGAATAAATTGTTTCTACTCTCAATGTTGCCATGGTCATAAACCACCTTTCGTAATTGAAACGTTGCGTTGCGTTGTGGCTTTAATCGTGTTTAATGACCCGATCTGAATATTCGGCCATTTCCATAGACATCAGAATTATATTCATATGTCCGTGGCCATTTCACAATCTTTCATCACCTTTAAAGTAAAACTGTTGTCGCCAAATTACATGAAACTACCGACTCATGGGGGATCACTTTCGTCCAAAGTAAGGTCAAATCGGCCTTCCGCCCCGGGTACCACCCGAGGGGGGGCGACACCCGACCAAGTGTCACCCCCCAAGAGCACGGTCTGTAGCTCTATAGCTCCCCGTGGAGTGCCCGAAACGGGAGAAGTTTGTTCTAACGGTATTTTTATAAGCGAAACTAGCCTATATTAATGAGAATAAGCTCCCCCCCTCAGAACGGACCAATTACCACTGACTGATTAATTAAACATTACTAGGTAGTAATGTTTTTATTTTTTATGAAGTCGAAATTTGGGTTTTGAATTTCTCAAAGTCAACTTTAATAGGGGGGGAGGGGGTGATACCACGTTATCCGGCCCGGGTGCCATCCATGCTGGCTACGCCACTGTCGTCGCGGCTAGTAGTATTGTAGGGGTTTACGGAGATGGCACGGTGCCGTGTGTGAGAGAGATGCAAGAAAATGATGACTTTTTTCTTTGGAAGAAACAGAGCTACTTACATTGTGTATCTCATCTTTTATTTTATTTTATTTATTTGCAAAAACAGTGTAAAAACCAATACATTGCAAAAGCGGTATATATATATACATAATACGTATATTTAAATTTAAGATACAAATTAAAACGAGTGATATTTCACGTTTAAACTCATTCTAGGACATATAGAAAATATCCACATTTCCTGCGAGGCAATTAATTAACCTGATTAATGTGATTCTTCCCAGGGGCATCACCATTAGTAGGTTAGTTCTGCACCTGGGAAGAATCAAAAGCCTGTGTTGGTGGCCTCGAAATTATCCGGGACATAGAATCCTATTTTTGCCAGTATATCTGGTACCGATTTAAAACCATTTAGAAGCTTATAAGCCATCAGTAGTAATGCGACATCTCTTCTGGAACTAAGGCTGCAGATACCCAACATTCCCGAGATAAATGCTGTTGGAAACAGCCATGGGTAAAAACCAAACTCTCTCATATATTTTTACGATTCCTCTATATATATATATAGAGGAATCGTAAAAATTTATTTTGTATTTTCTCGACCATTTGTACATAGACGATGTCCTCTGGCCCCAAATCTGAGATCCGATCTTGAGAATGCCACGCACGAAGCTAAAGTAAAGCAGTCTTATAACTGTAAGATTGGTTAGTTCCTTCGAATTATGTATGACAAAACCCAACGGGTACCTGGTGCCTACCTCTGCGGTCTGGACACTGCCAAGGCACCAGGCTCAGGCAGAAATTAGGCGCATCCAGGGCCACCAACCACTGGATGTAGGGAGGCCAGTTCTATTTCCCCATTTCATCATCCTGAGCGTGCACTAAAAACCCGGTCCTTTTTTATAGTCTTGTGAAGACGCTGATACGTCTGTTACAATGTCTGATTTCCACATCTTTTCAACATGAGCATGAAATGTTAAAAGAGCGTCATATACAATTCCTAGGTCCTTACAAGTCGCCATGTGTTTCAATGACGTGTCTTTCATTTTATAATTAAAATATATGGCCTTTTGTGACCTCGTCAAGCACATAACTGAGCATTTTTGGAAGTTGAAACCGAGTTTATTATCGATACTCCAGTCAATAATTGAATTTGTATCTTCCTGGAGTTTTCTACAGTCTTCTAATGATCGAATTCTCAAGAAGAGTTTAATGTCATCTGCAAATAGTAAAAAACGGACGAATTTGATGTTTTTCCGTATATTGTTTTGAAAGAGCTGCAGCATTATTGTGATAAGGAACGTATGTTTACTGCCTTTTGTATGCCGTCATGGAACCGTTACCGTAAATCGTCACGGTAATTAAAAAAACATCCATTGAAGGTTTTTCTTACCTCATTCAATCCAATCATCCCGTTCTCATAAGAGTATTGTCCGGCGATACCGGCTCCGGAAGAAGGTGCCCCCACGGATGTGTCTGCCTGGTTGGTGAGGCTGAAGGTCCTTCCATAGAGCGGCATTCCCATGATGAGTTTCTCTTTGGGCGCGCCGTTGTCCAGCCAGTAGTTGATGGCCGTCGCGACGTCGAAAGAATCGGCGGGGGCGACGCCTGTCTCGTACTGACGCAGGTTCGCGTTGTGACCGGTCGTCTTGTCCCAGGCGCCGTGGAGGTCGTACGTCATGACGTGGATGAAGTCTAGGTACCTGAAAAGAATAGAATTGATCAATTTTCTTAGCAAATAGGAAATTTTCCATGTTTACATAACCTTTTTTTCTTAAAAAAATGATTAGATAGGTATTTAAATTTCTTTAAAAATTAAAAGCACTGACAGATCTTAGAGCACTGAAGAAATTCCGGAAAATAACAGACAAAACTTTTACCGAACGTATCTCTATTTTGGGAATTTCAATTAGTCGTTAGTATAAGGAATCTATCGGTTTATTACGAAATATCAACTTATTGAAGCGTCTGGGATATCAAGACTAACCACGGCTGCAAAATTCGGCACTAAGAAGACCTCTAAATTTCCACAAAGTGAACTTTCGGATACTGTCTTCTAAGAACTAAAATCTCCACAAAATCAAAGGATGCCCATTTATTTAACTTTTACGACTTCTACTGCATAATACCAGCACCGAGGCTGCCATAATATAGGCTGCCAAAGTTATTGACACGCTAATGCTAAAATTGATAGGCTTAAACTAACAAGAAATCTGGAAATCATTTCGACGAACTGGAGGCAAACCACTTGACCATATTTTTGGCACCTATATACTACGATACCAGAACAACCGAAGAGCGCACTTTGAAATAACCAGACCCAGCGCAGAAAAGTAAAATTCGCCAAAGTAAGGTAACAGTTTGCAGTGCTGTACATTGTGGGACTTTTCTGCGCAGGATTTGTGGTATCCGATTGTAGCGACGCTAAAGTGAGTTGGGTAATTAATAACACATTTGTAAAAGTGTCTAATTAAAGAGTGGAACAAAATAGAAAATTCTGGAAACAAGCCCTAACTTTTGATTACCCGATTTCGGATTTATTGTAAGTTTTTTACGCAGCCAGCAATTCGCACGCCGTTGTAAAAAGGTGTAGTAATTTTTAAGCAGATTTAATTTACGAGGACTAAATAGTGACATTAGAATGCGAATTGCCTGCTGTCAGATTAATTTATTCACAAATCACTTGGTTTGTTTCCCTTTCCCTGGTGGGCTGGTCTGTCAAGTTGGAACTTATTTTCTACCCACGACCACGTAGGTTACCGGTGGCGGTACGTTAGTTTTCAGGGAGCTAGAGCGCTAAGATTGAAAAATATGACGTTATTGACTTTGTTGTAGCTGAAAATGTTTTTTTTTCCAAATTTACAGAATTCTTTCAGTGTAATTTCAGTAATGAAATGGCCCCACCTTACATCTCTGAATTATGCGTCCCGGAAAATACTGGTCCGAGGCAATTAAACCTTCGATTAGCAACTTCATCGGCTATACGCAGACTATTAGAACCGAAACGAAAGCCAACTACTAAGTTTGGAGATCGTGCTTTCGGAGTATCTGGGCCTAAGGCTTGGAATAGACTCCATCCGGAATTAAGATGCTTAACAAGCCCAGCAGAATTTAGGTCCAAACTAAAAACCTACCTTTTTAGGCTCTCATACCCTTAATTTAAATATACCTATCTGAGAGTATCATACTTGTATTGCCTGCGATAAGTCTTAATCACACTTTTCTTACTGAATTAAAATTACTTGAATCCTTACACATCAATGTCTCTTGACGAATCACATTTAAGAAGATCAAATCCTTGTAATACTGTACCGCCCACCATTAAATGTTGCTTTTACTTTCCAAAATACACTCATTGAAGAATATATTATATATTATTATTAGAATATTTTTCATATTTTTTATAACACGTGTTCACATTAATGTCCTCTGCGTGCGAACTCTATCTAAATTTCTTTAAATAGACAATAAACAGTGTTAATTTCAAGCGACCTCACAGGTAAGTATATGGTCCTGTATTCATTCATTTTTAGGCTGCATCGCGTTAATTGGTCAAAACATTGTAGATATTTTCATATCGGTAATCAATGAATCGGTGGATGAAATTTTTAGCCATAAGAATTTTTAAATTGTTTGTGTAGCTTGTAGTTTTCTAGATCTTAGAAATATATTAGAAGTTTGTACAGCGCCCTTGAGGTGATTTTTTCACAAAAACGGCCCTTTATAAATCATCCAAAAATCATTATTATTATTATTAATAAGTGCGCCGCACCCACATACTGAAAAATATTCATACAAAAGTTGAAATTTAAAAAAAAAAATCATTTTTTGCTACAACATCACTAATGTCGTACTTTTCAATCTAGCTCACTGAAAACTCACAGACCGCCTCTGGGAGGTACCTATTATTTAGAAATCTTAAATTTCCGTCTTCCAAGAATAAAAGCTTGGCGAAAATTGAACCCAATTTGTAAAGTTCAACAAGTTTGCCTTTCCGTGAGATTATCACTGTGGAATGAGGTATTATAAGCGTAAACCGAGTATTTCAGAACTCAAATAATTTTAGGTTCTTAGGGATAAAAGAGAGAAAAACTTTTGAAAGAAAACTGAAATCATCTTAATATAAGTAATAATTCCTCCAAGGTAAGGTAAGGAATGGAGTCATAAAATTTGAACTGAATTACTGTTTGTCCTACACAATCTATCTTTCAGATCGCAACCACATTTCCTTCTGTTCTAATGAGCTGAATATTTTAACACATAAATAAGTATTTATTTTTATTTTTAACTTTATGAGTAAAATCTCAAATTATAATATTTAATTGAATGAAGACAATATTAGCGAAACTCAATCGAAAATCTGGAAACAGAAAATTCAGAAAAAGATTTGGGCACATCTGGGACTCGAACCAAGGACCTTTGGATACCAACTGAGCTAAAGTGTCCATATCCGATTCGGTATCATACTTCGAATAAGAACTAACAATATATTTTTTTTTCTAAGCTGAAGTTCCTGGGTTCGAGTACCAGATGTACCCACCAATATATTTTTCTGATTTTTCTGTTTCCAGGTTTTCCATTGAGTTTAGCTAATATTGTCTTCATTTAATTAAATAAAAATAAGTGTTAAAATTGACGTAAAAAAACATGTTTTCTGTACGTAGCGTAGTCCTGTCAAAATTCGACCATTTGGAAATTTCTTTTGACGTATTGTGTAATAATTTCATACTTGAAATAAAAAAAGTACACAACCTATATGGTTTGTAAGTAATCCGTGTGGTAAGTAAAATACTTCTTGTAGATGGGTAATAAATGGGTGTAGATTATGGGTAGATTGTAGAATATAACAGTTAGGTATTATTTATAATGAGATTCAAGTTACTATCTCGGTAGTTAATAATGTAAAATACGTAGAGCACACCATCCAGACATATTTATAACATACTGTCTCTTTCAAGCATTATTATTTAGACTTACGCTCCTTACAATTAGGTAGTCATAAGTATCTACTCACAAATCTTAAGATTTCAGAGGAAATTTAGGGAATGATTTATTAAATAAGAGAACATTAGAAATATACCTTTTGGAAAGCGAGGTTTACAGTTCACAGAACTCCTTCGTTAATTTGTTTTAAGCATCTAATTAACACAACACTATTTAAATTGTATATGTGGCACGTTCCAAAGTCGTTAAGATTTATATTATTATATAAAGGATTTAAACGTTGCATGAAATGCCATTTATTAGTCATATTTGATGAAGATGTCTCACTAGCTAGGTATCTCCCAACTCCCTTCAGCCGCACTACATATCCCAAACGGGGAAGCCGTAGCCCCACCGGCTCTACATAGTTGGGACGGATGTGCTGTATTCATATAAAAAATGTTGATATTGTTGTCTTGTTTTTAACAGCTACATAACGCATGATGAAAATTACGTTATTAGCTGAAAACAGTAGCGTTTTCCATTATTAACATTAATTTATTCTCAGGATTTATTCAAGGACGTGCACAAAACACAATAAAATATTTTTAGAGGCTGATATTTTCCATTTATCCTCTGGACAATTTACTAAATGTATATTAGAGAAGAATAAATCATATTGTAAATTACGAACCCTGTACCCCTGTGTATTATTTTATCTTTCTCATTGTGTTGTTTTTCTTATTTTAATCATGTTATCATTTAACATTATTACATTATTAAATAAATAAATAAATAAACATTATCCTACGATGTAAAAATGTATTATTTTTTAAATAGATACCAAGGTTAATTTCAAATTATCTACTCTATGAAGTATCTGCGTTTTTTTTATTTATTTTACTTTTTAACACCTCTGGCCAATTTGTTCGCTTTTCGGAACAACTCATATAGGTTTCATATAAATCGTTCAGTCTCCTTTAGTATCATAGTGAAAAATTTGATCTAAACCATAGATTCTTAAATTTATTTTGCCCACCGCCCAATTTAAGAGTTTTTTTTTCTAGTTACCTTCTTGTTTAGTAAGTTAAAAAGCATTTTTTGTTGTATTTTAAGTACCGGGTTGTTATCTCTTTCACTCTTGTATTCATTATATAGTGTCAATTCTCAATAATAATACTACACGTTAGTACGTGATTAGCGTGTTTTCTTTTTTTTTCTTTATTAGACCATATTTTTTACCTGCCCACGCCCTCATAATGCCATCTAAACGCCCCCAAATTTTCTCTGAGTCTTCTACAGCCCCCCTAAAAGTCTAAAACGCTCCATAATTTTCTCTGGGACTTCTACCGCCCCCCTGAAAGTCTGAAACGCCCACAAGGGGGTTATCGCCCACGTTGAGAACCTATGATCTAAAATCTGAACGGTATTGGGACGAGACCACGCTGCATATTCAAATCTAAAAGTTAACCACAAGATAATTAAAATGTACACCTTTAAGAAACCAAATTTTGCGACCGCAATTTGAAAAAAGATTCTGAAGCCTTATATTTTTTTTATTAATTATTTTTACATGAAACGACAAAAAAGTAAGGCGGTTATACATTTGTCTAATAAAATGTGTACGTGTTTTTTTTTTTATTTTTTCGTCACCAGTAATTTTAGAGAAAAAACGTAAATTGAGCCATTTTAAAAACTTTATAAAGTTTGCATTCAATAATTAAATTATTTTTAACTATATCTACAATTTTAAAGCGTATTTTATCGCCTTTCAAAAACAGTTTCTAGTTTTCGGATAGGTATTAACAAATATTCCATTTATTTGTATTTTATTGCAAAGCGGAAATATTATGACCTACTGAAAAATATGGTCGAGGCCTGAGAGTTAAATTCTTTCACTACAAACTCCACTTTATGTTTTCATTAACCATCTGTTTTTTATGTATATAATCTGAATTTTATGTGGAAACTTCGCTGGTTTACGCAACCATGTAACATGTAATTATTTGAATAAAATACTAGCAGACCCGGCCACACGTTGCTGTGGCTAACGAAACACAACGCCACGCCATTACCCATCATTTATAATGCACGCCATCTGTTAAATCAAATCCACAGCAGGCTGCCCGCTGTCCGCTTGCCAGCCCGCTCCATTTATTTGTATATTTCAACCAATTTACACAAAAGTTTGACAAATTATACACCGAAAAATAGTCTTCATGAATCACTCTATCTATTGGTGGAAACCGCATGAAAATCCGTTGCGTAGTTTAAAAGATCTAAGCGTTCAGACAGCGAGAGCGACTTCATTTTATACTATGTAAGTATGTATAACTGTTTATTTCCCTAATAAACTAAAATAAAATCAAAATAATGAGAAGTTGTGAAAATTTCACGACAACTGGAAAAAGTTTATTGATCGAGAGTTTTAGCTAAGATATTAAATTAGGCATATAAAAAAATGGTTCAAAAGAAATCTTGTGACTGACTCATGGATGTACGATATGATAATACTAAGAACTAAAACCAGTCATAAAAGCAGTGCGTTAACCTATGCAGATATAGAATTTTTATTTAAATTATTATTTTGTTATCAAGCTATCTACCTTATCAAAGGTGGTGTAAATTTTCGATATCAGTATTTCCACTAAGATCTACATACATGACAAATTATCACTATTGACAAAGATATAAATATACCTACTGTGTGTAACTAACTAACCATCACGCTGTTTCTCCGCAGGAGTAGGCAGAGGGGAAGGACCGCCAAACAATTCAGTCTCGGCACACACTTTTTCTCATTCACTTTCATATATTGTATCGTACTCGTACGTACTCTTCTGTTATTTTGACTCTTGGCATGGCCGACTCAAGTATCTGATTCACTTGATCGTGCTATGTCTCCCTCGAGCGTCCCCGACTTCATTTACCATTCACAATTGCGTCATATAATATTATCCTTATACTCTCTTCTTCATTCATTCGCTCTACACACCCAAATCATCTGAGGGTCCCTTTCTTAATCTTATTCATTATGCTCACATCAGTCTTGCATTATTTGCGAATCTTCACATTTCTCAAACGATCATACATGGATTTACCAAACACGTCTCAGAGATCTCATTTCCACAGTGTTGAGTTTTATCCTTCCTCTGCCAGTTCCATGCCTCACTGCCATTCATGAGGGTAGGTACCAGCACTCCACTGTGGACTGCTAGCATCGCTTCTTTTGTCAGCGCCAACGGCATTCAGTCCTCCATTAATGGAGTTACCTGCATTTACCCTTCTTCACCAGCTCCAAGGATACATCATTCACAACTATATTGCACACTGTTTTTCGTACTCTCTCTTTCAAACACCATGACTCTAATTATATATACATGTACTATCACTTGCAAGCGATCAAATAGTGAACTAAAAACGCCATAATCGGATTTCAAAATATTTTCAATTGAGTTTCTTCAAAACAATATTCGTTTTTTTTTTTTGTAATGTTAAGCCTAAAAATGGGGAAAAACATACGAAAAGTGATGCACGAACATCATCCTGAAGGTTATACGTAAGTCGTTAATTTTTATAATTTTGTTCACTAGGACGGATTGCTTCACAGAATTTGAACAATTCATCAACTTTGCAAGTTATTTTCAAGTTCGGTAAGAGTTCTATTAAAGTTCTGTTATCATTTTAGTTAAGTGAAACAGTTGGTCAAAACTGATATAACAGCAGAATAGAATCTTCACAGAATTTAAAAATTAATTAACTTTGAAATTTGATGAATTATTCAAATACTGAAAATTGAATTTTGAAAATCTAAAGTTCGAAAAATGCTAGTAGAAGAACAGTCCTGCCTATGATAATTTTCGCCTTTGTTTAAAATTAAACAAAAATGTTTATTGTTTGTTTTTGGTTTTTTCTATAGGTATTTTACTAATGGTTTGCAATGAATAAATTTAGTTATTTTAACGTTAGATAAGTTTTAAGATTTTCACGGCCAAAAGCATTTTCGTTTTTTGTTTTTGGGGTGTTATGCCGTGTTGCGCTACCTCCTTCTTTAGCCAACGTTTCGGACATCGTTGCAGTGTCCATCATCAGGGCAGATCCGGTAGATGTGTAATTTTTAGTCGTAAAGTGTGTGCTTATTTACTTCGAAGCGATACCGTGTCGCCAGCACCACTAACTTTCACCAGTACAAAATAATCGTGCAAGCAGTGGCGTCATCGCCGTGGAACGGAATAGAAGGTTCATTAAAACGTGGTATTTATGCTAGCCAGGGGCAAGTCCGTTTGCGAGATGCCGACGGAAGTGGCTCCATCTCTTAATGAAATCTAAAATTAGAAATCACAATGGTAAGAATTTAAAAAAAAAAAATTACAATGGTTAACTTTCACCAGTACAAAATAATCGTGACAAGCAGTGGCGTCATCGCCGCGGAACGGAATAGAAAGTTCATTAAAACGTGGTATTTATGCTAGTCAGGGGCAAGTCCGTTTGCGAGACGCCGACCGAAGTGCCACTTCGAGAAAAAACCAAAAAAACCAATAAACATTTTTGTTTAATTTTAAACAAAGACGCCGACCGAAGTGCCACTTCGGTCGGCGTCTCGCAAACGGACTTGCCCCTGACTAGCATAAATACCACGTTTTAATGAACTTTCTATTCCGTTCCACGGCGATGACGCCACTGCTTGTCACGATTATTTTGTACTGGTGAAAGTTAGTGGTGCTGGCGACACGGTATCGCTTCGAAGTAAATAAGCACACACTTCACGGCTAAAAATTACACATCTACCGGATCTGCCGGATCTGCCCTGATGATGGACACTGCAACGATGTCCGAAACGTTGTCTAAAGAAGGAGGTAGCGTAAAACGGCATAACATCCCAAAAACAAATAACGAAAATATTTTAACGTTTTCATTTTATTTTGTGGAAATTTTTCCTTATATTTAGTAATAGGTATATATAATTACTAGTATTACTAATACTCTTAGTATCGCCCTGGTGAAAGACTACCACTCAGAATCGACCCTGATACACACACCCACTATCCGTGTGTGATTACCAGATCTGAATAGCCAGGTACTTCCCCAATATTATTCTTCCCTTCCTCAAGTCCTTCAGCCGGTCAACATACCACATTTGGAGATGCGTAGTTCTCACTACTGTCGGACAGCTGGGACTTTTGTACGGTGTTTGAGACATTTTTTTAAACATTTTTTTGTTTGTTATTTTTATTTTATTTGGTTTCATTTTACTTTGGCTTCCACATTTTAAATAACTTTTTATGTTTGCACTCGCATCCTTATTATCCATGGTAGTGACGTCACTGGATACAAAGTTATGGTTGTCAAGCTGTACTTAAACTAAGTCAATATTTATAAAATATTTATCAATAATTATTATTATTTCTTTGATAAATACCATAAAGTAGGATTATAATATCAGTATTAGAATACCCAATTATACACGGTGTCTAGAAAATAGTGGCAAAACGGGAAAATAGTGAATTTACATCGTATTTAGAGTCTATTTTGAGGAATAACTTTTTTGATTTGAGCTTTTGTTTTCGAGTAAATCCAGTCCGAAGTTGGAATATTTTAGTCAAACTTTGAAGAATTTTGGCTGTTTATTGACTTTTAAAACCCGTATAATCATAGGTGACCAAATTTGTACCATTTCATAAAGGTCTAGTTTACTTAAATCGTTGTATCTCCCTTACTGTCATTGTGAGAAATATGATCTAACCGGTGTTAGAAAGAGAAAACTCTATGCTTTATATTAAAATGTAGAATTTAGCCGTAGAAAAATTCAAATTTGCACCTCCATGAAACCAAAGTTTCCGATAGCAATTTGAAAAAAATGTTTAAAAAACGAGAATTTTTTATTAATTATTTTTTAATGAAACGACAAAACTTTATATGATAATAACGCTTATAAAACATTTATCTAATAAAATATGTGTATTTTTTTTCTTATCACTTATTTAAAAAAGACTTTCCTTATCACTAATTTTAGAAAAAACCAAAGGTGAACCATTTTTGAAACATATTTATGTTTGAATTAGATTTTTTAATATTAAAAAAATTGTATGTTTATTTCTAATAGCAACATTGAAAGTTTATTCAAAAACACCTTTTAGTTTTCTGATGCATTCAGAAACATTGCATTTATTTGGGTTTTATTGTGAAACGGAAATTTTTACTCCGTATGATTTAAATTCACCGGTTTCGCACTTATACCATTAGTTTCCGGACACCGTATTAGCATATGGAGACATTCAGGCCATTGTTATTTGCGTTTATTTCTAAGTACGAAACAAGTGTAATTTACAATGGAAAACCTTGATTGTTACGATATTGATAATCTAGGCTTATCTAATATTAATTTAGTTCTAAGATAATGATATTATAGTTTACCCAGCAGAGGACCGTTGTAAATCAACAATAAATAATGTTTACAATGTTAAATTTTTCCAGTATTTTTCCCTTATGCACATACCTTGATTAAAAGAAAGGAGATTTTGGGTGTTTCACAAGCCATGTAATTCCTAAGCCTTAGAGGTAATCGTATGTTTTTTTTTTTTTTTCAATTATTTCTGGCTTTCACCCTTCAAGGGTGTTCTAGGCCATCATTTATAATTACAGAGAAAGGAAAGGTGAATTTATATATTAATTTTATTTAAATGTGAAAATTTCAGAATTTTATGGCAGATTGGAGTAGAGTTCAGACTTAGAAGAGATGAGATGTTGAATGGAGGAGAGGCAATTTTTGATAACGCTTGATAGAAGAGAGGATATTTATTTAGAGAGGGACAATCAAAAAATATGTGATCTAAAGTTCCCACATCTAGACCACAGAACGTACAATCTGGGGAGTCAAGCACATGAATTTTATAAAGGTGAGAAGGAACGGAACAATGTCCGATTCTCATACGAATAAGTAAGGAAATTTCTTTTTTGGAAAAATGGGGGAATTTTTGAAACCACGGTTTTGATGGGATAGTCCTTTGTATTGAGGCGTAGCGGGCACCCTTGGATTGACTAGCAATGTTCCAATACTCTGTCCAAACATTGCGGGATCTATCTTTGATGATGGAAAAAATATCAGACAGGGGAATATGGTTTACGAGGGTAACGGTAGGGTTAGACGCTCCTTGTTTTGCCAAGGAATCAGCAATATCGTTACCCACTATGCCAACATGTCCAGGAATCCAAATCAGAGTGAAAGTTTTTCCAGAGGTTTGAATGGAGGTTATCAATACTCGAATAAGACATACAAAGTGATCATCAGGATGAAGAAGAGGACTTGTTTTAAGTTTTTGGAGGGAACTGAGAGAGTCAGAGAGAACAAGAGAATGTTCAAAATTATTTTTTATTATATATTTGAGAGATTCAATAATCGCAATGCACTCGGCAGAAAATATTGAAAATTGGTTTGAAATTGAATAAAATATTCTTTCATTAGAATTATTGTGGTAAACGTTAATACCAATACCACAGTTAGGAGAGTCCGGAGATTTGGAGCCATCAGTAAATAAAAGAGAAGAGTTGGGCCATTTAGAAGAAATAATGTCATTGAACATATTATTGACAGTACGGGCTGGGAGATTGGAATGACTTTTAAGGATGCCGATCCCTTCTAATATCGTTGGGGATAGGGTGACGTGACTATATTTTAATTTGTACAAAGGAAGAAGATCATTTTTGATAATTTGAAGCTCTGAGAGAGAGCGAAAATTTTTGCAGATGGCAGGGAGAGGTTTAGTTCGAGCTCTGATTGTAGATGAATGTGTTGAGTCGTTGAACAACGAGACTCTGGGAATAATCTGATGACTTTTAGAATTTAAACATTTAAGAACAAATTTGTCAGCAAATAATTGACGTCTTAAATAAAGAGGAGGATCAGAACATTCTACTTGAAGGGAATTGATGGGCGACGATTGCATCGCGCCAGTTATTATTCGCAATGACTTAGATTGAATTTTGTCTAATTTACTGAGTGCATTTTTGGATGCAGTACTAAAAAGTGGGCAGGCATAGTCGAGATGACTTCGAATAAGTGCATTGTAGAGCAACTTAATGCAGATAGGATGAGCACCCCACCAAACGTCAGTCAATGATCTGATAATATTTAAATTTTTTTCACATTTAGTAACTATATTATTAATGTGGGAAGACCATTTAAGTTTCCTATCAAATGTTACTCCCAAAAATTTTACTTCGGAAGCATTGGGGATTGGAGAGTTTTTAAATAAAATTTGAACAGGGGGGTTATTATGACGATTTGAGAAGGTAACACACTGACTCTTTTGTACTGAAAGTTCAAGACCATTTAAAGTAAGCCATGTGCAAAGGGCATCCATGGCTTCATTAAGATATTTGACGGCGGATGGAATGATTTTGGATGATAAGAAGAAAGCTATGTCATCTGCGAACTCAACAACTTTTACTTGAGGGGGAATGGTGACATGCATATCGTATGTGTATATATTATACAGTAAGGGGGATAATACATCGCCTTGGGGTAAACCCTTCCAAATTGACCTACTCTGAGGAGTAACATCTGGTAGCTCAATGAAAATTTTCCTATCGAGAAAAAGATTAATAATAGATTGGACAAACATGAGGGGTAAGCCAAGGCCTAAAAGTTTTTTTTTAAGAATTGGGATGGAAACATTGTCAAAGGCGCCTTCTATGTCTATAAAGACTGCAAGACATACTTCTTTGTTAGAAATGGATAAATTAATATCAGTGCTGATGATGGCAAGGTTATCTTGTGTAGATTTCTTTTTCCTAAATCCAAATTGGGATGGAGAGAGAAGATGATTACTCTCGACAAAAAATTCTAACCGGTTTTTAATTAATTTTTCATAAATTTTACTAAGGGTGGATGAAAGAGCAATTGGCCTATAGTTGGATCCAGAATTGGGTGATTTGTTTAATTTTAGAATTGGGATGATTATTTGAGAACTCCAGTCATCAGGTATTATGCCAGTCTGGAAGATTTTATTTAAGATGCTTAAAAAGTGATTTAGAACATTATCATTACTATTTTTGATAATGCTATAAGGTATACCATCTCTGCCTGGAGATGAGTCCTTGACTGTTGATAAACAATTTTTTAATTCAATTAAAGTGAATGGAGAGTCAAGCCAATGATCAGACATAGGAGTGTTGTGGATTGGAGTTATTTCATCTAAGTTAGGTACAGAAGGGGGGGCAATTTTGTCCAAGAACTCGTCTATCCATTTAGAATGAGAAGCTCGAGGAGATGTTGGACTGAAGGAGGATCGAAATCTTCGAATCATAGACCAAACTTCCGAAATTGGAGTGTTCGGAGATACTGAACTGCAGAAGTTGTACCACCCGGATTTTTTTTTTGACCTCAATACCCTTTTGGCATTGCCTTCGGCATTTTTGTATATGAGATAGTTCTCCATAGTCATATTGTGACGATAGGAAAGAGATTTAGCTTTCCGAATTCTCACTACTTTGGAACATTCCTCATCCCACCAGGGAGTTGGAGGGAGTTTTTTGAGAGATTTGGTTTTAGGGGGAGGATTTGATTTATTGATTGCAGTTACGAGCATTGATTTGAAGTTATCGTAGTCATCTTTGACAGATAATGTATCGGTATAGGATAAATTTTGTATAAACTTATCCATATGTGAGTTAAATTCGTCCCATTTGGTGTGTTTTGTTTTAATCTTTGTCGAAATATGGGACTTGTCTGAATGGAAAGAAGTTTGATAAGTGATGGTGATCGGGAAATGATCACTGGAGCAAGAGTCGGGGGACACCACCCACGAGGAGAGAGGTGCCAGATTAATAGAGCATATGGAGAGATCCACTGCACTGGGGTTTGTGTTGGGGCGAGAGATTCTAGTAGGAGATCCGTCATTCAAAAGAAAAAGGTTGGATTCATCTAGGAAATCCATCACACTTCGACCATCTCGATCACAGAAAGCAGAACCCCAGACGGGGGAATGGGCATTAAAATCACCCAATAAAAAGAAAGGAGGGCTTAGTTGACGGACAATTTGCAACCACGCTTGTTTATTGAAGTGCGATGTTGGGGGAAGATAGATAGAAACAAAGGAAGTGTCCTTTATTTTAGCTGCAACCATTTGAAAGTCAGCATTGGGGGGTTTGATATTATTTATTGGGAAAAACGGAAGGGATTTTTTAATAAAAAGGGCAGCACCACCGCCCGTACCTTCCGGGCGATCATCGCGGAGACAGGAGTACCCTCCCACATTAAAGTGGGTGGATGGAGTAAACCATGTCTCCGAGACAGCAGCCACAGAAACAAGGTTTGAATTTAATAGGTTAAGAAGGTTTGATTTGTTAGAAATAGCACTGCGGCTATTCCACTGAAGAATTCTGACATCTTGAAGAGCCATTTTGAATAAATGATTTTAAAGTGGAAATAATAGAAGCAGCGTTGGACGGTAGATTAGTTTGAGAAGAAATTAGGTCAATTAGAAGCATAATAAGAGTTTGAATAAATGAAGAATTATCTTGGGAGAGTTGTTCAGAAAGCTTTTGATAGTTTGTTGAGGATGAATTATAATTGTTTGCGCACCCATTTGTGGCGTGTGAAAGAGGAGAACCATTGGGATTTAAGAGAAGTGAGTTGTGTTGTTGCTGATCGTATCCACGAGCCTGTTTAGAGATAGGGTTTTTGTATGTAAATTTTGTTGAACGGGAAGATGTTGAGGAGGAGGCGAGAGGGTTGGATGAAGAGTTACTGGATAAAACCTCGGAAAATGATTTTTTGACAGGCGGGAATAATTTAGAAGCCTGCAGAAAAGACAAGTTCTCAGAGGCCATAGAAATTTTTATATTTTTTTGGCGAGATTGTTCGGGGCAAGAAGAGTTAATGGCGGAATGAGCGCCTAAGCAGTTAAAACATTTAGGTGAAGAGAGAGAAGAACATTGGTCAGCCGAGTGGTTTTCTCCACATTTGAAACATCTGGGAGGGGATCTGCATGCAGCTTTGGTATGACCAAAACGGCAGCAGTTGTAACATTGAGTGGTGGGATAAGTGTACATTTCAACTGGTAAGGAGTTGAAAAATAAATAAATATGGGAGGGAAGAGATTGTCCTTCGAATGTGATGACGACAGATTGGGAGGGCTTCCAGGAAACGATGCCCTCAGAGGTGTCCTTATAATTTAGCCTCCTGGCTTTTATGGGATTGCCGATATGTTGGGGGGTTGAAAGTGAGGACAGGATTTCTGGAATGGACAAATCGGTCGAGATACCCCTGACCAGGCCCATTCGAGTGACATTGAAAGTTGGGATGTACGCCTTGAATTTAGAATTTGATGAAATAAATATATTTTTGATAAAGTTGTTGGCGGCTGAACCTGACAGGAATTCAACAGAGATTCGGAAGCGACCCTCGGCTTTAACACCTCCAGGTTTAATCGAAAGGTTCTTGGTATTTGAAAGAAATTTGCCAAATTCAAGAGGATGGATGGTTTTACCTTGTTCAGTTTTTTGCGCATATACAATGTAGGGGCCACGGGAATGAGTAGAGTAAAAGATTGTTGGAGGAGGTTGAGGAAGAGCTGGAGGGGACTGAGGAGACAAAGGCGAATCATGTTTTTTTGGGGAAAGGGGACTAAATTTTCTTTTTTTAATTGAGGTTAGGATGACAGATTCATTGTCTGAAATGTTTGAATGTTCTGAAAAGTCTATTTTATCTGAAATGTCACC
Organism: Limnephilus rhombicus; assembly: GCA_929108145.2. NCBI lineage: Eukaryota > Metazoa > Arthropoda > Insecta > Trichoptera > Limnephilidae > Limnephilus > Limnephilus rhombicus. The sequence continues at coordinate 47,944,520 of OV815288.1, forward strand.
ATCTGGAGGGTCAGGAGGTGGATCTGGGGGCTTTGTAAGGGGTACAGGAGGGAAATCCTCCTCCATTGTTCAAAGAATTACAGCTAATATAAAAAGTGACAGAAGTAAAAAAATTATATAAATATCTGAAAATGAGCAGCAAGAAGTGACTCCTGGAAGATCAGGGGGGAGAAGATTCCAACACACTAAACTTTTTACAGCCAAAACACAATAAAAAGATTGGTTTAAGAATATTTTTTGAAAGAGCAAAACAAAAGAACTGATGACAGCCAAATGTTATTGTTGCGACCGTAATCGTATGTTGCTGGATGGAAATTTGAGTTTGAATCTCAGCGTTTTGACAACACGTCTGTTTGGTGAAAAGTATACTTTAAGTTTGTTGCTTCCAACCTAGAGACTCTCGTATAAAATATACCCTGATTGCCAAATGTTTTCAATCAAACTGACATTTTTTTACATAGCACATTTGGTGGGCAGGCGCAACCGCTTTCAAGATCCGGACGTATCTCACATTGCACCAGAAAGCGATTCGAGAGCCTTACCGCCAGACTACGCCGGCCGTCAACTACATTATAGTAATCTATAGTCAACTACATTATAGCCATCTATAATGTAGTTGACGGCCGGCGTAGTCTGGCGGTAAGGCTCTCGAATCGCGATCCGGAGGTCGCGGGATTGAATCACGGCCGTGGCAAATAAATTTTATTTGATTAATTTGTGCTATTCACAATTTATTCATTGAAAAATAATATATAGTAGGTATATATGCGGCACGTTCCAGAGTGGAAGATATTCTCAGTATCGACCTGGTGTAAGACCACCATTCGGAATTGAAATGTTGTTTGAAATGGCTTTAGCCGTGTTTGGTGACCAGATCTGAAAAGTCAGATACTTCCCCACCTTCCTATTCCCTATCTCCTTCCTCTTCCCACCACCTTCAGCCTTACAGCATACCCCAATTTTCAGCAAATAGTACCTACGTTAGATCTATGTATACCAGATCTATAAGGATTGATAGGAAAACTTTCGGTAACTTCTCATCGTTCTCTAGCTTGACTGCAGATCGACAACGAATAAGTAACAGTTCACAATGACTAAATATTCTTAATATATTCGACATCAACTGTTGTTTGTTCGTTAGCGATCTGCAGTTATCCTTGGGAACGATGAGAAATTTCCGAATTTTATCATATCGATAGACTGCGTTAAGGTGTCCGGTGATGTTAGTACTCCAAGACCATTTTTGCTAGAAATGATTTTTATGATTTATTTTTCGAAGAAAACTTCTTCGGATAGGTTTTCACTTTGTGATGACATTATTTATTTTAAGAAAAGACAAACAACTTTGTTTACATCACTTTTATTTGTACACAATCTACATGTTTCGTGAACGATGTTCACATCATCAGGATCAAATGTATACTAAACTTAAAAATTAAACATAGATCACATATGGGACGAAGGGGTAGGAGGAAGGGGAAGGGGTAAGATTGAGGGGACAATTGGGATTTCAAAGTCATTAGCAGGGAAAGACCGGTTAAGTGGGAAAAGGTTCAAAGGAGGGTTTATAAAAATTTGTAGCTTATTAATTAAGTCTGCTTTATTATTTACATTTTTCCTAATTTCTTAAATCTCTAAATTATTTATCTGTGATGCCTATAACCCGTATGTAATATTTTAAGTCCATGGTTTTTGTCAAAATTATGATCATTTTTTATTAAATGATCTGCGAACTCAGATTCGCTATTGCCATTTAATGCCCTGAGATGTTCTTTAACCCTTTCTTCAAAGTTTCTATTTGTTCTACCTATATAAAAGTAATTACAGTCTTTACAATTTAGTTTATAAACGCCCAATTTTCAATTTTTTTTTGTTTTAATGTCGCTATCTTTGTTGTTAAGGACGAACTTTTTAAATTTATTATTTGTATAAAATGCTGGTTGTATAGTACCGGGAATATATTTACTAATTATTTTTGGCATATTATTATTAACAAATATAATTCTAGGCCATTGATTATTTATTTGTTAAGAAAAAGGGTAAATATATAGTTTTAAGAATTTCTGTTTATTATTTTTATTTATTAGTTGATCTATTAATTTAGCAGAATAACCATTATTAACTGCTATTTGTTTAATAATATTTAATTCCAAAGTGTAATTCGGAACAGACAAAGGAATCGTAATTAATCTATTAATCATAGAGTGAAAGGCCGCGAGTTTTTGAGAATAAGGATGATTTGATGAATTATCTATGACAATATCGGTGTACGTATCTTTACGGAAAATATTAAAATCTATTTTATTACATATTAATGTTAAATTTAAATCTAAGAAATTTAAACTCTTCTCTTTACCTATTTCTAGTGTGAATTGAATGTTTTTATGAAATTTATTTAAAAAATTCAAGAACATGTTCAGTTGCCTTTCTGTTCCTAACCAAATACATATTATATCATCATCGATTTTTATGAGTTTGGTGACTATATTTTAATAGCCAGGTGGGTACTTCCCTACCTACCTCCTCCTCATAACCTTCCCTTCCCCATTCCATTCCTTACATACCACAATTGAGGAAGTCGTAGTTCTACCAGTTTCTGACTGAACTTTTATGCGAAATTCACATGAATCTCACAACCTAAAACACCAAATTTTATATTTAGATACCTAGAAACGCTAGCACAAAAATATTTATTTTAACCTTATTTCAACAAAAATTCTAGTGAAAATGTAGAAATAGACTTGTGAAAAAAACGTTTCATAAAAGTTCATGAATCATGATAACACGAGGATCAAAACATAATTCCAAAGTAACCCGCCGGTAACCGGCTACTAAAAAGTTTTCCGATTCCGATTAAATTAAATACATATTCTATTTTCAGCTGTTTCCTAAATGGGAGAGATAAATTAATTTGGTTAGAAGTTATATTCATTACTTAATATCGGCTTAAGCTTTATGCAGAGGCGTTGTAACTCTCGTAACATTTTTGAATATTATCAAAGTATTTTTTTTTGCGTAGGTTCCACATTCCACAAACCGTTGTAAAAAAAATGTGTGCTAATTTAGACATTACGTAGGTATATCCTTATCTATTGAAATCTTAGATGACCAAATGTACAGTAAAAGGTGCACTGGAATTCGACGACAAACAGATGGAAAAAATCACCCTTCACATTGATCAAAAAAAGTGGTTCGTAGTCTCCCCACTCTCGTATAATTTAATTTTCTGAAGATTTCACTTGTACCGCGTGTGAATTGCACACTCTGATTTTTTAACCGGAATGTCTCATTGAGGTGGCCTGAAATCTTAGCAATATGCGAACCTAAGAACAAGAACACACTTCGAAGTTAAAGTACCCGATAACTTTGAAAAAAAGAGGACTTATATAAATATTGTGAGTCACAAAATTAAGCTCATTCTGCATTAACTACAAATCATAGATTCGTATTTTTGTAATCTTTCACCTTTTACTCCCTGTTGAGTGTTGTGTCGTCCTATTTTGAAATATTTCATTTCTTTTCTACCTTTCATTTTACATTTAAATTCATCTTGGTTAATTTCTGTCAACGGATTCTTTTACTGTCAATTTGACGTCTGTGTCACATTTTATACCAATATTCTACAACAAATTTTTCTTTGCATCATTTTGCCCACGATTTTACTGGAAGTTAAATTGTCAAAACATTTCGAAAATATTGTTATTAATTCCTTTCTAAAACACGTTCATTCCATTTTTAAAAGCCTTTCTGCAGTCAGCATCAAAATCATTTCACGATATTGGCGCCCTCAAAAAGAAGAAGATGGAGAGATGTAATTACGAATGTTGGAGAGAGTGCGCTAATAAAAACGGTAAAATTGAAACGAAAATTGAAAAATGTTTAATAAAACAAGACTCGTTTAAAATAGAGCAAAAATCTCTTGGGAGCTCTCTAAAACAGTATTTAAAGAAACACTGTGAATTTTTTCACATATATAACTTGTAAAATAATTGAAACATACGTGAAAATAATAATTTTCGGAGCATACTTTGCGATTTTTTTCTATCGAGGGAATTTCGTATAATTTGCGATTCGTCATCGCGGCGTGGGGAATGTATAGATATTATCTTAAAAAATAACATAATTTTTTAAGAGCTTAAAAACATCAAATGTTTAGGGGGATATGTAAGAAATCGGTAGAAATTCGGGTAGCGGCGGCTTAACTGAACTTTTAAATGCAATCAACAATAAGTCAGTAAATGAACACAAGTGTTTAATTCCGAATCTAACCTCAATCTCTGACTGTACGAATAACCGCTTGTTTATGAAACAAAGAAGTCATTCAAGGAGATGTCTCACAAATGACTCCAGGCCTCAGAGACGGGCAAGGGACCAAGCACGCCGTTGAAATGGCGTACGTCAGAAATTGTCTCAAGTTTTAAATAATATAATTTTTTATTATGTAGAATTAAAAAACAAACAACAAAACAAGAAAAAGTAATTTAACCACAACACCAAATAAATGTGTGCCACAGATTTGGTACAGTTTTCGATTTATCTCCGAATAACAACTGCCTCATATACTAGGTACAGACGTTTTATAGAAGGATACTGGTATTTGTAATCTATTACTTTTCATCCCTTCGATTTGCCTAAGTCAGATATCTCTGAGAGGCGGGTTCGGACCCGGAATAAGCGAGTGAGTGACGCGGGTAGCTGCGAACTTGAAATGGGAAAGTAAGGTTAGGTTAGGACCCATTCAGAATTCAAATGTAACCTTGGTGAGGGTAGCGGCTAGTACGGGGGTTGAATTTTAGATTTCCCCATCCCTTAGCCCTTAGCCTCTTAACGCTTATATTCTTGGATCTCTTTTTAGAGATCGGAGGGAATTTGATTTAGTGTTTAATAGGGTAAGTAATTATATCCTGTACCCAGAATTTTTAATAAATATGCTATACATAAAATGTAGTGCCAAATGTAACACAGGTGATTTTCTTGGTTTAGCTATTGAAAACTTAAAGAATTCAGTAAACGCCCGCGCCACTTACCGGCGTGCAAAAAAAAAAATTAACACCAGCCGAAGTCCCCGGCGTTGACGGGCCTTACGAGTTTTTCGAAATCAGATGTTGACAGGTCAAGTGTGCAAAATTTCATCAATATCAGAATGAAACTGTTCGAAATAAAATCAATAAAACTCTGAAAACATTTGAATAAAAAAACAAAGTAGGGCCCACCTATCCGCTCACCCTCCACAGACACTCTTATTTATGCATTGAGTAGCAACACGTAGCCGAAGGATTTGAACCAGCGATTCCAGAGCGTATTTGGAGTAAAAAATGTACATGTCATTGTCATTTTGATAACCGATGATATTTTTTTCTATTAAAAAAAAAAAACGAGTCGTCAATATATGTTGCGACGGGATCAAGAGATACGCGCGCTGTTTCGTGTGCTACCGTGCTGCTGGAACGAGACGAAAGGCTTATCATGTTACCCGCCGCCACGTTATATCCGAATACTCAGCTACGACGTGAGATGGAAAAAGATGTTAAGTGTTTTTAATTTACTGGAGAACCAACCATAGGTCACCCAAAATAGTTCCCTACGTTTGGTGATGGTTAGGCATTACAATATGTTTATTTTCTTTATTCGAAAATTTAAATATATACCTATATTTATATCACAAGGATGACAGTTAGGTACTCTTTGGATTTAACAAAGACACCTAAACAAGTAAATAACTGACATCGTCTTTTGTATGGAAAATTTTATTGTCATTGTGAAAACTAGTTGTGTATTAATTGACAAATATCATCTCTTGTGCAAGTTTCAAGTCACAAAAGGATTGCACTGATTGAACTTAACTATTGATTGGATGAAATTACGGAGGCCTCCAAGCTACAAAAACTACAAAACAAGGTTGGTGGATCTTTTATTTTCCCTGGAGTTTTCTTTGCGCCACTCTTTGTGATATATTTGTCCGCGCGAGTAGAGTTTTCATAATCAAATATGTGAGTATTAGGCTCAGAGGGTCTGGGGTTATTTATACACCTCAGGCTCGCATATTATAATGGGCCGGGTAAATTTTATTTAATTATTTGAAATAATTTAAAAATTCGCATTTTCCCCATTGTGTCAGACAATAAATTGAACCTGCTTTAGTGGAAGCTAAAGTCAAAGCCCTATTTCACCGAAGAGCCTGGACAAGGCTTTGGAATGGGGACACCCGACATTAGCTCCAGGCAGAATGGGCCTAAAATCGACTGGCAAATTGAGTTCGATTGTGGTTATAAATAACTTACGCCACTGGTCGAGACAAAACGTGTATTCAGTATGATTACATATATATAGTACTACAATCACTGGATTATCTGAATTCTCGAAAAATCAGTACCAATTTTGAAAATATCAATTACAATCACTTTGCAATTATTAATTTATTACCTTCTGAAAGATGGGTTTGATTGCGTCGGCTAAACTAATCATTTGTTTTTTAAAAATCCATTTTTATACAATTCTGTCGTTGGCAGATTTATATTTATTCAATTTGAGAGGCGGATATGGGCACCGCCGCCCCGAGAACCATTTATTGGATAACGAACACCTCTGCCCAAAGATATTGGAATATATAGACCACCGCTCCAACATCTTCTCTTACGGCATCATTCTTTGTCTGTTTCACCGCAGGTCACCCCAAGTGGTACGCTGCGTTTGGTGAGTGCTCGGGTTCATGGGGTGAGGATGTGGGGTGGGTTAATGGTGGCGGATGCGTCTGCCCACTAGCATGGTATGCCGGATTGAGAGAGGATGTTGAGGGAGATCCTTTGACTTTTTCAGCCGTACTCTCTCGGAACATAGCCTTGAAATCGCAGTGGGAGGGTTGGATTGACCTCCAGATTCCTACCCACCCTTCATACCCTTTTCTTTCCTAAAAAGACCCTCCACACAGCATCCCCAAATATGACATATGCCCTGAGGGGAATTATTTTCCTCAGGGCCTCCTGTGTGGAGCTAATGTAAAAGGAAAAAAATAAAATTGCGGAAGAAGCTAACTATAAAATATAAACGATATATGAAGCAGAATAAGACACAGAAATATAAAAAAGGTAACGGTAGCAACTCGGAATCGAACCCAGGATATGTTACCTTACCGGGACATAGAGCCTTATCAATTCGGCCATTGAGACATATTCATTTTTCGTCATTTTTTCGATTTCATATTTGAAATCCGAATGATACATTGATGGATGTAACTTTCTAAAATTATTCCAACAAAAGTTATTTCCACTTGGTGGAGCGAACAATGCAGCAATTTTGACACGTGATTTCATTCAAAATCAGAGTCCAGAATGGTCTAAAGTAAAAAGGACTGATGTATGATGAATTGCTTGAAAGTCTAAAGAATTAATGTATTTACAAAGTGACGTTATGTTGTCTGATTGCAAAAACTATAAATATATAACATGAAATGTAACCTTGTGCATATTAGTTTTTATACTAACTTAGTATAAACTAACTAGTTTTTATACTAAATTAGTTTAAACTAACTCTTACGTAAAAAAAGAATTGAAACTCATCTATGATGCTACTATGTGCGGATCACTTCTAGACTATGCATCCTTAGGTTGGGGTGGATGTGTAAAAACTGTTTTGGACAAATTAGCAAAAGCTCAAAAATCAATACTAAGGGTAATCCTCAAAAAACCATTTAGATATCACAGTGATGCACTATTTGAAGACTTACAAGTTCAGGATATTAGACAACTGTTCATGAGAAAATTAATTTTAAACACCCATAAACAACGCCACCTTTACCCATCTCTTAACCACTCTCACAACACCCGACACTCACGGAGAAATCCAATTGTAACACTCACAACCAAAACATCTCTCGCTTAAAGACACTTCACTTTCTTAGGTCCAAAACTATACAACTTCATGGCTGATGCTTGGAAAATGGAAAGCACAGTTGTTCTTTGTAAATTGACCACTACTTGGTTTCAACAATTAGGGAGAAAGGAGAGTGAACTTTTACTACACAAAAAATAAAATCAAACACAAACCAAAAACAACAACAAAAATTCCAACAAAAAATGAACCAAGTAAAGATACCCCTATCTTGTAATCTATATTATTATGTGTATGTATGTATGTACCTACCTTTTACTTTTAAATTAGAAAGCAGCAGAGCTGTCAATCTTATGTTTCAATTGCATATTTTATTTTATTATATCTCTTCTCTTTTTTATTCATATTTATACAAAATATGTATGTAGGCTTATAATATGCAATGTAAACACCTAGGTATATATATATATATACCTATTATTTTAATAACTATGCCTAGCAAACTATAGTAATAATCCATCATTAATTGTTTATTTTATTTTACTTTGTTGTTTCAGTTCGCTTTCTAGCTCTCACTATGCAAAATATGTACGTGAGACTATAATATGAAATGCAAACACCAGTTACCACCTTATATTTTATCATTTGCTTGTAAATACATTTTTATTTATTATTATTATCATTTCAAAAACTATGATAAACAATCCACGGCTATTTTATGTTTAAATTGGATATTTCATTTTTATTTTATATTCTTTCTCTACTTTTTATTTCAACATTTTTTTTTCTTTTTTTGTACAAATCATATGTTCATACCCATAATAATTTGACTGTCCTAAAACGGGAATACTCCAGTTGGGCAGCCAAAATTTAATAAATTATGTATATAAATGTACAATATTGTGCTAAATAAATAAATAAAAAATAAAAAAATAAAATAAGAGAATGGATGAAAAGAAAAAGACATAGGTTGTACTTACTTGCCAAGAGCAGGGATATCATAACTCAGCTGCGCAGAGCTCTTGACGGACGCAACGGCCGCGGTGAGCAACAGTCCCCGTTTGTCGAACTCCTGTCGCATGGCCTGCAGCAGGAGGGCGTGGGCAGAGATGTCGGCCGACCCCGCGACCGAATCGCGCTGTCCGGGGTACTCCCAGTCGAGGTCGAACCCGTCGAAGCCGTACTTTACGGTGAATTCGGCGGCGTTCTGGGCGAATTTGGCGCGCAGGGTGGCGTCGTTGGCAACCTGTAAAAATAACAATACGTTATTGAAGGGGTTGAGGCAGTGCTTCACTGTGGAGTAGGTAAGCGGCGCGGCGTTTTTAGAGAAAGTAGTGGAACCGTATAATGATGAACAGAATAGTTAAAAGGTCTTAAAATTGGGTCGAAGTTGTACGTCACTTTGAAGTCGGGCGCATTCTTGGTGAATTCGGCGCGCATGGTGGGGTAGTTGGCAATCTGATTAAGAAAACAATTAAGTTATGGAAGGGATTGATGCAGGCTTCACCATTGGAGAAGGTAATGGAACCTAGAATGATGGACAAATTTGTAACAAGGTTTTACAGAACGGGGTCAAAGTCGTCGAAGTAGTACTTCACTATGAAGTTTTTTTTTTTTTTTTTACATGAGCTCCACACAGGAGGCCCTGAAGAAAATAATTTCCATCAGGGCCTATGTCATCTTTGGGGATGCTGTGTAGAGGGTTTTTTTTAAGGAAAGGAAGGAGAGGAGAGTTCTGGGAAGGAAAAGGGTTTAAGGGGTGGGTAGGAATCTGGGGTTCAGTGTGTCCCGGTCATCCGCCTCCAAGACCTAGACAAACCTCACCCCATGAACCCGGGCACCCCTGCTAAATCACCAAACGTAGCGAACCACTTGGGGTGACCTATGGCAGAGGTGTTGGTTATCCAATAAAGGTTCCCGGGGCGGCGGTACCCATTCCCGCCTCCCAAATTGAAGTCGGACGCGTTCTTGGTGAAAGTGAAGAACACATTATAAGGTCATACAATAGAGGCCAAAGCTGTTATGCATGGTGAAGACGACCGAGTTCTTGACGTTTTTGGAGCAAAATAAGTACTTGCACTGTATTCTCGAACACCTGATGCTTTTGGATTTTTTTTGCATGCTTATTCACAAAAAACAACAAACTTTCCCAGCTAATGAAAACCTGACTTTTTTAAATTTCTTTCTACTACCATAATTATAAGCGAAAAATATTGCTAATGACGGGGAACTTGGCTAGCACTGGTTTGAACCCGCGCCCGCGTCGCCTGTCTTGGAAACCGATGCATTGGACCACTTGACTAATAACTGGTCGTAATTTAAATTAATCGAACCATCCCACGCACTATGCTTTGGCTACTATTCGTAGATCGACCGTGAAGATTTCTACTAGATGGGTACCTACTTAAGTATTGTTTTTTCTTCAGAGATTTATTTTTTGGTGTGTTATTGTTTTTTCGTAAGATTTCCAAGAATTATAATATCACCAATAAAGTGAGATGTTTATTTGTTTTCTTTTTACTTTATCGTCTTATTAAATCAAATATCAGTATCTTCATCCACTGACGTAGAAAACTGATATCTACATGAGTGCTTAAACGACTTATATTATATATCCATTCCTATTTCTATGCGTGACGAGAGCGTTATGAAAAGTGTGATCGGGCGAGGCGAACGGTCGGGCGAGGCGAATGGAAGATGAGAGGGAGACATAAGTTAGTGAAGTTTTTCTTCAGTCGCGTGGTCTAAAGCACACTCGTTTTTTTCCTAACATTAGTATATCAATAGATGTGTTGAGTTTTTATAAGTTAATGTGTACTTTTGCCTTTTTATGAATAAAAATATAATGAAAATGCAGATGTGACTATCAAACATAGGTGGCTAAGGGTTAAATAGCCTACCGCCAATTGTACATCAGTATTTAAGACTGATTTCTTGACCAAATACATATTTGCACTCCGTTCTAGAAACGTTATTTGCAATGGCTTTAAAGTATCGGGTCGATAAAGCGTAATTACCGATGTTTACCCAGCCACGTCCACACTGTTGATAGCCAGACCGATATTGGCAGAGAATAAATATGACATCGATATACGCTGGCAATACTGGCGGAGGTATTTATGGATTTACATTCCTTAACGTTAAACCACTATGTAAACATTAAAAATACTGGTAAACCATTTTGTTTTTATACTGACTAAATTCGCTTTAACCATTGTAATTCTAATTCTAAAACTCTTACCATTATGATTTCTAATTTTTAGAATTCGTTAAGAGATGGAGCCACTTCCGGAGGCAATTCGCAAACGGACTCGCCCCTGGCTAGCATAAATACCAAGATTTAGTGAACTTTCTATTCCAGTCCGCTCTTGTTACTCGAGGAAGCAACAGTTCAAAAATCGAGCTCCGAACAGTGCACCGCGTTCCGAACAATTTATTTTCAAATCATTATTCGCGTCATCTGGTTCTTTTGTTTCCTTCCATTCTCATAGTAATTCGTTCCATCAGTTTCTAAACAAAATCAATTTTCATGGTGACAAAATATTGAGCTGTCAGCTTTCAAAGCAGTGTTGTGTTTTTCTTTTTTATTTTACCGAATCCAAGCCTGCAGACCCCCGCTTACACATTGACCTTCCACAGTCTACCTTCCTTACTATTGACCTACGCATAACACCCTGGATTTGATGTCTACACTCCACCAACAACTTGCCGCCGTGGGTGCTACAGAAGCACAACTTGAAGAATTTTTGGCAAAAAAATCTAAGGTAACGAGGTCCAGACGCTCAACTGCTCTATACCTAAAGCACTTCGGAAGTGAAGAAGATGTCTCCGACTACTCCTTAAAAACAACAACAACTCCCACCCTCACTACGTCTTTGACCTCCGTCTCCACTTCCACCTTGACTTCTGCTCCCTTTTCAACAGCTCCCACCTCTTCGACAACCACCTCCAGCTCAACATCAACCGCTCCATCCTCTTCTGTAAACTCATTCCCCCCGCTATGGGTGACTCCAGCTCACAAGAAACGAAGGGCGTGCGCTTCTCCTCCTCCGTCCACCGAAGTTATAAAAACCTCAAATCGTTTCTCCGCCCTTGCTACAGACGATGAAATTGCACCACCGCCACTTCTAAATTCCGTGTCTGACTCCGCCGCAAATAAAACCGATACCACAAAAACGAGGCCTATTAAGATCCCTCCAATTTTTATAAAATCGGAAAAAAATTGGAGCCTCCTGGAAAAGCGCCTCTTGAACGCTGGGGTTAATATAATTAACGCAAAGGCCATTCCAACAGGGGTGGTTCTAAATACCGGCGACTCCACCAGCTTCCGGCTGGCTACAAAGATGCTTCAAGAGGACACAACCCCCTTCCATACATTTCAGCTTGCAGAAGAAAAATTAACCAAGGCGGTTCTGCGAGGGATTCCGACGACAATTAGCGAAGAAGAGGTCCGCCTTGAACTTCTAGATCTCAACCTCCCAGTTAATTCTGTAACTCGGATGAGATCCGGGCCAGACAGGAAAAACATTCCTCTAGTCCTTGTACAACTGGATCATGGTGAGGCGGGACAAAAAATTTTCTCCCTCACTTCCCTCTTTCACCTCAAGATAAGAGTCGAGTATCTTAATAAAAAAACAGCTCCCTCTCAGTGTCACCGCTGCCAGCATTTTGGACACTCATCCATGATGTGCCACCTGCCTCCCCGCTGCGTCAAGTGCGCGGGTGATCATTTCACGCAGGAATGCAAGAAGCAGAGAGAAGATGGTCCCGCCACATGCGCAAACTGTTCTGGAGCCCATCCGGCAAATTATAAGGAATGTCCGAAAAGACCGTCTCCACAACCTATCTTGCAAACCGTACGTAATGCCACTTTCACCTCGCATAGCACAAATCCCTCTTTATCATACGCGCAGGCCACTGCCCAAACCCCATTAACGTCCACATCACCCTCAGCTCCCTCAACGTCAACCTCCCACACACCTCCTTCCACCCCCTTCAATATTTTTGAATTTTTCAAAAATTTCAATTTCTCTAAGGTTGGCGATCTTCTTTCTGACCTCATCCCCAAATTTCAGTCTGCCACCTCACCGGCAGACTACATATCTATCATTTTCTCCGCCGCCCCTCAGATTTTTTCACTTTTTTCAGTGTAAATGGCTAGCTCTACTACCATGCCCTCCGTGCTACGTATGGCATTTTGGAATGCTAATGGTCTCTTAAAAAATGTACATGAATTACGTATTTTTGCAAATACACACGCTCTTGACGTTTTACTTATAAATGAAACTCACCTCAACCCATCACAAATGCCAAAACTTTCAAACTATACATTATATAGAAACGACCGCCAAAACACGAGAGGCGGGGGCACTGCCATTTTCGTAAAATCGAAAATCGCCCATAAATACAACATTACACCCACGTTGTCGTCTATTGAGTCAACTTCAATCACAATATATACAAAACATTCAGGCCCATTAAGAATAAACTCCATCTATCACCGTCCGCAAGATAAGCTTGATCCAAAAGACCTCGATACCCTTCTCGATAGCCACACTCCTACTATTCTCGCTGGGGACTTTAACTCAAAGCACCCCAATTGGAATAGTAGGATTACTAACACAAATGGGCGTATCTTACGAAAGTATGCTAGCGCACATCCTGAACTCTTCATCGCGGGCCCAATTGCACCCACACATTTCCCGAACAGCGGGGCTAGACCCGATGTTCTCGATATTGCACTCCTCCACAAATTACCCTGGGTCTACAGTATCGAAACCATAAATGACCTAAGCTCAGATCATAATCCTGTTTTGCTCACTCTTAATCGACTTTCCACTCCAATGACACTGCGCAAATCTATAAAAACTGATTGGACGTATTTCACTCACAGAGTTGGGGAAAAAACAATAATCCCTCAAAATATTTCTGACGGCCTCGAACTAGACAAGGCAGTTGACGACTTTGCCGATATAATCAAATCTTCCATCACCGATGCCTCTAAAACTCTTCCTGAACGTTCCGCCCTTAATCTTAAAAGTGACCTCCCAATCGACATCCAGGAATTAATCTCTACAAAAAACAATCTTCGTCGACACTGGCACAGAAACCGAAATCCCTCAGTCAAAAAAACAATCAATAGAATTCAAGCACTTATTAGAAAGAAACTTTCTGAGCTTTCACACTCCACCTGGAACAAAAAAATTCAAGATATAAATCCACAGGACGGCTCCCTATGGAAATTATGCAAATCTCTCCAAACTACCCCATCCTCAAACCATCCCATTCATACCGAAAACGGCCTCATATTTGACGATCAAGATAAATCGGAGGCGTTTGCCGATAATCTGGAATTTCAATTTAGCCCCAGCTCCAAGCACACCGACCCAGTCCATATAGCAAATGTCAACCACCAAATAGACATAATTTTCGACTCCCTTCCCGGAACAAATGTACATTTCACCACCCCTTCAGAAGTCCGAAGGGCCATAAAACACCGCAGCAACAAAAAAGCTCCCGGTCCAGATGGCATAACAAACTTTGCCCTTAAAGCCCTCCCCCCTAAAAGCATTTTCGCTATTGTGAGCCTCATAAATTCCGCACTCAGACTGCGTTATTTTCCCAAAAGTTGGAAACACGCGCATGTCATTCTCATCCCAAAACCTGGGAAGGACCCGAAATTCTGTGAGAACCATCGTCCCATCAGTCTTCTCTCAAATGTTGGTAAAATATTCGAACAAATTCTCCTCACTCGGCTCTTAAATCACATTCACGAGGTGAAAACCCTCCCTGATGAACAACATGGCTTCAGATCTCAACACTCAACCCTTCATCAACTGCTCAGAGTTTCCGAACTGATTCTAGGCGGCTTCAACTCCCAACGGTCCACTGGAGCCATTTTCCTGGACATAGCCAAAGCCTTCGACAAAGTATGGTCAAACGGACTGCTTCTCAAATTGCACAACACGGACATCGATCCCCAACTCCTCGGTATCTTAAAATCATTTCTTCGGCACCGGACTTTTCAAGTAAAGATCCAAGATGCACTCTCAACTCCCAGATTCATGACAGCAGGCGTCCCGCAAGGATCCCTGCTTTCCCCCACCCTCTTCAATATTTACATACACGATATACCACTCACAGAGAACCAACATTCGTATAAAGCTTTGTACGCTGACGACACCGCCATTATGGTTCGATACAGTTCTCCCAGGATGATCACACATCGCTTACAACATAACATAAACATACTCCAAGACTTTTATAACAAATGGCGTATAGACGTGAACCCTTCCAAGAGCGCTGCTATTTTCTTCTCACGAAGAAAGGTTCGCAGCACTCCTAAAGGCCACGTTTCCATGTACGGCCAAGCAATACCCTGGCAAAACAACGTTAAATACCTTGGAGTCACACTCGACAAAAAACTCACATGGCACACACACATCAAACATACAATTAAAAAGACCAAAAACGCTGCCGCAGCCCTTTATCCGCTTTTACATTATAATAGTCAAACGTCACTACAGAACAAAATTCATATTTACAAATCAAAATTGCGACCCATCATGACTTACGCCGCCCCAATTTGGGCCACAAGTAATACTAAGAGTCTTGAAACCTTCCAAAATGTCTTGCTTAGAAGATTCACCAAAAGCCCTTGGTTCGTCCGAAATAGCATTATTAATTCAGGCACGAAAATCCCTCCACTTAAAAAAACACATAATAGATCTAGCCAAAACATTTTTCTCCAAACTTGCTTCAAATTCAAATCCAAGCATCTCATGTCTCGGGCAATCAAGTCCCGATGAAAATCTCCTTCACCGCCTGCCCATATCCATCCTTCATCCACCTTGATGCGCGGGCTATAATAAAACTTACCTTTATTCTCTTATATAAAAAATAAATAAATATTTATATATATTTATTATGGTATACATAATTGTTGTATATGAATACATACATGCACGGATGTATGAAAAAATGTATGTATGTGTGTGTTTATCTATACAAAATGTATACCACTTACAGATAAACAAACCATAAAAAAAAATATTAACTTCCTTCATCTTGCCCAAGGTAACCCGAACATCGGGCAAAAAAAAATCCATCAGGTGACATTACTACAGTTTGCAAGACAAAGGGGTTAATTTCTCCCTGTAACTTGCCAAAAACCAATATATAATACTTTCTATTCCGTTCCGCGGCAATGACACCACAGCTTATCACGGTTATTTTGTACCGGTGAAAGTTAGTGGAGCTGGCGACACGGTATCGCTTCGAAGTAAATAAACGCACACTTCACTTCTAAAAATTACACATCTATCGGATCTGCTCTGATGATGGACACTGCAACGATGTCCGAAACGTTGGCTAAAGAAGGAGGTAGCGCAACACGGCATAACACCCCAAAAACAAATAACGAAAATTAAAAATACTAATAAATATACCATTTTTTTAAGAAAGATGGGAAAAGATATTGAAAGAATAGTAATTGCAGGTAACTCCATTAATGGAGGACTGAATGCCGTTGGTGCTAATAAAAAAACTGTCAAAAGAAGCGAAGCTATCAGTCCACAATGGAGTCCTGGTACCTACCCCGATGTATGGCAGGGATGAAAGTAAACTGAATGCTGTTGAAATGAGAACCATGTATGATCGTGTGAGAAATATGGAAATCCGCAAAGAATGTAAGGCTGATGTAAGCATAATGAGTAAGATTAAAAAAGGTACCCTAGATGGTCTGGGCATGTGGTGCGAAAGAAAGAAGAAAATAGTGTTATAAGAATATATGACGCAACTGTGAATGGAAGAAGAAGTCGGGGACGCCCAAGGAAGACATGGCACGGTCAAGTGAATCAGATACTTGAGTCGGGCCATGTCAAAAGTCAGAATAATAGAAGAGTATGTATGAGACAATTTATGAATGTGAGTAAGGCAAACGTGTTGTTTTGCGGTCCCTCCTCCCTGCCTACCACTGCGGGGAAAAGCCGTGAAGGTTAGATAGAGAGTTAGACCATTTTGAATGGATATACTAACTTTAATATACATTTGCATTCGGGATGTACTTTTTGAGACAAAAAGAAGTTATGAGGTCTTTAGAAATTTTCGAAACACTTGTTTCTCCAAGATCGAACGGAGTAAATTGATTGCGTCTTGGGTGAATTAATTAATTTATGGATCGCGTATACGATTTTTTTTTTCAATTCTAAGAACTTCGTTAGTTAACCTTCATTCATTTATTTTGCTTAAAGAACGACATTATTCAACAAGATTTGTATAGGTATTGACAGCCTAAATGACGGTCGCGCTGAGATTTATCAACCGTCTTTTATAAATAATTTGTTGACCGTGCTCGTAAATATTGATAACTGACCATATTTATTCAATATCGTATTGATATGGGGTTTTATTGATCGTCCGTGCTAGACCTCCTGAATAGCTAGGAACTTCTTAACCTTCGTTTTCCCCACCTTCTCTTCTCACCCTTTCAACCTTAAAATATACCCCAAATTGGATATCGAAATTTCCACTAAAAAAATAGAAGTCTTGGTAAAATATTATTTCTATGCAACACAAATTAGGTATAGAAAATGACTCATTTAAATAAACTAACTAACCATCACGCCGTTTCCCCGCAGGGGTAGACAGAGAGGACGGACCGCCAGACAACTCGGTCTTGGCACACACTCTTTGCCTCACTCACATTCATACATCGTCTAATACATTCTCTTCTATTATTCTGACTTTTGACATGACCCGACTCAAGTATCTGATTCACTTGATCGTGTGGTAAAACAATGTATGATCGTGTGAGAAATGTGGATATCCGCAAAGAATGTAAGGCTGATGTAAGCATAATGAGTAAGATTAAGAAAGGGACCCTCAGATGGTTTGGGCATGTAGAGCGAATGAACGAAGGAAGTAGTGTAAGAAGAATATACGACGCGAATGTGAATGGTAGAATAAATAATCCGAGGTAAAATAAACAAAAAATGTGATTGATATCTTCATTGTACACAAATGTAAAAATTATATAATGTATTTTAGGAATCAATATGGGTCAGGTGAGTTATACTGACGAATAATCAAATATTATCAGAAATCAGCGTTACGATAGCATGTGTTACTAATATAAATCGGAAAAAATGATTAACTTGTCGGCCCAACGTATCTGGTTCCGGAAGATAATGATTTATTAATTGGGACTACTTAACATTCATTAAATAATTTATACTTAGATATCACCGAACTTATTCGAAGATAAAATAATTTTAAAAAATCAGAGTGAGTAATTCACACGCGGTAAAAGTGAAACTAGAAAGTCGCTAGATGTCGCTTTCTTTTCTTTTGCCTGTTAATTTTAAAGTGGTTTGAAGATTGAATATTAATTTCGCAAAAATAAAACCGTTTTTTTTTTTGGATTTCGTAGGATTCGAACCTCCGTTCGCTTAATGTCTGTCTCTCTGGCCGCTGAGACGTGTCCTTTCCGTTTTATCCGAATTTCAAATCACTAACGGCGCTAAAGAAATATTTTCATTAACTTTAGTACACATGTACGCAGGTAGGTTTTTGTTCATTTTTGAACAGTTTTTTACATTTCACTGCTTACGTTTTAGTAAACACAATAAAATCCGTGATTATTTGTCAAATAATCTCATAATAAAAAATAAGAAAAATAATACGCAGATTGACACTAGAAAGTCCAATTTATTAATCTAATCGGTATATAGGTAGTTACACCAACAGAAACAAAATATACTTTTCGATCGCAATAATTAACTTTCAGAAAATTTGAAGAGTTCCAAATTCCACCATTCCTGAGCCCGTGGGATTGTCTCCCATTTCACAAAAAAAAATCCCCAGCCATCTTCGTATTCCATATTTTCTACATCATTGCGTTTTACCATTTAGCTCCTTGAAAAATTTATTTATTTCTTTTATTGGTTAGTGTAATGTACGGGAATACGGAGGTAAAATAAATGCACATCTGGTCGCAAGGATATTTATTCCGGACTGGCCGGTTGTAAGTAACGTTTGCCAATACCTACGCAGTAGGTAGTTAATAACACCACACCTTCACCCCTAAATACTACTATAATTAACGTATCAGCCTAGAACTAAAAAAGAATATAATAATAATAATAAATAAACATTTTTAACCTTGCTTGGACAGCGAAAAAAAAAATATATAGATATGTTTATTATGTATACATAATAAAATTACATTAGTCGTTACGTATGTTAAACCTATCAACGGGGCGCCGAACCCGCTCTGGATAGCGGCGACTCACCGTAGTCTCAGTTGAGGCTTGGGGCGGCTCCTCGGGGCTGACGGGTTGAGGCGGGGGCAGCGTTACTACAGTGGTCTCCGTCTCCGGACTCAACCCCACCTGGTCTCCGTTTCCGGAAACAGACGGGAACACCAATGAACTCCTCGGTCTTATTTGGTCGATGTGCCTGTTGTATGTTGCCCCATCTAGCCCTGATACTCTTAAATTCCTAGTCCCTACCTTATCCATTACTTGCCCCCCTGCCCATGTCTTGCCTGGACCGAAATCACGGAACCAAACTTTATCACCCGCGCCTACTGCTCGGTTGGCCCCACCTGCCGCCTGGACTTGTCGCGCTTGACCCGCCTCTACTATAGCTGCCCTATCCGGTCTCATTGCATCTAAACGGGTACGTAGTGTTCTGCCCTGTAATACTCGTGCCGGTGTCTCCCCCGTAGTGCAATGTTCTGTGTTGTGATAGATTAACAAAAATCGTTGTAATGCTATATTTACGTCTACTTTATCCCGCAAAGCTTTTTTAATGACGTTTTTACAAATTTTAACAGCGTTTTCGGCCGCACCGTTAGACGCCGGATGGTAAGGTGCTGAAAATACGTGGTTTTTACCGTTCCCCCGTATAAAGCTTTCAAATTTCTCACTAGTAAAAGGAGGACCATTGTCTGAAACGATTTGACGCGGTAGCCCAAAACGTGCCCATATTTCCCGTAATTTATCAATTGTGACTTCAGCCGTAGTCCGTGTCACGTGACAAATTTCTATCCATTTCGAAGTGGCATCAATGGAAACTAAGTACGTGCGTCCCGCAATTTGCAGAAAATCGAGATGAAGTCTCTGCCAAGGGCGTTCCGGCCATCGCCATGGACGCGGAACCGATGCCGGCGGGGCCGCCGCTTCAGCTGCACATACCTCGCACTCCTTGCATCTCGTCTCTATAGCTTCATCCAAACCTGGCCACCAAACATAGCTCCGCGCGAAGCTCTTCGTCTTTACAATGCCCATGTGGCTTTCATGTAACTCCGTCAAAACCTTTGACCTGCAGGCTTCTGGCACGACTAACCTATGCCCCCACATTACACATCCTAGTTCTTCATATAATTCTTTTCTTCTATTGAAAAACGGTTTTAACTGATTTATTTCAACGTATTCCGGCCAACCATACTTAATGTACCCGATAACCCTGCCTAAAATGTTATCGCGCTGTGTTTCTCTTTTTAATACCGCGTGATCCAATAACAAACTATCCTCGGCAAAATGCAAATATGTTTGCTCGACTTGTTCCTGTTCTATCACCCCGCTGTTTTTAACCGGTAATCGTGACAGTCCATCGGCTCCGTTATCCGCCGAACGTACGTATTCAATATCGTAATCATAAGCGGACAATATTATGGCCCATCGTTGTAAACGACTAGCTGCCATTTGTGGAATCCCCGTTTTTGGCCCAAAAATTGACACCAAAGGTTTGTGATCTGTACGTAATAAAAAATGACGTCCATATAGATATTGGTGAAATTTTTTAACAGCAAAAATAATTGCCAACGCTTCCTTGTGAATTTGTGAATAATTAATTTCGGCACTATTCAAGGTTCGTGAGGCGTATGCCACCGGACGTTCCATTTCCCCCTCTGCCCCGCGCTGAGAAATAATCCCCCCCAGTCCCCGCGAAGATGCGTCACATGTTAAAATTAATTGCCGCTCCGGATCGTAATGCGCCAAGACTTCGGTGCTGGTCAATAATGATTTTACTTTTTCAAACGCCTTCCTGCACGAATTGTCCCATTGCCATTTACACTCCTTTTTAAGCAGTCTATATAAGGGCATTAACAATAAACTTAAATTTTTTACAAATTTTGCAAAAAATTGACCATGCCTAAAAATGATCTCAATTCTGAGACATTTGTCGGTTCAGCAATGTTTACGATCGCCTCAATTTTTTCTTGGGAAGTACTGATTCCCGTTTTATCAATAATAAACCCTAAATATGATACCCGGTCTGCAAAAAAAACACATTTATTTTGTTTCACGCGCAACCCTTTTTTCTGTAAAACATCTAGAACCGAATATAATGACTCATTATGCTCCTGAGGAGTTTTTCCAGTTATCAAAATATCGTCTATAAAAACGGAAACGTTCGGTATTCCTTTAAACAAATTTTCCATATATCTCTGAAAAATCCCTGGGCTAGACGCTAAACCGTACACTAATCTATTATACTTAAACAACCCGAGATGAGTGTTAATTACCGTGAATTTTTTTGATTCTTCATCTAATTCAATCTGATTGTAGGCGGTCGATAAATCAATTTTAGAGAAATAAATTCCTCCGTTTAAACCTGCCAATAACTCATCAATCTTGGGTAAAGGATGCCTATCGACCAATAAGACCGGGTTCAAAGTAATTTTGAAATCAGCACAAACCCTTAAAGAGCCATCCTTCTTACAAACGGGTACCAGGGGGGTAGCCCATTCTGATGTCTCCACTGGTTCAATTACGCCCGCTGCCAACATCGCCTTAAGTTCTGAGGTAACGCGCTCCCGTAGCGCGAACGGGAGCGGTCGTGCGCGACAAAAGACTGGCTTCGCGCCCGGCTGTACATATAATTTCGCACGCCCGCCGGTGAAACGCCCCAAGCCTCCTCTGAAGACATCTTTATACCTAGAAAAATCGAAAATATTTTTTTGATTATTCTTAATTAAATAATTGTCATATTCTAAAAGTGGAATATTTATTTTTAATTCGGCAAGCCACTGTCTCCCCAATAAATTAGTAATGCCGCCGTCAATTACATAAAGATCTAATTTTTTTTTAATTCCGTTACATGTAACATTTGGTTGAAAAACACCAATTGGCTGTATTTTAGAACCATTATAAAATCTAAGAGAGAGATTACATTTCTTAATAGGCAAACTCCTGAACAAACGTTCATATGTTACTTTATTAATACACGAAATGGCACTTCCCGTGTCAATCTCCATAATCAGCGGTTTATCCTCTATAGTGATTTCTTTACGTACCGAGTGACACAATTGCAGGGACAATTGGAGGATCTCTTCTTCATCTTCTTCGTTTTCTTTGACGAAGTACTGGTTCTTGACTCGAGCATTCCTTCCTTGTTCCACAGCACCCCTCGAATCTCGCACTCTTAAACGCCTCTCGGTGCGGCCTTCCTCTGATGCCTGCCGCCCATCCTGGTCTCGCTTAGGGCAAACACGCCTCAAATGGCCTTCCTGCTTACACCAGCTGCAGATGTAGGTCTTGAATCTGCACCTGACCTCTTCGTGGTTCTGGCCTCCGCATATCCGACAGCTGCTCCTGCCTGCGGTACCCTGTCTCTTCCCCGCTGAGTTCCTGATCTGCGTCTCCGCTAGAGCATGTACCGCCCCTAGCCCCGCTAGTCCTTCCTTGCTTCCTGCAGCCAGCACCTCTGCGCCCTCCACGTCCGCTGCGTTCTTCTCTGCCGCTTCCAGAGCGCTTGCTAATGAAACGGCTTTAGCATAAGTGAGCGTCTCCTCAGCAAAAAGGCGTTGTCGAATCACATCGCTGCGAAGTCCGCACACCAACTGATCTCGCAAATTCTCGTCTAGTTTCTCCTCGAATTCACAAAATCTTGCGTATTTCCTCAGTGTCGCCACGTATTGTGAAATGGATTCCTCCCGCTGCTGCCTGGTTTGTCGAAACTTGTATCTCTCCGCCATCACTGACGGTTTTGGCTGAAGATGATCATGCATAATTTTTTTCAGGTCTTCATATTTCATTTCAGTTGGTCTCACCGGGCTACATAAGTTAACCATAAGTTCATATGCAATATCGCCCACCACTGAAATTAATGTGGGTACTTTTAAATCTTGGACCGTATTATTAACCAAAAAACTGCTTTCTAATCTTTCACAGTAAGTGGTCCAATTTCCGTTGATCACATCATATTCACTGAACTTAGCCATCGTTGTTCACTATTATCACAATCGATGCAATTTTTAACAAAATTTATCCTCGTCGCCAATGTAATGTACGGGAATACGGAGGTAAAATAAATGCACATCTGGTCGCAAGGATATTTATTCCGGACTGGCCGGTTGTAAGTAACGTTTGCCAATACCTACGCAGTAGGTAGTTAATAACACCACAGTTAGTATTTTACAAAATTCACAAGAATCATTGGCAAAGTCGTACACGCTTTTAAAATTGCTCTTCAAGTAGGTACTTCAAGCAAAATAATATTTTAAAATATCAATATTATATTAAATCCCACGCTACATTTAAAGTATGATCAGAAAAAAATTCCAACAATCTTAGAGAAACCTGCTTAATATGTTTCAAATTGAAAATTCCCCCTACATACATTACGTAAGAGACGCTCATAATATACGAAATAAAAATAAAGTGTTTTTATGATATAATTTTTTTCAAAAATTAAAAGTTAGTTGAAAACCAAAAAATATTGAAAAAGTTTTTTATGTGAATATCGCACAAGATTCTAACTGCTCCCAACCGCCTGGAGCCTGTGAGACTACGGCACTCCTAATTGGGGTATGTTGTGAGGTGAAGTTAAGTGGGGAAGAAAAGGAGGCAGGGGAGAGAAAGAAAGTAGGAAAGTACCTGGCTATTCAGATCTAGTCACCAAATACGGCTAAAGCCATTTAAAGCAACGTTTCAATTCTGAATGGTGGTCTTACACCAGGGCGATAATTAGAGTATCTTTATTACGAAAGTGGTAGAAATATACCTTATATTATTTTAAATGATTGAATTGTGAAAACATTAATCAATTAAATAAAATTGATCGCTAGTCGAGAGCCTAAGTTATTTAGTAGATATAGTTATAAGATCGAATTAGCTCAGTGGTCAGAGCAATGCCCCGGAAAGGCAGATGTTTTTTGTTCAAATCTCAGAAACGATCGAATCTTTTTCTGTCTTTTATGTTTCACTTGTTTCGTTGGGTGGTTAATGTTGTCGTCAACGAAAAAATATCACAAATTAAGGTTTTACTAAATAAATTATTTCACTAATTATAAGCTAAACTAGCTGAAGTCCCCGGCAATGCCCGGGCTTTACACAGAGTTTTCGAAATCAAATGTAGACAGGTGCCTTCCTTTGCATACAAATCAAATCCATACCGCCCGCTTGCCAGTCCGCTCGTCCACCACATACAGTCATTCTTCTTTATATATTATATAATATTTCAACGAATTCAAATAATCTTGACAAATTATATACCTAAACGTTCCTCATGAATCATTCTATCTATTGGTGAAAACCGCAAGAGTTTTTGAGTTTATCGCGAACAGACAGACGCGGCGAAGAACTTTAATTTATGATATGCAGAGACTATACTGTTTATGAATAATAATAATTTGATATAAGCGCAGAGGGCTATTACATATTATCAAGAGCGGATTTAGGGGGGGGGGGGGAGGGCACGGGGCACGCCCCCCCCCCCAGACGGGTATTATTGTGTACTGTGGAGATTCCATCACAGTACATACTTATAAGCTAAAACTGTCTTTATTAAACATTAAACAATTAATTTTTCTATTATTTTGACACTTTCATAAACATTCATATACATACTTGAACTTTTAGAAATAAACTTGAAGTAACATACCTACTTCAAGCTTATTTCTAACAGTAATTGTTGATTTTTTTGCCCGTCTGCCCCTTGTGCCCGCCCAGAAAAAAAATCCTAATAGTAATTGTTGATTTTTTTGCCCGTCCGCCCCGTGTGCCCCCCCCCCGGAAAAAAATCCTAACAGTAAATGTTGATTTTTTTGCCCGTCCGCCCCCTGTGCCCCCCCCCCCAGAAAGAAATCCTAGATCCGCCCTTGCATATTATGTTATAGAACGTCTTTAACACGAGGAATAGTAATTTTGAATAAGAGAACAAATTAGTATTTATTTTACAAGGAAATGTTCAATATGACTGTGGGATACATAAATACATACTCGTCTAACGAGAGTAGTGACGAATGCCTGCAGTGCTTCCGATTGGCTCGATTTACTTCCAGACACGTTTGCGCGTATCACAAACGACCTCCACCCTGCGTATTAACAGGGATATAGTTATTAATATTACATTTAGGACGCGAATTGAATATACATATTATTTATTTATGACTAGCGAGTTCCCGGCATGCATTGCAATGCAACTTAAATGAAGAAATAATTTCTCCATGCGTGTACTTCGTTCCATTCGTCCCCGTTCCCCCTCCCCTTCCCCTCCCACGTCCTTTTCCTCTCCCGCTTTTACCTTCCCCGCCTTCTCACAAACAACTCACCAAAATTTCATCGCAATCGGATGAATAGTATAATTTGACAAGAATATAAGTATAATTTGAAAGTTAGTGGAGCTGGCGACACGGTATTGCTTCCAAGTAAATAAGCACACATTTCACCGCTCGACACGGGACCAAGACGGATACGCTCAGTGACTGCCGCCAGCGACAGTCGCTTCTGTGACAACAGATTTTTTCGCTCCCGAACCGCTCTGTCTGGCTCGTGTTTACACGGCCAGACACCTGCTAACTTGGTAGCCGGCCGGACTTCGTCCGGCTCACTGCCTAGGCCACCGCGCCGCCAACTGCCTTTCTCAAGGCAAAGAAGAAGAAGGACGACCTGGCCCCACCGAGAGAGGAAGAACACAAGACCCCAACAATTATCAAGAGAAAATACAGGACACCTGCCGTGCGGATGATCCCCGCGCGGCTCTTCGATCAATACCGGACCAAAACTAGGACCATCAAGGTCCCAGCCTCCCAACCAGAACAGCCACTGCTACCCCACACAGCTGACCCAAGGACGAAGCCGGCAGCCATCCCCCTACCGCCCCCCAAGATGCCTGAGACCGCCCCTGCAGCCGGGTCCAGCCGCCCCCCAATAGGCCCAGCTTCGGGCTATGTGCCGCCCCCCAGATTCCAGCAGCCCGCCCAAGAGATGGAGACGACCCGCCAGGAAGAAGGATGGACTAGGCCGACCAACACAGTGAAGAGGCCCATTTCGCCGCAGCAATCGAAACCGGTTGTAATCGGCAACCGGTTTGGTAACTTACCTGAAGTAACAGAAGGCGGCGGCGCGTCGCAACCAAAGCGCCAAAATATTAATAACTTTTCTCACTCTTCCACAGGTACCACGAGCGCCGCCAGGAAGGACCGTGTTCCCCCGGTCGTGATGACCCTGGGGACACTCTCACACGGGCAGGTCACCACAGCGGTGCAGGGCCACATCGGGCACTCTAAATTTAAAGTGCAGTACAGATCGGGCGGAAAAGTGAACATCATCGTTCACAGCATGACGGACCACCGTGCCCTTACCAACGGGCTGCGTGCGGAGGCGCGTGGCTTCCACACCTACACAGCGGAGGCGGAAAAGCTCAAAAAGGCGGTCATCAAGGGCCTGCCAAACATCGAGACGGAGGAGATCGCAGCGGATCTTACTGAACAAGGTTTCCCCCCGGTGAAAGTCGTCAGGATGACGACCGCCGCAGCAGAATATCCAATATACCTGGCCACCTTCAATAAGGAAGTGAACATGGGCCAGCTGAGGGCGGCTGTCAAATACTTATGCCACTGCAGGATCCGCCTGCAAAAACACCGAAGCAACCACCTGCAGCACGGGACACAGTGCTACCGCTGCCAGGACTTCGGGCACGGGTCCCGCAACTGCTCACACACCGCGAGGTGTGTGAAATGTCTAGTGGAGCACGCCTCCGCCGAGTGCCCCAAGACCACCAGGGACGAGCCCGCCGCGTGCTGCAACTGCGGAGGCCCCCATCCCGCCAACTACAGGGGCTGCCCGAAGAGGATAGCCTACGTCGCTTCGCTACAGCAGCACCAGCGACAGAACCGGCGCCAAGCACCAGGAACCAGCGGGCCACATGCCCAGCAGACCTCGAGGACCGACGGACGCAGCTGGGCCAACGTGGCCCGCGGAAACACGGCCTCCCAACAGCGCGAGGAGCAGCGTGAGGAGCAGCACGAGGAGCAGCCCCGCTCGCAGCCCCATACGCAGTCCCGCACGCAGAAGCCCGCAGGAGAGGCATACACCGGCGCAGGAGACGCACAACTGATGATGGCCCTGCTCCAGGGATTGAGACGGGTGCAACCGCAGTTGGCCGCAGCTGGCTCCAACGAGTTGGAGAGGGCATGGATCCTGATGGATCTCATCACGTCCACCATCAATGTCTGATCCCCAGATGGTGAACGTCCTCCTGTGGAATGCCCACAGCATCCGATTCAAGACTGATGAACTGCTCGCTCTGGCAAATAACACTAATACTGACATTATTCTCATTTCAGAAACACATCTAAAACACGACACACCGTTGAGAGTGCCCGGCTTTGAAGTTCACCGAGACGACCGATTGGAAGGAAGAGGTGGAGGTACCGCCATATTCGTTCGACAATCAATCACTTCTACAAGAATCCCTACTCAGAAGCTAAAAAATACTGAGGCCACGATTATCGAAGTCATCATAGAGGATAGAGCGCACACCTTCATCGCCGCCTACTGCAATGAAGCCAACCGTCTGGTGAGAGAAGACCTGGATAAACTACTTAATTTGCGCCCAATTGTTGTTTTAGGAGGAGACCTGAACGCAAAACACAACTATTGGAATAACTACATAGGCAACGCGAATGGGAAAACGCTCTTCACGCATATGCAGACACATAACTACTCGATAATGGCACCGGACAAACCGACATTCCACTCAACACGCGCAAAGTACCCTAGTACTCTGGACATCGTACTCGAGAAAAACGCTAAATCGATCTCGCCACTGCGCACGCTGGATGAACTTTCGTCGGACCACCTGCCCGTGAGCTTCAGTATCGGAGGGACAACTTCAAGGAGCCCTAGAAAACAGCGAAATTACAAAGACGCCGACTGGGAAGGATTCAAGAAACAGATAAACGAACAAATACACCTCACGTCGGGGACTCTGCGCTCGAAGGAAGAAATCGACGAGGCCGCAAGCACTCTCACGGAAATCATACAACATGCACAAGACACATTCATACCTCTCAAAGAAGCACACACATACACGATCAAGCTTCCCGAGCACGTATTATCGCTCATCAAGGAGAAGAATCGCCTGCGACGCATCTATCATAGTACGCGCGACGGCTACTTCAAAACGGCTTACAACACGATACAGCGGGAAATCAAGCAAGAAATCACCGACCTCAGACGCGAACTTTGGACGAAGAAAGTTACATCACTCACGCCAAAGGACAACAGCCTATGGAAAATGGCAAAAGCGCTGAGACGCGAAGATCACACGATTCCCCCGCTAGAGAAGCTAGACGGATCAGGGCTGGCACTTTCGCTTGAAGAAAAGGCAAACGCGCTCGCCGACGGATTCGAGAGAGCCTACGCAGCCACGGACGGCCTATCCGACCCGGAAACGGATCGACTTGTAGAAGAGTCTCTACGAAATCTCGAGCAAGCCGAGCAGACGAACGCCGCCGATATCCACTTCAGCACGCCAAGCGAAGTAGCCGTCATCATCAGACGATTGAAGACAAATAAAGCGCCGGGAAGCGATCAAATACACAACATTCTACTAAAACATCTACCGCAGAAAGCCATCATTTACATCAAAAAGCTGTTCAATGCCTGCCTCATCATCGGACATTTCCCTCAGATCTGGAAAACGGCGACCGTGCTGCCCTTCTCCAAGCCAAACAAGGACAAGAAGCAGCCGACAAACTATCGGCCGATCAGTCTACTTTCGACGCTGGGCAAGGTATTTGAACAGGTTATACTCAACAGGCTGCTTCCACACCACGAAGAAAACAACACTTTGCCAGACGAGCAGTTTGGATTCAGAAAGAGGCACTCCACTACCCATCAACTTACCAGAGTAGCGGAATTCATCGCCCGAAGATTTAACGAACATCGCTACATCGCCGCTGCACTGCTAGACTTGGAGAAGGCATTTGACACCGTTTGGATCAAAGGGCTACTGCACAAATTGCACAAAACAAACACGCCCATATACCTAACGAGAGTGATTCAAGAATACCTAAAGGACAGATCCTTCCGAGTTTTCATCAGGAACGCGCTGTCATCGATACGTGAGATTCCAAAGGGCGTGCCGCAAGGAAGTCTACTCGGACCTCATCTATTCAATATATTCACACACGACATCCCCCGTGACGAGAGATGCAAGCTATCTATTTACGCAGACGATGTCAAACTTTACGTTTCCTCGCTGAAATCAGACATGGCGGCCATTTACCTACAGAGAGCGCTCGACGCACTCGTAGAGTACTACAAGCAATGGCGACTCAAACTAAACGAGGCGAAGACCGAAGTCATCATGTACACGAGGAAACGAAAAAGAAGATCACCAGATGTCAACATCGAAATGGGAGGGCACGTCCTAGAATGGAAAGATGAAGTCGTATACCTGGGCCTGACAATGGACTCACGTCTCAACTGGAAATCTCACATAGCCAAGATGCACGCAAGAGCCAGAAAGGCAGTCGGCGCGATGAAGCCCATCTTCAACAGAAGAAGTCCGCTACTTCCCAGAACCAAGCTCCTGATCTACTACTCGCTCATTCGACCGGTACTGACATACGCTATTCCCGTGTGGAGTAGTATTTCTCACTCCGACCACTCGAAACTACAGACGCTACAAAATCTCTGCATTAAAATCGCATACAACACTAGAATCAGAACGAATTTGAAAAGACTACATGCAAGAGAAGACTTTCCAACATTATTCGAATACACACACCGACTGACAGACCGATTTTACAAATCTCTGAGACACAGTAAAAATAGACTTATAAAGGAAATCGGTCAATACAATGCACCTAGTGACTTTACTTTCAGATATACACACAGACTACCTAAACATATCCTGATGGACCTGAACCACATCTGGTATGAACCAGATTCAGACGCGGACGAGTGAGCGAGCAGTAGGTATTCCTAACTACCAGACGCCCCCCCTGTAACTTATGTTTACATATCTATTTATATATCTAGATAATATTGTATAATATGTATGTTTATGTATGTTTATTCTAAAAATTTCCCATAAAGTATATATTGCACATAAAAACAGACACATACACCCCACACCACAAAATGCAGGATTTCATATACCGAAATCACTGAAGGCCGACCAGTTTCATGTTGACTGCCGGCCGACTCTTCCCGGATGAGGTTTTTCATGGTTTCCTCATTCCCAAAGGCAAATGCGGAAGAACTCCAAATTAAAAGGACATGACCGCCTCCTTCCCACTCCCAACATAACACAAACAGACACGTATGTATATATAGCTGTCGACCGCTGCTACCCTGATGATGAAGATTGATGTTGAGTCTGGACGAAACATGCAATTTTAGTAGGGTTTTTAGATAACAATTTTTCCCTACCGATGAAACACGAGACCTTTAAGACTATAATAGCCAGGTAACATTTTTAAATACCCACATGAGGTAAAAATTGCAAGGCGCAAATGACGCCGTTCTATTTATAAAGAACATTAACTTTAAATTCAGTAAATTTAAATGATTCATCTCTTCAAGATATATAAGAATCTAGTAAATGAAAAAAAAAAAAAAAACTAAAAATTACACATCTACCGGATCTGCCGGATCTGCCCTGATGATGGACACTGCAACGATGTCCGAAACGTTGGCTAAAGAAGGAGGTAGCGCAACACGGCATAACACCCCAAAAACCAATAACGAAAAATTTGTTACCTATTTAAAATACCCAAAATTCTTGGTTAGATTCAAAGTACCTATTTGGGTGAGTGTCATAGGTGAGTACTTAGAATGTTTGTACTGTAGTTTTTCTATTTATCTTAGAAACTCAATTGGTGTATGGCCATTAATTATTTAAAAATGAAGTATTTAAGACAATAATTGGTTTAACATAACAATATACACGATTATTGTGATTACCGGCAAAAAATGCTTCAAATTGCTAAAGAGCGCATTGACTACGAATAAATATTGTAAATTTTCATTTCCTCAAACTCTTATCTATAAATTAACAATGAATGATTGTTTATGTAACATAGCATTAGGTAAAAAAATATGAATTGAAGAAAACTTACATCACTCCATAAGAGATTTCTATTTTATTTGAACTGAAAAAGGATTTACTTAATTTCATAAAAAGATTAAAAACGCAAAAATTTTTTTTGAAAAATTAATAATATCTTTAAAAGAAATATTTTTTTTCCCGGGCTTGATTGGGTTTACAAAGACTTACTCTATTGGTGAAACTAATTACTCCATTCCAGGGTACCATGTAACAATAATAAGTATAAACAAAAACTCTGATATTGGAATACCTATTTCCAACCAGTATATAATGTTCCCAATATTAATGATTATGATGTTTATATTTTAATTTTTGTAGTTTATATTTTAAATATAAAATTTAAAAACGTAAATAAAGTATATATTTATATGTTGTTATTTCAGCCATCATATCTATGTATACATAGTGTATATTTAAAAAATTTTGCCTCTACCATTTGTCATTACAAATTACATAAATGTATCCATAAAATAACTAACCTAAAACTGCAAAATGAATTATTTTTTATGTAACGCTTTGGATAAAAAAAATTGTATAGAAGAAAATTTGTGTCACTCCATAAAAGATTTCAATTTAATTTGTCCTGATAAAGGATTTAGCCTATTTCATGTAAATATTAGAAGCATAGAAAGGAACATGGATGAATTAATAATATCATTAAAAGAATTAAATTATTTCCCGGGCTGCATAGTTTTAACAGAAACGCACTCAGCCGGTGAATTGAATTTCACTATCCCGGGGTACTCTTACTACACAACAACAACAAAGTTAAACAAAAACTCTGGTATTGGAATATTTGTATCTAACCAATACAATGTACTTAATATTAAAGAGATTCACAGTATTAGTAATGTTAACATATTAAATATTGAATTTAAAGACATAAATAAACATTATAACATTATTGCTATTTATCGAACGCATATCGACCTATGCGTCACACTTTATTGATGAATTAAAAAATATTTTATTAAATTTTAGAAATAAAAACAATGTTTTTGTTGGAGATATGAATTTAAATATCGCAAGCGACTATTCTAGTAAGGATCAAGATAGCTATCTCAACATGTTAGCAGAACTCAATTATTTATCGTGCATAAATTCGTACACTAGAGACGTTCGAGGTCAACGACCTTCATGCTTAGATCATATTTTTACAAATATACCGGATATCCAAAATATAACAGCAGCTGTCATTCACACAACTATCACTGATCATTATTCTTGTATTTTTAACCACAAAACCAGCAATCCAATATTGCCATCATTTAAACAAACAAAATCTTCCAAAAAAGTACTTAATATGGATACATTAAAAAACAAATTTCAATCAGAAAAATGGATCGAATTATTACAATGTAATGATGTCAATATCTGCTGTAAAATATTTGAAGAAAAAATATCTAAATACATAAATGACTCGTCAAAAAAATATAATTCCCAAACACAAACTGTCTAACTTCAAACCTATAAAACCATGGATTACTCATGGATTAATAGTATCTGTACGACGTAAGCAAGCTCTTTGTAAATTAACAACTCAACAACCTAATAATAAAAACTTACTTAATCACTTTAAAGCAAATAAAAATAAACTTTCATGTATCATAAAACATACTAAAGAAAGTTACTATAAACGGAAGTTGGATCTAGCTGAAAATGATAGTAAAAGAGTATGGACGGTTGTAAATGAAATAATTGACAAGAAAAAAAACAATAATAACGAAATTAATGCTATCAATGCTAATCATGATAACGAAATCAATGCTAATCATGATAACTCAAAAACATGCTGTAAAGAAAACCCCTCAAAAGCTGCAAATATATTTAACACTTTCTTTGCAAATGTTGGGGAAAATCTCGCCAATCTCAATCACATTGATCCAAATATTATAACATCTCCAGACTGTAATATAAATGCTAAAAATAAAATGACAACATTTGAAGTCACCACAGAGGACGAAATAGTTTCTATCATAACCGATATGAAAGGAGGATCTGCTCCGGGCTTTGATGCAGTCACGGTTGATATTTAAAAAAACATAAAAAATCAAATTTCTAAGCCATTAATGCATATAATAAATACAACTTTCCAAAGCGGAGTATTTCCATCAATTTACAAACAAACTACTATTACCCCAATATTTAAGTCAGGTAATCCAGAAGAAGTAAACAATTACCGTCCCATATCAGTAATCTCAAATATAGCAAAAATTTTTGAAAAACTAGTTAAAAAAAGAATGAGCCAATTTATAAAATGCAATGGTATAATTAATGAAAACCAGTTTGGTTTTATGGAAGGTAGAAGCACACAAGATGCAATTGCAAAATTAAGTAGCCTTGTACATAGTTCATTAGACAAATCATTTAAATGCCTGGGAATTTTCTTAGATCTCAAAAAAGCATTTGACAGTATATCACATGACAAACTTATAAGTAAATTAAGAAACATTGGATTAAATGGTTCAGCTCTAGAATGGATAAAAAGCTACCTTTTGAAACGTCCCCAAGTTGTAAAAATTAATGGTGTGCTTAGTTCACCAAAAATGAGTCATTTCGGCATACCTCAAGGTACAGTCCTGGGACCGTTACTGTTTATTATCTATGTTAATGACATATTCATACAAAAACTAAACGGAAAAATAATATCTTATGCTGATGATACTGTCATAATAATTGAAGGTACGGATTGGAATACTGTTAATAACCTAGCTTACATTGATATTAACACTTTGAAAAATTGGTTCGATAAAAACTCCTCTCTCTAAACACTGAAAAAACAAAATTTATCCCATTCTCTATCAATAAATTCAAATTAGAACCAAATTTAAACATCATAATACACCAAAGTAAATGTAATAAAACTAACTGCAATCAAGATTGTGCTATACTTAGTCCAACTCCCAAAATCAAATATCTTGGTGTATATACAGATCAACATTTTAAATGGAAAACACATATTTGTGAACTCGTCAAAAGGATTAGGAAATGTATTTATATATTTATTAGACTTAGAAATATTCTTAGCTTAGAAAATCTAAAAAGAGTGTACTATGCAAATGTTCAATCTATATTGCAATATGGTATTATTGGCTGGGGAGGAACATATGACAATATTTTAAATCCCCTCAAAATTGTTCAAAGGTTGATAATTAAAGCAATCTTGTAAAAACCGTCTAAATTTCCTACTGAAATTCTTTTTTCAATATTCAATGTGCCTATAATAGACAAAATCTCTAAAAAATATTCAATACTTCAAATTTACAAAGAAATACAGTTAAATACTCGTAACTTCCAATTCAATACATCAGCAAGATACCAGAAAACTATTAAAATTCCTAAATTTAATACTAAGCACATTCAAAATTCCTATCTTTATCTAGGCATTATAACAACTTCCCATTAAAATTAAAAACCATCGAAAATATGCAGGAATTTAAGCCCAAATTAAAAAATCACCTTAAACTGCTATAAAAGTCCCAAATATGTTTACTTTGTATCTTAAAGTCTGCTATTTTATAAATCATTTATTCCTTCTTTTTTCTTTCATTTCTTAGTTTCTAAATCTCTGAGTCTGCTATTGTATAAATCTTGAGTTCTTTCTTACGTATCCTTTACATACTTATTACAATAATTTTTGTTACTAACTTACATGATTCTTCCATTTATAATGATTTTTTAATTTATATTATGATTTTTTTAAACTCTTCAGGATTTTTATTTTTAAATTTATACAAGATTTTTTAACCTACTAAAAACAACACCCTACCTACATTCCAACAGTACGCACGCAAAAAATTGCTCCGCAAAACTCATCTAAATTGACAGTTAAAAATTCAAAATAATCCATCGATCTATCGGTTGGTGTTTACCTAACAGTTCAGTGAAGTGATCTACTCAATTTAGTTCAATATAAACGGCCGTGTGTAGTAATTTTTATGTGTTAAAACATCAGTGAACTTATGGTGATTGAAATCGTTAAGATAATCGAAGCTATAATGAAAATTATACTGAAAGTTCCTGTAAGAACTAGCACTGACGAAATCTTCAACAATCTTAACATAATGTCAATTAAACAACTATATTCTAAAACTATACTCATTTACATTCATAAGTACAAAACCCAAGAAATAACAACTGACACGTACATTAGAAACACTAGATCTCATGGTCAAAAACATATCCAACAAGTAACTGCTAACACAACATTTGGGCAAAAAAGCTTCTTATATTATGGCATTAAACTCTACAATAAAATACCACTCTCACTCAAAAACCTCAACATTATAACATTTAAATTTCAAATAAAAAGCTGGATACTAAATATAGGGAGATCAGAAATAGAAAATATACTGAAATCAAATACAGACTAAAACCGAATCTAATGAACTGAATTATAAAAAAACACTATCTTATTTACTTTATAATTATTAAAAAAAAAATACTACATGATATATGTTATGTCCAATTCATATTATTCTTATAATTGAATTATAAAATGTAAATGAAATCCTCAGCACGGGAGATCCCAGTGAGGATATCATTATCTCTATTTGTTATTAAGAAATGAAGACAATAAATCATTATTATTATTATTATTATTATTATTATTATTTATCACAATACGTAAAATCTTGCCAATTCAATCAGTCAACTAATATTACGAATATTTCACACTACGTCACACGGTATCAGTAGCCTAGTGGTCAGCACGGACTTTCGGAGCAAACCGAGTTCGAAACTCACCTCATCCAAAAACTTTTCAGCTTTTTTTTTTTTTTAAGAGTGCTAAGACGATTTATTTCTACTTTATTCCTAAATAAATCATAATTGGAATATTGATAAATAATAATAAATATAAAACGGAATTCAGTTCAGCTGAGGGCAGAGATCTTCACTACAACTCAACTATACGTTCCCACTAAAACCACAACAACATGAATAACTGTAATGCTTGTGCGGAGCCTACTCTATCTGCTGAGTCCTTATTCACGTGCGCCGCATGCAAAGGGACTTTTCATCTACACTGTGGCGGAGTGGCTGAAAGCTCATACAGACGCTATAGCAAAGAGCGGCGGGCTCAAATTAAGTGTAAAAAATGCTTAGCTGTCGTGTCCACCGCTAACCCTAATTCACCTTTCGACAGTGAACTACTAACAAAACAGAACCTGATTCTAGAACAAAATACACAAATTCTCACCACAATATCAGTAATGAGCAAACAATATGAAGAAATCTTACTTCGAGTACACGAACTAGAAGATGCAAACATAAAATTAGAAAAAAAAAATTCTGACCTCGAAAATCGCTTAGAACAACTAGAAGGTCAATTCGAACAAATTGAGAGAGAAAATAGAGCGAAAAACGTGGAAATCAGGGGAATCCCTGAAATAAATGGAGAAAATCTAAAAAACATCATTTTTAACATCAAAAAAACAACTGATGCCAACACGGAACTCAACAACGTAGATACAGCATACCGTGTCACCCAAAAAACCAATAAAGAACAACAGAGGCCTATAATATTAAGATTTAAAACTACCATCGACCGTGAGAACTTCCTTAACGACATCAAAGCCTTCAACAAAAAATCTACAAATAGAGACAATAAACTTAATACTACGCTTATAGGAATGTCAGGAACTCGCTACCAGATTTACATCAACGAACACTTAACATTTCGCGCTAAACATCTCTGGTTTCTTGCACGGAAGGCTTTACGGGACAACATCTTCAAATTCGCCTGGATCCGAGACGGGAAGGTGTATGTACGTAAAGACATTGGGACGCCTGTTCTACACATCAACGAAAAAAATAAACATCTTTTATCGCCCACCCCCAACATTTTATAAACTCTACTTCGCATACTATTTTGATAATCTACTTGTTTTTAATTTATCTTTCTCGAGTTTCAACAATATTATGAAATCAGTTACTTCTCTCTCCCATATAAATTATAATACCACAATCATAGATTATTATTACTATAAAGTTAACTTCTTTTCAAAAAACTCTACAAAAATAAGATTCTCTGACAATACTATTATTTACTTAAAAAATAAATGTAGTTTCAGTACCAACATATTTAAATCTCGTATTTTTGAAATGGATTCTAATTGTAAAAAAAAATCTACTATTATTATAAAGGTCACCGAACTATGTATTTTTGTCATTGCTCTGAATAACTGTCAAAATCCATTTTTACTACTACTGACATCAAAAACCAATGGCACAATTTACCTTAATAATACTCTACATGTTATTATTATCTGTATTCAACATGCAACTATTATATATTACTGTAACTGTTATCATGTGCAACATGCATGTATTACTCAAATTATTATCAGGAGTAAAACTTACTTTTTAAAGTCTAATAATTAATGGTTTATCAAAAATAGATACTTTTGGAAATATTTTTTTCATGCATCAATAAACTATAATTTATTTTTATCCACAAACATTATTGTTATCATCAAACCTTTTTTAAAATTTCTATTAAACATTTCATATAGTTCTAGTACTAACAAAGATAAATTTTGTATTTTTGATATTAACTCCATATGTCAGAATTTTATAACTGCACTTATTACAAAGAACACTTTTACTGCTTTTTATGTTACTGTAACCATTATGAAGGTCACTGTTATTACTATTATTGTTATCGCTTTGAATAACAGTCAAAATCCTTCCCAACTATTACCTACAACAGAAACCCATGGTTCAATTTATTTTATCAATATTCAAAACATTGAAACAATCACTCAAAATAATATAACTAAAAGTACTATCAAGAGTGAAACTACCTTCGCAAATTTTACTGTTTTTAGTTCTGCCAGAAATAGATATTTTTGGAAATATTTTTTTCTTTCTATACTTAAACATTTCTTGTTTTTAACTATAAACACAGTCTCTATCGCTAAATCTGTATTTAAAATTCCCTGTGTTCCACGTATACTTTTAACCATCGCTTCCGATACTTATTTATATACTCCTAATTTTAAAATAACCCGGTATAAATTATATCTTCACACTTTGTCTCTACAACAACTTAATCCCTGCATTACTTTCAAAGTCACCACTATTACTGCCTCTTTACAATTACCAATTAACGCAAAGATAAAAAAAAAAAATATAAATGGAAGACTTAACAACCAACTTTTTAACGACTTTTGCAACCAACACTACATATATATATATACTTTTTTACTTACTATATTATTAATTTGCTGTTACCAATACCGAACTACATTTTTGCACATTATTAGTTCATACTTTAGTAATTTAAAAAAATGGAAGACATAACAAATGTATTAGACAATATCTCACAGATTCCA
Source organism: Limnephilus rhombicus (assembly GCA_929108145.2). Lineage (NCBI taxonomy): Eukaryota > Metazoa > Arthropoda > Insecta > Trichoptera > Limnephilidae > Limnephilus > Limnephilus rhombicus. The sequence goes on from OV815288.1 coordinate 47,983,036, forward strand.
TGTACCGAAACAAATAATGCTACAGAAGTCCGACAAATCTTAAATCAATCTAACCTTAAAATATTCTCCATGAATATCAGATCAATCAATAAAAATTTCAATGAACTCATTATACTACTCACAGACCTTGATTCAGATTTTGACTTACTTATTCTGACCGAATGCTGGATCAAAGATAACTTTGTTCCAAAAACTATAAAAGACTATAACCAATACAACACACAGAATAATAAATCTCAAAATGATGGCGTAATCATATACATCAAAAATCACATACAACACTCTGTCAAAGAAATCTCAATCACAAATTCAAATTGTCTTAAACTCGAAATAGAAAATAGCGTAACGATATTATCTATATACCGATCACCGAGTGAGTCAAATATAACACCATTCTTAAACTCACTTAATCAATCCTTATCGTGTATGAGGGATTGTGAAAATGTACTTGTTATTGGTGACCTTAATATTAATATCATAAATACGATGCATCCCCAAGCAAATGAGTACATGAACTTACTAACTCTACAAGGTTTTATTCCAGCTATTACGGCCCCCACTCGGGTAACAGAATTATGCGCCAGTTGCATTGACCATGTCTTTGCTAAATGTAAATTGAATACCAAATCTCTCGTATACCAATGCACGGTTACAGACCATTATGCTACTATCACCTCCCTTTCACATTTTATTAAAAAATTACCTACATCTAAAATACCCACGAAGAAAATCTGCTATGACACGCTATTCAAACTGGTTTCCAAGGAAAACTGGTCAAATTTCTATAAATTCACCGATCCAAACATAGCGTGCGAATTTCTTATCGACACCATACATAACCACTTAATTAGTTCCACATCCAACACTAACAACAACCAAAGTAGTCGCAAAATTAAACTTAAGCCTTGGATAACAAATGGCATTCTACACTGTATTCACAAGCGTAATAAACTTCACAAATTTTGTAAAAACAATCCCAATAATCACGAATCTCTCCTATTTTACAAAAGATACAGAAATGCTTGTAAAAAAATAATCTGTAGAGTTAGAGACGAATACTATAGAAAACAGATCAAGGAAGCTGCCAATGACAATAAACAAATCTGGAATATTGTCAAAGAGATTTGCTATACCAACAAAACTACCGCACCTATAAATAAAATAACCATTGCAGACCAAACACTAGATACAACAAATCATCCAGAAAAAATCGCAAATCATTTCAATAAATTCTTCTCCACAGTCGGATCAGACTTAGCAAATAATATTTTAAATAAAAACGGAATGTCAGAATTTAACCTTGCAAATAATATATCGATCGATAATCTTAGCTATGATCCATTTAATCTCACTCCTACCACAGAACAAGAAATCACTGAAATTATTTCATCACTCAAAAACACACATTCAACTGGAATCGACAATATATCCACTAAATTGATTAAACACCTCAAACCAATCATCACTAAGCCCCTTAAACATATCATAAATCTAAGCTTTCAAACTGGCCTCTTTCCAAATTCTTTAAAACACTCAACAATTATTCCTATCTATAAATCAGGGGACAGATCATCAGTGAATAACTATAGACCAATATCCTTGCTGAGTCCGATATCAAAAATAATTGAAAAAACGGTAAAGCAAAGGCTATACAAATTTCTTGAAGACAATGACATTTTGTCAGGAAATCAATATGGCTTCCGCAAAGATCGTAGTACCGCAGATGCAATTGCAACTTTTACAAAAGCAATCTCTGATAACCTTGATAAAGGCCGCAAGCCCCTCGCTGTTTTCTTGGATCTAGCCAAAGCCTTTGACACTGTCTCTCACCGCATACTTTTGAAGAAACTCCTTCAGGTAGGAATAAAAGGTACTCCCCTCAAATGGTTTGAGAACTATCTAACAAATAGGTCACAATCGTCTCTTGTAAATTCTGCTAAAGAATACAGAAGTACAAGTTTACCAATCACGTACGGTGTGCCTCAAGGCAGTGTATTAGGCCCACTTCTCTTTCTAATATATATTAACACTTTATGTAACTTGGGAATTGATGGAACTATAATATCTTTTGCCGATGATACGGTAATCATCTTTGAAGCTGAAAATTGGAACTCAACTATGGAAAAAGCAAATAAGGGCCTAAATAAAGTAAAACATTGGTTAGATGACAACCTTCTGACTCTTAATGTTGACAAAACAAAATATTTACTTTTCTCCATACGTAAAGTCACTCCTCCCCAAAACTGTCCTAATCTTATCATTCACTCATGCTCACAGAACCATATTACCCCTACGCCTCCCCACAATAATTGCTCATGTACCAACCTAAAAAAATCTGACCAAATTAAATATCTGGGGATTGTTATAGATGACCAACTGCGTTGGGAGGACCATGTCAATTTTACAACAAAAAGACTCCGCAAATTGTGCTATATATTTCTCTCTCTCAGATCAATCCTGAAACTTCAAACAATTAGATGCATATATTTTGCACTATTCCAATCAATAGCAACATACGGTATCGTGGGATGGGGAGGCTGTGCAGCTTCAATTATATATCCCATGATCTTAATTCAAAAGCTGCTACTAAGGATTATATTAAAATGTCACCCATCTCACCCATCAGAGCCACTTTTTAAAAAATTCGCAATCCTAGACATTAGACAATTATACGTTAAGACAATTCTCATACACTTAAGGAAAAATGATTTAACACTCAAAACTCAACAAAATATTTACACCCGCTATTCATCACACCAAAAATGCAAAATTCCTCCAACAAAAACAGCTTTCGCCCAACGACAGTTCTCTTACATCGCGCCTAAAATGTTCAACTTACTGAGTATTGATATTAAGACATCGAAAACTGCTGATCTTTATGCCATTAATATACAGAACTGGTTATTTACTCGGGGAAGGAAATATTATAAAGAATGCCTTACATCTTAAAAACTGTTCTTATTTTTTCATATTTCTAGAGTAAAAAATCTTATCTCTAAATTAATTTTCAACCAAAACTTTATATTATGCTGATGCTTTTTTTCATATTTTTTGACATTGTTCGTCCATTTCATATGCTGCTTAGGAATACTTGCTTTTGTTTTTTGGGGTCAAAGACTATCATTGTTCATCTGTATAGATGATTTACATATTTATTCTTATTTTGTATTTCTGTTATCCTTAAAATATTATTATTTTGTTACTTTTATTTTTATTTGTTATTCTATTTTATTTTTATTTATACAAGATTCACCTAGTTTAACACCTTTCCTGTATGTGATCATGTACCTAATACTAGTATAATAGATATGCTATATGCTATATGTTTGTACTTTCATCTACATATATATGGATGATTATTAATATTATATACTTAATATCTTATGAATCTCGACTACCATAATACGGGCATTTGCCTAGCTTGGTAGTCGAAATACCATGTAAAAAAAAAATCCTGTAATAAACAAAATGAATAAAGAAAATTTAAAAAAAAAAAAAAAAAAAAAAAAATTTACAATAGCCGTTATTACTTACTTACACGATCATTAATTTACTAATTGAGCTAGAACTCCCTCACAAAACACAAGAGCATTGTCTCTTTATGGTGAGGAAAGGCAATTTTTTTATTTTCTTGTTAACCTTATGTAACTATGTAACTGTTGTAACTTCATATTTATTTTTAATAAATATTGCCAATATAAAAAAAAAAAAAAATAAAAAAAAAAATAAAAAATAAAAATTGTATATTTACAGTATATACAGGGTGTGTCAATTATTCCAAACTTAACTTCAATAGAGAAACCCCTGATACCTCTAAAGTTGCGTGTTACAAAGAAAATGAGAAATATATTTAAATTATTAAAAAAAATTATTATTAGCTCCCTAAAATGCATTGAACATCAGAAAAAACCTAAAACATGTATTTTTAAATTATGGTAATTCATTTTTTTTACAATAATTTAACCTTTTAACGTTTGTTAGTAATTAATAACTACGTATAGCTGACACAAATGAAAAAAAATCAAGTTTATGAATACACAAGCAAGTCTACAAGATTCTTGTAGACTTGTATTCATAAACTTAACAAGAATAATGATTTTATCCAGAAAAAGTGTTATTTTTACCTTTTATATGTTTAACAAACACATCACATGTGTCCCAAAAAATTTTTTTTTGCATTCTCTATACTGTAGTTATGAAATAAAAATTAAGTTTGCTACAATATATAAAATATGGACCCTAAGTTTTATTTTTTTCCAAATCACGAAATCAATTTTTTTTTCATAACTTCCGGCCATTTTAGCAACCTAATAGTGAACACCAATTTCATTTATTTTAACGTTTTCGAATAGCTACCGATCATACGCAACTTTTGAGATCCCAGGCGTTTAAAAATAAGGCATTTTTTCTCTCATGGAGAGCGACACAAGCTAATGTATAACCTTCTGTTTTCACGTGTTCTACCGAAGACATGTGGAATCTCACCAACAGTCATCAAGGACTTCGTAACAAAAATAGCCGTCGCACAAAGATAGCATGGAAAAGGCCTCACGAAAGGGAAATAGTTTAAGTGGATTAGACGCAAGAAGAAGATATTATCTGATAGTATCGTCGTAATCTCAATTGTCAAGTGGAAGAAGCAGATATCTACTATCTACGACTAATAAACTTATGTAAAATTCTTATATCATCAGATGGCGTTCTTAGTTGGGATTGAGAAACAGACTGAATTTGGGAGGCAGGTATGGGTACCGCCGCCTCGGAAACCATTTATTGGACAACCAACACCCCTGCCATAGGTCACCCCAAGTGATTCGCTACGTTTGGTGACTTAGCAGGGGTGCCCAGGAGTGGCGGGCCGGATCGAGAAAGACCGGATGAAGAGGTCTTTTGACCCTCGAGAATCCCTCGACTCTTCGCCTTTTACCGTAGTTGAAGGGATGGATTCATCACGTCCGTCACTCTTGAATACAATGACCCCCAGATTCCTACCCACCCCTCTTACCTGTTTTCTTTCTAGAACTCCCCGTCTTTATTTCCTTAAAAAAACCCCCCACAGAACATCCCCTAAGATGACATAGGCCCCGAGGGAAATTATTTCCCATAGGGTCTCCAGTGTAAAGCTGATGTAAAAAAAGAAAAAAATATAGTACTAGAGCCCTCAGAAGCTACGTATCGTTTCTGTGAAAGGCCACCGTTCGGAAACATTACCTATGACTTCAGCCGAGTTTTTGTGACTAGATCTGAAAAGCCAGGTTCCCAATCTTCCTCTTTCCTATCACCCTCCTTTTACTCCCTTCTAAACAGCTAACGCAACATATCTTGATTGGGTATGCCAAAGTTCCATTGACTCCTTCTGGAAAATTATGACTCTGTTTTTTTTTTTTTTTAATTTACGCAAACAATAAAATGCATGTGTTGAAATCTGGATGGTAGATGTCTCGTGAATAAGAAGAGGTTTTTATATGCTACTCCGGACCCATCTAGTGTTTAAAAATTCGCTCGATTGATTTTATGTGAAGTAATTGATTAAACCAAGGGATTTTCCAATAATACGTCATCTCATAGCTTTAGAAGTAATTGGGAATTACCGATTACAATTGAATGGGTTATAAGATAATTACACCTGTAATCTATATAATATCTAGGCACATGATATTGAATGAATAAATATTGGTATTTGTATAAGCGGATAATAATGTTTTTATTACTCTTCTAATGTTTTTTTTGTGAATTCCGTACAAATGTGGCAGCTGATCCCAATGAGGATATCGCGGGTTCAACTCCGAAATGTGCATGTAAATTTTATTGGATTATTCTGTATTATTTCATAATTCATTCAAAATAATATAAAGTATATTTGTGGCACGTTCCAGGGTAAAAGATACTCTCAATAACTCTCTGGTGGAAGACCATAATTCAGAATTGAAACGTTCCTTAAAATGGCTGTGACTGTTTGGTGACTAAATCTGAATAAACAGGTATTTACCCACCTTCCTCCTTCCCTCCCTGCTACTTTTTTAACGAGTTGAACGTCTTGCCCCGGATTCATGTTGCTATCACAGAAAAGATATCGATCAACTTGCTCAACACAACGTCCGCGATCGGACACCTCATGCAATTTGAAAAGTCATTAAAAATAATGAAAATTTAAAAATAAATCAGTGGGTATAATTTACACGAGGTAGAAGTGAAACTATCAGAAAACTACAGTAGACAAGAGTGGTGAGGCTACGAAGCACTGCATAAAGAGGATACCGATAGGCTACGAAGCGCCGCACTCGAATTCCAGTGCACCTTTTCATGTACATTTGGTCATATTATTAGTATCATTTGTGTTTTCTTCTTCGGAGTCGCCAGATGTCGCTTTCTGTTGTGTTTTCTTTTGCGTGTTCATTTTGGAGTGGTTCGAAGATTGGATATTGATTTTACAAAAAATATAAATATATTTTTTTTTTTGGATTTCGTAGGATTTACGGATACGAATAACCCGAAAATATTTGATAATCTCCTATTAGCATCACACATTAGGCAGAAATAATGTTGCTTGTGTCGTAATGGAGGACTAAGCCAGCCCGAGAATCGAACAAGGGACGCCTGGGTGGGACCCAAACGCGATGCCAACTCAGCTACTGACTGTTCAGTGGATGTTACTGTTATTATTTATTGATTAATTATAATGATACATTTATGGCTTATTTTCGCGGAACGTTATTAAAAAAAAGGGAATTTTTAATTAAGGTTAAATCAATCAGACGACGGAAAATATTTACGCGGATTTAGTATTTAAGAATAGGTTGTGGTCCAGTACATTATCATCTATCTCGTGGTGTAAAATGGTTTCGCGGTATTAATTATGTTCAGATAGAGTACTTATCCCTAAACCATCCCTAATAAATTCCACGACCCTTTTCAATCTGAGAATTTAGTTGATCGGTTTATTACCAGTAGGTAATTATTGATTCCCCTAATTTAGATGGAATTGTAAGTATTTCGTTTTAAATTCAACATTTGAAAGACAGACCAAATATTTATTTTAGAATTATTAGAAAACTTTCAATTTAAATTGACATTTATGTGTCGTCAATGAGACTGTCATAATTCAATTTGGGAGGCGGATATGGGTACCGCCGCTCAGGGAACCATTTATTGGACAACCAACACCCCTGTCGTGGTCACTCAAAGTGGTTCGCTTCGTTTGGTGACTTAGCAAGGGTGCTCGGGTTCATGAGGTGAGATTTGTTTAAGTCTCGGTGGCGAATGCGTTTGTCCATCTACTGCGCGGCGGGCCGGATCGGGAGAGACTGATTTTACCTCTCCAACCGGACTCTCTCGATCCATCGCCTTGTACCACAGTGGGAGGGGTGGATTCATACGTCCATCACTCCTGAACACATTGGCCCCAGATTGCTATCCACCCTTCATACCCTTTCCTTCCCAGAACTTCCTTTCCTAAAAAGACCCTCTTTACAGCATTCTCAACGATGACATAGGCCCTGAGGGGAATTATTTTTCTCAGGGCCTCCAGTGTGGAGCTAATGTAAAAAAATGAGTTTTAAGACAAAAATTCATCATTTTAGAAAGAAGCATAGAATGTTTTAGTAACAGGACCTCTCGCTTACCGGGCGAACGCGCTAACCACTGCGCCACCGTGTCGATATCCAATTCGGTCACTTTTAACTGTATCATACTTCGACTAAGAACCACCCACACTATCTTCATTTTTCTTAACGCATATACTATTGGCTGCTATCTTTATGTATGATTGCAAGATTCAAACCCGAACTAAATGCTCTCTAGATAGTGTCTGGATAAAGATTTATCCAGACACTATCTAGAGAGCATTTAGTTCGGGTTTGAATCTTGCAATCATACATAAAGATAGCAGCCAATAGTATATGCGTTAAGAAAAATGAAGAAAGTGTGGGTGGTTCTTAGTCGAAGTATGATACAGTTAAAAGTGACCGAATTGGATATCGACACGGTGGCGCAGTGGTTAGCGCGTTCGCCCGGTAAGCGAGAGGTCCTGGGTTCGAGTCCCAGATGTGTCAATATCTTTTTCTGATTTTTCTGTTTTCAGATTTTCGATTGAGTTTCGCTTATATTGTCTTCATTTAATTAAATATTACAATTTGAGGTTTTACTCATAAAGTTAAAATAAAAATAAAAATATTCATCCTAGACTTGCAGAAAAGTCAATAGATGTCGCATATTAAATAAAATGGATAAAGATTTATCCAGACACTATCTAGAGAGCATTTAGTTCGGGTTTGAATCTTGCAATCATACATAAAGATAGCAGCCAATAGTATATGCGTTAAGAAAAATGAAGATAGTGTGGGTGGTTCTTAGTCGAAGTATGATACAGTTAAAAGTGACCGAATTGGATATCGACACGGTGGCGCAGTGGTTAGCGCGTTCGCCCGGTAAGCGAGAGGTCCTGGGTTCGAGTCCCAGATGTGTCAATATCTTTTTCTGATTTTTCTGTTTTCAGATTTTCGATTGAGTTTCGCTTATATTGTCTTCATTTAATTAAATATTACAATTTGAGGTTTTACTCATAAAGTTAAAATAAAAATAAAAATATTCATCCTAGACTTGCAGAAAAGTCAATAGATGTCGCATATTAAATAAAATGGATAAAGATTTATCCAGACACTATCTAGAGAGCATTTAGTTCGGGTTTGAATCTTGCAATCATACATAAAGATAGCAGCCAATAGTATATGCGTTAAGAAAAATGAAGATAGTGTGGGTGGTTCTTAGTCGAAGTATGATACAGTTAAAAGTGACCGAATTGGATATCGACACGGTGGCGCAGTGGTTAGCGCGTTCGCCCGGTAAGCGAGAGGTCCTGGGTTCGAGTCCCAGATGTGTCAATATCTTTTTCTGATTTTTCTGTTTTCAGATTTTCGATTGAGTTTCGCTTATATTGTCTTCATTTAATTAAATATTACAATTTGAGGTTTTACTCATAAAGTTAAAATAAAAATAAAAATATTCATCCTAGACTTGCAGAAAAGTCAATAGATGTCGCATATTAAATAAAATGGATAAAGATTTATCCAGACACTATCTAGAGAGCATTTAGTTCGGGTTTGAATCTTGCAATCATACATAAAGATAGCAGCCAATAGTATATGCGTTAAGAAAAATGAAGATAGTGTGGGTGGTTCTTAGTCGAAGTATGATAAAGTTAAAAGTGACCGAATTGGATATCGACACGGTGGCGCAGTGGTTAGCGCGTTCGCCCGGTAAGCGAGAGGTCCTGGGTTCGAGTCCCAGATGTGTCAATATCTTTTTCTGATTTTTCTGTTTTCAGATTTTCGATTGAGTTTCGCTTATATTGTCTTCATTTAATTAAATATTACAATTTGAGGTTTTACTCATAAAGTTAAAATAAAAATAAAAATATTCATCCTAGACTTGCAGAAAAGTCAATAGATGTCGCATATTAAATAAAATGGATAAAGATTTATCCAGACACTATCTAGAGAGCATTTAGTTCGGGTTTGAATCTTGCAATCATACATAAAGATAGCAGCCAATAGTATATGCGTTAAGAAAAATGAAGATAGTGTGGGTGGTTCTTAGTCGAAGTATGATACAGTTAAAAGTGACCGAATTGGATATCGACACGGTGGCGCAGTGGTTAGCGCGTTCGCCCGGTAAGCGAGAGGTCCTGGGTTCGAGTCCCAGATGTGTCAATATCTTTTTCTGATTTTTCTGTTTTCAGATTTTCGATTGAGTTTCGCTTATATTGTCTTCATTTAATTAAATATTACAATTTGAGGTTTTACTCATAAAGTTAAAATAAAAATAAAAATAATTTTATTGTAATTCCAATTCATAGAAAAGCTAGTAAAAGCTTCGATTTATCCGTAGCATATTTTTTGATGTTCATACTCTAGGCTGATTCATCGTAAAGATTAATCAAATAGTATCTAAATAGGGTTTCACGTGTATATTCATCTTAAGAAAGAAAAACATACCGCACAAAAGAACCCCTGAAGTGTCGTACGAGCGTGAGGCGTGTGGTATAAAATTGTGCAGTAATAAAATAATAATAAAAACATTGTGTGAAGTGATAATCCTTTGAATGCGAAAACTTTTCATATTTTGTGAGAAAGACTAGCTTGTGCGCACTAAGGGACGCAAGGGAGGGTGATCCAAACTAGACTAAGGGCTGTTCAGTCCGCCAAGAAAATGTTCATATTTTTTAAATAGAATCTTTGAACTTTATTTATTTACTAACGACTTACGTCCAATTTACAACAAAGTATCACGAAATAAGGATAAAGAATGGTACATCAAAGCAAACATAAACAGAGAAAGTAGAAGAAAATAGAAGTGTCAAGTCCAGTCAAGACTTTGCAAAAATTAGAGTAATTATAAAATATCTTCAATTGTTTAAAGAGCGACAGAAATCATTTAAGCTTATACCAAAAAAATCAAGGTCTTGACGTGAGTTCACCATTCTACATGTTCTGGACAGTGAAGAATTATAACCATAATTTGTCGAGTGCTGATTGACGAAGAGCAGGTCTTTATTTCTGAGTCTACGAGAAGGTATATTGAATGTGATGAGTTGTAGTAATAGGTGAATCGATTAAACAGTTAATAATTTTGAAGAAACAAATGAGATCAGATTTTTTCCGACGGTCTTCTAAAGGAGAAAGGTTTAGAGTTTGTTCAATTTCGACATAAGAGTAATTGCCTCGCTCTAATCCTGGCCTCCTGGCAATCCCTTTTATGACTATGAATTTTTATTACCATGACAACACAGATTTTAGAACTAATATTGATTTTATATTTATTCAGCTTCATTAATTATGTTGCATTGGTGATGTATTGTGCCCTTCTCACTGGGACTTCCTGCTTTAAGAGCAGACACATTTTAAAATTTAATCAGTTATAAACCTAAATAATAACACGATATTACATTTAAAGTAAAAGGCAATCAACATATTACCATTGGCAATAGATACTTATGAACTGATGATCCAAAACTGGAACCTAACCTAAACCTTGAGTAAAAAAAATTAAACATTATGTTACCAATGTAAAAGCCCCGTGGGCGTATAAAAGTATCGATCGACCAGTTGATTAGTGAGACATCTCTGAAAAGTCGAAAATTGAGTTGATTATGCCAGTTGTGTGTAAAAGCGTGCTCTGAACTGGTACGAAGCACTCAGATTACTCATAAACACCACCAAATCAATTATAATGCAGAAAACCTTGATGTGAATTAACCTAAATGTTTTCTGGGACTCTGGTAGATTATTTCAAAATGTCATACTATGTACCAGACCATTATGCCCCACGGTGTTATTTTACAGCATACTAGCTGGTTCCCGGCATGCGCTGCTATGCAATTTAATAAAGAAATTGTTTCTCCCTGCGTATCCTTTCCCATTCGTCCCGTTCCCCTGCCGCCTCCCCTTCCTCTCATGCGTCCCCTTCCCCTCTCACGTTCCGACTCCGATTCCTTCAACTCCCCTCTCCCCACTCCACTTCCCTCTTCCCCCGTCTCGCGAACCCTCCACCCAAATTCCCCTCCCCCTTACCAGGTTCCCCTCCCCTTCCTGGGTTCCCCAACCACACTGTCGCGAACCCCCTACCCGAGTTCCCCTCCCGCCTCCCACATTCAGTCCCGGTACACTAACGGCGGTTTTTCATACAAATTTCATAATGCCAGAGCTCACCACTAGTTTTATACAAACCTTGTCCTGACAATAACGAACACAAGAAAAACAATTATCCAATTTGGTGCAGTCGTTCAGAAGTTACGCGCGTACATGCATTTCGGCGATTTAATTTTGTTTATATAGATAGATAGAATAAATAGAGTATAGAATATAGATTTAATATATAAAATACACCTGTAAATAATATTTCATTTATGGTAAGCATTCTAAGGACGGGTTGTTTAAAAAAAGATGAATTCATCCAATATTTGAAGTTAATTTTCACATTCTATGGAGGTTCTTCTATTCAAGTTTTGTTATTATAATCATTATAGACCAGTTGCTGTATGAAACTGAAATAATCATAGAACTTGAATAGAACTTTCTCGAACGTGAACTTATGGCGTGAAAATAACTTAAAATATTTGACGAATTCATCAAATTTTTTTAAACAACCCATCCTTTAATTGCTTCCCTCATTATCTGAAAACCTAGTATTTGAATATGTCTGACTAATCAACTGGATGATCAAAATGTTGCCAATTAGAACCATTGAAACCATCGCAGTTAATTTTTTTCTTCATTTTCTTGGCGGACTGTAAGCAAGGGGTTCCATCTTGCCACCAGTGAACAGCTTGCTACTAGGGGTGTCACATGGGGTGGAAAAGTTTTTAGATTACCAGGGGGGCGGGGGGCGGGGGGAGGGCGGTTTGACATTCTGTGTAAAGTTTTTAGATTACCAGGGGGGCGGGGGGAGGGCGGTTTGACATTCTGTGTAAAGTTTTTAGATTACCAGGGGGGCGGGGGGCGGTGGGAGGGCGGTTTGACATTCTGTGTAAAGTTTTTGCGGATTACGAGTTATGATGACACACGGTGTTTTCACGAAACTCGGACGTGGTTTTGCAGAAACTACTGCTCGATAACTACTGTGATGAATTTGTGTTTTCATTAATTAAGTAAATTCTTGGGATCCTACTGATAATGGCAAGGTAATTTATGTATTTAAACCTGGTTTGAGGAAATACTTGTAAACGTAAGTGGATTCATTAATCAGGTATGATATTTCTCATATTTTCTGAATTATATCACATTAAACAAGTTGAATTATAACACATGGCGAACGTTTTGTACACTAACTAACTAACTAACCATCACGCCGTTTTCTGCAGGGGTAGGCAGAGAGGACAGGCCGCCAAACAACTCGGCTTGGCTCATACTCTTGGCTCACACTCTTTGCCTCACTCGCATTCGTACATCGTAATCGTAATTTTAGTTTTTTAATTTTTGAGTAGATTTTTGTAATTTTATCTGCCTATTGATAAAATCTATAAAAACCCTGTGTAAATAAATAAAGTAAATGCATTAATTATATTTCAATGCCCCGTAAACGGGAGGGTTAAAAATAAAAATTGTCGAACAAATAATTTACATTCCAACAGGTGGGTGGCTAATGCCTGACGCTCATTGCAGATAGTGTATACTATTTAAATAAATAAATTAACAATAAAAACTTTTTTCAGAAATAATTCAAATAATCACAGGTAACGATGAAAAAGGTCACTTAGACATGAAGAATTCTTTGATTGGAAAAAACAATCTCAAACACAAAGCTCAAAGTACGAAATAATAATTTAAATATTTAAAGTACAAATAAATACCTTAAAAAAAATTAGAGTATAATTCACACGCAATAGAAGTAAAACTAGAATGTCACTAGATGTTGCTTTCTTTTGCCTGTTTATTTAAAAGTGTTGATTGGATATTGAATTACAAAAACAAAAATGTTTATTTTATTTGGATTTCGCAGGATTCAAACCTCCGTCCGCTGTATTTCTCTGGCCGCTGAGATATGCGACGCGCTATACCGCTGCGCCATGAGCGCAGATCTATCGTCGTTTCCGTTTTATTTCTTAGCCTATAGGAGCCTTGAGTGCAGTTTGATGCTTCGCAGGTGCCGTAGTAATCCGAATTTAAAATCACTCTAACGGGGCTAAGGAAGTTTTAATTTAAAAAAAATACATAAAAAATGGATTACAAAACAATTATTCAGTGTAAATACACAATTTAATTTAACTAAAGTTCACAATTTTGGAAACTAAATCTAAATTAACAAGTTCTTTCGATGCTATTAATAATATATCTGCCACTTCTACATATTATTTGTTACTTACACTAAGCTGTGTATGCGTGCTATAAGAGAGATCACGAACGAATTGGAAATTACATTATTGTTGCAGTGAAAGATGTTACGAATATTATTATTTTTTTTTAAATTTGGGGGCTACTACCAAATGCATTTCTGTTATTTTGGAATGATAATTTTCACTATCATAGCCTAGAAATGCTTAACACAACTGCGTGATAACGTCATACCCTTAATACAGCACTTTTTTTTAATTGCAAACCCTAATTCGCAATTTACATATTTGATTGAAAATAAAACCTGATTCACAAAGCGCCTGGGAGGCAGCGCGCATTTTTGTGTCAATTATTCATTTGATTTTAAAACGACCAGTTGGTTTTTGAACACATCCTATGTTGATTTATGAACCTACCCTAAGTCGATTTTGAACTCGTGCATGTGATGTCATTGCCAGGGGAATCCCCGTCGCATCTAGCACTAGGGGCTACACGAGCTGAGCAGAAAAACACGAGCGGTTTGAGAGGGGCGCCACTTAATAGTGTCGAGAGGGAGCGCAACTATTAAGTTTCTGGCCCGGTTTGAAAAAGTGGTAGAGCCTGAGTGGGCTGAGTGGTGCAACTTATCGGAAAGTTAGTGTAAAATACCATAAAACTGACTAACTATCAATGACTAACTCTCACGGCTTGAGCCAAGATTGTTAGCCAAAATGGTAAGTTATTCGGACTTTTACAGCTTGATAAGGCAGCTTTTGATGTTTTAAACCAAAGCTTGAATGCGATGTCGATCTTAAATCTAAGCACACAAAGGTAAAGCACTTACGAAGTTGGCACAAACTCAAATCACTGAAGAGATAAACCGATAGAAGTTTGTTCTGGGCATGTCCATTTGCCGAGGTCGTTTTTGCCTTACTTCCAGGGTCGAAAGTTTGCATTACTTTTTCAAATCGGTATAGATCTCGCTTCTAGGATTTATCCGTTCAAACACTGAAACAATGGAACTAGTTTTCCAGAAAATAATTCCAGACTTGTACGTCGTAAACACGTACCTATACCTATTTGTAAATAACTTATGTTTAAACAATTGGACAATTCACTACGCTTTATATACATTAATTACGATTCAGCGATTTTAAAAACTTTTCTTTGAATTGGTCAGTGCAAGATTGGCGTAATCCCAAAATTGCTGAGAGCTGAGATAAACATGTATAAATTTCAGAAATATTTAGTTTTTTAAATTAATAAAATACTTCGTTTTATCAATTTTTTTCTTTTATAAAACCCCCATGTTTTTAAGTAAACTCTGATGGAGTTGACATTGCTTACGAAACATATTTTTTAAACAATAAAAATGGTTATTTTAAATTTGATTAGTTTTGAATTAAAATGGTGCCACAAAATAAGTTTGCTGTGTTTGAAGAAGTAATTCATTCATTAATATTTGATTGAACTAATTTTTGGGTGATCTATTCACTGTGATTATGATTTGAATTTTTTGTTATTGTTAATACTGAACAAGAGTTCCAACTGTCCGGAGTCGGTGGGACTATGGCATCCCCAATTGGGGTACAGCGTGAGGCTTAAGAAAGCGAGAAGGAGATAGGAAAGAGAATGGGTTGGAAAATACAGGGTGTTGAGATCTGGTTACCAAAGACGTTTCGAATGACGTTAATTGACGCATAATTATTTTGATAAATAAATACTGAGAGTATCCACCAATCCATCGATGAAGCAAATAATTAAAAAGGGGTTTGTAACTTTCATTAAACCCTCAATTGAAAGTTATTTTTCAACGTAAATCGTTTAGTTGAACGTGCTAGCGGACGTTCTGAAGCTACGCTACCTGTATAAAAGGTCTACGTACGAGCTGTGCTCCCAGTGATAGATTTATTTTTTCTATTTTCTAACAGACAACAAAAATGAATTGTTTTACAGAACTCAGTTTTCTAGCGTAACGCTCCAATATGGTAACTTTTCCAAAATGAAATGTCAATCAAAAAAATGTTAAAATTTTCAGAAAAGTTTACATAGGTCCTCCATCCATACGTTCAGAATTGTAGCACAAGTCTATCATAGGTTAACATAATTAAATTTAAAGGATCGCTGTAATAATACATATTTATTGTACCGAACAAAAATGTGAATATATTATAAAATATGTATAATAAGTCAACCTATAAGTCTCCCTATACTTTTAACTTTTTCTTATATCATCTTATCATAGAATTTCAGCCAATAAATGAGTTTAAAACATTTTTTTTGTACAATACACTTAATAGATACACACATAAAATAATGAAAAGTCAATAAAAAGCTTAATAAAATAAATGTGAACAAACAAATCCCACAAAGGTAATGATTGTGGGTATTAGGTATATTGATATTATATTTTTATTTCTATGGTTAAAGTGAAGATTTTAAGTATATGTAAATTAGGGATTTAAAAAGAGTTATTGCATAAATGCAATTAAAACAACAACACAATAACAGTCTGCACTGTTATTATCGCATGAAAGTTTTATAAGAATGAATGTTACAAGTTACAGGTGCAGTCAAACTATAAAAAACAGTTGTTTAATGAGTGCGTTTTTTCCTAATACAATATGTGCTTATCATTTTCAATTTATATTTTTCTGGTACACATATTTTATGTACTTTCTGAGACATAAAATGAATTCTTTAAAGATATCATTTTATTTGCAAAATAATAAATTTTACTATACCGAAGAGATGAAGAAAACAACAGATTATTTAATAATACAAATAAATTTAGTCCAACTGTTTTCTCTGATATAACAATGTTTAATTGATATTAACCTGCGAATTCCAATGAAAACTTTTCAACGATCAGTCCCATTCCGTTGGTCTCTTCTTTGATTAAGATTGGCTTTATGGCGCGCGTTTTCCAGTAGAGAAAAACATTACTTTTATTGGGTAGCAGCTTACAAAATCCCCGCAAAGGGAAAACACACTTTTGGCATGAAAACAGTTAGAGTCAAAATATGCTGCGGAAAAATCAGCTTAAAAACAAATTGTGTTTGTAAATATGTTAAATGTGCAACAATCTAGATGAGTCGTGGTTTCGGCAATATTTTATTGCACCTAATATCCAATTTAACCACGGCGTTAACAATATTCAATCGCATATTGATCGGAAAGTTAATGACCGCCTTTTGTTTCAATGGCAAAGGCTAATGTACAGACGAATTCCAGTTAATATGTTTGCATGACATCTGAAGGAACTAAAATAACGAAATTTGCACAGTATTTTATTTGTAATTTCGAGGTGAACTATTTTAAGCTAGCAACATTAATGCATTAATGAACTACGAAGCCTTGACGTAATGGCATATCCAATTTGCTCTAAAATTAAACAAGGTAAGGTTTATTGGTTGTTTCATTTTTTTAATGCCGCAAAAAAAGCTCGTTGAAACATTGTGGAAGCAGGTCAAAAATATCCCCTCAAACGTATTGATTTCACTTGTCGGTGAATGGGCGCATAATTCGAAATTGCTTAAATTCATTAAAGTTCAATGAGCTTTTATTTTCAAAATTGAAACTGATAAGTGTAAATCAAATCAGACAAGCCACTAAGTAGGTACTAAAAGTATGCTTTATTTGTAATATGTACCTATTTTTTATCCAACGTTTGCGCTACCTCTTTCTTTATCCAACGTTTTGGATAGCGTTGCAGTGTCCATCATCAGGGCAGATTCGGTAGATGTGTTGGCTAAAGAAGGAGGTAGCGCAACACGGCATAACACTAATTTAAAAACGTATCTGTATTTCTGTTGTTTAAAACTTTGACAGATTTTAATATTAATTACTAATGATTTTTAAATTTAACCAACAGGGTTCTTGACAGGTAATTTTGGTCGTCTTTCTAATTATTTCTCAATTAGAATCAAAATTTAAAAAAAATGCACTGCTGTGATCCGTTGATTTAATTTAAACAACGTAAAAAATTAAACTGATTTTTTTTTGGTAGATAGGTCCTTTCTTAATGCAGACGACGACGTCTTCGAAAGAATACTTTACATTTAGTCTTTCGGTCTAGGGCGTGCATTTTTTAATCAAACTTATTCGTCCAGTTTTAAAAAGAATGTAATATTTTAAAAGCTAATGGAATTTGGTGTAGAATCTTTTCAATGACTTTCCAACCATATAACCCCTCAATTTCTCTTGCATCACCGGGCTACAGATTCCAACGTGCAATATTGTGAAACGGATATTGGAATGTACTCGAGGAGAGGAAATGCGATTGCATTCCTTGTTATCTCCCGCGATCTCGGATTTATATTGTGGAAGGATCGAGAACTCTTGCAACAACTGAGTTTTAACTGCGTTCGTGAATAACACCGTGAAAATGCTGTCATCCAACCCAAACATTGTTTTCTTTTTTCTTTGTACGTGTGAATAGAATTGTTCAAACAGTCGATTTATCATTTGTAGTTCCTAAGCACAATATATTATTAGACTATGGCTGTCAAAAAGAGTCCTGCCTGATTTTTATTCTGAGTAAATATACAGGGTGTCCCAAAAGAAAATTTATATTTAGTGGATCGATTTAAAAAAAAGGAAAGGTTTTATCGAAAAAATGTTTATTAAATGCTAAAATACACAATTTGGGAATTTATTTCTTAAAAATAATATCGTCCAAATGTCAACCGTCGCGTTCGCGGCATTCATTTAATCGAAGAGAAAAATTTCTTATGACGGCTCGCCAGGTAGGCTTCGTGATGGCTGCCATTTCGTGACGGATATTTTCTTTTAATTGCATCAGGGAAGTCAGATTTTTGGCGTACACTTGAGATTTGAGATCACCCCACAGGAAAAAGTCCATAGTGGTTAAGTCAGGACCACGAGGAGGCCAATTTATGTCACCTCTCCTGGAGATCAATTTGCCAGGGAAAATTTCACGAACTCGTGGCAGAGGACGTATGTGATGTTGCTCCGTCTTGCTGGAACCATGTTCTTTGGTTATAGCCAGTAAGTTTGTAAGAGTGCAGCATTAGGTCTTTGTGCAAAATGCTGTGTAACGATGATCTATGCACATTTAAAGCACTTGCGCGCTTCCGAATCGAAAAGTTTGAGTCGTCACGAAAAGACTGATAAACACTCTCTTCGTTTTCTACCGTTCTCGAAGACCTTGGTCGCCCGGATTTTGGTTTTGCCAACGTTGTACCGATGTCTTCAAACTTTTTGACCCACTTTCGAATAAGAGGAATGCTTGGCGCGTCATTGAATTGACAAAAACCTCAAATATTGCAGAATCTTCCACGCGCTACAGTCGCCGAATCATCATTTTTGTAAAACTCACGCACGCACAACGTGAGGTCGCTCCCGAGAAATGCTTCATAGCGACTAAATTCCCAAGAGCCAGACCACTGATTGACATACCCCCCGCGCCCCTCGGAAAAGTTGCGTTGACACAGAAAGCAAAACAAATATAAACTTTCTTTTGGGATACCCTGTATATATTAATCCTTAACTTAATCCGACCAAGACGGAATTTATTTGGATAGCTTCTCCTGGAAGGCAAGCCCTCATCGATTCTAATCCAATCCATATTCAGGGCACAGATATAATCCCTTCTACAGAAATAAAGTTTCTAGGTTTCACTATAGACAATAGTCTTTCTCTTGAATCACAAATTTCAAAATCTGTAAGTTCAGGCTTTTTCCATCTAAGGCAGATAAAATCAATCAGGCGTTGCCTTCCCTCTGATGGAGCAAAGTCACTCATAAATTCGTTCGTTGTCTCACGTATGGACTATTGTAATAGTGCGTATGCTGGCTTGCCTAAAAAACAATTCAATAGAATCCAGTCCGTTTTTAATGCTGCGGCGAGAATGATTTTTGGTGAATCTAAGTATTGCCGTATAACCCCGCTTCTAAAGGATCTTCATTGGCTTCGATGCCCTGAAAGAATAGAGTTTAAGATCTGCTTAATGACCTTTAAAGCATTGCAAGGAATGGCGCCAGCCTATATATCGGAACTATGTGTCCGACAAAACTTAAGCGATAGGCAGCTTACTCTAAGGTCAGCAGATCAAGATGTTACTAATCGTTTAATCGAACTTTCTAGGTCAAATCGAGCCGTTTACTATGATCGATCTTTTCGTGTAACTGGCCCGCTCATTTGGAACAAACTTCCCTCAGCTCTTACTAATATCCAGAACTTGGCTGAATTCAAAAGAGCTTTAAAAACAAACTTATTTAAAAAATCATACCTTTCATGAATTTTAACTCCTTTTCAATCTACTATAATAAGCCATGTTCCTCAAGTTTCTGGTAATTGTTTGGTTTCGATTACCTCTTTACTATAGTTTTATGTGCACTCTGAATTTGTATTATTTCTAAATGTTAATTGCCTCCTCTTCTATATAATTTAGTTTAAATGATTCTTGTTGAATGGCACCGTGATAGTTTATCATTATATATTGTCTTGTGCCAAAACAGCACTCACTATTGTTGTTAATATTGTTCTTTAGGAATTGCTTTGTATATTTTTGTATATTCGTTATTTCACATTATTTAATTAATTTTTTAAGGACTCGTAAGGAACACTGTAGGTTAATTTTAAGTTTATTATAATTAAGCGCACTTGAAGTGAAACATCACAAAACTGCGCTATATAAATACTACGTTATTATTATTATTATTATTATTATATATATATATATTTTTTTTCATTAACTCTATACAGGAGGCCCCGAGAAAAACAATTTCTCTTATGGCAAATGTCATCTGAGATGCAGTGTGGAGGGTTTTTTGAGGAGAGGAAGGAATGAACATTGGTCTTGAAGAGACCCATGTTATATGATGGAGGAAATACAGAGGCCGGAAAAGCGATCTAAAGCCGAGCTGTTAAACGCAAGAACGAGTCAAAGAAGCGAACAGTTCTCGTGTGACAAATGTCAACCGTGTACATATGTTGGGCACGCGTTTGGCGTGTTTCCCGGCTATGCACTGGTGCCGAAGGGATCTTTAACGCTAGTTTCTCAGAGAATTTTCTATTGAAATACCGGTAAAAAAGGATAGCATTTCCACTCGACGCCTGTATTAGGAGAATTTATCAAACGGACCGCCCGTTTCTGCACAGAGTCGAGGATTTTTTTTTCAGGTATTCTGTGGCTCCAGACCAGAGATAGTTGCCATATTCAATCGTGGGATGCACTTGTGATTTGTACAGGGTTAGCAGCTGTGTACAGTTAAAGTATTTGCGGGCCTGTACAGTACGCCCAGTTTTTGAGAGGCTAACTTAATTCAGACTTCAATGGGGCCTCCATATGGGGTCACTTAACACCGAGTAACACCGAGCATATCAACGGAGGACCTGTTTCGAATTATGGTAAATTAAGTAAAGAAAAACCTATTGCAATTGCAGAAATTTAGCGATGTATTACCAAATTTAGTCCCAGCTTAATTGTTTGAAAAGCAAATTCCAACTGGTTTACCCTTTTTTCGAACAACTGGTTTGAACACCAGTTCTTCGATCTACCGTTACTTTTGACATCGTCATAAATGTACGATCAGTGCCCTTCTGAATATTTTTACATATTTGAAAAGTTCCCGTTGACCGTTAATATTCGGTCTGTCAGAGTTTATTGTTTTTTTAACATACTTTGTCAATTTTGTC
Organism: Limnephilus rhombicus; assembly: GCA_929108145.2. Lineage (NCBI taxonomy): Eukaryota > Metazoa > Arthropoda > Insecta > Trichoptera > Limnephilidae > Limnephilus > Limnephilus rhombicus. The sequence goes on from OV815288.1 coordinate 48,004,503, forward strand.
ATCGCGCAGTGAATCGAAAGGTAATGGGAGCCGTTTATTAGCGTTTTATTATTACCGTGACAGTACACGATTACGGTATTACGGTAAAAAAGGTAACAAACATACATTTCTTATCACAATAAGGCTGCAGCTCTTTCAAAAGATGCGATTTTTTTTTTTTTGTTTTATTCCAGTTAAAAGAAAATTACATTTTCACTCATTTAACTAGAAATAATTATACAAATTAAAATAAAGTAAATATTTCAATACAGCGCTATTCAACATCACTATTTTGTTTATCAAGAATAAATATTAATAATTTTTTTTTAAATTTACCCAGCTTTTTTCATTTCACAACGTACGTAGGTCTGTTTCCTCCAAATGAGAAAAGTAATCATTTTCTTGCATCTCTCTCACACACCGCACCGAGACGTCACCGTAGACTTGGCTTTACGATAATTTTGAAAAGTATGGAATAAAGTTACGAGGATAAACCAACCTTTTTTACACAACCAACCCAGCCAACTCCCCCATTTCCCGCATCCTTCAAAGTTTCAACTCAATTAAAAAAACCACAATTACCGATATATTTTTTGATTCCCTCCCTCTATTTAAGAAAAACATTTTTATCACACTGAATTCGCACACATAACACACACATCCACACCCTCACACGCGCACCCTCACACATACAAACACTCTCACACACCCCTCTCCTTCAATAAGTTACTAACTTAATTTAGGTATAATGTATTATTTATTTCACAAAAATATAAGTATATAACAGCGACATGTCATTGGTGCCAATTATTGTATTAATTCCATAACTTTGTAAATATTTTCCATTATGTAATAATGTACTGTTTGTTTCAACAAAATAAAAATAAAATAAAATAATATTGAAGTGTGAGTGAATTCCAAGAATTCAAAAAATTTTAAACGTCAATGCTCTGATGGTTTTGCTTTTGTTCTTAAACATATAATTCTGCAGCTCTTTCTGGCACATTAAATAACACAGTCGAAAATGAGACAGACTATGAACGCATGCCTGCACCAGAGGGCGGTCCGTGAGTTTTCAGTGAGCTAGAGTGCCAAGATTAAAAAATACGACTTTAATGATATTGTTGTTGCTGAAAAAGAATTTAATTTTTTTAGAAAATTCAACTTTTTGTTTAAAGCTATACTGTAAATCTTCATACATAATGTAGAAATTTGAAAAAAAAATTTTTTTTTCAGCTACATCAACGTCAATAACGTCGTATTGTGTTAATCTTAGGAAACGTACCCATACTACGTGACCCACTTTTTGCAATTTTTAACCCCCCCCGGTGACTAAAAACCTAAGACCCCCTCCGCTCATTGTGACCAAGCATGGTATTTTGAAGACCCCCCCCTGAACGGCACACGTAGTATGGGTAATGGGTACGTTCCCTTAGCACTCTAGCTCACTGAAAACTCACGGATCACCGCTGGTCTGCACCCCACTCCCTCGCAAAGGAAATATACAATAATTATCATATATCTCCCTCACACGTTTTAAGAAAATAAAACACAATTCCCATCGCCGTAATATGATATATCTATGTTCTCCAATGGAAAAATCAGTATTTTGGAGGAAACAGACACACGAATATTGTGTGTCTGAACTTTTGTCTCACCATATTTAAGAAAGAAAGAAGCTGCAGCATTATTTTGATAAGGAACGTATGTTTATTTCCTTTTTTGCCGTCACGGTACCGTAAACGTAGGTCATCACGGTAATTTTAAAAGCGCACAATCAACAGCTGACGGGAACCGTTCAAATGTGAAAAAAATCAAAATGAGTCTGATTGTAAAATAGTGACCATGTCAAATTTGAAAGTTCAGTCAAAAAAGTGAATTTAATTTTTTACTTAATAATCATCGAAATTGTTGAATTCGTTTTAAAGTTCGAAAAAGTAATTTTAATTTTTGCTGAAAAAAGAAATACATCTGAAAGCACTGACTAAACGGAATTTAATTATTTTATTCCATCCTATTAAGCCTTTAATTGTAACATTTGGTATAAAGGTGGCTTACTGGATTTATACTCGAGGTGTGTTTTTTAGTGAAACTACATTACTCTAAATCCGTTTAATGGGTTTGGAAAAAATATTTATTGTGAGGATTTTTTGCAGATTAATAAAAATTTACCGACCAACTGCTGCACGAAACAATGTGCTTTTAGTGAGAGAAACACAATGAAAGGCGGAAAACGTTAGTATACAAGAGATTGAGAGTTCGCCAGTGCCTCTAAATTATCACCAGCTGTCATCCGAAATGTCTAATAAATTACATTAATAATTACTAACTAGCAGTTAAAAACCCGCTCCCTAGGTATTTTGCTGCTAGGCCCTGCGGGTGGCTTTTGGTTCGGCTTCGCCCATTTTAAGTGTTGGTGACCATTTTATAAATCCGATATGAACTGGTTCCAAAAATAGCCGGTTCATCGGATCCAGTGACAGTTAGTCACCAAAGTAACCACGACAGGCAATGACGTCATATATAATATGTAGACGCGTGGTAGAAATCACAACGTGGTATCATTATTCAGAACTGCCAGTTTCAATAATAATCATACCGGCCATCTCTGCATACCCGAAGAGATTCACGATTGTATGAATCAAATAGTACGTACTCCTGCTAGCCGACACGTTCCAGTGGCGCCATCTTTTGGCATTGCTTTAAATCTGTTAATTTTGTAACATACTCCACGTACAAAAAAGGTTTTACGTAATGCGCGGCGTCAGACTTGTACTATTTTTTTTACATTAGCTCCACGCAGGAGGCCCTGAGGACAATATTTTCCTCAGGGCCTATGTTATCTTAGGGGATGCTGTGTGGAGGATCTTTTTAAGGAAGGAAATATAGGAAATTCTGAGAAGGAAAAAGGTACCAGGGGTGGGTAGGAATCTGGGGGTCAGTGTGTCCAGGAGAGACAGACGTGTGAATCCATCCCTCCAACTGCGGTGCAGGGTGATGGGTCGAAAGAGTCCGGATGGAAAGGTAAAAAGACCTCCAACCAACTAACTCTCCAGTCTCTCTTGATCCGGCCCACCACGCGGCAGGTGGGCAGACGCATCCTCTGCCAAGACCTGGACAAACCTCACCCCATGAACCCGGGCACCCCTGCTAAATTACCAAACGTAGCGAACCACTAGGGGTGACCTATGGCAGAGTTGTTATAAATATAATAAATGGTTCCCGTGCTGCGGAACCCATACCCGCCTCCCAAATTGAGAACTCGTAGTCGAATTACTAAATCTCAAGTAATGCTGTCTCTTGACTTTTACTCCGTCATTCCAAAATCACTGTAAAGTCGTAAATGTAACGGGCCGTTATACAAAATGCAGAGACATCACAATAATAGTCTTATTTAAGGTTATAAAAACTTACCTTTGAATATCTTGCCGATCCCTCGTTCCATCCCCCGATAGCGACGATGGTCTTAAGTTTTGGGTTGATAGTCTTCAACTTGTTAAACTGGCCGAAGTTATCTGTAAACAAAAACAATACATCAAGCCGATTAGTTTAACGATCAGACAAAGCACAAAAGCTTAGCGTACACATTAGGTTTTACGTTATTAGCTTCAAGATATTGTGAAGAGCTTTGGTTAAGGGCGAGAAGGCGTTAGTTCTATCTGGGTATATTTGTATACCATACACAATTTTACCATGTACATGTAGCGTCGAAATTTTCGGTAAATACACAATCATGACCTGACTTGCCGCTCGGGAACAATTTATGGGTTAACCAACGCTCTGCCATAGGTCATTTCATGGGGTGAGGATTGTCTAGTCTAGGTCACCGCGGTGATGTTGGACGCACCAGATTCCTACCCACCCCTCCCAAATCTGCCTCTCCCTCGTTTCCTTTAAATACCCTCTACACAACATCCCCAAAGATAATTTTCCTCATGGCCATCATTGGCCATGAGGAAAATTATTTTCCTCAGGGCCTCCAGCGTGGAGCGTATTTACATCACAGTGTGGAAGTCACTCTTAGTATCTCCCTGGTGAAAGACAATAATTCATAATTGAGACGTTGCTTGAAATGGATTTAGCCATGTTTGGTGACCAGGTCTGCATATCCAGGTACTTCCCGACTTTCGTCTTCCCCTTATCTTTCCCCTTCCCACTTCCTTCCGCCATACCCCAAGGTTGGGATTTTGAGAGATGTTCGCATAAAAAACACCGAAAAATTATTGTTCCTCCAGTGCCTTCTCTGAGTGTGGTTAATGTTAAAAGTCACGTTTGTAACACGTCTCTCATTTTGAAACAAAGAAAATAAATGTATAGCATAAAGCGTGCATTATTATTTTTAATTGTTGGTAATTAATTCATTTTAATTAATTTTTGATACCTGAGAATTTATATGATGAGACCTTCATAAGATAAAAAATTTGGTTTCAATTTTTATTGTTTTTTAGTTATTTTGGTGGTTTTATAATAAATATTTATTTGATTGAAATTTTTTGTTAATTTAATGTTTATTTGCACCCCTCCATTTTCTATTTATGTTTTGATTATGTTGATATCTGGAAGAGTGGCAATTTATTATAAATTTTATTTCACGATTAATGTTTATGTCTAGTGGTTTATATAAGTGTTCTGTTTGTTTGTGTCGGTTGGGAATTTCTTTAAGAGATCTGGTGGGTGTGTTTCTCGAATCATTAACATCAACGTTAATATTTATATTTTTGATTTACATTAAATTTAAAGCAATTATTTAATATCCAGATTAATTTTTCTCGTCGTATTTAATACATTATTTTTATATCGGTTATTTATCTTCAGGGTGGAAGTCACTGGGAAAATCTCTATGGATAGAGACCACCATTTAGAATTTTTGAAATGTTGCGACATTCGATGTGGCTTTAATTATGTCTGGTAGCTTTTGTCTTCAATTGAAGGTTTCGTTCCCCGAAGCCATTGCACATAATTACCATGACGATTAACGGTTACGGTTCCGTGACTACAAAAAGGCAATAAACATACGGTGAGAGAATTTCAAAAATTCAAAAACGTCAAATGTCAATGCGATAATGGTTTTGCTTTTGTTCTTAAACATAAAATGTTGCCGATCTTTCTTACACATTAAAAAACAACAGTCGGTAATGAGACAAACGGTGAACGTACGTCTGCACCCCCCCCCCAAGGAAACATACAATCATTATTGTCTTCTCTATTTTTTATTTTACATTAACTCCACACAGGAGGCCCCGAGAAAAATAATTTCCATCAGCGTCTATATGTCGTCTGGGATGCTGTGCGGAGGGTTTTTTTGAGTAGAGGAAGGAGTGAACATTGGTCTGGAAGAGATCTATGTTGTAGGAAGGAGAAAACACAGAGGCCGGCAAATCGTTCCACAGCAGAGCTGTTGAACACAAGAACGAGCAGAAGAAATATGACAAATGTTAACCGTGTACAAATATTGGGCACGCGTTTGGCGTGCTTTCCGACTATGCACCGGTGCCAAAGGGATCCATGACGCTAGTTCCTCGGGGCATCTTCCATTGTAATATCGGTAGAACAAGGATAGTATACCCATCCGACGCCTGTGCTCTAAAGATTGCAATCCGTTTGAACAGTTGACATTTGAACACAAGAACGAGTCGAAGAAACGACCCGTTCTCATGTGACAAATGTCAACTGTGTACAAATGTTGGGCACGCGTTTGGCGTGTTTCCCGACTATGCACCGGTGCCGAAGGGATCAATGATGCTAGTTCCTCGGAGCATCTTCCATTGTAATACCGGTAGAACAAGGATAGCATTCCCACCCGACGCCTGTGCTCTAAAGATTGCAATCCGTCTGTTAAGATGGGAGAATCTATCAAACGGACCGCCCGTTTCTGCTCAGAGTCGAGGGTATTTTTCAGGTATTTTGGAGCTCCAGACCAGAGGTGGCTGCCAAATTCAATCGTGGGGCGGACTTGTGATTTGTGTAGGGTTAGCAGTTGTGCATATTAAAGTATCTGCGGGCCCTGTACAGTACGCCTATTTCTTTCAACATCCGCAATAATCAACCATCCAACCAATAAATGAAAGTACTTTGTGTTTGAATAAACTTAAAAGATATTTTATAAAAAATTATTTATTTCGAAGTAAAAAAAAATTCTTCGTCAATTTTAAATTTTAAATTATCTTGTTTGTTGTTGTCGTATCCAGTCAAGTATTAAGAATATGCAAAACATTATTTAATTAAGCCAGATAATTGTTCATTGTTGATTGTTACGATTTCAGATGAACTAATTGTTGTGTGAGATTTGAGACGCTCGATTTCCACGTACATAATGTTTATTACTCGATTTCTTATCTTTAGGAAAATTATAGTTTCTTTCAAACTATGATAATGTCGAATCAACAATTGTTATGCTTATCTTTAATAAATCTCACGGAATCCGAATTAAAGTTGTATGAAGTGGATTGAAAGATTTCCCAGAGGAAATTTTATAACGTCACCTTATTCTAGAAATTCTACCAAATCAATTTTCACAATGATTTGCTATATTATTTAAAAATTATCATAAGCCATTAGTGTATAAATTATTTGACTAATCTATAAATCTGAATCTGTGGATTAGCTTAACACATAATAATATGATTAATAACATTATTAAAGTATTAGTTGGATTAAAAATAAATGACCTCAAATGACCAATAATCGTGTGCAGTTCACAAGCGGTAGAAGTAAAACCTTCACCAACACAATCTCAACTAATAGGAGCCTTAAAAAGTGCTAAAAAAGTTTCACTTCGAAAGGTCTCTCGTCCGCAGTTCTTCTTCAATGGCGCTACAACCCATTTCGACCCTTGGCCTCCTTCAAAATAAGCCTCCACCGCCCTCTGTCCTCGGCCGTGGTCTTCCAATCTGCAACATGGAGTAATCCTCTTGCATCCTTCCTGACATCATCCTCCCATCTCAGTCTAGGTCTGCCCGCCTTTCGTTTGCCTCCCGGGTGTCCTGTCAGAACCTTCGTGTGCTTGGCATTCGGTGCACATGTCCGGCCCATCTTAATCTTTGGAGTCTTAAATGGGTGGAGAGTCTGGGAGCTTGGTAAATATCATAGAGCTCATTATTGTGGCGGATTCTCCATGCCTCTCCCTCTCGCACCGCTCCTAAGATTCTTCGTCTGTAGTTCTAAAACAAGATTATTTTGGTTATTTGTTTTTGGGGTGTTATGCCGTGTTGCGCTACTTCCTCTTTAGCCAACGTTTCGGACAGCGTTGCAGTGTTCATCATCAGGGCCGACAAGATTATTGTTCAAATAGACGAAAACTAAAACTTTAAGATATATTCACTGTCGACAAAATTGTTCACTTCTGAAAACAGCGGATAAAATTACATATCTCGGAATAATCATAGATAAAAACCTAAAATGGAAAGATCACATCGGACATACAATAAAAAGAATTAGGAAATTAATTTATATATTGTTACGAATTAGAAACTTCTTATCAACGAAAAATCTATACTCAATATACTACGCACTAGTACAGTCTATTCTTCAGTATGCCATTATCAGTCGGGGAGCAGCTTACAAAACTAGTTTGGCCCCCATAGAAATTGTTCAAAGACTCATTATAAAAATTATACTAAAAAAACCTCCAGACTTCCCCACTGAACGCATATTCGAAGAGTTCAAAGTTCCAACATTTAAAAACTTATTTGAGAAAAATTCAATCATACAAATTATAAAAGAAAAAGATAAATTCTCATTCATAACTGAAAATCGTACAAGACTTACACATGTATTTGTATGCCCCAAACTAAACACGTCTTTTGCCCAACACCATTATACACACCAAGGAAAATACTTCTTTAATAACCTTCCAGTAGAAATCAGAAGCATTAATGACAAAGTACAATTGTTGAACTCCATCAAAAAACATTTTAGAGAAATCACCAACGGGAAAATTGCTGCTTCCCTCATCACCACATGAATGTCACACTAAAAATTATACCTATTTGACTTATTACTGAATACATGTGGATGATTTTATCTTTTAGTTAAAGGATCTTGATTGCGATATGATTAAACTGTGTTTTAACGGTGTATGTATATTAACTGTGAATCTGTGCATATATTATGTAAAACACCTGACTGTATAAATTGTAAATATTTAAAATGTATCCACAAGCTCCTCCATCCACAAGCAAATGCTTTTAATGGAGGAAAAGTAACACTGTAACATATGTCTGTGGTTTATTTAATAATTACGTATTTATTTCTACATAGCATTGGTTAATGGTTACTTAATCATCAGAAAAAACTAAGACGCATTGACGGCGCAGCTCAAATATGTCGATCGTCCACTTGATTAGCCAGACATCTCCGAAAAACCGAAATTTGAGTTGAGTATGCAGTTATATGTACTCGTAGAAGTTTACCCTTTTTCTGATAAAATTTACTCACATTACTTATAAACACCATCAAGTCAATTGATTATAAAGCAGAAAAACTTGTGTGAATTAATGAAAATGATGTTTTCTGGGTCACTTGTAGGATATGCCTCCCGGTGTTATTTTAAAGCATATTTAATATGTTAAACACAGATACATGTAAATAATATTTGATTTATGGTGAGCATTCACACATTGTTTTCCTAATTATCTCAAAACTTAATATTTGGAGATGTCTGACTAATCAACTGGACGATCGAGGTATGGCAATTTTTATTATATATTCTACATTACATAGCAAATTCATTTTCCTCAGTATCTATAAAACTTTTGTTGTGGAGGAAATTCGATGGTTTAAAGCATTTTAACAGGTATTGTAAAATGAGCGCGTTGATGGCACTACCTTACAAGGGTTAAGTCAAGCTGAATGCTCACTCTATATGAGTTATGCTTGTGGATCTCGATAGACTATGTTTATTGAAAAAAATACAAAGATATATCACAGAGAGACTTACGATACTGATGGCAATCTTGCCCGGTTTGTGGGTCCCTCGTGGTTGTTTGGCTGGTTCACAGGCAGTCGTTATTTAGTTCGTACGCGATGGAATGGTGAATTACCGGCGGTAAATTCACTATACGTATTATGATAGCGTGTCACGATATAGACGGTAATGTTGACAGCTGCGTTACGATCGGAAGACTCCCGAAAACAACACTTGTTTTTTCTCCTTAACAACCGTTGACACCGGCAATTATCAGCCAAAAGTACCCAGTGTGCGAAATTCACCAATAGGTTTGAATTCTGGTCTTCGTACGTGAATCAGAACAAACCTATCGAGATCTTTTTCGTTATTTGTTTTTGGGGTGTTATGCCGTGTTGCGCTACCTCCTTCTTTAGCCAACGTTTTGGACATCGTTGCAGTGTCCATCATCAGGGCAGATCCGGCAGATCCGGTAGATGTGCCGGATCTGCCCTGATGATGGACACTGCAACGATGTCCGAAACGTTGGCTAAAGAAAGAGGAAGCGCAACACGGCATAACACCCCAAAAACAAATAACGAAAATGCTTTTGGCCGTGAAAATCTTAAAACTTATCTATCGAGATCTTATTAAGCGTTATGAAACAGGTATGCTAGGCTTTTTAACAAAACAAATAAAAAAAATCACTGTCAGAAAATGCCATGGTAATATAATGAACTAACCGTTCCAAAGTATGTATATTTTTTACAATATTTACGAATTTTATTTCGAATGATGTGAAAACTATGATTTTCTTAATGTACACAAATTCTCATATAACCTCACATATTTTAATACTTTACAAAAATTAAATTAACAGTACCCATCAAGATGCAATTAAATTGTTTCTCGTCTTATTTGTGGAAGGAGAGATTATAAAAAGTATGACATCCACCTCCTTGGGAGGAAGAGAAACGAGACTTGAAATAAGGTTGTGGTTTTCGGATTCTCAACATATAAAAGCAGGTAGCACCTTCGTATCCTTTCATTTGTAACTTTTCCTTGAAATGTGAACGCTAACGAGGAAATGCAGCATAGAAGGGACCGCGAAAGTTGAGAGAAAACTTCATATCTTAGACACATTAATAAGCTGAAAAATATTGCCTTCTTCAACTTCAGTGGAATTATTAAGAGCTTATAATTAATATTTATCTCCATTGCAGCAATTTATTTTTATTAAATGAAGACAATATTTACGAAACTCAATCGAAAATCTAGAAACAGAAAAATCAAAAAATATATTGGCACCTCTGGGACTCGAAGGATAGTCATAGAGGATAAGTGTGCCCCACGGTTGAATTTGGCAGGCACCTCTGGTCTGGGGCCTCCAAAGCCCTGAAAAAAAAACCCTCGACTCTGTGCAGAAGCGGGCGATCCGTCTGATAGATTCACGTAATTAAGATTACAGGCGTCGGGTGGGAATGCTATCCTTGTTCTACCGGTATTTCAATGGAAGATGATCCCAACATATGTACACAGTTTACATTGGTCACATGAGAACGGGTCGCTTCTTCGACTCGTTCTTGTGTTCAACAGCTCGGCTGTGGAACGATTTGCCAGCCTTTATGTTTCCTACTTCCTACAACATGGGCCTCTTCAAGACAATGTTCATTCCTTCCTCTCCACAAAAAGACCGTCCACACAGCATCTCAGATGACATAGGCCCTGAGGGAAATTATTTTCCTCAGGACCTCCAGTGTGGAGTTAATGTAAAAAAAGAGACACCTTAGCTTAGAGTGTTGGTTAGAGCTGTGGACCAGAAAGCCGGAGGTCCTGGGTTCGAGTCCCAGAGATGCCAATGTCTTTTCCGATTTTTCTGTTTTCGGAGTTTTGATAGAGTTTCGCTAATATTGTCTTAATTTAATTAAATATTACAATTTGAGGTTTTACTCCTAAAATTAAAAATAAAAATATATTTTGCGTACATGTTTAAAAATGTGCAAAACACGTACAAGCAACGGTTTGCGATCCTTTTCTACGAATCCACAGGTCGTGGGTTCAAATAAAATTGTGTTATTTAACAATTTATTCTTATTATTAAAATTTATTATTAAAAAAATATTTTCAGTGTATTTGCGGCACGTTCTAGAGTTGTAGATAAATTCAGTATCGCCCTGCTGAAAGATCACCTTTCAGAATCGAAACATTGTTTGAAATGGATTTAGCCTAATTTGGTGATAATTCTGCTTTCCAGGAACTTGCCCACCTTCCTCTTTCCGGTCTACTTCTCCTCCCCACCCCACTACCTCTAGTCTCAAAGCATTCACCAATAATTGGAAACGTAATCCCACTGACTCCAGACGATTAGAAGCAGTTGAGACTCTTGTGCGGTAACCACATTAAATAATACTATGACTATCATGGAAACCCCAAAAGGGGTTTCACAACATATTGTGAAGCTGGAGAAAATGAGGGGGAAGTTGAGGGAGATGGAGAATTCGAACAATGTATTATATACTTGTTGTCCTTTTCTCGCCACAGATAATAAATAGGCATAAGCAAGACTAAAGGCTTTTTATCAATTGTATTCATACATGCGTCAATTCACTTAATCCTTTGTATCTAATGTACGATTCAATTTCAGTTGATCAACTTTGATTGAATGTCAAAAGTTGTTGGAATAAACATGATCAACTTTGTTGAAAGAAGATGCACACATATCAATACGCTTTCAAGTGGTTGATCAATTAAAATTGTCTTAAGACGCTGTATACCCGCTCAAAAATAAGAAAATGGAGAGATGTATAAATACAAATGTTGGAGAGAGCGCGCTAATATTAAAAACGATAAAATTTGAGCGAAAATTGTGAAAATGTTTTATAAAAACGTCTCGTTTAAAATAGAGCAAAAATGTCGTGTAGAATATCTAAACTAGCATTTAAAGAAACGCTGTGAATTTTTTCATAGATATAACTTCTAAAATAATGAATTAAACGTGTTTATAATAATTTTCGGAGCATATTTAGCGATTTTTTTCTATTGAGGGAATGTCATATAATTAGCGTTTCGGCATGGGGAACGTCTAGATATTATCTTAAAAAATAACATATATTTTTAAGGGTTCCATGCCAATTCAGAATGAAACCAACTCAGAAACACCCCAGAAAGGTCATTAAAAGCTATGAAAAAATCATTTTAAAATAGCCGGTAACCCTAACCTAACTTAACCTATATAATCAATTTTTTATCATTACTCTTAATGACCTTTCTGAGGTGCTTCTGAGTTGGTTTTATTCTGAGTTGTCCGGTCACCATTTTTAAGAGCTTAAAAACTTCAAATGTTTAAAGGGATATAGGAAAAAAATCGATAGGAATTCGGGATGCCGCGGCTTAATATATTGACCTAATGCATAAGTTTTCTGTTTGAAGTTCACAAAGAAAGAGCATGTTACGTTTCAAAGAAAGCTGAATTAATGTTGAATATTTTTAGCACTCCATTACTCATTCATAGCTTGGAAAATAAGAACCTATCCATGAAATTCCTTCCCACTACACAATAAGTACAACAGCCTTACAGACGCCTACCCGATTCCTTCGTGTATTACTCGAGGAATGACGTGTAAAGTTCGACAAGTCAGAAAATTTTAGATCAATATCAATGGTAAAATCTAGTTTCAAACATCTTGGAGGAAAATTATTTAATTCGTATTCAGGAAAAATCAAAAATATATGCAAATAACAATAAAAAATGTCACCGTAAAAAAATACCCCGAATATGTGTAAACTATAAATAAACAAATAACAAAATAAAATATCAAAACCCCAGTATAGGTTTACTTACTACATACATTTTACATAGTTCTACGACAACTTAAGTCCAAGGAACACCCCTTTGAAAAGTCATTAAACGTTATGAATTTTTTTATTGAACAATAGCCCGTAATCTAACTGTTAGGTTATGGTCCTAACCTAAAGGCTGTTAAGAGACTTACCTAAATGACAACATTTGGAGTTACACATGGAAATTAAATTAATTCTTTCATTGTTCAGTCTGGCGATTAACAAAACCTCCGACAAAACATCCCCACAAAATATCTACTAAAACCTATCCTAACCAAACCTAACAAAAAAAGAATTCAGCGCAGTGGAGATACGTTTTGTCCTTGGGATATTACGACAAGGGATATTTTGTCGGAGGATGAAAAAGCGCGGTATCGACCTGAACCGTCCTGTACTTACTAATCTGTTTATGTTTTTAGTTGTTGTTAGAAAAAGTCACCGGCGACCAAAAATAACATCTACATTATTTTGACCAAATAACCTCAGTAATCACTGGTTAAATAAGGGTGCATCTGTAAACACCCTGCGTAGAGTATGTATGATTCTAACATTATTACTATTGGAATACATTAAAACTTTGTTTAATAAATATAATTTTGTATATAGGTAAAATTTTTAAATGTTATTCTTTTAATGTCTTCAAGGGTGATCGCTCCCCTGCAGTCTAAAATTTGAACTAGGTACCGTAAAACTTGTAGCAATCACGTAACTTTAAAATCCATCAAGTGCAGCATCCTCTTCAACAACTTTGAAATGTATTTGGAAATGTCGTAAACCTACGAGATTTCTTATAAGCGATGAAACAAACTCTTCATAAATGTGGGAAATTTGCTGAAATGTGGGAGGTTTCATTTACGGAGACCAAAATTTCATTTACATTTTTTACTCCAAAATAATGTCAGGGACCACTGTTTAAAGTAAGTCAAGTACTTCCCTTAACGCCCTGTATACAAACATTTTCCTAAATTCTCTTTGAATATTTATTTTATTACATTTAATTTTATTAAAAATGTTGATGGTAAAATGTTTTTCTTCATATTTAAATTGTTTTTAAGCACCTATACACTGTATCCATTGATGCTATGTATACATATACGAGTACCCATGAGTGCCTTTGAGTATGTTGAATGTGTTATATCTACCTATCAGTGTATTTTATTTTACGTCTTTTTATCGTAGTCACTTGAAATGTTATTCATCTATATCTATTTCTGTGTTATGGTTTGCCGTTGTATGTGTGTTTTAGTCTAAGATGGGCCGGACATGCGCACCGAATGCCAAGCACACGAGTACCGAAGAAGGTTCTAACAGGACACCCGGTAAACGAAAGGTGGGCAGACCTAGGCTGATATGGGAGGATGGTGTCAGGAAGGATGCAAGAGGACTACTCTATGTTGCAGATTGGAAGATGACGGCCGAGGACAGAGGCTTATTTTGAAAGAGGCCAAGGCTCGGAATTGGCTGTAGCGCCATTGAAGAAGAAGAAGGTGTGTATTTGTTATAATTAATATTGTGAATTGATCTGGTGACAAACTGCTTTGGCAGTTTGGAAGCTTATAATTTATAATGAAGAAAAAAAATAAAAATCAGTTTTATAATTTACGTAGGTATTGTGATGAATTGCATTGATCAACAGTGAAAATTAGGAAATATCGTAGCTTCCCACTTTAATTTAAAAAGAAAATATCAATTACTTATAAAACGGACACGTCTACGACATCTATCGGATTAGAGTAAAGTGAATTCATATTTACGGTAGGGATCTATAATTAGACAAAGTGAGACGAGTATTGATAAAAAAATCACAGATGGTATCAACAAATAATCAAAGACAGGGACTCCCCAGTATAATTTAGGCCGTGATATATTGACAGCCAATTGAATTACAGCAAAAACGATTAAAAACCGAGTTAGCCTATCAACAAGAAGAGGGCCGAGCCCATTTTTAGAACAAAGGAACGACCTTTGGACTTGGCAATTAGTAATGTGATTAATGAGTTTGACGTTCCCACCAAACCGAGAGGTGAATAAACTCCATGGGAAGAAATAATCTGTTCAGGGACAAAAGAACGATGACCCCAAGAAATGTTATGATTAACCGGTACGTTCCAGGGATCAGAAACCCTAGTTCTCGAACGCATTAAAGCATATCAGGTGCGGAAAAAAGGATACACGTAAACAACGTTTGAAAAGTTTAAGTGAAAAATTGCATAGCAAGTGACGAAAACGTGTTGTAAGGTGTTAGGGAGATTTCATCTATAATACGATTGTTTGTGACGACCGGAGATGATCGATTCGAGGGAAAACGTGCTAAAGGAAATGGAAATGTTGAAAAAACAATGGAAAATTATTGTTATCAATTCTAAACGGAGCTAGAATATTACGATGAAAGATTTAGGGAGGAAACGTCAAAAAAAAATGAGAGTTTTAAAGGATAGGCGAGAGTACATTTCAGAGGTCTAGAGCAGTAACAAGTGTTAGAGAAGAAATAGAGTGCAGTACGGAGGGGAGTGGAAAATGCTGAAAACATTGCGATAGAAAAACTCAGGAAAAGGAGTCATTTTACGTAATTAAAATGGAGTTTATAGAGTAACATAGTACGCGATTGCAGAAAAAAAATGAGGCATTACAATGGTTGTCGATCCCAGATGTATTTTGTTGTGATAAACAAGGAATATTCGAACATGAAAATTGTTTATATAAGGGCAATTAGTCGTTAAAAGAGCTATAAAAATTATCATGGGTCTTATGAAATATTTACATTAAAGAATTCTCGTAAAAGTTAACGACACTGAAATAAAAAAGGATTTATTGCCAGGTGGGTACAGGAACTAATGTATACAACTGTCAAGGCATATGGTTTATGGGATTTTGCGTAAGAACGGGACAAAATTTGGGAGGCGATCTCTATGAAGCAATAAAAATGACAGGAATTTAAGGGCCGAAGTGGGGGTATCTCCTATAAAGATGTTAAAAATGATATATTTATTAATAACAAATAGAAAATGAAATTTTCCAAGAGGCAGCAAACATCAAAAAAACGATATGGTTATATCAGGGAAGTACGGGGAAGTGAGGGGAAAGGAGATACGACAGAGAAAAACAAAGGAAATCTCAGATTAACAGTGAATAAAATAAATACGGCTTGAAATATAAAAATCTATAGAGATATGAACAATAACGTAAGAATAAATAAGGAAATTCATGGAAAGAGTGTCGTGAATAAAAGAAAATTCGAGAAAAAATGGAAAATTCAAATATACGACGTAAATAGAGAAAATTCGGTTTTAAATGGAAAGGTTCATATAGAATACAGAAAAACTCGAGGAAAAATAATAAAATAAAAATGAACAATTTGCGAGAAAGACTTCGACATGAAGATATCTCTGATAGGCGAATTTGGGGACAGATTTGGAACATATGGTAGATGCCGTACGCACGGACATGTTACGGAATAGATGAAAATAGAACTTTAAAATTATTAAATTCAAGCTAATTTTGTATGAACGCCAGGACAAAGGAAGTTGGGCCATTAAACATGGATCTTACTAAATCCGGATCTTGTAAGTATGGGAGTACGAGACAGAATTTAATGTATCAAACACGGAAGGTACTAAGAGACCGCATTCGACAATAATGGAGAGGTTTCAAGAAATTACGAGTTGATAGTAATTAGATTGGTTTATTATAGGAGATTCAGATACGATCTTTTGGACCTGAGAGGGGTATAAAAGTCTAGACAAATGCCAGTTGAGGTCAGTCTACGTCGTGGTCGAAAAGGTTGTAACTTCGCGGAACGTGACGAAACGGTGGGTGACTTAAAGTGGAAAAATTCTAAGTGATAATTATTTTGATACTTAGAAAAATTTCACATTCTAGTCAGTGATATACAAAAAAAATACTTTGCAGTTAGAGTCAGTGAAAAATAACAATAAAGCCAACGCATTATTTACTTGTGAAAAATAAAAGTGCTCGTGATAAATACAATTTGTTTTAGTGGAAAATTCGGATTTTATAATCACTTAATATCGTATTTTTAAACTTAGAAATTTCGCGTTTTAGTGCAATAAATAACTGAAGTGATGTGATAATTTAGAGTGAAGAAGTTATAATTAAATACGTGTGTTCAATCTAAGTGAAAGTGTTCTAACAAATAATAAATATTTAAACTAATTATCTTAAATAATAATAATAAAAAAAAATAATAGTTTATTAATACATAAAAGTTCGGAGGGATAAAAATTTAATTTAACGACAATTTACCATCTCTAAATTAATCATATTTAAACTAATTATCTTAAATAATAATAATAAAACAAAATAATAGTTTACGGAGGGATAAAAATTTAATTTAACGACAATTTACCATCTCTAAATTAATCGTGAAGTAACTATCATTTAAAGTGTTATCTAACCAACGAGTTTTGAGATAAAATACAGTTTAGAACGATAGAGTTCATACATCATTTTAATTAATTAGATTAAATGAAAAAAAAAAAAAATTGAAGTCAAAAAGATTTAATTAAATTTAGGAAAATAAAAAATTAATTTAGGAAAATCGCAGCAAGGTTACCGTGTATTTCCCGGTCGGAAAAAACCTTGGTAGGGGTAAGTCTTTTCCGTTATAAAATTTTACAGATTCCAAGGAGAAAGCGGAATGGAGCAAACATTGGTATTTGGATTAATTATTTGACCAAGATATTACTCGCTTAATATGTGATATGTAACTATATTAAAATATTATAAGTATAATAAGTATATTTTTTATATTTATATATGTAAGTATATAAACATATATATATGTAATTTTTGTTCCCAAGAAAAATTATAATCAAAAAAAAAAAGAAAAACACTTATATAAAAAGAGGAAAAGGGTATCGATTCCCACCTCTGAATTCATCAATAACTATTAAAAGTAGTTATGTGTGATAAAATTACAAATCAATATTTTATATTTAATGTTATGTATGTATTAATATAATTTCAGAAAATCCAGAGCATTTGAAATAAGTTATGATATTAGAAATTATTTCAATCATAAAATTATACAGATCAATATTATAAATTATTTATTGAGACAAAGTATATATATAAATGAATAAATATGTATACGTAATCGGGTATCAGACTAGACAATTGCGCTAAGTACATCATTATCAAACAAAGAAAATTTTAGAGTCATCTCACACGTCTCCGGAATGTCTAAAGTAAACATACCTCATACGCTTGAATCTAGGTCACGAGGCCGTAGAGAATGTTTACAAAGCTCAAATTGTTTACAAAATAATTCGGTCACTGGGACACTAGTTCGAATACAAAAAGAAAAAAAAATAAAATGACCTTGATTAGTGGATATCGTACTTAGGTATTAGCTTCTTGGAACGGGATAAAATTATTATATTGCGCAATTATTAGGAACAAAAGAAAAAAAAATTAAACACTATTTTTAATTTGAACGTAAAGAGGTATCTACAGACCTAAGCAATTGAAAATTAACAGATTTATTATAGCAGATCAAAAAGGTGTATTGAAGATTTACATGAAACATTTGATAAATCACGGGATAGCTTAATAGGGTGAATTGAAGATTTACATGAAGCAGTTGAAAAATCACGGGATAGCTTAATAAGGGGTAATGAGGATTTACATGATTCAATTGAGAATCACGGGATAGCAAGAATTTATCAAAAGTTGAACATTGGAGGGGAGGGAAAGAAAAAAAAAAAAAAAAAAAATACAGTTCAACCAATAGAAGGCAGTGGTCGCTTCTATAACAAAATCAAACCATAGAGATGGCGGATCTCTCAAACAAAACCGTCAACAAAACCAAACAAAAGCTTGGAGTTATGGCGAATCTCCAGAACACATCGCCAGATAAGATCTTATTGTACTAGTATATATTTATATTTCACACTATTCTTACGTATGTATTCGGTATCAATCTGAGGATTGTGCAGAATCCGATGGGCGAGATCCGAGCTCGGGATGCGTTGCAAGTAGTTTCGCATTGCGAGTTATAAACCTTCCCAAAACGTATGTTTACATATATATCTTTTTATGTACTGTTCATTGAATGAAACGAACTCACTTACAATTAGTGCTTTAGGCCTGTCGGGTCACTCTCGTCTCATTTCTTGAACGTGGAGGGAGGATTCACGACCCGTAACTCCACACAAACCCGTGAGTATATGATTGCATATAGGACGAAACCGGTTCGCCCTAAGTAAATAGTAAACTTTGGAGGAGTAGGAATTTGGAGGTATCTGGGCTCGGGGGAAGACCTGAAGGCAGTGCATGATGGCGAAGGAAGGTTCATTGGGACGCGATAACTTAGGTATCAATCAATTGAACCGTGCCAAAAGACTGTGCGAATTTTGGGAGGACTCCTGATCACCCTGCTTACTTGATGGAGGCAGGAGCCAAATTTTGCCAGAAAAAGGGTTATTCTGAGTTCGTCAAATATGCAATTAACTAATTACATTAACCTACTAAATCCATCTTTATATGTACCTTATAGCAGCTGAATCTAAACGGAGGGGCGCCCAGCAGATACGAGATACAATCATAATCAAATTTACTAACATTTAACCATTTGAGTTATATTTAATTATCTGTTCAATTAGTCATGTGTAGTTTCGATTAGTATTGCTTATTCATGAATTCATTAGGATGTAGGGAATCATAATAAACGTCAAAGGGAAGTTAGTTCATTTAGAGAAATACTTAAGGTTAAATTTGCAAGAGAGAGACCAATACAGTTTTGAAATTCAACACTCTGTTTAGAATCAAGAGGGTTACCACAAAATTTAAAGTAATTAAAGTCCTATATCATAAATCAAAAAATTACACAACGTTTGATGGAGTTTAATTACAACCTAAATACGAAAATATCTACGTTCAAAGTCGTAAATAACGTATTTATTAGTTAAGTACATATATCGCTAGAGGTATGTAGTACAAGGGAGCTTTAAGTAGCTTTCTGTAGTTATCAGATGAAATAAGGGTCCAAATTTATAAGGGCTTGTGTGACGTAGGGGAGGAATTTTCCATCCCCACCACACATATGCAAAGCCTTAAGAATTTAAATATCGATCAGAGCCAAGAGAAAAGAAGAATATTACGACTGGTGCCAAGTGCCCAGGAGTAAATAAAATACAGACAAATATAAGAGAGTAGAAAAGAGATACATCACAACTGCACAGCCGTGACAGGAGATCAGAGTTTTACAAGTTGTTTTAGAAAAAAAAAAAAAAACTTTTATTGGTCAATCTATTGCAAAAAAAAAAAAAAGTGAAGAAAAAAAAAATAATAATAATAATAAGTAGGTCGTTATGTTAAATGAAGTGATAATAAAAATAAAATAAAAATCAGAACAGTGCGCCGTTAAATAAACACGAAAAAAATATATAAATAAATAAATAAATATACGAAAATAAATATATAAACAATACATTTAAATATAAAAAAAAAGTGTTAACGAATAAACTCTACATGTTTTAAAATAATTTATAAAAGTGTCGATATAAAGTTAAATCAAGTGACCATGAATTTGTTGATTGCTTATGAGATTATAAATATCATAACAAAGAATGTAGGTCAGATACAAGCGTAAACAGTTTATTCAAGGCAGGCCATAAATTGACAGAATAATGGTATTGACATTCCTGAATCCAGAATGTTAATGATCGTAATGTAAACAATCTGATACGAGATACCGCGGTGTTTGTAAGCATCGAAAGATTGATAACCTAAGCATCGAAAGTGATAACAAAACATCGAAAAATTTTGAAGTAGGTGACATCGGGGGTAACGCGCATCGCTTTAAGAGATTGTAGAATAAACAAACTCGAAAATGATATCAACACTCGGTTACGGAAAAAATAAACAGACTTTACAGATAAAAACGGGGGAACTTACCTACATAAAGTGACCCTTTGTTTATAGTTAATGTTGTGGGTTTGTATGTGAGGATTATCACATAAAAAGTCATAACATAAAAGATAAGGAACATAAAATAAAAATAATATAAAATATTTGATTGGGGATAGTGTCGAGTTGAGAACTTTAATATCACAGGCGAATGTTTTATAGGTATATACCTATTTAAGGGAACATTTGATCATTCGGACCAAAAAAAGGAGGGGATTTGACGAAATAACATCAAGATAGGTATTGCGAACTCTAAATAGATTTTGCGAAAATATCGTAGGTATTGCGGAACTTGAAGGAATGGTTGGCATTCTAAACAATGAGTAGTTATTGGTTGAACGAAAATCACGGGATATTCATTAACATTGGAGTAACAATATTCATTCCGTTTTTTTTGCAATTACCTACATTTAATTGAAATGAAGAGTGATGGTAGAGTTGATCTAATTTGGGTTACAATCATCATGCAAACAAATATAAATAATTGAAAATATTGTGTTTTATAGGGGGACAGGTTCCAAAAAAAAAAAATAATAATAATAATAAATAAATAAAAATAAAATAAATTATAAATATATATAGGTATATTTATAATAAATAGTTGGTATTGAGTTAAATTCATTAAAAATTTTAAACAAAAAATGGCGGAAAAAAGGAAAGTGGATGCGACGGAATTAGAAGCTAAAGAAATACCGTCGGGAGATGAATTACGGGAAATATTTAGACGTTCAAAGAGGTCTAAGTTACGAGTCGAGGATATGATAGAAGTCGTTCAGCCAGAGGGGGAGACCGACACAAAATCGGAGGAACAGGGCGAAAATAAGCGAGAGTGTGAAGAGAGACTCACACATGGTATGTTACAGGAAAAACCCGAGGAAAAGGAACAAGAAAAGTTAACGAAGTAAAAGGAAAAATAAAAAAATAAAATAAAAAATATAGAAAAACGAGAAAATTGAAAAAAAAAATAAAATAAGTAAATAAATAGAATAAGGAAGGCAACATAATTTACATAAGGTAATTTAGGAAACTAAAATAGAGATTATAAGGTTGTCGCTTAATAAGATAAAATATAAACATTAACCGGGCGACACTCGGAAAATAAAGAAAATGGTTGGGAAACGTGGAACAAGTAGGCGAGCCCAGGCTTTAGTGACAGCAATCGGGGAAAATGTCACAACCGAGACTTCAACAATACACATAGGAGATATAACTACAATAATTCAGGCAGCTTTGGCACCGCTCGTCAATAAGATGCAAGAACTCGAGAAACAATTGGAAAGCCCAGCAACAGTGGCGGTGATAGGAGAGGATAGTGCGCCGAAAAGCGTTCTCCAAGTAGTGGAAATGTTACCACAGCAGGAACGACCATCATTCTCCGGTGGAAATCAAAATCCCATTAGTTTCCTAGAAGATTTAAAAGAATACACTAGAAAAGTGAAACGAACGGATCCATTAGTCGTCGTACGGGAAAATTTGAAAGGGGAAGCTAAATCGTGGGCAAAATTGTACAATAAACGATGGGAGACTATGTTAGATTTCGAACGAGATTTTTTAGCTACCTATTGGGGAGACATAAAGAAAAATGAAGTTCGCCGTCGTCTTGCAGAAGGGGTATATGATGCCAAGAAAAATATATCCATGCTTACTCATTTCGCAAACTATTGGGAGCTAGCGAAGGCTTTAAAGATTACTGACACACCGTTGGGCATAGTTGACGAGATTATGAGACATTATCCGAAGGAAATTCAATCGCTATGGTTTTCGGGGCAATCAGGAGATGAGATTGTCGCCGCTGAGTTTCTACGAAAACTAGATACAATGGTATGTACACCAGAAGAACGGAACATGAAGAAGAGGAGTGGGGAGGAATCCAGCAAGAAGGACAAATACCGTGACCGTTACCACGCCATAAAAAGGAGGATACACGCAATTGAAAGTGTGGGCGAAAACGCTAGTTGCAGCAAGTGCACCGAAGTTAACAGTTCACCAAAAGAAAATTCTACAATAACTACAACCGGGAAGGAGCTAGTGGTCGCAGCCAACTCGGGAAACGGACGGGGGTTGATTCATTAGTCCTGATGGATACGACTCACACAGGAAGAGGGACGCCGGCACCAAGACACAGCACTGCATTGAAGATTATGCTGAAGTGGGGATGGAATCCAACGAAAGGATTGGGGAAGAGTGAACAAGGGATGACTGCCCCAGTAAAAGCTGAACGGAATGTAAGGAGACGAAAGGATGGAGCGGAAGAAACGAGAACGGAGGAGGAAATGCGTGTGGAAGGATGCGTCAATTTACTACAACAAATAACTGATGAATGGAATAAATGGGAAATGATTGAAGAAAAAGTGGGTAGGGAAGTTAGGGGGTTTAACAACATTTTTGAGGACCGAGGTTATGAGGAAGTAGAAAAGGGTAGCACTTTACCGTCATTACCGGAAGCCAAAGCACATATAGATAACACGGAAGTTCATTGTTTAATAGACACCGGAAGTCAGATCACGTGTGTAGCACAAGAATTCTACGAAAATTATTTAAATGATCAAACACTTTATCCGATTATGCCTGTAACAGCTATTCAGATCAGGGTAGCCGTAGGACACAAAAGTCAGAGGATATCTAGATTGGTTTTGGTACCACTGCGATTTGAAAATGTTACGATAAATACACCATGTTTAATAATACCCAAGTTGATCAGGCCCATTATATTAGGAATCAATTGGTTAGATGAATATGTAGCTGAATTTAAGTGTGGCGAAAATAGAAAGTTAAAAATAAAAACAGAAAATGGTAAAAAGGATATAGAGTTGGTAAATTCATCGATAACTTATAGGAAATCTAAAGGAGAGATTAGCGGCCAAAATTGCGCAAGTGGAAAATTAATTAGTATTGAAGTAAACCCCGAAAAAAATAATACGGCGTGTCTCGAGCGTAGAATAACGACATTTGTGTCCGGGCTAGATTTGAATTTAAAAGGAAAAGAAGGGTTGGAAAAGATTTTAACCAAACATAAAAATGTATTTAGAGACAGACCGGGTCTCACAACTTTATACACTCACGAAATAAAGATGACGGACGAGACGCCCTTCGTTAAGCGATCTTATCCTGTACCTTTTGCTTATAGAGATAAAGTTGACGAAAAAATTAGAGAATTGGAGTTACTCGGAATCATCAGTAGAGAGGCCACACAGTTTTCTAGTCCTCTAACATTTACTTTAAAAAAGGACGGAACAGTCAGGATACTTTTGGATGCTAGGTTTTTAAATACTAGAATGATTGCCGAAGTAGAGAAACCACCTTTAACTTCTGAGATAATACAGCGTTTTCATGGCGTAAAATTCATCACCACGATAGATCTCAATTCAGCTTATTTTCAGATACCTATCAGTCCAGAAAGTCGCAAATATACAGGGTTTGTATACAATGGAAAATCATATGTATACAAGGTATTACCGCAGGGGTTAAAGACATCAGTTGGGAGTTTTTCAAGGGGAATTGACAAAATCCTAGGACCAGGACTGAGAGAATTCTGCGCTAATTACTTGGATGATTTAATAATATATACGTGTGGGAGCCAAGAAGATCATTTTGAACATGTAGGCGCGGTACTTGAGAGGTTAGAGGCAGCAAACATGACTTGTAAACTCGAAAAATGTCAATTTTTATTCACCGAAGTGCGTATGTTAGGACACATTATAACGCCTTTGGGAGTTCAGATGGATCCGGAAAAAATAGACGCGATTAAAAATTTTCCGGTACCCAAGAAAATCAAACAAGTTAGAGCTTTCCTTGGACTTTGCAATTATTACCGTAGATTCGCGAATAAATATGGGGAATCAACACGAGTTTTATGTGATTTACTTCAGAAAAATAGAACTTGGAGGTGGGGTGACTCAGAACAGCGTGCATTCGAGAAGGTGAAAACATTATTTTTAGAGACAGTTATTTTACACCATCATGATCCAAATAGTACATACTACCTACAGACAGACAGTTCGGGATTCGCAATAGGGGGGGAGCTATACCAGCTAGATGCCGAAGGAAATCACCACGTTATTGGATTTATTAGCAAAGCTTTAAGAGGACCGGAGTTGAAATGGACCACATCAGAACAAGAGTTGTGGGCGATAATATATGCTTTACATAAGTTTGAGACATATTTAAGAGGGGTACATTTGATAATTAGAACAGATCATCAAGCACTGACGTTTTTGAAGAGCTGGAAGATGTACAGTGGTCGCCTGACTCGGTGGATTTTGTATTTAAATCAATTTAACTTCACTGTAGAGTACGTTAAAGGAAAAGAAAATATAGGACCTGACATTTTATCTCGTTACTCTTGTGATGCGGAAAACGTTCAGGAGGAGAAAAACACATGTCCAGAAATAGCAGCTTTTGCGGTTAAAGGTAGACAACAAATTCGAAAACACTTAGAAAATATAACGGAGCTACAGAAGCAGGACACATTTTTGGGAGAAATTTTCGGGTATTTGCGCAAGGGAAAATTCGGACCACCAACAAAAAGAGTAAATAAGTATTTAAAAAAATTACAAAAAAATAGGTAAGACTTTGTATTACACCACAGGACTAAACAAAACGGTGTTAGCAGTACCCCAGGAGTTGACTGAAGAGCTAATAAAAATGATACATTTAGAAATTGGGCATGGGGGAATTTTTAAAACAGGATCAGCTATGGGAGACAGGTATTACTGGCCGGGTATGAATCAAGATATAAAGCGCATAGTAAGAGAATGTCACCTTTGTCAGCTGGCGAAGCGCGAAATTCGACCAACTGTAGGGCCGAGTAAATCAATTATGACCAAAGAAGTAGGACAATTGGCTATGGCAGACTTATACGGACCATTACCGAGAGGAGTGGGAGGCGTGAAATACATATTTGTGATCCAAGATTCCTTCAGCCGATTTGTAAAATTATATAAATTAAGGATAGCAAGTACTAAGACCGTGTTAAATTGTGTAGAGGATTTTAATAAAATCATACAAATAGATGCTTTGTTAACTGACAACGGATCTCAATTTACATCAAAAAAATGGGAAAGCCACATGAATAGGATGGGCATAAGAATCGTACATACTTCAGTGCGAAATCCTGGACCGAATATAACTGAACGCGTAAATAAAGAACTAGGAAGAATTTTTCGTATTTACTGTCACGAGAAACATACAAAATGGGCAGCTTTTCTTAAAGAAATAGAGCAGACCTACAATAACTCAATACATTGTTCAACAGGATTTTCACCAAATGAAATAGCTTTCGGGAAATCGCCAACTTATAGTTTAGACCAGTATACTCAAGGGTGTGGAAAACCTACGAAAACAATAGATGAAATTAGGTTAACAGCTCAAAAGAATTTGGAGAAAAGCGCTACAAATCGACAAAAATATTATAATCTCAATAAAAGACTAGTTACCTATGAAATCGGAACCATGGTCAAGTTGAAAAAGATTACACAATCAAGTTTTTTGCGCAAACAGATCAAGAAATTCGGTTTAATTTACGAAGGACCGTACGTCATCGGTTCAGTAGTTTACAGTAACACATATACCCTAATTGATCCGGTAACTCGGGAGATAAAAGGAGATTATAGCGCTTTACATTTAGCGAGATATTACACAAGTAATAAGAAACAAAAATCAGGTTTACAGTTAGTGGAAATCAACGGATAGAGTGCGAAGTTTACAAATATTTGTAAATGTTAATAAATAAATAAACGATTGAGAAATACAAATAAAAATATGTTAGGATACATTATAATTGGGGAGGGGGAAGAAAGAAAATTACTAAAATATTAGATTATCAGATTGCTTGCGAGGGGCGGATCGTCGTTAAGTCTTTGAGGGTGAGTGGACAAGTTCTTAATAAGCGACAATCATATTCAATTATTGAAATAGGGTAAGGCAAATAAAGTCGTTAATTTTGATTTTCTAGTTGAAAAAAAAAAAAATTGACTTTTTTTTTATGTGTTAGTGAGAAAAAAAAAAAAATGTTAGATAAGTAAGAACACTCAAAAGGAGAGAATTAGAGATATTATATGGCACACAAAAGGGACATTTTGAAAAAAAAAATAAACAATGCTTAGGGATTTTTTTTTTGAAATATTGAAATAAGAAAGTTTATCTATAGATATAGGGTAGACATTAAGTATAGAGATAAAAAGGTAACATTTGAATTAAGGTATAAATATTTTAGATTTCGAAAAAAAAAAAAAAGGGAAAAAAGGAACGCTGAACCAATTTGAGGATAATAAAGAACATTTATAAAAATTTAAATATTAGAGTGGACAACACTTAGGCTAGAACAACTTTGGATGAATTAAGAAATTACAATTAGAAATTAAGAATTATAAAATAAAGTTTAAATAAATAAAGAAAAAAAAAATGCTGGAAAATTTATATGAAACATGTATACCACTGATTGTCGGATTGGGTGAGGTCGTGCGAAAACACACATTTCACAAAAAATATTCATATTTACAAAACAAAAAACAATTAATTGCACACCAAGAGACCACCCGCTTTTCAGTTGTTCGAAAGGCCGCGAGATTGTAAACAATCTTTACTTAAATCATTGTAAGGGAGGTCTTAGTCCAATCTGGTTGGGGACCACCAAAACACGCGAGTCGAGGGGCGTGTTCCAGCAAAAAGAAATTAATTTTGAATCTATCAAAATTAAAGAAAATTTCATAAAGTAAAATCTACGCGAAAAGAAAATAAAGAATACAATGAGATTCAAATTCAAGATTGTTAACAATCCGAACAGAATGAGGAGGGGGAGATAGGAAGTAATAGGATACGGAAAAGAGATAGGGGATAACAGAATGAGGAGGGGGAGATAGGAAGTAATAGGATACGGAAAAGAGATAGGGGATAACAGAATGAGGAGGGGGAGATAGGAAGTAATAGGATACGGAAAAGAGATAGGGGATAACAGAATGAGGAGGGGGAGATAGGAAGTAATAGGATACGGAAAAGAGATAGGGGATAACAGAATGAGGAGGGGGAGATAGGAAGTAATAGGATACGGAAAAGAGATAGGGGATAACAGAATGAGGAGGGGGAGATAGGAAGTAATAGGATACGGAAAAAAGATAGGGGAGAACAAAATGAGGAGGGGGAGATAGGAAGTAATATGACACGGAGTAGAGATAGGGGATAACCAAATGAGGAGGGGAAGATAGCTAGTCTAAATTTGAACACAATTTCGGTGTCTAACAAAAAAAAAAAAAAAAAAAAAAAAAAAAAAAAAAAAAAAAAAAAAAAAAAAAAAAAAAAAAAAAAGAAGAGGACATTAAAATAAAATACAACGTTAGCCACAGCAAATTGAGTTCAGAGGAGGGAACTGTGATGAATTGCATTGATCAACAGTGAAAATTAGGAAATATCGTAGCTTCCCACTTTAATTTAAAAAGAAAATATCAATTACTTATAAAACGGACACGTCTACGACATCTATCGGATTAGAGTAAAGTGAATTCATATTTACGGTAGGGATCTATAATTAGACAAAGTGAGACGAGTATTGATAAAAAAAATCACAGATGGTATCAACAAATAATCAAAGACAGGGACTCCCCAGTATAATTTAGGCCGTGATATATTGACAGCCAATTGAATTACAGCAAAAACGATTAAAAACCGAGTTAGCCTATCAACAAGAAGAGGGCCGAGCCCATTTTTAGAACAAAGGAACGACCTTTGGACTTGGCAATTAGTAATGTGATTAATGAGTTTGACGTTCCCACCAAACCGAGAGGTGAATAAACTCCATGGGAAGAAATAATCTGTTCAGGGACAAAAGAACGATGACCCCAAGAAATGTTATGATTAACCGGTACGTTCCAGGGATCAGAAACCCTAGTTCTCGAACGCATTAAAGCATATCAGGTGCGGAAAAAAGGATACACGTAAACAACGTTTGAAAAGTTTAAGTGAAAAATTGCATAGCAAGTGACGAAAACGTGTTGTAAGGTGTTAGGGAGATTTCATCTATAATACGATTGTTTGTGACGACCGGAGATGATCGATTCGAGGGAAAACGTGCTAAAGGAAATGGAAATGTTGAAAAAACAATGGAAAATTATTGTTATCAATTCTAAACGGAGCTAGAATATTACGATGAAAGATTTAGGGAGGAAACGTCAAAAAAAAATGAGAGTTTTAAAGGATAGGCGAGAGTACATTTCAGAGGTCTAGAGCAGTAACAAGTGTTAGAGAAGAAATAGAGTGCAGTACGGAGGGGAGTGGAAAATGCTGAAAACATTGCGATAGAAAAACTCAGGAAAAGGAGTCATTTTACGTAATTAAAATGGAGTTTATAGAGTAACATAGTACGCGATTGCAGAAAAAAAATGAGGCATTACAATGGTTGTCGATCCCAGATGTATTTTGTTGTGATAAACAAGGAATATTCGAACATGAAAATTGTTTATATAAGGGCAATTAGTCGTTAAAAGAGCTATAAAAATTATCATGGGTCTTATGAAATATTTACATTAAAGAATTCTCGTAAAAGTTAACGACACTGAAATAAAAAAGGATTTATTGCCAGGTGGGTACAGGAACTAATGTATACAACTGTCAAGGCATATGGTTTATGGGATTTTGCGTAAGAACGGGACAAAATTTGGGAGGCGATCTCTATGAAGCAATAAAAATGACAGGAATTTAAGGGCCGAAGTGGGGGTATCTCCTATAAAGATGTTAAAAATGATATATTTATTAATAACAAATAGAAAATGAAATTTTCCAAGAGGCAGCAAACATCAAAAAAACGATATGGTTATATCAGGGAAGTACGGGGAAGTGAGGGGAAAGGAGATACGACAGAGAAAAACAAAGGAAATCTTAGATTAACAGTGAATAAAATAAATACGGCTTGAAATATAAAAATCTATAGAGATATGAACAATAACGTAAGAATAAATAAGGAAATTCATGGAAAGAGTGTCGTGAATAAAAGAAAATTCGAGAAAAAATGGAAAATTCAAATATACGACGTAAATAGAGAAAATTCGGTTTTAAATGGAAAGGTTCATATAGAATACAGAAAAACTCGAGGAAAAATAATAAAATAAAAATGAACAATTTGCGAGAAAGACTTCGACATGAAGATATCTCTGATAGGCGAATTTGGGGACAGATTTGGAACATATGGTAGATGCCGTACGCACGGACATGTTACGGAATAGATGAAAATAGAACTTTAAAATTATTAAATTCAAGCTAATTTTGTATGAACGCCAGGACAAAGGAAGTTGGGCCATTAAACATGGATCTTACTAAATCCGGATCTTGTAAGTATGGGAGTACGAGACAGAATTTAATGTATCAAACACGGAAGGTACTAAGAGACCGCATTCGACAATAATGGAGAGGTTTCAAGAAATTACGAGTTGATAGTAATTAGATTGGTTTATTATAGGAGATTCAGATACGATCTTTTGGACCTGAGAGGGGTATAAAAGTCTAGACAAATGCCAGTTGAGGTCAGTCTACGTCGTGGTCGAAAAGGTTGTAACTTCGCGGAACGTGACGAAACGGTGGGTGACTTAAAGTGGAAAAATTCTAAGTGATAATTATTTTGATACTTAGAAAAATTTCACATTCTAGTCAGTGATATACAAAAAAAATACTTTGCAGTTAGAGTCAGTGAAAAATAACAATAAAGCCAACGCATTATTTACTTGTGAAAAATAAAAGTGCTCGTGATAAATACAATTTGTTTTAGTGGAAAATTCGGATTTTATAATCACTTAATATCGTATTTTTAAACTTAGAAATTTCGCGTTTAATATTAGTGCAATAAATAACTGAAGTGATGTGATAATTTAGAGTGAAGAAGTTATAATTAAATACGTGTGTTCAATCTAAGTGAAAGTGTTCTAACAAATAATAAATATTTAAACTAATTATCTTAAATAATAATAATAAAAAAAAATAATAGTTTATTAATACATAAAAGTTCGGAGGGATAAAAATTTAATTTAACGACAATTTACCATCTCTAAATTAATCATATTTAAACTAATTATCTTAAATAATAATAATAAAACAAAATAATAGTTTATTAATACATAAAAGTTCGGAGGGATAAAAATTTAATTTAACGACAATTTACCATCTCTAAATTAATCGTGAAGTAACTATCATTTAAAGTGTTATCTAACCAACGAGTTTTGAGATAAAATACAGTTTAGAACGATAGAGTTCATACATCATTTTAATTAATTAGATTAAATGAAAAAAAAAAAAAATTGAAGTCAAAAAGATTTAATTAAATTTAGGAAAATAAAAAATTAATTTAGGAAAATCGCAGCAAGGTTACCGTGTATTTCCCGGTCGGAAAAAACCTTGGTAGGGGTAAGTCTTTTCCGTTATAAAATTTTACAGATTCCAAGGAGAAAGCGGAATGGAGCAAACATTGGTATTTGGATTAATTATTTGACCAAGATATTACTCGCTTAATATGTGGTCAAATAATTAATCTATTTATAATATTAAAATATTATAAGTATAATAAGTATATTTTTTATATTTAAATATGTAAGTATATAAACATATATATATGTAATTTTTGTTCCCAAGAAAAATTATAATCAAAAAAAAAAAGAAAAACACTTATATAAAAAGAGGAAAAGGGTATCGATTCCCACCTCTGAATTCATCAATAACTATTAAAAGTAGTTATGTGTGATAAAATTACAAATCAATATTTTATATTTAATGTTATGTATGTATTAATATAATTTCAGAAAATCCAGAGCATTTGAAATAAGTTATGATATTAGAAATTATTTCAATCATAAAATTATACAGATCAATATTATAAATTATTTATTGAGACAAAGTATATATATAAATGAATAAATATGTATACGTAATCGGGTATCAGACTAGACAATTGCGCTAAGTACATCATTATCAAACAAAGAAAATTTTAGAGTCATCTCACACGTCTCCGGAATGTCTAAAGTAAACATACCTCATACGCTTGAATCTAGGTCACGAGGCCGTAGAGAATGTTTACAAAGCTCAAATTGTTTACAAAATAATTCGGTCACTGGGACACTAGTTCGAATACAAAAAGAAAAAAAAAAAAATGACCTTGATTAGTGGATATCGTACTTAGGTATTAGCTTCTTGGAACGGGATAAAATTATTATATTGCGCAATTATTAGGAACAAAAGAAAAAAAAATTAAACACTATTTTTAATTTGATCGTAAAGAGGTATCTACAGACCTAAGCAATTGAAAATTAACAGATTTATTATAGCAGATCAAAAAGGTGTATTGAAGATTTACATGAAACATTTGATAAATCACGGGATAGCTTAATAGGGTGAATTGAAGATTTACATGAAGCAGTTGAAAAATCACGGGATAGCTTAATAAGGGGTAATGAGGATTTACATGATTCAATTGAGAATCACGGGATAGCAAGAATTTATCAAAAGTTGAACATTGGAGGGGAGGGAAAGAAAAAAAAAAAAAAAAAAATACAGTTCAACCAATAGAAGGCAGTGGTCGCTTCTATAACAAAATCAAACCATAGAGATGGCGGATCTCTCAAACAAAACCGTCAACAAAACCAAACAAAAGCTTGGAGTTATGGCGAATCTCCAGAACACATCGCCAGATAAGATCTTATTGTACTAGTATATATTTATATTTCACACTATTCTTACGTATGTATTCGGTATCAATCTGAGGATTGTGCAGAATCCGATGGGCGAGATCCGAGCTCGGGATGCGTTGCAAGTAGTTTCGCATTGCGAGTTATAAACCTTCCCAAAACGTATGTTTACATATATATCTTTTTATGTACTGTTCATTGAATGAAACGAACTCACTTACAATTAGTGCTTTAGGCCTGTCGGGTCACTCTCGTCTCATTTCTTGAACGTGGAGGGAGGATTCACGACCCGTAACTCCACACAAACCCGTGAGTATATGATTGCATATAGGACGAAACCGGTTCGCCCTAAGTAAATAGTAAACTTTGGAGGAGTAGGAATTTGGAGGTATCTGGGCTCGGGGGAAGACCTGAAGGCAGTGCATGATGGCGAAGGAAGGTTCATTGGGACGCGATAACTTAGGTATCAATCAATTGAACCGTGCCAAAAGACTGTGCGAATTTTGGGAGGACTCCTGATCACCCTGCTTACTTGATGGAGGCAGGAGCCAAATTTTGCCAGAAAAAGGGTTATTCTGAGTTCGTCAAATATGCAATTAACTAATTACATTAACCTACTAAATCCATCTTTATATGTACCTTATAGCAGCTGAATCTAAACGGAGGGGCGCCCAGCAGATACGAGATACAATCATAATCAAATTTACTAACATTTAACCATTTGAGTTATATTTAATTATCTGTTCAATTAGTCATGTGTAGTTTCGATTAGTATTGCTTATTCATGAATTCATTAGGATGTAGGGAATCATAATAAACGTCAAAGGGAAGTTAGTTCATTTAGAGAAATACTTAAGGTTAAATTTGCAAGAGAGAGACCAATACAGTTTTGAAATTCAACACTCTGTTTAGAATCAAGAGGGTTACCACAAAATTTAAAGTAATTAAAGTCCTATATCATAAATCAAAAAATTACACAACGTTTGATGGAGTTTAATTACAACCTAAATACGAAAATATCTACGTTCAAAGTCGTAAATAACGTATTTATTAGTTAAGTACATATATCGCTAGAGGTATGTAGTACAAGGGAGCTTTAAGTAGCTTTCTGTAGTTATCAGATGAAATAAGGGTCCAAATTTATAAGGGCTTGTGTGACGTAGGGGAGGAATTTTCCATCCCCACCACACATATGCAAAGCCTTAAGAATTTAAATATCGATCAGAGCCAAGAGAAAAGAAGAATATTACGACTGGTGCCAAGTGCCCAGGAGTAAATAAAATACAGACAAATATAAGAGAGTAGAAAAGAGATACATCACAGTATTTAGAGTGCATATCTAATTTCCTAATCTTTGAAAGGCTTTTGGTGCATTTCGGGTTTGCGGGACTCCTGCAACAAATTCGAAGTAATGGCCTGTTTCAAGTTTTAATTACGTGCTCGGCAACTGTCAATTTGCGAATGTGGTCGAGTTTGACATATACCTTGTCACATCCAGAGCAACTTCGTTAATAAACTCTACCCCACCTGTATCAAGAGGAAAATTGGTTTTTGCAAGTTTCAGAACTCAGAACGTCTTGTATTTTTGTCATTGTTACGAATAAAGTCTTGATTCTTTCTTTCCTTGGTAACGGTTGATTCATCACACGTATCTTCTTACCCCGGTTTCTGGTATTGAATCAAGTATATCGATCGGCTGCCAACATCCCTAGACATATTTTGCCAGAAGGAATAAGCGAGTCGCGACACACTTCAGTTGGAATCAGGCAGGCTCAAAGGGCGGTCGTGTGCTTAATGTATGAGAATATTCACGACTGTTCCTTCTGTCAAAACGTGTCTAGGGATGTTGGCAGCCGATCGATATCAGCAACTGGGGTAAGAAGGTACGTGTTACGAAACCACCGTTATAACGATTCTGGAAAAAATTGTCAGTTACATTGTGGACATAAGGCGCAGCCTTTTGACAAATAAATTTCAGTTTTCAACGAACAATGAATCAGATTACCATTTACCGGTTCAGAAATACAGATAAATAATAAATACAATCAATATCAAGAGGTGATGGTTCATTTTTTCACTATCAGGGGTGCCTTTATTAAGTCGCCGCTACCCGAATTTCTACCGATTTCTTACATAAGGAAGGAATTGAAGTTTTTAAGCTCTTTAAAAATATATGTTAATTTTGAAGATAATATTTATACATTCTCCATGCCGAAATGCAAATTATATGAAATTCCCTTGATAGAAAAAAATCGCAAAGTATGCTGCAAAAATTATTATTTTCACGTCCGATTCAGTTATTTTATAAGTTATATGATGAAAAAATTTACAGCGTTTCTTTAAATGCTGTTTTAGACAGCACCCAATACACCCTTTTCGATGCGTACAAAGTGTGGAACAATTTTGACCATCCTAAATAAAATACAGTTATTTTTATGAGTTGTTCGTTTTCTTACTTAGCTCACTTCACTGCCACACAAAATCGTTGTCTTGAATATTTTTACAAAAGGCGTATGAGAGATCCCATTTCAAACACAGCATTCAGTGGCTTTTCATTCTTCTATTGCCAATTTTGTGCTTCACTTCCACACATCCGGTAGTACTCTGTTGTGTAATGACAGATTGTCGACGAGTTCTTTGTCCCAAATAATAGTACGATAACTGCACCGTTAAACGTGGTTTTTGCATTCACCCCCGTCTGTACCCTTATGAGTATGAGCCTTCTTACACATTGTAAAATTACTTTCGAAAAGCGCGAACTCAACAAATTACTTCAAAAATAAATTACACATTTTTTTTAAGTAAAACTTCTTTACGCACGCTTGACTTGGGGAATAAGCTGGTGAATGCGTGAGGAGAGCGTTACGAAAAGTGTGATCGGGTGAGGTGAACGGAAGTTGAGAGGGAGATATAAGTTAGTCAAGATAGAAAGAGAGAGAGAGTTACGTTTCGTATATTACTGTAGGGGAAAGAGAGAGAGGTGCCAGCACATATTTTCTTTCTCTTTTTTTCTCATAGCCAGTTACGTTTCGTATATTTAAGACACAGTGTAGGTCTATTGTCTGTATCACAGAGCAGTACGCGCGCACATTTTCTTTCTCTCTTCTTTTATAAGTTAGTGAAGTTTTATTTCAGTCGTGTGGTCTAAAGCACACTCGTTTTTTTTTACATTAGCTCCACACAGGAGGCCCTGAGGATAATAATTTTCCCCGGGGCCTATGTCATCTGAGATCCCGTGTGGAGGGTCTTTTTGAGGAGAAGAAGGAATGAACATTGGTCTTGAAGAGGCCCATGTTGTAGGAAGGAGAAAACACAGAGGTTGGCAAATCGTTGAACACAAGAACAAGTCGAAGAAGAGACCCGTTCTCACGTGACAAATGTCAACAGTGTACAAATGTTGGGCACTCGTTTGGCGTGTTTCCCGACTATGCACCGGTGCCGAAGGGATCAATGACGCTAGTTCCTCGGAGCATCTTCCGTTGTAATACCGGTAGAACAAGGATAGCATTTCCACCCGATGCCCATGCTCTAAAGATTGCAATCCGTCTGTTAAGATGGGAGAATCTATCAAACGGACCGCCCGTTTCTACACAGAGTCGAGGGTATTTTTCAGGAATTTTGGAGCTCCAGACCAGAGGTGGCTTCCAAATTCAAAACGATTTGTACAGGGTTAGCAGTTGTGCACTATTAATGTATCTGCCGAAAAGATGGGAATTTGATCTAAAAAAGGTTGCTGGTCCAGAATGGATCAGATTTGCAAAGGATAGAGAAAATTGGAAATCTTTAGAGGAGGCCTATGTCGAAAGATAAGCTGTTTCTAAAAATAATGATCCGAACGCTGATAATTTCGAATATTATAAAAAAAAAATTATATATAAAAAAAAAAAAATAAAACCAAAAAAATAATTAGATTAGGTTTATAAGTTTAACAGCAATAATTAATTAATTTAGGTTAATTTTATTTAATTTATTTAGTATCTGCGGGCCCTGTATAGTACGCCCAGTTTTTGGGGGGCTAACTTTACTCTGGCTTCGATTGAGCCCCCATATCTGAGCTGGTCATTTAGGTTTTATTAGTAAAGTTTTCACACACTCCTTATTGGTTAATTGTATAAAATTTCTTTATCAGTAAGGCTGAATGCGTTTTCAACGAAAAAAAAAACAATAATAATAATGTTTTGCCGATTAGTCATTCTCATGTTTCTAATGAAGTGATGTTTCATCAACAAAATTCAGCGTACAATTTCGATTAGACGACCTTATTTGCGATATCCGATCCGAATTACTAATAAATGATGGGATAGATTGTCATCATCGATTATTCAGACAACGTTCGTCTGTCCGTCGGAACGTCTGTCACTACAATAATTATTAATTGAGCTGGTGGCATCCAGTTATAAGTTGTTTCTTCGCATTTTTAGTTAGAAGTCTGCCATTTGATCTGTGATTGAGACTCTGTTAAATAATGAGATTAATGATTGTTTGTTGTTAATTAAATGGTACCGATATCAATCTAACTAATTTGGCCAGTGCTAACAGAGTATCGAACGTACGAGTTTTATTTAACTTTATATACCTGATTTGCTTCTGTTTTTTAGCGTCATTGGTCCCTTCGGCACTCGTGCATATGGGTCTAATCAAGACCATATTCATTCCTTAAAAAGACCCTCAGCACAGTAACCCCAAAGATTATAAAGGTCCAGAGAAATTATTTCTCTCAAAGGTGTGCAACCAAATGTGTCACTCTATGTGCAACTCTACTCGGAGCGGCATTTACTCCCAGTATATATCAATGCACCGCACAATCCGGAAGCCTCAATTTCGGGCGAAAATTCTGAAACTGTCACTTTGGATCGAGATGGTATTAATTTAACCACCATAGACCACCGTTCATCTCAAAGTTGCTTCAAAGGTTTTTTGATCGTGTTTGTTGACCAGATCTTAATAGCCAGATCTTAATTGCCATACTTGGAAACATCCATTTTATCCATCAACTAGTTACCTACCTACCAATCTTACATGGAGTTACATATAGGCGGATTATACACGGACGAAATTATAAGTGGGCGGAATTACAGATGGACGGAATTAAACATGGACGAAATTACGTGTAGACGGAATTATGCTTGGTCGTAATTGCACGTGGTCGAAATTACACATAGACGGAATTACACATGTACGATGCAGTTAAGAGTGTGATAATTAATTAATTAAGTTCATGTTGTAAACAAACTAATGTTAATTTTTATTAGAACCAATCACTTTTTAAATTTTTAAGGTTATTCCCATCAATGTAATATTTCAAAAGAAGAAGATAACACTGATAATCTAAACGAAAATATGAAAGAGAACAAGACACAGAAAAATAAAAAAATAATGGTTGCAACTGGAACACGAACCCAGAACCTCTTACCG
The DNA here is from genome assembly GCA_929108145.2 of Limnephilus rhombicus. Taxonomy (NCBI): domain Eukaryota; kingdom Metazoa; phylum Arthropoda; class Insecta; order Trichoptera; family Limnephilidae; genus Limnephilus; species Limnephilus rhombicus. Next base: position 48,042,207 of record OV815288.1, read on the forward strand.
GGACGAACGCATTATGCAATTAGGTCACTGCCACCTCTTATTAAACCGTCGTATTTGTCAATCTCAAATTAAAAATTTCAGAATTGACAATATTATCTTCGGTCTCAGTTGCGCCCGTTACCTTTTTATTTTTCTGTGTCTTATTCTCTTTCATATTTTCGTTTGGATAATTAGTGTTATCTTGTTTTTCAATGATAAACTAACGTCAGGTTAGATTAGGTTATGTTTATTTTTGACTTGTCTAACTCCAGTATGTGTATATTAGGTATTATTCTCCCCACGTATAAATTCGACCATGTGTAATTCCGTCTGCGTGTAATTCTGGCAGTGTAATATTCGTATGTAAAATACATGGTGTGTAATTTTATCCTGACATCCCATTTCCCCCCCTAGCCACTTTCACAATGAAATTATTTATGACTTTTGTGTGTCATTTGCACTATAAATGATGTATGTGTTTTAGTATTTTCGTAATTTTACGTAAATTAAAATCCTACTAATATTATAAAGGCGAAAGTTTTTATGGATGTATGTTTGTTACTCTTTCACGCGAAAACTACTAAATGAATTTTAATGAAACTTTACAAAAATGTAGCTCATACATCAGAATAGGCTATAGGCTACAGCTTAAATCTCTGGAATTATGAAATTTATATACAAAAATTGCAATAGGTGGCACGCGAGCAGTTTCAAAAATAAATGTAACGGGTATGGAGGGGTGGTGAGGGGGGGATAGGATGTGGTGGCAGGGCGGAGGGGGGGAGGGGGAGGGTAAGGGGTGAGTGGGGATTTGTGGGGGGTGGGGGTGGGGGGGTGAGGGGTGAGACGTCGGTGGGGGAGAGGAGGAAGGGGGGGGGGGGATTGGAGTGGGGATAGGGAAGGTGCTGGAGGCGCTATGACCCCCTAATATTATGCGAGCGAAGCCGGGGCAAAAGCTAGTTAATAATATATTGTCCAATTCGTGTGTAATACTTTTTGTGGTTCAGTAGATTTGGCGTACAAACAATTATCATCGAAACGTCATCAGTTGAATAGGTATATTTTTGGGCATTATTTAAACGGTTCCATGACCTTTCAGAATCAACTCAAGCATTGAAAAGTCATTAAAAGTTATGAAAAAAATATCAAAAATAGCCCATAACCTAACCTAAAGTAACCTGTTTACCAAATCTTTTATATATTTTTTCATCACTTTTAATGAGTTTTCAAAGGAGCTGTTGAATGAGTTGATTTGATTCTGACGTACGTCATTATTTATACGTATATTTTAATCATCGCTACTGTGTACTACTTATGCAGTTTTGAATGAGTGAAATATTTATATCTTATTTAGTAATAAGAAACCAAAATTTAGAAATCAAAAACTTTGTAAGTAGGTACCTAAAGCAACCTACTTCACATCTGAAAAAATAATATTAACTGAAAAATTCACGAGTTGTGCTGAGGCATAATTTTCGCGGTGCATCAATTTTCATAATCACATACTGATGATGCTTCTTGTAATTATTGTACCACCTTACCAGAAAACGTGTTGACAGATAATTTTCCCCAGAATAATAACTTTCATTCAAATGAAACGATTTTTTTTGTTCGTGCCTATCGGCACTGCGTCGTGCAACTGATTAAAATGGCCACCATCTTTATCCGGAACCGTAACGCAACAAACAAATTTAAATTAATACGAAATGCCAAAGGCTCCAGAAGTTAGAATTTAAAAAGGACTTCAAAATATTCAATAAGAAATTTTCACTGATCGTCAACAATATTTACAGTCTAACAATGTTTTTTCCAAAAAAATATTGTGAGCAGTTCACACGTGGTAGAAGTGAAACCTACAGAAAACTAAAGTAGACAAGAGGTTAGTAGATGACCGGTCAGTGGTTGAGTGGGGATAGCGCTTGAGTCCCACCTGGGCGTCGCGTGTTCGATTCCTCGGCTGGCTAAGTCCTCCATCACAACACAAGCAACATTTTCGGCTTTCTGTGGTGGTAGTAGGAGATTTTCAAACATTATTGGGTTATTCGTAACCCGGGAATGTTTGTCTTTCTTTAAAAAAAAAAGTGGAGAAGCTACGAAGCACAAAGAGGAGACCGACAGGCTACGAAGCATCGCACTAAGAGGAGACCGATTATACTATCTCATTCTCTCGCAGGCGAAATCCTATAGATGTATGTGTTTGTCTCTTTTTAGTGTCGCTATTTTTCGTTTCATCGAGTTTCAAATCACAACTGTACTAAAGAAGTTTTCACTTCAATAAATTTATTAAAATTATTCAAATAAATATAATTATTAAATTAGTATTTGTAAAAAAACAACTCAAAATTTAAAACACCCTTTTACCCCCAAAGTTCCCACAAATATTATTATACTACTTATTTATTTAGGTACTTAACTAAAATAAAGGTTTAGCATTTATTTCGTTGTGGTACATAATTATTATTAGCTGATTTGTGAAGTGAACTGTTAGTTAGTAAAGTTCATTTTATTAGTACTATGTTGTATCAAGTCAAATATTAATATCGCGATAGACAAATTCAACATCTACATCAAATATAATAAAATTTAAGCAGCGTTGGGGGTAAACAATTTAATGAAATGTGAATGATTTAAAGCTCCCTTTCAAACGATTTTTCGCAAAATTGGGGTTGCCATAGTATCCCTATTCCAAGAAGTTGGGATTCTTTTGAGGTTATTGCAAAGCTTATTGTTGATACTAGGAATATTTTATCACGATTTAAAACAGCTCTATTCGCGAATTAATAATAAATTACAGACTTTCCCCATATAAATTTCTTTCAATATTAATTATTTGCTTCATTTGCATTCATATACTATAATATCATTTGACTTAAGTATTTAATTCACTTAGTCATACCTTGGCGTACGGCGTAGTCGAATTCTTCGAAGGGCGACTAGATAATTAGGTTTTAAAACGCGCTCGAATTTGAAATTCTACCGGTCAATTTCTAACTTTTGAATTGCTGTCAATTTATTGTTTATTAATTTATGCACCCCGCTGTGTGTTTTCCCATGCGAAATAATATAAAATTGGTCGCCCATTTTATTATTCCTATTAAAATTTATCCTTTTCTGTGTATGCTTTGGTTAGGAGTAGGCTTGCGAGTGGATCGGTGGTTTGGAGCCCGCACCAAGTGAAGTATTCCCTTATGTTGAAAAAGGTTCAGAAGAAATTTCTGAGATTTCTCTACCTGAGGGAGTACGCATACTACCCGTGGCTCTCCCCTAGCGACTTTCTCTTAGGCATGCTCGGTATGAACCAACTATGGGTCAGAAGGGATGTGCTCATCGTAACACATTTCTTCAGACTGATTTGTGGTTGTTTCGAAACCTCGATTATCGTGGAGAGCATTAGTTTATTTGTTCACGATGGTTGTCTCCGTCACCGACAGCATATACTGTTTTATCTCCTGGCTTGCAGAACTACCTTACCAATGGTCAGCAAGTCGGGAGAACTGTCTTTTTGTTAAATAGAATCATTTTGAATATCGATATGTTTAACATCAATGAAGCACAAATTAGACGGCAAGCTTTGTTGCTGTTAGTCTGATTGTGTTACATTAGTGTTTAAATTACTTAAATTTGCTTAACTACTCTTCATATTTTCTTTCTTTTAAAAACGCTTTGAAATTTTAATTTTGTAATGTTTTTAAAATGAACATTGAATTAAAATAAATATAATATGTGTGAAAACAATATTCACATCAACAATTACTGCGATACCCTTAATTTTCTCAACTTTCATAGTTATGTCTATGAACTATGGTGAAGGCACTCACATTCGGGGCAAGCGGGGTATTGTTATGAAAATAAACCCGTGCTTTACTTTGAAAATCAATACTGTAAGCTCCAAAAATATTCAAATATAACTTTTATGATGTGATACGGTTTCAAATATGAAGAATTTCATCGAAATATTTCCCCGGTGTATTTTCGTATCCCGATATACGTCTATAGACAAAATCTAAGATAAATAATTTGTCAGTTGTAGTGATGTTTGGCCAATACATAAACTCCCACAGCCTCACATAACGTTTTTGTATGGGACATTTGTAGTGCGTATAGTACGAGGTACTTAACACTAATATATATGTGTGCTTTTATCTTACCTCTTCCCCAGTTATCAGGCAGTTCCAACCAGGGATCCATGATTCTGATGGTAGCATCATCGTTAAGTCCTACGAAGGTATAGATCAGGTGAGAGCAGATAAAAGGGTCCAAGTCCGAGACGTGGCTAGCTCCATTGCTGTTCCTGTAGGTGGCCCAGCTTCCGTAGTAGCAGAGAAGAAGCTCTGGAAGAAAAACATATTTTGTTTATTTGATATTCTAGATAGTAGTTTGAGAGGTTACTCACAGATGCCTCTGGTAACAATAGAGCTGTTGATAATGCAGGGATTGAGACTTAGATAAATACGAATGCAAGCCCAAGGTCGAGGCCCAGAATCACTCCCACCTCCCGCTAATAAAGAAATCAGAACTCTCTATAATCGATCAATCAATGTTTTCTTGATCCCCGAGTTTTTATTTTTTTTTATAATGAAGAAAATATTATCAAAACTCAATCGAAAATCAGGAAACAGAAAAATCAGAAAAAAGATATTAGCACCTCTGGGACTCGAACACAGGACCTTTCGCTTTCCGAGCAAATGCGCTGATTCGGTCAATTTTAACTGTATCATACTTCGACTAAGGATATTTAGTGATTTAGCAGGGGTGCCCGGGTTCATAGGGTGAGGTTTGTCTAGGTCTTGGAGGCGGATGACCAGGACATACTGAACCCCAGACTCCTACCCACCCCTAAAACCCTTTTCTTTCCAGAACTCTCCTCTCCTTCCTTTCCTTAAAAAACCCTAAACACAGCATCCCCAAAGATGACATAGGCCCTAAGGGAAATTATTTTCCTCAGGGCCTCCTGTGTGGAGCTAATGTAAAAAAAATCACTTTATCTTAATTTTCTTAATGCATATTTTATTGGCTGCTATATTTATGTATCATTGCAAGATTCAAACCCGAACTAAATGCTATCTAGATTGTGTCTGGATGAATTTTTATCCATTTTATTTAATATGCGTCATTTATTGACATTCTGACAATAGGCTAGAGTGGTCTGAGGGGGTCTGAGGGTTAAATTTTCTTCACTTGTGCCAAAAATTGATGAATTCCCACAATTCATTTTCATTCATATAAACAACTGCGTTAGCTTCGACCAGACAGTAAATATATGATTTATCTGTCAAAAGAGCAAAATATGGTGTATGGAATCTTTTGTAACTATAATACGAGTAGTATATTCCGAAATTTTTATTAGTTTAATTGCTCGTGCGGTAATTGGCATTCAATTTGACAATAATTAAAAAATTAATAAATACTATTTTTCGATACCAACTTGATCGTGCTTGTCAAACACACGCATGGCACGGTTCCATGCAAACTCAGAATCAAGTCAACTCAACACCTTTTTTTATTTTTTTGTTTTATTTTTTTTTATTAAGGAGAAAATAAAGATACAGATGTCAATTGACAAGAATATACAAAACAATAATTGTTAATAGAGAATTCACCTGCAACGAATCAACGAATTAATTATCTCACGAATTAAAATTAACAGCAGATACAAACATATACAAATATTTTTACTTTTAAATACGGAAAAGACGTACATAAGAATATTATTTTATAAATAGAGAGATGAAAAAAAAAATAAAAACCTCTTATGTCATTAAAAGCTATGTAAAAATAATTTAAAAATATCTCATAAACATAACCTAACGTAAAATTTAACCATTTTTCAATATTTTTTATCATCACTGGACTTTTCTGAAGATGTTCTGAGTTGATTTAATTCTGAGTTCACCTTTCGTAGTCTATTCTAAGCAATTCACTTTTCATTGGTCTAGGAATCGCAATGTCCTGCAAATTAAAAAAAAATCCTAGTTATAAATATTTATTCAGTGCCCTTAGGGTAGTTTTTCAAAAAAACTGGCATTTTTTTTTTAATATTAACTCCACACAGGAGACCTCGAGGAAAATAATTTCTCTCAGGGCCTATGTCATCTGGGATGATGTGTGGAAGGTCTTTTTGAGGAGAGGAAGGAATGAACATTGGTCTTGAAGAGACCCATGTTGTAGGAAGGAGGAAACACAGAGGTCGGCAAATCATTCCACAGCCGAGCTGTTGAAGACAAGAACGAGTCGAAGAAGCGACCTGTTCTCATGTGACAAATGTCAATCGTGTACAAATGTTGGGCACGCGTTTGGCGTGTTTCCCGACTATGCACCGGTGCCGAAGGGAATAATGACGCTAATTCTTCGGAGTATCTTCCATTGTAATACTGGTAGAACAAGGATAGCATTCCCACCCGACGCCTATGCTCTAAGGATTGCAATCCGTCTGTTAAGATGGGAAAATCTATCAAACGGACCGCCCGTTTCTGCACAGAGTCGAGGGTATTTTTCAGGTAGTTTGGAGCTCCAGACCAGAGGAGGCTGTCAAATTCAACCGTGGGGCGCACTTGTGATTTGTACAGGGTAAGCAGTTGTGTACTATTAAAGTATCTGCGGGCCCTGTACAGTACGCCCAGTTTTTGAGAGGCTAACTTTACTCTGGCTTCGATGGAGCCCCCATATATCTGAGCTGGTCACTTAGGGTTAGATGCATTTTACAAATGATCCAATTATTATTATAAATTGATGAATTATTCTGTGATTAGTAGGTATTTTAGTAAGTTAGTAAGTCTGAGAAAGCTGATATTCAGTTGTTAAGTTTTAATGGTGATAAGGCTTTCTGCTAGATGCTATCTATTGTGGAAATACATCTCTGATCTATGTTCTACAAAGCTTTAAAGAGATTTTTCCATGACTGAGAGATTTTTCAATCTTTGTTGGTGACATTTATTCAATGTAAAGGATTTCGCAAGAGGCTTTGGTGACGGTGCTCACAAATAAAATGTTACTCATTTTCTCAAAAGGCGGAAGCGACATTTTCCCTTCCGCCTCTCGCAGCACTTCCCAGCGGAAAACGTTCTCATTAAGCAATGAGTTTTGATTACTAAAATAAATTATAAGTTATTATTTCATACCATGAAGTAGTGAGTAATTAGTTCAAAATCTAGAATTTCTTAAAGTGAATATTAAACAAGTATATTATATTGTCTTCATTTATTTAAATTAAACAAGTCATTTAAGATTTGTTACAATTTTATCGGTGAGTTGGAGATTATATCAATTTCATTGGTCATACTGTTTTTGTTATACTCGTATGTACAGACAACGCTTTGCGAGAGAGTGTGTTTGAAAATCACTATATTGGTGTTAGACGATTCTAATCTAAATGTTTCATTTCTCCTAATGGTCTGGTTCTGACTGAAAGTTTTATTTTAGACATTAGTTCTGATTCCATTATATTATTTTATTCTTTATATAGGCACGAGACAAGACTGTTATTTCATGCCTGTTAGTTAGATTTTTAAGATTGAAATAGATATTTTACACTTTCATTGATTTAAAAATAATTTATACTAAAAAGCCTTTCTTTTTTTTTCGAGGCAAAAATTCTATGCCATCTAATTTGTGGAGTATTTTTTTGGGAAAAGGAAGGAGAGGAATTTCTTTAAAGGAAAACTTATGAGAGGTGTGCAGGAAATTTGAAATCAATGTGTCTAGAAGTGAAGGACGTCTGACTCCATCCCTCCCACTGCGGTGCAGTCCGGCTTGAGACGTCTTAGTTAGTTCTACCTCAATTACTCTTTCCCGATCCGGCCCGCCACGATTTAGGTGTAAACGCCGATACGTAGACAAATCTCATCCCTTGAAACCGGACTACCCTCCTAAGTCACCTCACTTAGCGAACTACTTGGGATGACCTGTGCAAGACTGTTGGTTAACCAATAAATAGTTTCCGGGGCGGCGGTACTAATACCCGCCTCCCAAACTGAGAATATCTTTTGAAAGCTCCCGACTGAATGAATAGTGACGACATGCGGAAGAATTGTTTTTGTTCGATTTTAAATATAAAAATTTTGAAAAAAAAAGTCGTCAAAAAAATTCACCGGCGACCAAAATTTCATTAAAATTTTTTACTCCAAATAATGTCAGGAATCACTGGTTAAAGTAAGCCAAATACGCCCCTTAACACCCCATACATTGGCAATATCTTTATAAAGATAATTGAGTTGTGTTCTACATGAGATTGTAAACTACGCATCTGATTTATTATAAATATTATTCTTGGAAATTAAGACGAGTTGGGGTTGACTTGAATAAATGTAATGTAACCACTAGAGTTCTGAATACAATTATAACAGAAGGGCACGTAAATTAAGTTAATATTTTTAAAACATTATAAAAATTGCTACATACTTTCGGAAAAAGTGCCTCCAACGAGAGCCAACGCAGTGGCGACGAACAAAAACTTATTCATTTCCACAATTAAATTATTACTTTGCAAAAACAATAAGTCCTTTAGCTTGATAAAGAACAAAACACTATCACAACTGTCTCAAAATGGTTAAACTCTTACGCATTTATACCAAGTTACTATCTTTCTGTTATCTCTGCAATGGAATCTGAATTGCCACTCGAAATTTTGTAAATACATTAGCGTGCAAAATAATCGGTACAAGTGTTTTTAATAAGATGTAATTATAGATATCAAAGCAATAATTCGTACGTATAATTAACAGTAACATTTAATTTTAATAATTTTATTTAACATTGTCCCTCAGTCCGTCAGTAAAAAGTTGTGCTTGTATGAATGTGTGGGGGAGGGGAGTTTTCGTTAAGTTATTTTTTATAACTTTACTGTTGTTGTTTTTTTAGATTCTATTTTTTACTATATATATTTTTTCTCATTTTGAATATGTATATTTGGAAGTTTTCAAACTATAAACTCAAAATATATACCTACTGTATATAAAAAATTTGATTTCGTATGTTTGTTTCTGCAAATCTCGAAAAGTAATCGATGGATTGACTGAAAATTTTTACAAAACTTTGCGTTTTAGCGTAACAGTTTATGGTATATATATATATATATAATGGTAAGCTCTGGCGTTATGAAATTTGTATTCAATTTCACTACAGGTGGTGAGCGAGTGGTTTGAAAATGTGTTTATGTCATAAATATTAGCAGCAGGGAGGGACGGCAGTAGAGGGAGGGTAATGAAAGTGGTGGGGTTTGCGGGAAGGGTGACGAGGGAAGGGGAAGGCGGGGAAGGTGGAAGGGGAACGCAGGAGGGGATGGGACGCGGGAGGGGAATGGGGACGCATGGAAATGGACCTGCAGGGAGAAACAATTTATTTTTTTGAATGGCATTGTAACGCATGCCGGGGATTAGTATATATTTTTATTAGTTGGAAGTTAGTATATATTTTTAGTTGAGTTTTCAATGTTTGCTATTATTAAGTGATCTTGGTACATGCATTAATGAATTTTGTTTTAACCCTGGAAAGATAGTCAACCATAGTGTTTTAACCATAGAAACTTAGAAATATTGCTCTCTCATTCTAATTAGTGCGAATTCGTCACTGTGCTTTTCAGACATCTCACTCGCTGCTTGGACATTCCGTGACATTGGGGAGCGCGCATCGCTGAGGTAGGTGATACCAGTTTTTTGATATAACGACCAACGACCGCATGAGTCAAAAAGTATAATATTCCAAGGTTCCAAAGCTGTATCTAATTGATTTTTATATAACTATATTTTATTAATAAATATAATACATCTTAATTATTAAGTACATTAGTCAAAATGCCTGATTATTAATAAGAAATAAGTGATTTGAGATAAACGAAAAAATATTCCTAAGTTTTGTTGATTATTATTGAAGAAGTTTCAAGTTTCGTTTCTTATTTCATGAAACATATCAATATATTATTCACAAATTATTGTATTTCTTATGTCATTTGTTTGTTAAAATATAATACCGATTGATTTATTCAAATCAATCAACAAAATAAAATATTATAGACAGTTAAAACTAATGCGTCAATTTTACACATGATTATCTTTACCGTGCATCAAAATTTGATTATCTTTCTAGGGTTAAGTATTTGTAATTTTGTTGAGCTAAGTTTTTTTTTACATATCGGGATCGGTAACATACAAATTTAACTGATTTTTTGTACTTTCTATGTGCTTTATCAGGTATATCATAGTGACAGGCAACGAAAAACACTTAACACCAAACTTTATGTAGATAAATAAATAAGTATATTTTTTAATATAAGTTCTGACGGATGTAAAAACGATTTCTTTAAAATTATTTTCATTAAGGGTATATTACCGCAAGCGCAGCATATTTAGGGATTTTTGATGCAGTTTTAAGAACATTTCTATATTGTTTATTAGAAAAAAATATTATGTTTTGAAAAAATAAACTATTCTTCTAAATGGTGCGTAAAAAAATCGTGTTAGAATGTTTAAAACAATTGCGTGAAAAAATATTTACAAAACCTCTAAAAATAGCTTAAAGTTCGATTATATCTTTTAATTCTAAATACAGGAGAATTATAAAAAATATACATTACTACCACATCAATGTTGTCTAAACGACTGAATAATAAAATTATTTTAAAAAGTATTAAAACAATGCTTAAATAAATAAAAACAGTTTTTCAATATCACGATATTGTTAATTTGTCTCACGCCATTATATAAACCAAGACACGAGTTATTTCCAGTCAGTATGCGAGATGATTTCAGAGTGAAAGCACGTCAAATTTTACAAAAAATAAATACGTAAATGTGTAGGCACATAAGAAAAGGGGTCACACTAAAGATTAGTCGTTATGTTATTGTGTTTTATTTCAGAACCAAGTTGACTTTTTTACTAGAACTTCCATTTTGCGGCCGCCTGTTTGCAACCAGCGGCATAGAATGGTTTAGAGTGCCCCTTTACCCGTATTTTCGTATTCCTAGTTTTATTTATTTACGTCCTACTGTGCTTTTACATAAATTAGGTAAAGATAAAGATATATAGATATAGTATTGTTCACTTTGCAGACATATTATTAGTATTTTTTAGTGAACAAAAGATAATAATTGAGAATAGTAGGGAAAAAGTTTCATAATAACACGAAACGATCCTCACCATATATATCTCCCAGTACGAATCTAACAAACCTTGTAGCAATAATTAAAACTACCAAATGTAAATAACCAACAAATTGTGCTATTTCATATTGAAAAATGTTAGTTCACATTCCTGCCGCAAGTTTTTAATGAGAACTATGGAATATAATATGAATATTTTCAGAGACCTAGGTATAATGCCAGTAGCCGAAATAACAAATGGTAATATTTTTATAGTCTGAGAGTGCCAAATTCTTTTAATCTCATTTCCTAAATCTATGTATTTTCTAATTTTTCAGAAACTGTTTTTTTAATATTACAGGAATTTGGAATAGCTACATCAATGATATAAGTTATTTTTTTAATTTTGTCATGTAAAACTATATCAGGTCTATTATGACTAATTGTTCTGTCTGTTAGTATAGTTTTATCATAATATATTTTATAAAATTCATTTTCTAAAATGAATTTGGTTCATATTCATAATATGGTAGTCAATCGTACGGTCAAGTATTACGGAAGTCAATCAAGTTATGTTTAATTACCAAACTTTGGTGGATTATTTTTAAAACCTGATTGTGCCTAAATGTATACTCGGACGGCGCTAATATAGAACATCCCGATATAATATGTTCTATAGTTTCCGGAAAAGCCAAACATTTTCTACATAAATCATCAATTTGATTTATATCTTTGATTATATGCTTCCTATAATTTTTGTATTAATGACTCTATCTTGAATGGCAAGCATAAATCCTTCTATTTCTGCGCTCAACTCTCCAATACTCAACCATTTGTTTGACGAAAGTTTGTCAACATACGTTTGGTTGAGATAATTGAAGTGTTTTGCATGAATAATTTTATTTGACCAGGAATCTAATAATTCCTGGTTAGTATTTATAAGAATTTTGGCATTCTCGTCATATATATATAAAGGTGTAATGTTTATATCTGCCTTGCAAATTATTTTGTGCATTTCTGAGCTATTGGCTTTCCTATGGAAAAAATTTCTAAGCATTTCTACCTGATTGTGTTTCAAAGGTGTTATTTTGATTACACCTCTACCTCCTAAATTTCTAGGTAAATTAATTCGTTCTATAGCTGAATTTGGATGATGGCAATTAAAATTTGTTAACGTTGTTCTAATTAATCGTTCTAAACTATCTAAATCTGTATTGGACCATTTAATTATGCTAAATGAGTACGTTAGTAGAGGTATTGCCCAAGTATTTATTGTTTTTACAAAATTTTTAGCAGATAGATTGCATTATAAAAATTTTCTGATCCTAGTTTGAAATTTAATCCTAATATCATTTTTAATACTAGTGTGATCTAATCTATATATGTCCCGCACTCTTGGCTAATCAAAATATATAAAGTTAAACCAATTATAATTAGCTTTTTGGAAAATATTATGTCCTTTTGGAATACAGATTTACTAGTAAATTTAAAAGGTAAGAAAATAGTAGTACCGGGCATTTCAATAAAAAGAGGGATTTTTCAAGGAGACTCATTGAGTCCTCTTTGGTTTTGCTTAGCATTGAATCCTATGTCTAAAATGTTAATTAAAAGCAAGTTTGGAATAAAAATTAAGGGTAATACAAGAGAGAGTAGTATAGTTTCACATCTATTATATATGGATGATATAAAATTATTTTCAAATTCTGAATCAAATTTAGAGAAAATGATTAAGGTAGTTAAGATTTTTTCAGATGATATTAAAATGACTTTTGGTTTAGATAAATGTAAAACGATCCATATAGAGAAAGGCAAAATTGTAGATGGAGACGAGGGTATATTTAGAAATTTCAAAATTAAAACTATGAAAGGGGATGAGGTTTATAAATATTTAGGATACCCGCAATCGAATAGATTAGATCACACTAGTATTAAAAATGATATTAGGATTAAATTTCAAACTAGGATCAGAAAAATTTTAAAATGCAATCTATCTGCTAAAAATTTAGTAAAAGCAATAAATACTTGGGCAATACCTTTATTAACGTACTCATTTGGCATAATTAAATGGTCCAATACAGATTTAGATAGTTTAGAACGATTAATTAGAACTACGTTAACAAAGTTAAATTGCCATCATCCAAATTCAGCTATAGAACGAATTAATTTACCTAGAAATTTAGGAGGTAGAGGTGTAGTCAAAATAACATCTTTGAAACATAATCAGGTAGAAATGCTTAGAAATTTTTTCCATAGGAAAGCTAATAGCTCAGAAATGCACAAAATAATTTGCAAGGCAGATAGAAACATTACACCTTTAAATTTATATGACGAGAATGCCAACATTCTTATAAATACTAACCAGGAATTATTAGATTCCTGGTCAAATAAAATTATTCATGCAAAACACTTCAATTATCTCAACCAAACGTATGTTGACAAACTTTCGTCAAACAAATGGTTGAGTATTGGAGAGTTGAGCGCAGAAATAGAAGGATTTATGCTTGCCATTCAAGATAGAGTCATTAATACAAAAATTATAGGAAGCATATAATCAAAGATATAAATCAAATTGATGATTTATGTAGAAAATGTTTGGCTTTTCCGGAAACTATAGAACATATTATATCGGGATGTTCTATTTAGCGCCGTCCGAGTATACATTTAGGCACAATCAGGTTTTAAAAATAATCCACCAAAGTTTGGTAATTAAACATAACTTGATTGACTGCCGTAATATATTACCATATTATGAATATCAACCAAATTCATTTTTAGAAAATGAATTTTATAAAATATATTATGATAAAACTATACTAACAGACAGAACAATTAGTCATAATAGACCTGATATAGTTTTACATGACAAAATTTAAAAAATAACTTATATCATTGATGTAGCTATTCCAAATTCTTGTAATATTCAAAAAACTGTTTCTGAAAAAATTAGAAAATACACAGATTTAGGAAATGAGATTAAAAGAATTTGGCATTCTCGGACTATAAAAATATTACCATTTGTTATTTCGGCTACTGGCATTATACCTAGGTCTCTGATTCAAAATTTAGGCGTATTAGATTTGTCAAAGAATTTATATATAAAAATGCAAAAATCGGTAATTTTAAATACATGTAGGATTACAAAAGATTTTTTAAATATTTATATTGAGGGATCAGTAGGATTTATAGGTTCAGTTAGGAATTCCACAGAGCCGAACCCTCTGATATGAAAATATCTGGAGTCGGTGAATTATTTTCCCATCTGGTCTCTGGTAAGTTGACATGTTGTTCTTGTATTGTTTTGTAATTATAATACATATAGTGCAATTGCATAACGTGGATTGACCAGATGATCATTTGGGAAGTGTGTGAAAGGGTTTAGTTTTTCCTGTGGGGAAAATTAAACCCGGACATTTAAATCTGGTGCGTAATTAAAAATAAAAAAATAACTTTTTGTAAACAATAATAATAAATATTGAAAATGACCGATATTTTATTTATCTTTCCAATATATTCAGATATAATTATGATCACATATTACGAAAATAATGCGAAATTGAATACCGTATTGTTTTGAAATCTGTCAATGAAGAACTAATGCCTACCGTCCAGCAGTGTATAATCCAGGTTGTATCGAATAATTTATCAAAGAATTTTGTTAAAAATCAGATAAAGAGTCATAAAATCATGAGCTCCTCCTGCAATAGGTAATGTTTCTATCTAAATTTACCTAAAACATGCGCATTCAATTTAATTAACATAATTTGAAAGATGCCCAATATTTAACGTTTCATGTTCAAATCTTACTCAAGTGTACCATCTAGTCTAGATTCTTCGCTGCTCTGACTTCGTCGGTAGCGCGCAGCGGTTCCCCGTTCGAGCATACCTCATACTTCCCCACCCCGAAATATTATTTCGGTTTTGGTAAATTACCCCTGCGCAATATAAAGAGATTGTGTAGGTTTGAATTTTATAAGTGTAACCCCATCCATGGAATATTTATTTATTATTGTTATTACAAACTAATCATTAACTTTTATTTTTCATTACATCATCATGAAATCAAAGATTTTAAATTTCTGAAATCAACTTTCCTTTTATGATGCGATGCTTTTTCTGCGACTTTTCTTACATATTGTCCATAAAATTTCAATAAAATTGGCTTTGGGAGTCGGGAGAGTTCATTATATAAGGAAATATACTTACTTGGCTGGATTCAAACAATGCTGATTAATTTAACATGAACCCCTCGCTGGAGACCCTGACGAATATAATTTCCCTTGTCGTTTGTAAGTAAAAGGAAGTTCTGGGAAGAAAAAGGTATGAAGGGTGGGTAGGAATCTAGGGTTCCGTGAGTCCAGGAGTGATGAACGTATGAAACCCCCCCCCCCCCCCCGCAGCGGTGTAAGAAGATGGTTCGAAAGAGACTAGCTGAATAGGTCAAAGTGTCTCCTTAAACCGGCGTCCCTTGATTTGGCTCGCCACCCAGCTAGTGGGCTGATATATACATATAGATATTTTTTTAAATATAAAAAAAAAGTTTTATCATTTACACTAAATACGTTAAAATGTACATAGTAATAATTTCACGTATTATATACCAGACGTACCACCATAATAAAGCATGTTTGAAAATGATCATTGTTCATTTTATATTACTTCTATTTAAATGTGAAAATATTAACATCGACATAAGTGAACTCTAGTGAGGTTAATAATTATATAGAAAGAAACAATAAATAAATAAATATCAATAAAAAACTAAAAATTTCTGAAAAAATGCTTGTCTCAATTAATTCGCATACCACTGTAGATTACAATATACTACCCCACCACCAAATGAAATATCCAAAGATACGATTATGATCGGTGTACACATTAGAAGGAAAACACTTATTTAAAAAAAAATTGAATCATGGAATCGTGTGAGTCAATTAAAAAAATATAATGACTGAAAATATTTCGTGGTTTGTGTGCGTTCGGGTTTTCGGGGCGTTTACTGAGAATTCTTTATAAATGAATGGTTCGTATTATAACATCTCTAAATGAGTCAATAGTTACAAATTACACCGTCATTTCGAAGATATCTTCAATATTTCCTATTATATAAGTGTTTTGAAATAATATTATTTGTTCGAAAATGCAATAAATTTCATCGTGTCTTTCCCTTGTTAGAAAGTTTCCCTTTCCATTAAAACTTTTTTAAAAATTTAATTTGATTAAAATTGAATTGAATGTTATTTTTAAGTTCTGCGAGTATTTTAGTTTTTATATTTGTGACATCAGTTTCGGCTTACAAACTGTGGTTAAACCACTTTGAGACGACTTTTTTAAAAAATAATCTCTAAAATACTTGCAGAACTTAATAATAACATTAATAAATTTAATTTAAATTATATTTAAAAGAATTAAATGAGGTTCTACGAATTAAACAAAAAGCAATTAAAATTAATATTTACTTTTTTTATTCAAACTGGTTATTGGCTTTGGACGAGTCTTTCCTTTGTCAGTATTTTTGATGGGCACATATAAAAACTCAATCAGTCTTGTAGGAATTCTTGTAGATATTACGGTCTTGTAGATATTTTTTTATTAAATCAAATGCATAAGAAAATCTAAAAATATAGAGGTTATAGGTGTGAATTGTGGGGTTCCAAAATCCGCCCAAATTGATTTTCTTAGTTTCGAGTAAATCAAGGAAAAAGTGAAGTGCAGTAATTCAAGAAAAGCATAGTGGGCTGATGAGTTTTCACGATTCCAGTTATTTAATTTTTATACACGTTAGAACGATCTTGTAATTTATTTATTTATTTTGTTACAATATTTTACATTTCATAGTACAATGCAGTAATGTTGGCCTAACTGGGTGGCTTACCCGTGCTGAGACCTCCATTTTATAATATAAGAATTTATACATAACACATTTTGAAAAAAAAAAAATGTTGGTGACGAAAAATCACCTAAAATTAAGATAAATTTTAACTAAAAATAAGGATTAAAAATTAAATGAAAATCGGCATTTATTATGATTTGTGTGTTTGTGAGTGTTGCGTGTTTTGTATTGGTTTTTAAAATTTTGGTAATATTGTCTTTTTTTTCCTCTAATCCATTTTTTTATTTTGTGTCTGAATTTATTTTTGTTTTCCTTAATTTTCCTCAACGATTCATGTTATGTCAAGAACTCAAGAGTAGTAGATACAATCAGCTTCATTCTTGTAAAATGCTTGATCAACGACCAACTCTAAATAGCCAGGTGTTTGTTTCTTAACTCTTCTCCCCATATCTTTTTCTTTCTCACTTCATTCAGCCTTACAACTTCCCCCTAATTGGGAATACCGCAATACTACGGATTACCGATTCCCGGCAGATGAGATTCTTGTGACGTATTCGCTTTAAAGATGTAATTTCATTACTTAAAACATTACGATAGCTTACTTTCAATGTTCCGTATTGAGGCAACGACTGAATGCTGAATTTTGGATTTCATATGAATTTGGATAATCTTGATTGGAGCCAAAGGACTTAATTCATATTTTATACAACAAAAAATCTTACGGATTTTTTTTAAATTTCACACAGAAAATACCTAAAACGCAAAACCAGAGTTACCAACTTGTAGAAATAATTTTAAAGAAGTCAGTTTAATAAGGAACTCCAGTCCAATTTTTTTTAAATGTATAAATACCTTCTAACTTAAATAACTACATATTTATTTTTATAGTTAGTTAATTGTTAAAATAATTGTCATAGTTATAATTTTTCAAGATCCCCCGAAAACCACGGTATGTATCACTCTCCAAAAGTTTTATTTATTTTAAACAGGTGTTGTCATTTTGCACGGAAGAAACTATTCAATATGTAAAAACATTATTTAGGTGGAATTATTTATTAATTATATTATATTTACATTTTATATCATTATAAATTTCAACAATTTTACGGAAGAGTGGTATAAAAATTGTTTTTAATTATTATTTTTTTAGCTTTAACGAATCGAAATCAATACCACGGAAACCGAAGCATCGCCTGCACAGTTGTAGGCAACTGATAAGATACACCATACAGCACCGAATCAGCTGTTCGACGTCCGCCATTTTGGAGTTCAGAGTTGGACGGTTGAGAGTAGCATTATGATTTTTTTTACAGTTAAATTTTTTTGAATATTTAAATAATAGAGATACCTCTTTTTTATACTGTATTATTTAGGCCAAAATAATGTTTAAAAAAAAAACAACAACCATTATACGTCTAAATCTTTATAAGCAGTATATAAATAAACCATTTACATGAAATAATGTTGAATGGCTTCCGTCATACATTTCAATACAACTTCAATATGCTATCACCAGGTGATCGGAAAATTATGGAGAGCAGTGACGTCAGCACTAAAAATTCAATACCTCCAACTTGACAGTGAGTTTTTTTAATAAAACTTATATTCAGAATCAGTGTTTATTGGTTTATTTATATGAACATATTTTTTAAAGCCATAATATTTTTCACCGGAGTTCCTTATTGACGGAGGAACCATTATATATGCAATAACATATGATATATGTTTTTTCTATAGAAATTTACCTTGTATCGCAGAAGTGGGACTTTGACAAATATTTTAGGGAAAACCTCAAGCACATGTCACGTTAAAATAAATTTATAAACGCTTAATTCGCTTGGGAATTTTGTGGTGAGTACAGAATCTGATAACATTCCAAAATAATGTGGTAACTCTCGTAGCGTAGGTATCTATAATTTATAAATGCGAAAGTGCGTGTGTTTGTTTGTTACGCTTTCACGCCTAAAGAAATAAACCGATTTTTAAAATTCTTTCAACAATAGAAAGCTCCATCATATGCGAGTAAAATAGGCTATACATATATAATGGTAAGCTCTAACGTTATGAAATTATAAATATTAATGTATTATATTTATTATAAGTTTCCTGTCTCCTACCAAAAGCGAGTTATTGCTAACGTCAGAAGAAAAACAAAACAAATCGTTGCCTTGGAAACGATGTTAATATATTTGCGGGGAATTTTATTTCAGGCGTCGTAGTTAATAGCTTTTCTTTTTTTTTTTAAATAAAAATGAATCGCCGAAATGTATGTACGTGCATAACTTCCGAACGACTCCACCAAATTGGATAATTCTTTTATTGGTGTTCGTTATAGTCAGGACAAAGTTTGTATAAAACTACTGGTGAGATCTGGTATTATGAAATTTGCAATAGGTTGCACGCGAGCTGTTTGAAAAACTGAATGTACCGGGACTGTTTGAAAACTGAAGTTCGCGGGAGGGGGGAGGGGGAGAGGTACCAGGGTGGGGGGAAGGGAAACCTGGGAGGGGAGGGGGGGGGAAACTTTTGAGGCTTGGAGTGGAGTGGGGAGAGGGAAGGTGGAGGAGGCGGAATGGGAACGCAAGAGGGAAGGGGACGCGGGAGAGGTACGGGAGGAGGTAGGGGAGGAGGAAAGGGAGGAGGAAGGGGAACGGGACGAATGGTAAAGGACACGCATGGAGAAACAATTTCTTTATTAAATGGCATGACGGGTAGCAGCTAGTCTAAAATATATCGACGAATAAATTAATGTATTATAATAAAACGAATATAAAACTTTATTCCACTCAATTTTATTTGACCGTAACCGGTTTCAGCTCGTTAGAGCCATCTTCAGACTGGTACAAATATTTCTTAGTCTACGGTTTATATACACAACATATTGGGGAGGGGAAGAGGGGTGGTCTACAAGGATTTTAATTAATTATATTAATTACATTTGTTCCATGAATTGTCAGTCTCAAAAATAGAAATATTAAAAAGACGAATAAATGCCTTTCAATTTCCACTGAAAGAAAATTCAAATTCCAAATATCCTTAGAAAATCTACAACTATTTCTGATGTAAGTTCGAAACCAAAAAACACAGCATTTCAAGTCAGACTTCAAAGGATATTCATTCACGTTTCAGGACATAATATATAATGTAGGTATCTTCTAGAAAACTTGGATTTAACTCGGAAATGTTATGAATAATTTCAAAGGTTTAATAATCTGGGATTCGAAAGGAAACATTTCAAGTAATCCGTAATACATACGGTGATTACACTTCGCTTCATATAAATGTATATATTTATTTTTTCCTATGAAGAAGGCATTAGAATCACGGCAAGTCTTACCAGAAATATTTCTTGTAAAACATATATTTAAATAGAAACGTTTCTATTTTTGAGACTGACAATTCATGGTGAAATTCCATTATAATATATTACAATAAAACGAATATAAAACTTTATTCCACTTAATTTTATTTTACCGTAACCAGTTTCAGCTCGTTAGAGCCGTCTTCAGACTGGTACAAATAATTCTTAGTCTACGGTTTATATGCATAACATATGGGGAGGGGGAGAGGGGTGGTCTACAAAGATTTTAATCAATTATATTAATTATATTTGTAGCTAAGTCGTCTTACTGTCGAATTTCTAAATATTTTGGTAATTCCAGTAGGCTAATTACCTTGGGTTTGTAGCTCACTTCAATGTTGATTAGGGAAAAACCTTACAAGTAATATGAGTTATTAATGACCTAATTTTATTGTCAAATCGTTATTATATTTATGAAGTATGAAATTTTTTATTGCTTTTTGAAAGGATACCTACATGTTTACATTGGAGCAGGAATGGTCTAAACTAAATACATATTTTAATTTCGAAAGTTTTATGAAAATTACACTGGATACAAAAGCGGGGACTTAGCAAATGAATCTAATTGCTTATTTGTACCAGTCTGAAGATGGCTCTAACGAGCTGAAACCGGTTACGGTTAAATAAAATTAAGTGGAATAAAGTTTAATATTCATTTTATTATAATATAAATACAAACGGTTTGTTGTAAGTTTCTCCAGTGTTGTGTTAATACATTTCTGAAATAATTATGTAAATAATGTTTCTAGTTAAGTAGGTCCCCGCTTAAAATATTTTAATATATGAATACGGAAATACGCAAATGCTCCTTCTATTCAGCATGGGAGCATTGTTTGAAAGTACCACCTGCTTTACATACAATAACTAAACATTAGACAATTTGTATGCTAAAGTAGCAAAAAACCACGGAACGTTGAGCTCTGGTTACATGAAATTTGTACAGCGATAAGCTTTGAAACATTCTATCAAGATACAACGTCATTTTACATAGGTTTTCTAAAAAAACATCAGTAAAAAGGTTTTATGTTAATAAAATAATTATATTAATAGTAAAACCAATATAATACATTCACATTTATACACCCCCCCATACATTCATGTTCTGCTTATTAATTTGGGTACATCAAATTTATTTTATTTATTTATTTACATTTATACAGTAAAATAACATAATAATAATATTTCAAAATAACTGTAAATATTAAAATGGTACAAGTTTTATTGTCTTGTTTGTCTATATTAGTTCCTAGCTAGGCAGATTGCCCGTTCTAAGGAACCAAATGCTGGTGAAAAATGCAAAAAAATGTATTCTGAACAAAAAAAAAACAAAGTGTTTTTTTTTTTTTTTTTTGTAGATTAAATATATACTACTGATTGTGGCATTTAATAGTTAAGCACTTAAAATTTTAAGCTTTAAGTGACGTTATTTAACAATTTTTCAGACTCAACCCTACCTAAGCCAATCAACCATTTATTTATTATTGAACTGATGCATGTCATTTTGCATGTTTTAATATTTAATTCTGGGGTGATTTTATTATATAATTTCGGTCCCAGATATGTATATGTCTTTTGGAACTTCGACGTATTGCTCCCTGGGACCACAAGATCCTTTCTGGTGTGACTTCTTGTGATGTATTTATGATCAATTTTATCAAGTTTTTCTCGATTTTTGGGTACGTGGATAATAACCTTTTTTATATAGTTTTGACGAACATCAAGTACATAAAATTTTTTGTATAGCTGATCGCTAGAAAACCTATAGGGTTTACGCATAATAACTCTAATTATGGATTTCTGGGCCTTCACTAGTGGATCTAAAATTGTTCTATCTGACGCTCCCCAACCAATACAACCATACGTTAAGATGGGGTTGCATAATCCGAAATATATTTTTCTTAGATCTTGCTGTTTGATTATATTTCGTAATACAAAGAATATATGGATCAATTTTCTTACCCTTATTGTGAGGTTGTCAATGTGATATTTCCACTTAAGGTGATTGTCTATAATAACGCCTAGATATTTGATGTTTTTCACACATTCCAAAACTTCACAATTGCAGATAGAATCAATATTATCGGAATTACAGTTACGCTTATGTATTTTAATTGTATATGATGTACTAGGTTGTCCTTTTATAGTTGAGCTGAATCTTATGTATTTAGTTTTTGATATATTTAGTGTAAGTAGATTTTTGTCAAGCCATTGTTTTATCGCCTTTATTCCACTTTCAGCATGTTTATGTGTTTTGAGTCCAGTCATCTCCTTCAAATATCAGCGAATGTAATAATTTTTCCGCATACTTTTAGCTCGCATAATAATTCATTTATGTAGATTAAATACAACTATATGTAATTAATTACTGTATATAATTTATGTATCTTTTTATGACTAAGGAAAAAAATATCCAATTACATTTTTTTTAAAGAATGACAAACATTCCCGGGTTATAAATATCCTTGCAATCATTGTATGCGGAAAGTATTGCTTGTGTCGTGGTGGACGATTTAACCAGCTGAGAAATTGAAACCACGACGCCACGCCGATATGTATCTACCTAGTGTAATTCTTGTGCCCTGTCCGTTCAACTGACGTTGGCTATCATGTTGGCTATGCGGACTTTGTTTACTGCGGCTGTACAGGCACCGCAGATAATTTAATAGTACACAACTGCTAACCCTGTACAAATCACAAGTGCGCCCCACTGTTGAATTTGGCAGCCACCTCTGGTATGGAGCTCCAAAATACCTGAAAAATACCCTCGACTGTTTGATAGATTCTCCCATCTTAACAGACGGATTGCAATCTTTAGAGCACAAGCGTCGGGTGGGAATGCTATTCTTGTTCTACCGGTATTTCAATGCAGGATGCTCCGAGAAACTAGCCTCATTGATCCCTTTGGCACCGGTGCATAGTCGGGAAACACGCCATTAGAACGGGTCGCTTCTTCGACCCGTTCTTGTGTTGATCAGCTCGGCTGTGGAACGATTTGCCGGCCTCTGTTTTTCCTCCTTCCTACAACATGGGTCTCTTCAAGACCAATGTTCAATCCTTCCTCTCCTCAAAAAGACTCCCTTCATAGCATCTCAGATGAGATAGGCCCTGAGGGAAATTATTTTTCTCAAGGCCTTCTGTGTGGAGTTAATGTAAAAAAAAGTTTCCGTTCTGAATGGTGGTTTTTCACAAGGGCTAGATTTTTTGTTTTACATTCGCTCCATAGAGGAGGCCCTGAAAAATCCCTCAGGGCCTATGTCATCTTTGGGAATGTTGTGTGGAGTGTTTTTTAGGGGAAGGAAAAAGGTATGAGGGGTGGGTAGTAAACAATGTGTTTAGGAGTAAAGGACGTATGAATCCGTCCCTTCCACTGCTGTGCAAGGCGATGAGCCGAGTGAGTCCGGCCGGAGAGATGTAGGTAAGGTCTCCCCGAATCTTATCCGATCCGACACGCCATGTAGTGGTGGGCAAATGCATTGGCCACAAAGACCTAGACAAACTCTCACCCCGTGAGCCCGGGCAATCTAACTAAGTCACGAATCGTAACGAACCACTTGGGGTGACCTATGGCAGGGGTGTTGATTATCCAATGAATGCTTCCCGGGGCGGTGGTACCCAAATTAAGAATATTATTATATTTATTAATTATTATTATTAATATTATTATTATATTATTTTTCTTTCAGTTATAGTTAGCTATGCATAAAAAAAATATTATTCTGGGCGATACTAAGAGTATCTACAACTCGTACAAAAGATGTTATTACAATATTATGTACATGTGTCAATCAATTATACAATACGGCATTATAGGATGGGGCGGTACATATACAAATCAAACACAAACAATTTACATATCACAAAAACTAATAATAAAAACAATTAAAAAAAACCCTACTCATATTCATCAGAACTGTTATTCAATCAATTTAATGTCAGAAAATCAAGTGCATTATACTTTTATCATGCAACATTACAAATTTATAAAGGTAATTTTCAAAATAAAGTTACATCCTTTAAAAATAACAAAAATCTTAGACGAACTTCCTACTCCAAAATGTAAAAAAACATTAGGACAGTTAAATTATAAATATCTCAGTTAATTTTTTTAATTCACTCCCTGAAAAAATTAGAAACACGAACAGTAACATAAAAAAATTTAAAACTCTGCTTAAAAATTATACCGAAAATTTGAACGGAATAAAAATAAAAAATGAAACCAATATAATAACACCCCCCATACACACAAGCCCTGCTTATTTATGGTGGTAAATCAAATACATATATTATGTAATTAATTATTGTACACAATTTATTGTAATTTATGTATCTTTTTGTAAATGAAAAAAAAACATATCAAATGCATTACAGTGTGAAACGGAATATCCAGCTAAAATAGCACCTTTAATTTATGCCACCGCCAGGAGCAAAGAATTTACATTACTTGCTTGAAGAAAATACCGTGTTTAAACTTGCAACGTTTTGACCTACGGCAAAGCCCGAGGCAGACAAGAATATATTTGTGAAGTAGGTATAAATCGAAAAACTTTTACAAACGGAGTTAGAGAGAAATGTGTTTTTCTTTGCGTCGTAAAAATATATATTTTCTGCATTGTGATGCTAATTTAAATTTTCACGCGTAGCAAACACATTGTGGGTATCACAATTAAAGTAATTTGAATAAAATAACTTAGATTCAAAACCACTTTATTGGATACATAAAACACCTGGCTTGGTGCAACCTGAACCTTCAGCAGGTTTATATAAAACATATTAAATTGATTACAGTGTATTTATAGATAACATAGAAGGGGAAGAGAGAACACCCCCTTTGGTGGAGGCGAGGGGGAGGTAGATCGGAGCTAGAAATCGCATACTTAGCGATTTTTTACTATCGAGATAATATATATAAATACTATATTTCATATAATTACCGTTTCGGCTTGGCAAATGTATAGATATTATCTTCAAAAATGACACATTTTTTTGAGATTTTAAGAACATGAACAGAAAAACTAAAAAACCTCAATGTTATTCGATTGATGTGATCGTGGATGTGAAAACATTACTAATTAAAAAATGTTAAAGAATTGTTCTTGGAAATATATGTAAGCACATTGCTTACACAGCCAGAGGGGGTTGTTTGTCTATTGTAAATGCTTGTTTTATTTATTATAATTTCTGAATGAATTTTTTTAAATTTTCCAACGTATTAAAATACGTCTTGTATATTTCTTATTTTTGATGATGTCGTAAAAACAAATACCTTTATAAGAACTAGATAAAATTATCTTTTAAATTTTCGTTTGTGTATACTGTTTATGTATTTCGTTTATTATTTTGTATACTTTAGCGTTTAAAAATTGCTATCTTTAAAGTTTTAAAACGAAAACATGTTGAAAAAAAAGCTGACCACAATTTTTTAAATCAAAATGTAGAGAAATTAACAAAATAAAAAAACAGCAATTTTTTTATGTATTTGGAAGGAAACCGTCACCTCATTTTTTTCTCGTTCATATTATAAAAAATAATATTTTTTTTAAGTTAACCTTTAATGACCAAAAATATTTCTTAAAAAATTTCTTTCTTGCTTCTCTAAAGACGTTAATTTATATGGTAAGTTTACCAACATATGCATTGGATATTAATGTTAAAAAAAACATAATTTTCGAGAAATACTCTGATAAATAACCCATAAAATTGTTGAACATTATTACGGCATAAACCCAATTTTCACAGCACGAATATGTAATTTTAAAACACGCAATAACTGTATAATTTCTTGAGTAAAACTAATGAAACAAACACAAAAAAAGTTTTAAATATATTAAACTAAGCAAATCTAATAATAAATTCACCGTTTTATGAAATAAAAATTAGATTGACAAGATATTTCGGTAAAATTTTTTATAACACGCATCTTCAGCGCGCCATTTCATATTCACATCTGCGCAAGCGCAAACACTCCTGTGTTGCTAGTATGACAAATAATTTTTTTATTTTTTTTTTATTGATAACAAGCGGAATTATTTTTTATTGCACAGTCGTGGTACAAAGATACCGTTTGACGGTCGTGGAGAGATGTTTTTTTTAGTAGGTCTGAAAGTTTTCATATGATATATATATATATATTTTTTTAAATTTATTTATTTTTGTACATACAATAATGACATTACATTTATCAGATACATTTTTTATATACTTCGGTAGAATTTCAAAATGCGGGGCCTCAATTCTCAGGCGAAATTCCCTAATGATATTCTATGGACTCACGTAATGGGGAATGTAACCATGTAATATTTTATTTGAATACACCTATAACTTGCAAGAAATGTACTATGAAAGAAGAAATCTAAATAAATTAATAAATCCCTTCCTACAGCCCCCGTCTTAACCCGCCTCTAGCAGGTAAGTGGCGATATTATGTAGTTCACCTGTATTTAAACACTGTACCTACAAAGGCATTCTTGTGAGGTGCAACACAAAATAAAATGAAAGTTAAATAAAAATAATAAATGAGACAAACATCTATCGGGTACATAAATAAAACGTTCCTATCTATGGCTTACAAAAATGACAACACAACATGGGAACCAAGAAAAATGATTTCTAAAAAAAAAGGAAAAATGCAATCATGAATTAATACATTGTTTGGCAAATTCGTTTAGAAAAACTAGTATTATTAGAGTATCTATCTACCAACTAATTAGTTGAAGATTAATTGTCTCAGTCAGCGTAACGAAGTCCTCTTTTAACTCGGACTAGGTCTATTTTGCGAGTCTTCTTTATGTAATTTCTTTCGTAACGTTCCGGTTCCGGTTCAAGATGGTGGCCGTGTTGGAATATATCTTTTTGTTCCGCCAGGGATCGCGAGATCGTAATTCCAACTATTCTCAGCTGTCAAATCGAAACGATCTATATTAATAATAATAATAATAAATTTTATTTTATTAATTTGTACATTTAAGTTTACAAATTTCATATTGCAGCTAATTAATTATAATTGTTTCATAACGCTGATGAATTTCATACGTATTTGTGTTCCAATTTACCATGCAGATCGGAGGAACCCAGATTTTGGACTTCCGCACGTTAAGTGTACTTACCTATACGGTGGACTAAGTCAAGTACCACAATATCGTCAGTCTATCAACAACCATCGTAACAAATAGTAACGTGACATTTCGCTCGACGTTGAAATGTTATTTTCTATCAATCGGAAGCGTGTAATGTGAAGTATTATCTCGCCGTCTTTATCGAATACTTTGTGTGAACCGCTTCATCGTATCGTGACTCAAACTCCATCGTGGTTCTAATAACCGAACAATCTTATCGTACTCCTTGGATATACCTATGACCGTCGCCGAATGAAGATCAAGCTACGAGACACAACAGTGAGTATTGCTTAATTGTGTATACCGGATCTTGTTTGGTGATTGGGCATAATTCTTATCGAAATCCATAAGCGTTCTATTTAGCAAGGAATAACCACAGGTTATTCTAAACCCCCGTGCCCTGTGCACGATTCATTGGTGCCAGAAACCAGCAAACCTTTAGATAAAAAATTTCTTTCTTTGACAAAATGAAAGAATGCTATGAAATATTACGTAAATTGAAATGTCATTTCAAAGAACGAATTCAAACAGTTAATCGTAGAACTAGGTTACTTAGTTCTTAATTATTAACGACCTACCGTGTATTTAAATTATAACGAATTCTATTTTTTAATTCATAACGTTTTCCTGATTATTTCGTTTGTATGTTTGTTTATTTTTAAAAAATGGCTAGGACTTTACAAGGCTTGCGTCGTACACGGAACGTAGCGTTTACTAGAATAAACAAAATGTTTGAAGTCGGTCAAAGCGTTTTGCAAGATACAACCAATTATCCATTATTTTTAGCGTATTATACGAAGTTGCAAAACATTGCTAATGATTTTGAAACCGTTCACGCTGTTATCTTAGCTTTAGATGAGGTAAACAAGGATATCGAAAATCAAGTTCGCGAAGCTTTTGATAATGTTTATTTCAAAATCGTCGTAATTCACAAGGAATTAACGAATCAATTTTTTCGAATCGGAGCCCGCGAACATTATCGTACCAAACTTTTCAACATTTCATAATCAAGCTGTCATAAAACAAACGTCATCGCTTACTTGTGACATGAATACAAAACCTGAAATCAAAGGGCCCTTGACTGCGTTCACTTCAAAGTGCGCGTTTTGCAAGGGTATTCACCATATCGCTAAGTGCAAATCATTTGCACTCAAATCGGTTCAGGAACGTGCTCAATTCGCCAAGGCACACCGTTGGTGCCTGAATTGTCTCACGCCTTTTCATTCTCTCACGAATTGCAAATCTGTGTTTGATTGTCAGAAATGTCATCGTAATCACCACACTCTTCTTCATAGGGAAGACAAAATTTCTGCTGAAGAGGAGTACCAACGACCCACCACGTTTGCCATTCAAGGAGCTTCTATTTCTGATCCTCTAGTTCTTTTCCTCGCTAACTTCGGTGTCAGCCCCATCGTACGTTTGCCTACTGCTCATATTAGCAATCGTGATCCCTCCGGCAGTTTTCAAACGTTTCGTGGGTTGACCGGTTCAGACAGTCAAGCACACTTCGTATCTAATCGCACTGCCGAGCGTCCAGTCAGCTCTCAGAAAATCCGCGGCTTAGGCCAATCTTCTACAACCGTGTCAGGCGTCACTAATTTCGATGTCGATGTTAAGGGACAAACTTCCTTCAACACGAAGTTACTTCCATCGACAACGATTCAATTCGACCAGTTATCTTGTCATATGTTCCAAGACATACTTAATGCCGACTGTGACTGTCACAAACTGACAACTGACACAGGAGCGACTGACCTACTTCGAGATGTTGAGATCTTGCCATCTCTACCGAGACTCCAATTAACGGGTGATCTTCACCAGCCTTTTATTTCTTTATTTTTATTTTAGTTTATTTAGGAAACAAACAGTTATACATATTTTAATAAGAAAGTAACATATTACATGATTGCATTAACCAGCGAAGTTTCCGCTACAATTTATAATATATAAACATGGAAAAACATTGAAGAAAACATAAAGTGGTAGAAAAAAAAGAAAAATATATATATATACAACAGAAATGAAAGAAAAAAAACACAAACACAAATTAAAGCATATGGGATATATAAATCATCCAAATATTATTATTATAATAAAAAGAAGGAAAACCAACATAATGAGAATGAAAAAAATAACATGCAGCAGGGGTGGAGAGTTCGTAATTAACAATTTGTTTTAATTTTTCCTATTATGGATTTAATAAATTGGCCTGAGGACAAATGGAAAATATCAGTGTCGTAAAAGATATCATTGTATTTTGGGCACGTCCTTCGGAGAAATGAATGTTGTGTGTAATTTGTTTTTGAGTGTGGGATGTGGAATAGTTGGTTTGACCTTGTGTTTCTTATTGGACAGTGGAAATTAATGTATTCTAGAAGATAGTTGTTGTCAACAACGCTGTTAATGATTTTGAATAAAAATTTTTGGTCGGATATATTTCTTCTATCTTCTAAAGTTGATAAATTATGGAATGTTAATGAGTCTTTTAGGTTTTCTGAAGTTCGAAAGGATTTAAAGTCCAGGTGTTTCAATAACTTTTTTTGAATTCTTTCTAACCTTTCAATATTTACTTTGTATTGGGGATTCCATATGACTGATCCGAATTCTAATATTGAGCGAACAAAAGAGACGTACAGTATTTTGATTACATGTGGAGACCTAAATGGTTTGGTCACTCTTATGATGAATCCTAGAAGTTTGTACGCCCTGTCACAGATGGAATTTATATGTGTTCGGAAAGACATTCCGGAGTCCATTATTATTCCGAAGTCCCTCACTTCACAACATCTTTTTATCTCTACGTCATTGATTTTGTACGGGAATATTAGGGGGTTTATGCTTTTGGTGAATGATATTGTGTTACATTTTTCCAGATTAAGGAACAGTTGGTTGTTAGCACAATATATTCCAAGCCTATTGATATCATCTTGCAATTCTAGGCTGTCATTAATATTAGTGATTTTTTTGTAAATCTTAGTGTCATCAGCAAAAATTTGGAATTTGGAATTTTTAAAGCATTTACCTATATCATTGATATATAAAATAAACAAGAGAGGTCCGAGATGTGATCCTTGCGGGATTCCTGAAGGTATACTGTAAAAACGCGAGGAGAAACCCTTAGCTCTAACTGCTTGACTTCTGTTTGTTACATATGATTTGATCCATCTGAGAAGGTCACCATTAATCCCGATTTTTAACAGTTTCTTCAGAAGCAGGTCAATGTTAATTTTATCAAAGGCTTTTGAAAAATCCGTATAGATAGAGTCTACTTGATTTTTACCACCCATAGAATTTAAAATAAAATCTGTGTATTCCAGAAGGTTTGTCTCGACCGACCGTTTTCTGAAAAAGCCGTGTTGATTTTTAGATATGATTGTTTGTACCGCCGGAAAAAGTTGATCAAGAACTATGTTTTCCATGATTTTGCTGACAATTGGGAGTTTGGAGATGGGCCTGTAGTTGGTAATGTTAGTTTTGTCCCCGCTTTTGTGGATTGGTGTAATGAGTGCTTGTTTCCAGACGTTGGGGAAGTTGCCTTCTTCAAATGACATTTTGAATAGCAAGGAGAGAGGATAAGCCAATTGGTCCCGGCATTTTACATAAAATATGGATGGAATTAAATCAGATCCCGCACTTTTATTCGGATCAAGTTTTTTTAAATAATTAAGTACACATGATTGATTGAAGTTAATATTGTGGATATGTAGATTAGAGTTGTCGTCATCATTCTCACAGTTTATAAGATTGAGGCGAGGGTTGGAATTTTCTACAAAAACTGATCTAAAATAATCACTAAAATGGTCGCATATGGATTGTCCATCATTGCAGGAAATATCTCCAAGATACATTTGCTTTGGTAAATCGGAAGAGGATTTCTTTGATTTAACAAATGACCAGAACTGTTTGCTGCACTTTTTTATTGAATCTTCTGCCGTCATAATGAAGTTTTCATAACATTCTAACGCGATCTTCTTTTGACGATTTCTCAGTACTGAAAATGATTGGTAGTCAGCCAGGTTCTTGTATTTTTTCCATTTCTTGTGATATTTTAATTTCTCTTTTACAATTTTAATAAGTGGTAAAGTGTACCAGGGGGGAAACCTTTCTAAATTACCGTTAATTTTTTTTTCGGGGATATATTTGCGAATAATGTCATTTATGATATTGTAAAAATCTAATACGGCTTTTTCGGTATCCTTACCTTGAAATTGGAGTTTCCAATTTATTTTGGATAATTCATCAGTGATTTGACCGTAATCACCTCGGTGAAACATTTTAACTGTCCTAGATGAGCTGGAGAGAGACGGTACAGTAACAGGTGATAACTCTATGTCTAATGCTCTGTGATGTGAATCTTCAGGCGTCAGAGGTTCGGTACAATGGGTTATACTACATTTTGAAATATTTGTCATGATTAAATCAAGAATTCGTTTGTTTGTATTGGTTATAGAATTGAATTGGTGTAGTTGGGTGAATGAAAGGAAGTCTACCAAGGCACAGCTAGCAGTGTCTTCTGGAAAATTTGGTTCTAATTGGTTTTGCCCTTCGGTTAACTTCCAGTTTAGTTTGGATATATTGTAGTCTCCAGCTAATAAAAACAATCCTTCCGGGTGATTTGCGTGCAGGTCTGATGTGGTGTTGAAGTGATGAGTTAGGTTGTGGATGTAGTTGGTGTTTTGTGGATGATTTGTGCAGTAGATATATAAATTTTTGAGTTTATTATTGTTACCAAGTATTGGCACTGATATCCAGATCTCCTCAGTACACGTAGACCAGGGAATTCTCTGAGCCTTCAGAGATTTGGATGTTGCAATTAGTACCCCCCCTCCCTGCTGCTGTCCAGACAAAAAGTAGTTCCGATCCTCTCTAAATACATCATACCTATTGTCAAACAATTCACTGTCCTGGATTGATTTATTTAGCCAAGTTTCACATATAAGATAAATATCGTAATTGTTCAAAAGGACCTGATTTAAGAAGCTATGAGTTTTTGTGCGAAGACCTCGCACATTTTGAAAATATATGTTAAGCATTTTTAAATATTATGTTCGTGAAATTGTTTGGAAAATAGTAATAATTATGCTGTGATTGGGGGCATTTTTGAACATACGATTTTTTTTGTTTTTGTTTATGGTAAATTAAAATGTCTATGGTTTTAAGAGGCTTTTGTTTTGACAGATTGATTGTTATATCTATGGACAGATTACTAATACAATTGCAATTCAAACAATTGATAAAAACATGTTTTAACATTATTTGATAAGAGTTTAAAGGGAATTTGTAATTAACGTATAGTGATGATTCGTATATTACGACTAAGTAGAAATTGAATATTATGTTAAGGTACTGCAAGAGGTTAAATTTGATATAAATAGTAATACGTTTGATATTGTTCTGTAAATTTAGTTTCCTAAAGGGAGGGCCGATGTAGAAGCGTCTTGTGTGGGCATTGTCTTCAATGTTGAAAGTCTGTTAACGTCATCTTGATCCGCAATTAAAATTATGGGTGTTGTATCACTTACACGAATGAAGATTTTCCCATTTTTATCCAGCAGTAGAGAATTTTTCTGTCCGTTTTTATATCTCTACATTGTTTTAGGAGAGGCTGATTTTTGGGGGTTAAATGTTCATTGATGTAAATTCTGCTGGCACCAGGAAGCTGCAATTCTGAGGCAAACATTCCCTTCCTCTTCCTTATTGCAGCTAACAGGTTATCTTTCAGGTGTCGGCGTGTAAATTTTACGATAATGTTCCTCTGTTTTCCATTTGTCACATTTCGGTTTATTCTGGGGGAGATTCTGCTTGCGAAGTCCACTTCCTCTCGGGTGATTTTACATCCAGCTGTAGCACCAATTTTGGAGAGAATGTCATAAATATTTTCGTTTCTATCTTCTGGAACGCCACTTATTATAAGGTTATTTGCACGATAGCCTTCAGCTATCAATTCACTATTCGGTTGGCTTCCTCTGGATTCGGTTGGTTTTGCTACCGATCGTCAAACAAACTCCATCATCGAAACCAACCAGTATCGTCTTCCAGAAGAAGTCAAGAAACTGAGGGAGTTGGACATATTTTCTCAGTCTTCACAGCCCACCAAACAACGTCGTGAACAAGTGTATCGCATTTATCGGTCACGTGACTTTCCTAGTCAATTTATCGAAACCAACCAGTACCGTCTTCCTGAAAAGGTCAAGAAACTGAAGGAGTTGGACACATTTCCTCAGTCTTCACATCTCACCCCTGAAGAACAACGTAATGAGCAAGTCCATCACACTAATCACTCACGTGACCCTTCGGGACAATTCATCGTAGCCTTACCTTTTAGAGAATAGGATAAGGATATCGCTTTCCCAGGTTCGCGCGAAGCTTCTTCTCGCATCATCCTTTCACTCGAACGTAAACAGACATTAAAGCTCAGTTTACGTGAACCGTACTTCGCTTTCATGACTGACTACTTGCACAGTGGTCACATGACACGTGTTCCTGGAAAAGATTTACTCAAGGAAATGCATCACATACTTCGTCATTGCTTTCTTCGTTCGGGCACCGTTACCACTATGTTGCGATTGGTCTTCGATGCCTCGGTGACGGAGGTGAATGAATCATCGTCAAATGATGCCTTCCTTATCGTTCCCAAGCTCCAAACGAACATTGCTGAACTTCTACAAAACTTTCGTTCACCATCTGTGGTGTTCATTGCTGAGGTACGGCAAATGTATCGCCAAATATTTCTTCAAGAGCCAAATCGCGCGTTCCAAAGAATATTTTGGCGTCATCAACTATCGGAATCTACCCCGGATTACCCATTACACCCTGTGACTTCTGATATCTCTGCCTTTATTCTGTCCTATGGTATTGTCAGATCGTTGACAGAAAAGAAAGGTTACGGATTATCACTCACACGCCACGCGATCACTTCGGACTCAAATATCGATTCTATCGTAATTGGCTGTTCCAGTCTGGAACAAGTTCAACTAATGCAATCCGAAGTCATCGAACATACCAAACGAGGTCAACTTGAACTGCAGAAGTTGGATTATAGCAAACCGAAACTTCGCGCCTTTCTACCGCCGGACTACTATCTAACTATGTAATCTTCAAGAATGTTGATCATTCTTTTACTCTCAGGGTATTGGGATGGAAGTGGAGGCCACCAGACACTCCATCCGATGACATTTGTCACAAGAATCGGTACACCGACCAATTACAGTTTTTGACAGTTATCGCATCTAATCATCGGCGTCAAGCCTCATCGGTTGATAATCCATCGGATATCACTTCACGTGGCCATTCTCAGGCCTTTCTTATCCGTAACATGTTATGGTGGGCGGAGCCCTCCGGGTTTGTCCAGCCAAACGACTCTTGGCCCATCTTAGATGGCTATGTTAACAAAATTGAACTCACTCTGAGGAACGAGTTCAATCGTCATTAGTCCAACCTGATGATATTCTGCTGGACTTTTATTAAAAAAATTATATCGTTTTCGGAAACTCCAACGCCTTATCGGTTCCTGTTATCTATTGGTACACAACTTTCATAACAAAGCCTCTCGTCGTTCGGATTTTCTATTTAATCATTTCGAAATTCATATTCTATCTTTAACCAAACATTGGACATCACTCTCTACGGATGAGGTGATTAGAATCGTAATTAAAAATCTTGTGCTTATCGTTACATTTCATACTTTGAATG
This sequence comes from Limnephilus rhombicus, assembly GCA_929108145.2. Lineage (NCBI taxonomy): Eukaryota > Metazoa > Arthropoda > Insecta > Trichoptera > Limnephilidae > Limnephilus > Limnephilus rhombicus. The sequence goes on from OV815288.1 coordinate 48,077,253, forward strand.
GATCTTCTCTTACAAGACCATTCACCAAATCGTGTCCATTGCCTAGGCAATGCGACTTATCATCATCGTTTTGCGGTTCGTTTTATTCTTTTTTACGTCTGTGTTAATTGTATCATTTAGTTTCGTATCGTCAAGTTATCTAGATTTAGTTATCGTTTAAATATAGTTTAAAATTTTGCTTCGTCTTCTTTTCATCTACGTCACGTTTCATGGCATTCTGCGATTCGCTTAACGTTCAACTTTTCTTTAAAATAAAATATGCTGTATTTTGGTGGGCGGAATGTTTCATAACGCTGGTGAATTTCATACGTATTTGTGTTCCAATTTACCATGCAGATCGGAGGAACGCAGATTTTGGACTTCCGCACGTTAAGTGTACTTACCTATACGGTGGACTAAGTCAAGTACCACAATATCGTCAGTCTATCAACACCCATCGTAACAAATAGTAACGTGACATTTCGCTCGACGTTGAAATGTTATTTTCTATCAATCGGAAGCGTGTAATGTGAAGTATTATCTCGCCGTCTTTATCGAATACTTTGTGTGAACCGCTTCATCGTATCGTGACTCAAATTCCATCGTGGTTCTAATAACCGAACAATCTTATCGTACGCCTTGGATATACCTATGACCGTCGCCGAATGAAGATCAAGCTACGAGACACAACAGTGAGTATTGCTTAATTGTGTATACCGGATCTTGTTTGGTGATTGGGCATAATTCTTATCGAAATCCATAAGCGTTCTATTTAGCAAGGAATAACCACAGGTTATTCTAAACCCCCGTGCCCTGTGCACGATTCAATAATATTTCATATTCACTTAATTTTTTCTAGTTTTATGTAGCTCCTACTGCGTAGATTCCAGGTGTGGTTCTCTCCAGATAGTCTGCAGTCAGGTTGTAAGGTTGAGCTGCTTTATAGGCTTCCTTCTGTTCCACACCAAGGAACGTACAATGAGATGAGAGAGTAGAGTTTAGGGTAATCCTTGTGTAGTAAAAACACTTATGTTGATACTGGATATTGTACTGTTTATTCTGTTGAATAATTTTACAGAGTGATTCTGAACACTTGACTGGCGACAATAATTTAATGATTAAAGTTTACAGAAGCGAAAGACGACTAGATTTCCATGTAAACAAGCAGAGTTTAGGAAATAGAGAAGAATAATGTAGAGAGAATGACAAACGAAATCGAAACACGCTGTTTTATAGACACAACATAGAAAGCTGACGCGGCCATAGACAAAAAAGATTTTAGACAGACAATTTATTGCAATATTTTAGTAAGAGGTGGCATAGACGCGAAATTTTAAGATAAGAGACTCTACACATCGAGATTAGAATAAATGATAAGTAAAAGTGTTCAGTGCTAAATGAATTTAAATATAAAATAGGACAATCACAACACACAACATCCAACATACTCCCGGCTTTGACAAACTAAGTTTGTTAATAAGAATGATTGTTTATATTTAGTTCGATGATAGTCACTATTGGTTCAGGAATGTCCGTTTGGTGAGATCACTGGGAAATGTCACTGTGTTTGTTGTCACTGGGGAAAGTCACTGTAGGGAATGTCACTGGAGAAATTTACTGTATAGAGAATGTCACTGGAGAAGAAAGATATCGCTATGGTAAGTGAGATGATGATGATGATGTCTGTTCAATTGGTAACAGACAGAGACGGTTGACAGCCCTCGTCACTGTCGATTTAGCGGTAGCGACAGTAGCCGCTCGTGTGATGCCATCTGCGCCAGGGTGTAAGGTCAGAATACGACTGAGCGCCCACTTGGTAGGAGGAAGATTATCCTCGGAAAGCAGCACCAAGGAGCCTGGTTGCAGCACGTCTGGGGTCTTTGTCCTCCATTTAGCTCGTTCCTGCAAAATAGAGAGGTACTCCTTAGACCACCTGTGCCAGAAATGTTGAACGAGTTGAATTGCCCGTTCAAATCTGGACAGCCTTCCAGGATTCGTAGTAGTCAGGTCCAGTTGCGGTGCAGCGATTAAAGATTCGCCAATAAGGAAGTGACCAGGGGTGAGAGGAGTGAGGTCAGATGGATCGGAGGATAGGGGAGTAAAAGGACGAGAATTGAGACAAGCCTCGACCTGCGTTAAAACCGTATACAGTTCCTCGAATGTCAATGACAAGTTACGGAGAACTCTGGTCAAATGATACTTGGCTGACTTCACTGCGCTTTCCCATAATCCACCAAAGTGAGGAGATCTAGCTGGAGTAAAATGCCACTGAATAGAGTGAGAACCAAAAAAATCCGAAAATTCATTCTGAGTTGAAGAATTCTGTAAAAAACTTGTTAAGGATTTGAGTTCGTTTGAAGCTCCTATAAAATTCCCAGCATTGTCTGAGTAGATATGAGCGCATTTTCGACGTCAAGCGATAAAGCGATTGAAACATTTGAAGGAACCTGTAGTAAATAAATCAGTGGCTAGCTAAAGATGAACTGCCTTAGTAGAAAAGCACACAAAGATACACAAATAAACCTTGATTGTTGTTTTACTACGAGTATTTCCTGATGTAATATGATAGGGTCCTGCGAAATCAACACCGCATGTAATGAGAATCCAAATATAATCACTAATCACGTAAATAGCTTTTTCAGTGATATTGGTCCTAGATTCGCAAAACAATTGTGCAGTGCAAATAAAACTACCGAAATGTGTCTTGTTAACAATTTTATACCTTGTACTCAATTTTCAGGAGAGAGCTTTGAATTTAAAACAACTAGCATTTATGAAGTTTCAAAAGTGATAAATGAATTAAAAATGTCTTTTTCCTGTAGTATTGATGGCTTAAGTATCATGGTAAACAAACAGCATGTTTCTGTATTGGTGGTCCCATATCTCACATTGTTAACCTTAGTTTTAAGAGTGGCATATTTCCTACTCATTGTAAGAATGCTAAGGTTGTACCTCTTTTCAAAGGTGGGGATAACCTAGAGGTTAACAATTACAGACCCATATCTTTACTCAATACTCTCTCAAAATTGATAGAAAGATTGGCCAAGTCAAGATTAGTTTCATTATTAGAAAGATGCAAATTACTCTCTGACAATCAATTCGGTTTCAGAGCAAATAAAGGTACGAGTGATGCGGTTTTAAAGGTTTTGACCAAAGAGCGCTGGCAACAAAGCCATAGCGGTGTTCTTGGATTTATCAAAAGCATTTGACACTGTTTCCCACGAATTTCTACTTAAAAAATTATCATCTTTAGGCATTAATAATACAGCAATGAGCTGGTTCAGATCTGATCTTAGTGACAGAACACAACAAGTGGAAATAAATAAGATGTTAAGCGAGGGTAAATCAATCTCCTTTGGAGTCCCGCAAGGTAGTGTGCTTGGGCCAATATTGTTTCTTATTTATATAAATGATTTATGTAGTCTGAATATTCCTGGTAACATTGTTAGTTTTGCAGATGACACTGCCTTAATACTTTAGGGTAAAACTTGGAATGAAACTTTCAACAAAAGTAATATAGGTTTAAAAGTGGTAAATAATTGGTTAAACAATAATATATTAACTTTGAATGCACAAAAAACCAAATTTATCACTTTTAGCATTTCAAGTAAAAATCAGCCTTCTGAAACTCACAACTTGATTATTCACAATTATTTTCAAACATGTAACTGCAACCCTTTAGAAAATGTAGTCAGCATCAAATACCTTGGTGTAAAAATAGATAAATTTTTGAGATGGAATGATCATATTAATATGTTAGTAAATAATACTAGGAGAATTACCTATATCTTTAAAGAACTGAGACATATACTCGACAAAGAAAAATTAAAAACTCTTTATTTTGCAATAATCCAGTCTCTGCTTTCTTTTTATATTGTGTGCTAGGGATCCTGCCCAAAGACTTATATAGAACCACTTAATATTGCCCAAAAAATGATTCTTAAAGTTATTTTCAAGAAAAAAAATTAAATATCCCACTCATTTACTTTTTAAGAAATGTAATGTAATGAACGTAAAACAGTTATATATTACACAAACGCTTTGTAGATTTTTTAATAATATTAATTTTGCAGAAAGAACACAGCAAATTCGTACTACGAGAATTGGCTCTGGTCCGAACTTTATGGCAATTCAAACTAAATCTTCTTTTGGTCAAAGAAATTATTTTTATCAAGCTCCACTCATATTTAATAGCCTTACAGAACATATAAAGTCATCTAATTCCTTGTACACTTTTAAGAAGGATCTAAAATTATTTGTGTTAGTCGAGGATTGCCAATTGATTTTCTCTACTTTGTCCTTTCTAAATTATTAACTAAATGAGTATGTTTATAATAATAAGCTAAAGTAATATTATTTTTGTTTGAACTGTTTTTGTTCATCTTCCTCTTGCCAAATCTACAGCATGTTAAATTATATACTTATATTTATTATTCACAACTTAATCCTTAAAAAAAAAAAAAAACTTTATTTTATTTTATTTTAAATCAGATCTCAAAACTATGGTCACCCTAAAAGTCTACATTAATGTAGTACCTAGCGCCATCAGTTTAGTAGGTACCAGTAGGTACCCATAATCTAATCTCAATCTGTAAGAAATACAACAATATTGTTCTTTCAAAATCTGTATAATTTTGTGTTATTTTGTTAACTTGTATAATTATTGTTAACCTCAACACAGGCTTGTCCTAGTGAGGTAACAAATTGTATTGTAAACATTTTTACCTGCAGTGTAAAGAAACAATAAATAAAAAATAAATGGGCCTGTTGGTTACAGTCTAGAATGCGGTTGGTTTCCCATTAATGGTTGAATTATTGTAGGTTTTGACCTGAAACAAACTATACATTTATTAAGCACATTGCGTATTGTGCGTCGTCCGCAAAGCGGCCAAAATTGTAAACGAATGGATGCTAGTAACGCTTGCGGTCCACCATGTAATAGTTGACGATGAAAATGATTTATGATTAATTTAGTAAACTGGTGATTGGAAGGTAAAACTACAGGATGTTTTTGACTAAAGGTAAGGTTTACATTTGACAGACGTCCGCCAACGCGAAGTACATTTTCAGAGTCTAAAAATGGATTCAGTGAGAGAAGTTTACTAGTTAACAAAAGACATTTTGATTTTGACTGTAATGCCTTTATATCTGATGCGAAGCATTGCCCTTGAACTATTTTAATAAGCGTTGTCATTGCAGTATTGAGTTCAAGTAGGGTTAGGGCGTTTGTTTGAGATTCAAACTTGCGGAGAGAATTTGTTTTGAAACGATTACAATAAGCTACTACTCTGCAATTTATGTAAAGTAGAATAACGATCAAAGATATCAGTGTCACGTACTTGCGTTATGAATGCTTGAGTAGTGTTTTTTTGTTCCGGAAGTTCTGGTGAATCTGTGATAATAGTAGTTGGCCAATGTGTTTCATCTTGAGATAGCCACAAAGGACCATTCCACAAGAGGTTGCAAGATGCAAGATCATTGCGAGGTTTTGTCCTGAATCGCACCAGTAAATTGAGGATCCTTGAAATGCCAATGAGTCTGTTACTTTTTTCACGAATTGTGATAATAACAGCGCTCCCGATAGTTCTAACCTGGGTAAGGAGATGGTTTTGAGAGACGCTACTCTTGAGCGTGCGCATAGCAATCTGCAGATTCAGATACCATTCTCAAGAGTTCGCATGTAGATGCATGCTCCGTATGCGCGTTCCGAAGAATCGCAGAATCCGTGTAATTCTGAATATTCTTTAATTGTAGGTACATGTCTAGGTACCGAGAGTAGATTAATATCTTTCAACTGATGTTGAAAGTTGAGCCATGAGTGTTGAATATGACTTGGAACGTCGGAGTCCCAGTCAATTTTTAATTACCATAGATCCTGAATGAACAATTTTGTATTGATATTTATTGGAGCGATGAGACCTAGAGGGTCAAATAGTTTTGCTTTTTGTGACAAGAGATTTCTTTTTGTAATAGATGAATTGACAAACGCTGTATTATGTTGATATCTAAGTGTATCCATAGTAGAATGCCAACTCAGACCAAGTGTTTTGGAGGTTTCGGATTTTCCCAGTAATGTCGAATCGACAGACTGATTGAAGGAAGTTTCATCTGAGATGAGATTAGCGTCATTGGATTTCCATTTTCGTAGATTCATACAGGCAGATTTTAATATAGAATTTATACAATACTTGAGTTTTAGCGTTGTCTCAAAATCATTGCTTCCTGTGAGGAGATCATCTACATAGAGTCATGCAGGATGCGTTGACTTGCGTCTGGCGAAGATTCTTGGATATCCAGAGCAAGTTGCCGTAGACATCTTGTCGCTAAATACGGAGCTGATGCCGTACCGTACGTAACTGTGTTGAGTCTGAAATGAGATAATTTGTTTGAAGAAGGGTTTGACCAAACAATTCTTTACAAATCACGATGTTTAGGTGTTATTAATATATGACGGTACATTTTTTCTATGTCCGCAGATATTACATATCTGTAAGTTCTGAAACGTAGAATTATTGAGAGTAGATCAGCTTGAATGGTCGGTCTAACCATAAGAATGTCATTTAGAGAGAGAGCTGAGGATATTTTCGCAGATCCATCAAACACGACCCTTAGTTTTGTGGTTTCACTGGATTCACGTAGGTAAGTAGAAATGATGATAAGTGGATGCATTGTTGTCGTTAATAGATATTTCAGACATGTGATTTAGTTGAATATAGTCATTCATAAAGTCAGAATATTGCAATAATTGTAAAGCAGGTGATTTCAAGAGTTTCCGTTCAACGGAGTGCCATCGTTTTGTAGCTGTGTTTAGCGACGAACCCAAGTCTTGTGGGTTTCCTTTGAGTGAAAACTCCACGACAAATCTACCATCTTCATTTCTGGAATATGTATCCGTGAAGTGTGATTCGGCAGCCTTTTCTTCCAAAGACTGAAGTGGATGAGAAACGTTTTCTTCCAAATGCCAGAATTTAGTCATGAGATCATGCAATACATTGCTGTATTTAATGGAAAATAATGAAATACTTTTGTTAGCTGGTGTGTCGGTGTGTGTAATTACCCAGCCGAAAGTGGTTTGTTGAAGTTGCGTTCCGAGTACATTTGTTCGCTTGCGTTCTAGGCAACTCCAGAACATGTCGCAGCCAAGAAGGATGTCGACTGATGCAGGTTGATGATAAGTTGGGTCTGCTAGCTTCATATGTGATGGAAGCGTTGAAACGTATCATGTTCGTATAAAATGTAACCTTGCGGCAGAGCAGAGACCAGGGCTCGGGATAGTGGGCCAAGTAGTTATCTGTCATGTAGGTAGGGTTTTCAGTCAAATAAAAGAAGATGAACTTTATAAAAATGTATTGAATCCAAACCAAAAGCAACATGGAAGTGTACAAACTTCATACCAAGGTAACAAAAGGAATATAGAAAAATACACATACCAGATGGACTCCTAATAGACAAGCTAAACTAACTATACGGAAATAACCCCGGAAGACGAAAGCGATCTTGCTTCGCAGAGAGAGAACACGAGACGGGACGGGAACTCCAGCCTTCCCATCCGGGAACGGCGCGGAATCCAGAGCACCAAGGTCGTCCTTCTAATTGGGCAGGAGGCCGCTATACCTCCAAGGAGCGCATTCAGCCACGGGCCATCTCGACGAACTCCAATCAAAAGGCACGTGGCCCCCAACAGTATCCAAGTCTGGCGTATTACGGTAGTACGGTTAGCAGACTGTGACTGCGACGCGGGGTCGTGAAGGCATATTATAGTAGCCAACACCAGGACCAATTCACTTCACGATTCCTTTTCCAAAAATACTTCCACAAAACGGCCAACCAGCCACATCGGAAAAAAGTGGGACTTTCACGCCATCCACTATAAATAACACGTACACGAACCTCTCATGTTACGTAAAAACAACCCGCGTTCTTTTAAGTTTTAAATCAACTTAGATTCTCATGATTAAACGAAAATTTAAACACCTTGATGGTGAGTGACCAATTTCCGACCCAACTGCCCAAGTTGATCGGAAGGAAGTGCCCATAAACAAAAAGGAAGCTCTCTCTTTTCCAAAAATTACCAGTGTCCAAAAAAACACCATAGACAAAATAACCACCTAAGCAAGAACTGCATTAGTCACATAATTATTTATGTGACAATTCCCCCCTTCCCACGAAAATGTTTGCCCTCAAACATGAAAAACTAAGGCCACAAACTAACTAAACTATGAGTCCATCAGGTATCTAGAAAAATGATAACAAAAACATTAATTAGTAATTAAAATAACAACTTAGAACTAAATTTCTTAAAAGTAAATCTCTTAAAAAATAAAATTTCTTAATAATAAAGAACAAATAAGAAAAGAAAGGCACGAAAACAAGGAGTCAACCAACATCTACTAAATTAAACAAAGTTTTGAATTTACTTCAAAAAAGAAGACCTGTTGTTTTCGTGTCAATTTAACAAGATTTATACTTATAAAATACTCAACATCACTTATTTTAAGAAAAAACACAACCAAATAAATTGTAGAAAAGAAAAATAATTTGATCACTTTTCCTTACACAGGAAATAAAGGCCAATTTGGCTTCACTTTAGGGTTAAACAACCCTCACTCGCACTGAATTTACGCTATATTTGAATAGCAAAAAAAGGCAACCTATCTAACTAAGTCCATCCGGTTTAACATTCTTAAGATAATACTTAAAATTAAACAAATACTTAAAATTAAAGAAGCCTAAATTATGAAAATATCTTTATAGATATACATTTTTCAACTCAGAACAATGGAGTTCAATGTTGGCAAAACTAGGACACAAGAAAATACTTTTCTGTGTTATAAGTAATATAGAATCAGTATACAAACTGTCTATCAGACGTGGACAGAGTAGGGATCTTACATTGGATCATCTAACTGTCATTATTGAACCAGGATTTACAATTCCGAAGAAATACCTGTTTGTAAAAATGTCGTCAAACTAGAATAATATTTAAATTAACCAATTTTCAAAAATCAAATCAGGTCAGGTTTTATAAAACAATAAATACCTGCCAATCAAGGTGGTCAGATTAGGATTTACATAACACAATACCTAACTATTAGATCATGACAAAAGTCAATTGGTACTTAACAGCAAAACAGAAAGTTAAGCTCGCAGCTTAAGATATCCAAAAATCCATTAAACAACCTGCATCAAAAACTCAAAAGAGTGACATTGTTTGTAAAAAAAAGAGACCACGGTAATACCCAAGCTGGCATGCCTTAAAAAAACACTCCACGTGTGCACAAAAGTCAGCATTTCTTGTACAAACAAAACAAAAAGTGTGATCAACTATGGCTTTCAGTGAGTTGGCACTATTCGAGGGGTGATCAATTCAAAATTTTAATGAATGACACTAGTAATACTTAATTTATAGTTTAATAATGATACTTACAGTAAGACACTAATGTTTATATTATTTAGACTTAAAACTATACAGAACACACTTTCCTGTATTAGAGGCGAAGCGATAATTCCAAAGGAATTAATTATTAGTTAACCATGCCAAAGCAGTACTTTCTTTGGTAGAGATAGAAACAACTTTCTTATGAACTAGGATTTATATAAATAACTTTTAGGAAAGTTATACAATACTTAAACTTATGAATACTTAACTATCAATAGTAGAACTAACAGAACTTTTGTGCATCAGAAAGTAGCTCAAGTCTCTGAAACACAAAATTCCAAGATATTTCTTCTCAAGTTCCCTGGAGGTTCTATGGGCTATGGGCAATAAAAGAGCCTCCAGAGGACTGAAGAAAGAAGGGCATAAACTTAAAAATAATAGCATTACAACTAAATCCGTTATACAGACGGAACAAGATATGAAATCAGTGTGTGTGTACTTATGTGAATAAGTATATTATTACCAAAATAATCATACGTTTAATAATACAAAAAAAAAACTCGAAACTAGTGCATGTTATTATTAAAAGAAAAGCATAGGAACGGAGGAAAGAAAGACTTAACTAACAAAATTTGGGCGCCAGTGACCACAAGGATCACATTCCAGTTTACCGAGGGTAAATAAACGTTTTATCGTCAATGAACTAGAATTAAGTGTTCGTACTGAGCACAAGACTTGGAGGTACCAAACTCCAAAGCATGAGACCAGAACAATCACAAAAGAAACAAATGTAATAATGTGAAGGGTTGGTAGGCCTACACACTACAACATTGGCCTCCTTAAAGAAAAAAACAAAAACTAATCTATCCGGACAAAATCTTTGACGTGAAAATTACCTACAATTCTACCTTGCATATCTGCCAATGTGTACACTAAATCCGAGACTCTATTTTTTATAACATTACGAACGAATCTAGGTGCCAACTTATGGGAAAAGTAATCCGGACCACTGGATTGAACAAAATTCCTTCTCCAAATGACATCACCTACATTATAAACCACGTAAATTATAATGTTGGGCATTGCCGTCAATAACTTGAAAAAAGGCGTGAAACCTGCTGCAAAATTAACAGTATTATTCAAGGCTGACTGAATCTGAGGCAGAAATCTGGACCAATTACGATGGTCAGACTCGGTCAAGATAGACAAGGCAGTCCCGATAGTTTGGTTATACCGCTCCACTACATTATTTTGAGGGGTGTAATAGGCGTTATAAAAAGGCATAGGAACATTATAATCGGCCAACAATTGTTTGAACTCTTTTGAAACAAATTGTTTACCATTATCACACACAAGGGTTTGTGGAACACCGTGCACTAGAAAAATAAACTGTTCAACATTTTTTACAATGCTTTTCGCAGTAGCATTTCTGAGCGGAAAAATCCATGTATATTTGGAAAAAACGTCAACAACCGATAACATGTACATAAAACCCGCGTAACTACGTGTAAGAGGTCCTACAAGATCGATAGATAACATTTGCATCGGTCTGTTGACTATTTTTGGATTCGTAGAAATACCAGCCGGCGCAGATGTATTTATTTTATGTGCCTTGCACGTTTTACACTTATTAACAAACTTTTTGACGTCATTATACATACCCGGCCAAAAGTAACGGAGTTGAACTTTCTTATACGTTCTGAATACACTTGGGTGGCAAGAGTTAATAGATTCGTATTCTTTACTTAAAATAGCGTTGCGGTCTTCAAAAGGCACAACCAGCTTCCAGGCTGTATCCTCTTGCAAAGCGAAACGAGATTTAGAATGTCGAAATAAACAATTATCTTTAATTTGGAAGTTATTGAAACGTTGGGGATTATTCATACAATTGGAAAACAAATTACTATACCAACTATCCGAAGTTGTAGGCGAAGAATCTATGGCAGCAATAGTAAAATCGTCTTTACGAGAAAGAACATCTGGAACAGTATTTAATTTACCCTTTCTGTGCACCACATCAGAAGAATATTGGGAAAGATGCGTAGACCAACGAGCAAGCCTACCAGTTGGATTGGACAACAAAACCAACCACTGCAAACTGGAGTGATCCGTCACCACTGTGAAATGAACACCTTCTACGTAAGGCCTGAAATGATTGACTGATTCTAATACCGCAAGGAGTTCGCGCTCCGTAACGCCGTAGTTTCGTTCGTGAACATTTAAGCACCTAGAGAAAAAAGAAACAGGATGTTCTTCACCGTCAAACACCTGAGTAAGCACGCCGCCGATTCCAACGTTGCTCGCGTCACATTGGATAGTAAAGGGCAAAGAAAAATCTGGGCAACTAATAACGGGAGCAGAAGTAAGAGCTTTTTTTAATTTTTTAAACGCGTCTTCTGCTTCTGGAGTCCAAGAAAAATTACTTATTCCCATTCTAGAACCAGTGAGTTTAGTCAACGGGGCCGCAATAGTAGAGAAATCTTTGATAAAACGCCTATAATAACCGCAAAGACCTATACAAGCTTTAATTTGCTTGGAATTCTTAGGGGTAGGGTAAGTACGAATACATTCTAATTTAACGGGGTCTGTACGAAGACCTTTCGCATCTACGATATAACCTAGATATTTTAACTCTTCTTTACAAAACTCGCATTTTTTGAGGTTAACTGTTAAACCCGCATCTCTTAATCGTTCATAAATTTTATTCAAAATCTTCAAATGTGACTCAAAATCTTCTGAAATAACAATTAAATCATCGAGATAACAAAAGACGTTCTCGTCGAACTCAGGACCATAAGAGCATCCACAAGACGCTGCAATTCGCTGGGAGCATTCTTAAGACCGAACGGCATCCTCACAAATTCAAATAAACCATGGCCTGGTACAACGAAAGCCGTTTTAGGACAGGAATCCTTATCCAAGGGAATCTGCCAAAATGATTTGCTCAAATCTATAGATGAAATAAAACGAGCACCCCTTAGTTTATCTAAAATACGCGAAATGTAAGGGAGGGGGTAGGAATCTGCCAACGTGACGCTGTTCAAGCGCCTCGAGTCCAAACAAAACCTGACAGAACCATCCTTCTTAGGAACAATCAAAACTGGGTTTGACCAAGCCGAACGAGAACGGCGGACAACACCTAAATCCAACATTTCTTTTAATTGTGCTTCTAATTGCTTCTGGCGAGTTTGAGATAAAGGATAGTAACGCTGTTTAATAGGATCCCCTGTTTTATTTATTTTATGACGTACTAAATGGGTTTTACCTAAACCACGTTCTTCGAAAGAAATTGACTTAAACTTAACTATAACCGAATTTAATTTGAGATTGTCTTGGGGGGACAGCAAGGAAGCTGATGTTAATTTGCGAACCTCACCGACAACCTTCCCAAAATTAACATTGCTGTCAACTTTTGGAAACAACTGAGGGGCCACGTCGAATTGCTTCCAAAAGTCTACTCCCAAAACAATTGAAGAGGACAGCGACGGTATAACGAAAAACTTAATATATTTCTTAATATTATTATACAATACTAGTACTCGCATAGTACCAATTACATCCTGACGTTTGCCATCCGCGGTGGTAACGTAGGAATCTTACTTATTTAACTTATACCCTAAACTTAGGAAAAAATTATAAACAGTTCCCCCGAAACAACTGACAGATGCTCCACTGTCTAAAAGCCCTGAAAAAACCAAATCCTTAATTTTAATATTAACATGTGGTCTAACATCTCGTCCACAATCAGCTAACGGCACACATGCGTCCATGTTGTGCGTGGTAAACTTAGATATATTACTAGGAACTGACGACGACCTTCTGTCATCCTTGTGCACAGAACGCAAAAGATCGTCGGTTAGTTTTTTGAATTAGACTTATTCGCGTCATTATGCTTGAGAGAATCCCTTTTCCATTTTTGACAAAATTGTTTCGTATGCCCCTGTTCCTTACAATAGAAACAATTAAAAGTTTTCTTACTATTGAAAGCAGAACTAGAAGAAAACGCGCGTGGAGAAAAGGAAGCTTGATTATAAGTAACACGGGGAGAATACGAGCCTTGAGCTCGTGGCGGGTACGACGGTTGAGAATATGGAACCCGCGGAGATGAATTAAACTGTGGTGCGGGTTTGTCTACTGAAAGCTTATCTAATTTACGGCACACACTTACTAAAGCTGAAAGACTCTTTTCCGAGAAATAGGCAATGGCCAAGGCGTATTTAGGTTGTAGACTGTCACAGACTAAGTCCACCAATTGTTCCTCAGAAAGCGGAACATCCAACCTTAAGTTTGCTAACTGAACATCTTCGACATATTCCACTATAGCCTGGTTCAATTTTTGCTTCATGGCGAACAAGTCTTTTAAAGCTTCCGTTTGATTGGTACAAACGTCAAAACGAGAAATGAGGAGCTTTTTCAAAGTTGACCAAGACAAAGAGTCATCAAAAATAGTTCTAAACCAGGAAAGAGCTCTTCCCTCCAGGAGGTCAGGGAAAGAGGTAACAACCGAGGACAACTCCACCTTCCGGCATCTGGATAATTCTTCTATGCGTAAAATGAAATCTCTTACATCCGAAGACCCAGAAAATTTTAAACCCCATGAATGAACGGACGAAGAAGAGGTTGGAGGAAAAGGCGACTGGTAATAATTATTAATTACGGTTGTAGTCTTTTCTAAACTAACTGTATTATCATTACCTATATTCATATTGGAACCACTCCCTGTATTATCATCACCTATATTCATATTGGAACCACTCCCCTCTTTCAAACTTTTATTAAAAGAGCGAGCCTGTTCGCGCATACTGATAATGTAGCTTCCGGAACGATGTTACGATCCGTTAACAATTTTATCATTTCTTCCTTGGTTACCCCATTAATATCGGAAATCGTCATTTTTAAAGAATAAATAAAATTTTTAATTTACTTTATAATTAAATTATTATTCTCAAATAATTATATGAAATTAAATGTAATAATAGGATTAACCAAACTGTTATAAATAATTATTTATGTGTAACACGTCAATTACCAAACACCCTGTACGTATAAACTCGATAAATAGTAATTGATTTTCAATAACGACAAAGCCATTTATAATTTATTTAAAATCACCTTAGAATGCATTAAATATTTAAAATAATAATTATTTTTTATAACATACGTTCCACGAACTCCCTTTATATCAAAGTATGAAGGTATAAACGGACACAAATGCGAACAAGAATAGTACCGCTACGATATTCTCCCAATATATCAGTTACCGCAAGCTTACAATAAACAATAACTTATGATAAATGTCTGTCACAAGTCGTCTGATGTTTACAAAACAAAAAAAATTAATGTAATTAATGAACTTCCGCGCCTCAGAAGTAATCAATGGACATAGCCGACGAATGTCAACAATAATTGACAGCTCGGCTCCGATAAACCATAACATAGATAGCTGACAGTTAAAACAGAATTGCCAGTAAACAGAAAAAATGTTCCCAACAATATTTCGGTTATCACCTCGCGAGAAATTCTGCATTTTTTTTTTTTAACATTATTTTAATGGCAACACTTAAAGTTGGTGTCAATATAAATACATGCTTTATGAAAACAATTAAAAATTACCATCACAATTATTATAACATAACGAAGTGTATTTTCGGAATTTAATTTTTTTTAATAGCAATTAAGTGTCACACAACAAAATGATCATAACACAATGAGGTGTATTTTCAAAATGACACACAGAATCTCTGCAGAACGGTTAATGTCACACACACCGATTCATCTCTGATTTCTCTAAAATTATCAGCAAAAGAACTGAAAATCTACCCCACATGACAGAAAAGTACGTTTCGGGCACCGAAAATAACTGATTTTACACGTTGGATGCGCCACTGAAACGTATCATGTTCGTATAAAATGTAACCTTGCGGCAGAGCAGAGACCAGGGCTCAGGATAGTGGGCCAAGTAGTTATCTGTCATGTAAGTAGGGTTTTCAGTCAAATAAAAGAAGATGAACTTTATAAAAATGTATTGAATCCAAACCAAAAAGCAACATGGAAGTATACAAACTTCATACCAAGGTAACAAAAGGAATATAGAAAAATACACATACCAGATGGACTCCTAATGGACACGCTAAACTAACTATACGGAAATAACCCCGGAAGACGAACGCGATCTTGCTTCGCAGAGAGAGAACACGAGACGGGACGGGAACTCCAGCCTTCCCATCCGGGAACGGCGCGGAATCCAGAGCACCAAGGTCGTCCTTCTAATTGGGCAGGAGGCCGCTATACCTCCAAGGAGCGCATTCAGCCACGGGCCATCTCGACGAACTCCAATCAAAAGGCACGTGGCCCCCAACAGTATCCAAGTCTGGCGTATTACGGTAGTACGGTTAGCAGACCGTGACTTTGCGACGCGGGGTCGTGAAGGCATGTTATAGTAGCCAACACCAGGACCAATTCACTTCACGATTCCTTTTCCAAAAATACTTCCACAAAACGGCCAACCAGCCACATCGGAAAAAAGTGGGACTTTCACGCCATCCACTATAAATAACACGTACACGAACCTCTCATGTTACGTAAAAACAACCCGCGTTCTTTTAAGTTTTAAATCAACTTAGATTCTCATGATTAAACGAAAATTTAAACACCTTGATGGTGAGTGACCAATTTCCGACCCAACTGCCCAAGTTGATCGGAAGGAAGTGCCCATAAACAAAAAGGAAGCTCTCTCTTTTCCAAAAATTACCAGTGTCCAAAAAAACACCATAGACAAAATAACCACCTAAGCAAGAACTGCATTAGTCACATAATTATTTATGTGACAGCGTAGCTGCGGCCTTGCTGGTGATCTTGTGTGCTGGAATGTTTGGAGTTATTTCATTTAAACAAATGGAAGATAATTTTTTTACAAAACGTTTGTTAATTCTAGAAGCAATGGTAATATTAGTTTTGAAATTACTGTTAAATGAAGCACCGGTTATTCCAATAATTGGACTATTAGACTTTGTTAGCTGAACGCCTAACTGCGTAGCCAATTTTTTAGTGATACAATTAGACTGACTCCCTTGGTCCAGCAAGGCTCGAGCTTGGATGAAATGTCCTTGCGCATTCTTCACATTGAGGACGACAGTAGATAGTAATGCATGAGATTCATTTGCCATGGATGTAGCGGAGATGATAGGACTTTGTTCAGATCCACTTTGAACTTCCTTGTGAAACAGAGTGTGATGTTTTTTGTTGCAAATTTTGCAAAGTGTTTTGCTTTGACATTGTTTGTAAGCATGACCTCGTCCTAGACAGCTGTAACACAAATGTAAACTCTTAGCCGTGTTTATTCTATCTTGAACAGTCATTTTTTGAAACTTAGGGCACTGATACATACTATGATTTCCAGAACAAATCTTACAACAATAATTTTGAGATGTTACAAATGTTAAATTTGGTTTTTTGCTATTATTTTTATCAGATTTGTGAGATGTTACAGATGACTTTGGAATAGATTGAAGCATATGAGATTTATCAGTTAAAAACTTTATAAATGTATCCATGGAATGAATGTACATAAGAATTTGGTTTTGGAATAGGAATTCTTTCCCATTCTCGAGCTGTTATCGAATCAAGTTTTTTTGACAAATAATAAATTAGTAAAGCATCCCAATGTTCTGTAGGTAGATTTTAGTTTTTAAGGGCCCGTAAATTAATTAAAATTTTATCTAAAAAAGATTGAATTTCTTTGGCAGATTCAACTTTAATTATTGGAATGTCAAATATAGATTGAATGTGATTTTGAATGATTAGACCTTTATTTGTGTATCGATCTGTTAATTAGTTCCATGTAATATTGTTATTGTTGGAAGAGATTTTAAGAGATGTTAGTAATTTGGAAGCCTCTCCAGTTAATGAAGATTTAAGATAGTGGAATTTTTGTATTTCAGATAATTCGTTGTTTGTTTCAATTAATGATTTGAAGGATTCTTCAAACAAGTCCAATCAGACAATGCACGTGAGAATGTAGGTAGCTTTAAAATTGGTAGCTGAATTTTAGAATTAAGATTTACTTGAGATTGTTGTGACTGGGTTTTGAAATTGTTCGTCAGACGCGATTTTGCTTGGGTGATCGCTTTGAAATACATTACTTCGAAGCGATCGGTTTCATCATCCGAAGCGAAATCTGAACCTTCGTCACACATACTAATTCGGAGTTAAATTTTCATGAACATGTCATGTAAAGGTTCGACTTTTCCTAATCGGGCTAGAATGATTGGTGGATCTGTTTGATTCTCATCTAACAATGACTGAAATTTAGTAATGAGCGCTTTAATCTGGCCCCTTCTAGCAATGAGTGCTTTCAAATTATCCGTCATAGTCAGATGATCATAGATCCGCAAAGAGTACAGAGATTTAGAGAACAGGCAACAATTTTACACAGTAAGGAGAGAAAATAAGGATTTGCTTAATTTTTGGCTTGCTGTGATGATGCCAATTCTATCCGGCTCGAAGGACCATGCGTAAATTCCTGGTGTGGTTCTCTCCAGATAGTCTGCAGTCAGGTTGTAAGGTTGAGCTGCTTTATAGGCTTCCTTCTATTCCACACCGAGAAACGTACAATGAGATGAGAGAGTAGAGTTTGGGGTAATCCTTGTGTAGTAAAAACACTTATGTTGATACTGGATATTGTACTGTTTATTCTGGTGAATAATTTTACAGAGTGATTCGGGTCTGAACACTTGACTGGCGACAATAATTTAATGATTAAAGTTTACAGAAGCGAAAGACGACTTGATTTCCATGTAAACAAGCAGAGTTTAGGAAATAGAGAAGAATAATGTAGAGAGAATGACAAACGAAATCAAAACACGCTGTACAGTAAACTGTTCTGCGTATTCGCTTTGTCCTTTTTTTGTAGCCTAATTTCCTTTCACATCCTGTTGTATACCATTTTATTTGAGAAGTATTTTGGTAACATGTTGTTCAATATTTTGTGGATAAATACTGACAGCTGTCAGCCACATAAAAGTTTGAAAAAAAATTTTTCATGGAGATAGTGATTTTTATTTGAAAAAAGTGTATTATTCGATATTTAAAATTAAAAAAATGTTACTTTAAATATTTATGATTTATTATTAAGTATATTTAAGTCTTATTATATAAGTATATTAAAGATCAGGAGAGACAGGTTGAGGGAGACCTTTTGACCTCTCCAGCCGGGCTCTCTCGACCAATCGCCTTGCACCGCAGTCGGAGGAATGGATTTATACATCCGTCACTCCTGGACACACTGACCCCCAGATCAAAAAATGTTGAGGGTTCTTGTAGATTTGAGCCTGGCGTATAACTTGATTTGGTTGACTAAGTTACTGTCTACACGATTATTCACAATTTTATAAAACATTAAGATGTCATTTATGTTACGTCTTTTAACTAGACTCTCTAATTTGAAATGTTTAAGTCTTTGTTCGTACCCGTCTAGAAGATGATAGACACCTGATCGGTAAGACAAAATCCGTGTAAATTTTCTTTTGACTGATTCGAGTCAAGATACCTGTGTAATATAATGTGGATTCTAGAATGTTGACCCGTACTCAAGAACACTTCGGATTAAGGAATTCAATAGAATTATTAGGCTATTAGAATTCTTAAGCAGTTTGGTTGATCTTACCATAAAACCAAGTAATTTATTTGATTTACTCACAATGTATTCAATGTATTGAATACATTATGACTACCACAACACGGGAAATAGCCTAGTGTGGTAGTTAAAAAATATCAACAATGTATCATGTAAAGATTTATGAAATAATAATAAAAAAAAAATGTTAGTTTGTTGTCAAATATAATTCCTAAATCTTTTATTGATTCAACTGTTTCCAGATTGTGACCACATATGCTATATGAATATAGAATTTTGTTGGTGTTCTTGGTGAAGTTTATAACTTTGCACTTAGCTATATTCAGTTTCATTTCATTGTCAACACACCAGGTAGATATTGTGTTAAGGTCTTGTTGTAAGAGTTCACAATCTTTCATAGATTTAATTGCTTTATATAATTTGAGGTCATCACCATATAGAGAAAAATTACAGCAGAGTTTATATGTAAGGTCGTTAATAAAGATTAAGAAAAGTAAGGGTCCAAGGTGGTACGCCCGACGTAACTAATATTGGGGAAGAGTTAAATCAGTAAAACAGTAACTAATTGCATCGAAGCAAGAGTAAAGTTAGCCTCCCAGAAACTGGGCGTACTGTATAGGGCTCGCAGATACTTTAATAGTGAACAAATGCTAACCCTGTACAAATCGCAAGTGCACCCCACGGTTGAATTTGGCAGCCACCTCTGGTCTAGAGCTCCAAAATACCTGAAAAATACCCTCGACTCTGTGCAGAAACGGGCGGTCCGTTTGATAGATTCTCCCATCTTAACAGACGGATTGCAATATTTAGAGCACAGGCGTCGGGTGGGAATGCTATCCTTGTTCTACCGGTATTACAATGGAAGATGCTCCGAGGAACTAGCATCATTGATCCCTTCGGCACCGGTGAAACACGAAGCCACTGGGGAAACACGCCAAACGCGTGCCCAACATTTGTACACGGTTGACATTTGTAACATGAGAACGGATCATTGCTTCGACTCGTTCTTATGTTCAACAGCTCGGCTGTGGAATGATTTGCCGGCCTCTGTGTTTCCTCCTTCCTACAACAAAGGTCTCTTCAAGACCAATGTTCATTCCTTCCTCTCCTCAAAAAGACCCTCCACACAGCATCCCAGATGACATAGGCCCTGAGGGAAATTATTTTCCTCAAGGCCTCCTCTGTGGAGTTAATGTAAAAAAAAAGACTTTTATTTGATAAATATGATTCTAACCAACGAAGCAGGTTTCCGTGAATGCCGATTTTATCGAGTTTATTCATTAGGATAGCGTGACTAACTTTATCAAAGCCCTTACTGAAGTCGGTGTACACGGCATCTACTTGTGTTTTATTATTCATTGATTTACATAGAAAGTCCACATACTCGAGTAAATTAGTATTTGTGGATCTTTTAGCTACAAAGCCATGTTGGAAAGGACTAAGTATATGTGTAACATGGTTAAAAATGGTTTTATATACAACTAGCTGACCCGGCGAACTTTGTACAGCCATACATTTTTTTCGTGAATATTTTCGAAATTCCCAAAAAACTTGTTGTACTATTCACATGGGTGGTGTACAGTCGCGGACTAAGGAAATGTAACACTTCCGGTAAATTCAAATCAGTTGGATTATCAATAATTCCATATATCGAATGTTACACGTTACGTACTTCATGACAAAAAATGAGACAAAATCTTCCTTTTACAATACGACTATAAAAAGAAAGAAAATAACAATGAAATAATTCGACCATAACTATTGTAATGCCTTGTAATGTACAATATTTTTCGTTTTTCCTTCTGGAGAGAAAACAAATAGCGCCGATGGTTTGCCAACTCTCGAGCACGCAACGTACAACTGCCCCTGCAAAAAACACGGCAATTCAAGGTTTATTCCACATACTTCCAACAATTGACCGTGGGATTTATTAATTGCAAATGCAAGGCGCAATGGAAATTGGACACGTTTAAATTCAAAAGGAAAGTCAGTTGGCGTTAGTGGTATTCTGGGAATAAGCACATTTTCGCCTTCGAATTTTCCTATGATTATTGTAGCTTAAATCAAATTTTTCATAATTTTTTTAACTGCAAGTCTTGTTCCATTGCACAATTTTGGCTGATTCAGATTGCGTAACATAATTATCACAGAGCCAACCTTGAGTTGTAAATTGTGTGGCGGTAATCCTGGCAAATCCATGAATTTAGGAATTCAGTAGGATAATTGACTATTTCATTTGGATTGATAATGGAATCGATCGACTTATATGAATGAATTCATTCAGTCCATCAATTTGACTCTTAATTTTTATATTCAAATCTTCTACATCCTTATTTTTTACTGCTAAAATGGCTCGTTAGCTCAACCACGCAGGGTTTTTATAATTCACACCAATATTTGGAACACTTTCGATATTAATTCTTCCTTTGGCGTTGTAAATTGACAAACATTTGGTGGTAACGAAATGAGAAGTGTCAACGAGAATTTTCCTATTGCCAATGTCTAATAATGCATTTGCAAACACTTCCGCCGATATGTCATTTTGTAACGCCGCTCGCATATTTGTTGTTAACTTGAGATTTTTCATGTAACTCCATAAATTTGATGCCTTCAAGCAAGCATTTATTTCGTCAGCAGCTGTTGATCTGGGAATGACTGGTAGCGTTTGGCGAAAATCTCCAGCCAGTAGAATCGTCGCTCCTCTGAAGAGGATCTGATTGCTACGCAAATCTCTTAATGTTCGATTGAGTGCCTCTAATGCTCGTTTGTGCGCCATCGTACACTCATCCTAAATTATAAATTTACAATTTTGTAGCACTTTCGCCATTGCTGATTTTTTGGTTATTATAACACGTCGCGTCGGTTCATCTACTGTTTGCAAATTTAATGGCAGTTTGAGCGCAGAATGAGCGATTCGTCCACCTTCTAACAATGTAGCAGCGATCCCAGACGATGCTACTGCCAGTGCTATTTTACTTTATGCCCGAATTGCATCTAAAATTAATGAAATCAAGAATGTTTTACCAGTTCCGCCGCGTGCATCAAGGAAAAAAATTCTTCCATTGCCGACATTAACTGCTTTCATTACCGTATCGTAAGCTTTTTTTGCTGCTGATTTAAAAGTGTAAACTTACTTTGTACGGATTGACTCAAAGCATTTATATCATATTGCCATTCTCGTTCAAATTCACGATTGAGTGCATCGTGTATGGGGCGATTAGGCTCAGGCAATCCTAATTTGTGCAACATCTTGCCGGACATCATCACGCACAAATCCTCTAAAGATATCAATACCTCATTGTGTATCTCTGCGCAAATTTCAAGCTCGGGATTTGCCGTTATTGAACGTACTCTATGCAAAATGTCTTCAGCCATATTGTCTTTGTATTTGTTCTACAAATTATGTGGGTTCGATGGAAAGCACGTTGAAATAAGGATGGCAAAAAGTGATTGAATTTGATGCGAAGTAGGTGAAATAACAGCATCAGCGAGTGTGTGATCCCAATGAATATCATCCTCCGGTAAATTTAAACGTTGACAGGCCTCTCGATATGTTGCGCACTATTGACCATTGATCATTCTTAGAAATTTGAATGAAGTTGGTCCACGAACATTAACTAATAACAAACGCAAGTAAAAACATTCGTATTGCTTGGGTAAACTGTGTAAATGCTGAATATACGTTCACGTATCAAGGTAAGGGCTGTCCTTGTTTCCGACGTTGGAATTTTTTGTACGACGCATTTCATGTATAATGTTTTGGCATTTCCAAGTGAAGCAATGTTCTTGCAAATGGATCGTACGCGCATGTCTCGAAGAAGCTTGTCAGCGTTCATCACTATTTTATGATCGTCCGATGGCATCATACCTAAGGCTGCTTTGAACAATTGGATCAACTGATTATTTCCATGTAACAGTTGCAGCTGTATGATTATCTCTCTCCTAGAAGAACTATTGATAGCACAGCGTTGATTTACTTCATATTCAGAATTTCCCACGATATAAATTTGAAGAAATTTGTATTCACCATCAACTGATGGCAACAATGCTCCTGCACTGTGGTGAATTTGTCCTTGAATATGTAATATTGAACATAAGAAAATAATTTTAACCCTAGAAATATAGTCTACGTAAAATTTACGCATGCGTGTTAGAATTATTGTTCTCTCGTTCAAATTAGTGTCAATCCATCGCTGTGCTTTTCAGACATCTCGCTCCCTGCTTGGCCTTAGGGAGGTAAGTGTTACCAGTTTTGAGATATTAAGACCGCATGAGTCAAAAAGCATAATATTGATACGTTCCAAAGCTGTATCTAATATATTTTTATATAACTGTAAGTATGCTATTATTAAAAATAAAATATATATTTATTAATGCAATAATTAAAAACACTTTGTTTTTACCACAATAAACTTTATTAAAAAGTCTTGTGTGTTTGTGAAAATAAGTGAATTGAGAAAAAAAATATTATTCCAAGTTTGGTTGATTATTGAAGTAGTTTCGCGTTTCTTTTTTTCCATATAACAAATAAATGTATACTGTTGTATTTCTTATTTCATTTGTTTGTAAAAATATAATACCGATTGGTTTATTCAAATCAATTTACTTAAGAAGGAATAACCAGACAAAACCGGAAATATGTAATTTTTAAATAAAATTTTAGCCGTGTTGACTTTTCCACAAAAGTATAAATTGATTTCGAAAGATTGTTCTTATATCTGGTAATGTTATGTTTTAAATTATGAGTAAATATGTTTATTTTTAGCCTAATAAGGTTATACCGTAGATCATATGGTAAAAAAATAATTACAAAAAGTACACAATTTTAGTAGTTTTATCATCACGCCTTTCAGCATTTTTGAATGTAGGTATAAATTAAAGCAAGTTTTGAATTGCCGCTGGCTGGCTAATGGCCCTTAATAAAATATTATAGCTAGTTAAAACTCATGCGTCAATTTTACGTATAATTATCTTTACAGTATATCAAAATATGATTATCTTTCTAGGGTTAAAAAAATCTTCATTTGTGGGCCTCCATAGAATTTTCATATATGAAGGTTTATGTTACAAATGATTTATATAATGTGTATCACAAAATAAAAAAAAATACCTTAAAAGTCGGATTGAAACCACGTTCTTCAATTATATTTGCACCAAATAATGTCACTTGGAACACACAGTTGTAATTTTGAATATTCTACCAAAATTCTTTGATAGAGGTTCTTGCCCTGAAAGCAATGAATTCAGTGGTTCAGGTGGCGTCGTCAGTTGTGTTAATTTGACTTTTCGATTCGCATAACATAATCCTGGCAGTTCGAGTCGAAACCTCAAAGCATTTTGCCTCCAAACGTTGCCAACTCTCTTCTTCAGTCTCATTGTCTCGAAGATTGTGAACTTGACTTGGTTTACGCGTACGCCAATCGATATTTTGACGCCTCAGGGGTGGCATTTTCTTATCAATAACAATAAATAACACGACGGGAAACCCCTAAACATTTATAAAAACAAATTTAAAATTGTAGAAAAAAAAAAGTGTTTAGTAATTTTTCTTTCATACACTTCTCCTGATAATAACGAACGCAACAAAAAAAGAATTGTCCAATTTGGTGCAGTTGTTCGTAAGTTATGCGCGTACATAAAAAAACATAAATTTCGGCGATTCATTTTTATTAATAAAGATGTACTCGAATATTTTTTCAAAACAAGATAAAAGGCTGATAGGACGGTAGTTAGTTACATCATTTTTACTGCCAGATTTGTGGATCGGAATTACGTGGGCAACCTTCCACAGATCCGGAAATACCCCATCGTTCAGACTTTTGATGAATATTTTGTGTAATGGTATTGCAAGCTGATCTGCACAATTTCGAATAAATTGTGGAGGAATTCCATCTGGGCCGGAACCCTTATTGATATCAACAGTGTTTAATTTTGCTTTATCCTCGTCTAACGTTATTTTGATATGAGACGGTGGATAAGTATAGAGTGGGGATGAAAGTTAAGAGTCACTTTTAGAATTGGATGGTGAGCTAAAAACAGAAGAGAAGTAAGTAGATAACAGTTCGCATGTATCTTCTCCATTTGTTGCTGATTTGTCATGGAGATGCATGATTTTGGGGAGAGAATTAGAAATTCTTTTCGAATTAATTAGGGCTGAAAGATTTTTGATACTGTTAGGGAGAGAATTTTCTTTTGAATCTACATAGGCTTTAAGGCATGTACGTATGGATACTTTTACTTTAGCCCCCAAGCTAGAAAAACTGTCATAGTCACATTAATTTTTGTATTTTTTCCATTTCTTTCTAAACTTTTCTTTTTCTCTGAGTTGGTGGATCAGAACACTGCTAAACCAAATTGGAAACTTATTATTCCTGATTCTTAAGCGCGGAGTATGTTTTTCAATTGATAGCCATAACAAGTTATAAAAATGTAGTAGGGAGTCATTACAATTCAGCGTGTTAAGATCGTCCCAGTTATGAAGTGATAACATTTCATTGCATTTAATGTAATCCGTTTTTTTGAAGTTATATTTGATGTGATCTGGATTGGTGGGTAGGGGTCTGTATTTGGACATTAAAAGATCAAATTCAATGGGAGGATGATAAGAGTCAATTTTGGATAGCGCATGCGAAGCAATTTGAATGTTGAGGTTATGATTGGAAAACACTAAATCTAAAATTCGACCCATGTTGTTAGAGACATGATTGAATTGCTTAAGTCCAGTCAAATTTTGAGAGTCTAGTAGAAA
Organism: Limnephilus rhombicus; assembly: GCA_929108145.2. Classification (NCBI taxonomy): domain Eukaryota; kingdom Metazoa; phylum Arthropoda; class Insecta; order Trichoptera; family Limnephilidae; genus Limnephilus; species Limnephilus rhombicus. Next base: position 48,102,993 of record OV815288.1, read on the forward strand.
TATTGATTTTTGGCTATTATGTAAGACTGGTCTGGTGTGCGTTACATTGACAGTTGGTGAGTATTGAATAGATGGCACATTAAAATCACCCATTATTATTGTTATATCCTCTGATGAAAAGTTATTATATGTCGTTTGACACTTTTCAAAAAAATCTGTGAGATTCTCGATTGGTATATCTGAAGGCAAATACGCCAAACATAAGTTAATGGATTGTCTGGATGTTTCATGTAATTTAAATTTAATCCATAAATCTTCTGTAGATTTTGAGATGTATGCTGAGACTAAAAAGATGTCATTTCTTTCTTAATGGCTATTAGAATACCACCACCTGATTTTTTAAGAGAACTCGATATGTCCCTATCGCGTCTATATATATTATAACGATCATCTACTATTTCATGGTCATAGATTGTGGAATCTAACCATGTTTCTGTAAAACAAATTAAATCATAATTGCAACTGAGCACTTCGCAGTATAAATAATTTAATTTATTTTTTAAACCACGTACATTTTGATAATAAAATGTTATTGCTATTTTGTTAGAATCCATTTTGAAAGTATAATATATTAAGCATTATTTAATACGTTTTTATGTAAAATTGATGTGAAAAGTAAGTGATTATGCTTTGAAAGGGGGCAATTAAGTTTTGGTTTGTTTGTGGTACATGTGTTCACAAAAATGCTGATATTTTTATTTGCGAAATTCAAATATTGAAAATCTAACGTGATTTTTTGATTGTGTGCCAAAAAAAATCAGAAAGGAAAATAAATACCCTTTTCACGAAAATATCGGAAAAACTTTACAAGTTCTTCGTCAAAATACAAACCTATTTACATTGTCATTGAATAAAAAACAGTTTTATTAACTTTCGGGTGATGTGGACACCGGTGGGCGTTGGTACTGGTTTACCCACAAAGTTTTCCGAACCACGAGATTAATATTTTTATCACATAAAAGTTTTAATTAGCATATGCTTTGTTCATTGCATATGTAGCGATGTATTCATGAAGCGATGAAGTTTTGTTTCCCATATCAAATTTACATATTTTGTGAAAGTAACCTTAGTTAAATGTAGACCAGGCGTGCTCAACCTGCGGCGTGCGGCCAAATTGAAGATTTTTTGCGACCCAAAATGAAGTTTTCATTTTTCGATACTTTGGATTTTGGTATTCATACAGGTAGAAAAATTCGTTCCCCTAAATTTATCACATTTATATTATATTTTACGAAATTAGAATTATCTTGTTTTAGACCTCGGACTCTCGATAGGGATTTTGGTTTATTGCTTGAAAAGTGCCAGGCGCAGGGCCGCACTAGGAATTTATTTCAGCAATCAATTCCAAACAGTACATATTATGGGTACCGCCGCCTCGGGAACCATTTGGATAACCAACACCTCTGCCGTTGGTCATCCCAAGTGGTTCGCTAGGTTTTATTTTATTTGTTAGCGTTATAAACAGTCATTACAAGTTCATATATAACAGTGTTAGAGATAGTCATATCATTGACCAATAAAATAACGACATAAAAATTTGAGACCATAATAAAAAGAAAAACAAACAAAACAATATATGTATGTAATATAAACAGTTTTGAAAAAGTGCATCTACTCACTTAAATCTACAAAAAATGTATTTTCAAGGGTAATATATACTGTAACATTTTTGAAGAGGTTATTTAATGCAAACTGCTGAAATCAAAAAAGAAAATGTAATGAAAATGAAAAAAAATGAAAATGAAAAAGAAAAATAAGGAATTAATGAAACATTAAGTTTTCCGTTGAATATACGAATTTTCGCGATTTATACGAGGTTCGTGTTAAACATGTCAATGTCTGTGCATAATCTATTGAAAGTGCTACAGCTTCTTCTTATAAACACATTTTGAAGATAATTAGCATTGCTCTTAGGAATATAAAATATGTCTGGAGATCAAGTGACTCTTATTGGACATCTGAAATGGTAATTAAAGAACTGAAATTCCAGAACAGTTAACATAGATTCCAGTACCATGGGGGGGTACCTGGAATCTATGTTAACTGTTCTAGATGGTACATGCATGACACTTACCTGATTTAATTCTGAATAGAAGCGCGCCGTGACTGAATCTACATTACTGCTGTTAAGAGTCGTTATCCTGTCAACGGCTGCTAAGGCGCTATTAATCTGCACATAGTCAGCGGATAGGAGCGGACCGTGCGCGAGCGTGGGATCTGGAGGGACGCCTCGCGGGCCATACGCAGCACCACCTCTAGCGAGCGGTGGTGTGCATCCTCAGGCACTATCGGTGTATTGCACCCCCTTACAGTGCACACGCAACTCGAAATCATCAGGTCGAGAACACGCTCGTTTACATTAAGATGGTTGTTGAATTGATGGAAGCCGGTAAATTCTAAAAAATCAGAAAGTGTTGAAATTAGTGCATCGGTTAAGGATCTATTAAGTACCAGGGCACCGTCTGCGGTCAAAGGCAGAAGCCATTGGGCATGTGGTATGTTGAAATCTCCTAATAGAAGGAATTCATCATCAGGGAAATTGGTATACAACGAAGATATAAATTCAAAAAAGTCACTTAAAGATTTACTCTGCTCCGCACCTTGGACGAAGTATGAGCAGTATATGCGTAGTTTAGAAGCACGCGCGCCAGAGCCTAGTGCAAGAGTAGCTGTGGATATCTCTGCGCGCTGTACGGGTGGGAGGGAGAGTGAGGGGTACGCGGGCAGTTTGCGGCGTACTGCAATCAGTGAACCACCGCCGAGCGCCTGGCCTAACAACATGTAGTCTTGATCACAACGGTACACTACATAACGTTCATCGAATAATTCACAGTCAAATATACTTGGCAGAAGTCATGTATCAGTTAGGCATATCACGTCATAATCGGCATTAAGAATGCTGGAAAGAAACACATGCGTTTTGGTTCGGAGACCTTTAACATTTTGATAATATCTTTTTTTTTTTTTTTATTATTTATTGAAACATTTATTATAATTACAATTTTACAACTAAATATTTTTTTTACAGGTTTTTTTTTACTACCCTTCCATTAAAAGCATTTGCTTGTGTATGGAAGGGGAGTGTACATAAATGCTATTAGTTATTAGTTAGGTATAAGTTAGTACTTAAATAATTAATTGTACATAAATATATGTGAGCTGCAGTATTTATTTGATAATGGTGTGTGTGTTTTTTTTTTTTAAAGAAAGAATGTTATGGAGAACTAAGATATTTGTAAGATTAGTTGACAGTAGTTCTTTTCTTAAGAACATCTTTAAAATGTCTCTTGACAGAGAGCAGCATTCGGGCCTTATCATTGATGCTTCTGATTTCCTCTGGTAGACGATTGAAAAAAGTTCTTCCCTGATAAGTATAATGATGCTGTGCAAAAGACGTATTTAGTTTTGGGCATAGAAAAACATGTTTAAGTCGAGTTCTGTTTTCATTTAAAAATGGATATTTATCTTGTTCTTTTATTATTTGAATTACTGAATTTTTAATATATAAATCTTTAAATGTGGGTACTTGAAATTCTTCAAACAGGCGTTCTGTTGGGTAGTCTAAGGATTTTTTTAATATAATTTTAATAATTGTTCTTTGTACAATTTCTATTGGAAGAAGGTTACATTTATACGCGGATCCCCAACTAATAATAGCGTATTGTAGAGTGGATTGAACTAAGGCATAGTAGATTAAATATAGATTTTTTATCGACAGAAAATTTCTAATTCTTAAAAATATATATATTAATTTTCTGATTTTGTTTACTACTTGACATATTTGTTCCTTCCATTTCAGATTTTTATCGATAATTACGCCGAGATATTTAATTTTATTTGTTGTTTTTAATATTGTACAGTTTGATTTGCAATAATGTTGGTTGTGAATTTGAGTGTTATCGTGTATGACAATGTTAAAATTTTTGGGAGCGTCGTTTGGATGGATTGCAAATGGAATTACAAATGTCTTTTCACTATTTAGTGATAGTAAATTAGTGTCGAAAAAATTCTTAAGCGTATTGATGTCTTCTGTGGCCTGTAATTCTACATTTTCCCAAGTATTTTCACTTATTATTAAAACTGTATCGTCGGCGTATGATGTAATTTGACCATGTAGATGTTGAAAAAAAATATCGTTTACATATATGGTAAAAAGGATTGGTCCAAGCACTGTACCTTGGGGGATTCCAAAGCTTGAAATCTCTTGATCACTATTAATACGATTGATTTTTACCACTTGAGGGCGGTTTTTTAAGTAGTTGGTGATCCATTTAATCGCGTTGCCTTTTATGCCAATATCATTTAATTTTTTTAATAGTATCTCATGGGATATGCTATCGAAAGCCTTTCTGAGGTCAATAAATATGCCCGCACATTTTTTACCTTTATCTAATGATTCGTAAATGTATGAAGTTACGTTAGCAATTGCATCTTGTGTGCTGAGTGATTTAATAAAACCAAACTGGTTTTTGTGTAGTATTTTATTACTATCTAGGAAATTTACCAATTGTTTTTTTACTATTTTTTCAAAGATCTTTCCTATGTTAGAAATTAGACAAATTGGGCGATAATTCGTTACTTGGTGTGGATCACCAGATTTGTAAATAGGTGAGATTATTGTGTTTTTGTAGTTCATTGGAAATATTCCTTTCGTTAAACTCAAGTTTATTAAGTGAGTGATGGGTTTTATTAAGTAAGATTTCATAGATTTTAACATGTGTGCCGTAATAGAATCAAAACCGGGAGACGAACCTCCTTTCATATTTTCTATTATTTTTAAGATTTCACATTCTGTTGTTATTTCAAATGTTGAAAGTATATTACGTTTCTGTAAATTTTTATTTTTATGTTTTTCCGGGTTAGAAGGTTTATGAATATTTTTCGCAAGATTTTTTCCAACATTTGCAAAGAAGGAATTAAATATGTTTGCACATTGTTTAGGCTGTAAATTGGCATCTATAATTTTTTTATCATGTTCGATGTACTTAATATTTTGTGTTTTTTTTGTATTGTCTATGGCCAAATTCACAGTTTTCCACATTTGTTTATGGTTATTTTCTGAAGATAATATTTTATTTTTAAAAAACTCTTCCTTACTTTTTTTAATATAAGATGTTAATTTATTTTTATATTTTTTATAAAAAATATATGCTTTTTCATCATGGGGATTTTTTAAAGTTGTTTTATAAAGTTTTTCTTTGTTTCTGATAGATATTATAAGTCCTTTGGTAATCCAAGGTTTTAAACATCTTAATTTTGATTTTATGTGTATTATTATTTCAGTTGTCGAATTTTTAATGTGTTGTGACAGGATTTTTTCAAAGTTAGTCGAACATATTTCAGTATCATCACTCTTTAAAACATTGTTCCAATCTTCCTTTTTAAGTTTTTCAGAGAGAATAGTCATGTCTATTGTTGATTTTTTGGGTATTAAATTATGTTTTTTATGTTTAATATTATTATTATACAGAAGTAAGCATGAATGATGATCAGTTATGTTAGTTTTCCAAACAATTGATTTTAGTTTGTGAAGATCTTTAATGTTTACGTTTGTCCAAATGTGATCTAAACAAGATGGAGTATGTTCTTTTATTTCTCTAGTATTTTTATTTATGCAAGATATGAAATTTTGTTCAGTCATACAATTGATGTATTCAGTTTTGTTATTATTTTCTATTTTTTTATTAATGTTCACATTAAAATCGCCCACCACGAAGCAGAGTTTATTTTTTAATTTTAATAATATGTATTTGAGGTCATTAATAAACGTAATAATACTCGAGCCATGCGTTCTATAGATAGCTATTAAATGATATATTGATTTGCCGAGTTTGAAATGTACTTCGATGCAGTTTACCAAATGTATTGGGTGTTCTATAATGTTAACAATACTAAATTTATTATTTGCAAATATTATTATTCCCGAGTTTTTGTTGATATCTACTTTGGTAGAAATATAATTGTACTCAGGTAAGTGATAAGACGGTGACTCAGCGTTCGTAAATGTTTCGGTTAACACTATGAAGTCGGGCTTTTTAATTAAATTATTTATTTTTAGAATTAGTTCATCTAAATTTTTCTGAATGCTACGGATGTTTATGTGCATAATAATTATATCATTGATGTTTTTAGAAATAATTTTGTTACATGAATCAGTACAAATACATTCATATTCTTGAATTTTAATATTTAATTCTAATTCGCTATTTAAGAAATCATCCATTTAATTAATGCATTTTTGGTTGTATTTTGCAATATTAAATATAAGTTTTTTTTAATCAATGTCATAGTTTATTCTTTCTTTGGCTAATTTAAGCATGTAAGAACGAAACTTACATGTTTCGCTGTTTGTTCGGTGGTCTATTTCATTCATTTTACTGTTGAAGGAGTTTATTTCTTTCTTCTTGTTAGCTGAGTGACAGTTAGCGCATTTGGGCGGCAGTTCCAGGGATTTACACTCGGAGATGGGATGATCTTCTGAACAGTGCTTGCATGTTGGTTTATTCATTTTATTGTAGCATTTTTGTGCTGTGTGTCCGAATCTTTGACAATGGAAACATTGGGTAAGAACGTTACAATCGGTTACATAGATTCTCATGAATCCTAGATGAATTTTTTTTCTATTTATAAGATGTAGTCTCAATTCTGGATTTGTTTGGAGAATTAAGTTTTTGCTGTTAGTTTTTTTGTTCGTAATGATGGCTTTAACTTGTAATATTTTTTTATCTTGGTATTTTTCACATATCATTTTGATGTCGTTGTTTTGTTCAATTATGTCTTCTAAGAATTCTTTTTCGGTATAGTCTTTGTCAAGTCCTTTGAATATTACGCATGGATCCGTTTTCACAAGTACCTCCGCTATTATGGTTTTGTCGACTTCATTTATCTTATCTTTTAATTTTTTTGCCTCTTCTTTTTCTGGGCATGTTATTATAATGTTTTTTTTTGTTTTTTTAATTTCACTTACTCGAATTCCCAACTGCGATATTTTGATTTTTTGTATTTTCTCTTTTATTTTTTCAGTGTCTTCTTCTTTTAAGCTTTTTATAATTATAGGAAATCGTTTTTCTTGCGTTTGTGGTATTAAGTTTTTTACTGCCGAAGAGTATGAAAACGAGTTTTTTTGTGTTTGGTTTTTTTCTTGAATTTCACATTTTTCTTGTAATTTAGCTAATTCTATTGCCATGTGGGATATCATTTCCATGATGTTATTTATTTCTTTCATCATTTTTGATTTGGTTTCTTTGGTAAGTTTATTTTCTTCTATGATTGTATGTAAGTCGCTTATGTTTTGTTTCGCCTTAGTAATGAAGGCATGCGGATCAACCGCTTCCTCCATTTTCACGGGTTTTGATTTATTTTCGGTTAATTTATATACTTTTAAAGTTTGTCTGGGTTTGAAAGTGTTATTTTATTTATCGCCGCTCACTCGCGTCCAACACCGTTAGAGGTTTAGGCGACATATATTTTTAATTCACCGAGAGCATGCATTTGAATGGAACATGTAGGTCAACATATTATGTGAAAACAATAATAATAATAATAGAGTATGTTGGACTATGGAAACGTAGCAAAGATCAGTTAAATATAATATTATAATTGACATGGTGACATTGAAAACTGTAAAATAGTATACATTTTTTAAAGATTTTATGGTGAATCTTGATTTTGAAATCGAACTCATTATATTTACATGTTTACAATAATAACGTACGTTTGCAGTGATTACAGTGGAGTAATACAATAATGTTATTTTTGTTAAGTACTTCCAGCAAAGTAAATGATTCATTAATATGGTAGTGAGCGAGAAAAGAGAGTTAAAATTATTAGAAGAGATTTTGTTATACAGTGCTAATGATTGAGAGGCAATTACATGTTAAAAACAGAGATATTATGAAGAAATAAAAAAATAAGAAATAAAAATGTTAACATTTGTGTAGGTGTAAGTTTTATAAGATTTTGTTTAAGTCTTCATCCTTGAGGATCGATCTGATGTGAGAACCCTCTGATTTTTTGACAAGGATTCTGCAATTGCGGACCCAGACGAAGCGAAAGTTATTTTGCTTGGCTGCTTCCTTCGTCAGGTGTAGCAGCCGTTTTGATGCGCTCGTCAGGTGGTCGTTGGCATAGACGCGGGAGTCGCCGCCACATCTGATGTCGCTGCCGGTTAAATTTTGCATCTTTCGGATTGAAGACAAGAAATCATCCTTTCTATATCTAGCTTGCATTTTGATAATTATGGGCTTACGTTGACCTTTCTTCGATTCCTTCGGTGCCACTCGTGTAACGAAATCTATATCAATTTTAGGATCAAGGTCGAACCCTGTTTTTCGAGCAATGCTGGAAACAATACCTATTAGGTTTTCTCCATTCCTTTCAGGAATGCCAACTGATTTTATATTGGAGCGGCGCGCCCACTGGTCACGCTGCTCCATGTCATCTTGAATGTTGGCTAAGCGGACCTTCAGGGAATCGACTTCATTTTTTAATGAGTCGACCAGCTTCAGCTTATTCTCCATTGCCGTGATTTTTTTGCTCATATCCTCTACTATTTTTCCGCTGAAGTCGATGGAGTGTTTGACATCACTGACCTCATCCCGCAGTTCCTTGACGGCGGCCGGCAAGTAGGACAGCGCGGCTAGCTGGTCGCTGATCCTAGCAAGTTGCTCCATAACGGAGCTGGATGAATCTCCTGAGGAAGAGTTGGATCTAGTTTTATGATGACGATTTGATGTTGCCATTTTTTCAGTTTGTGTTGGTGATGAGGCTATTTTTGAACAATCTTATTTTTTTTCCGGCACTTAATTAATAATTGAATGTTAAAGTATGATTTGTAACTCGGTACTAATCACTAGGCACTTTTGGTATATCTTTAGAACACTATGGATTGACAGCTTCAAATGAAATTTTTTTTCGAGAGCAGTTTAAGGTATATCGAGTGTATAAAAACTGTTAATAATGTAAGACGCACTAGTTTATCACCATGGGATTTTCCCTACTACAGTTTTCTGTTAACAAATCACTTTAAATTCGTAGAATTTCTTAAATATAACGGGAGATATTTTGACAGAATATTGTTATTGTTATTGTATTGTTGTATATGACTATGTTATTTGGTGACTTAGCAGAGGTATCCGGGTTCATGTGGTGAGGTTAGTCTAAGTCTTGGCAGCCGATGCGTCTGTCCACCTGCTGCGTAGTGAGCAGGATCGAGGGAGACTGGTTGAGGGAGGTTTTTTGTTCTCTCCAGTCAGAATCTCTTGACCCATCGCCACGCACCGCAGTTAAAGGGATGGATTCATACGTCCGTCACTCCTGGACACACACTGAACCCCAGATTCCTACCCACCCCTCATACCTATTTCCTTCCCAGAACTTCCTCTCCATCTTTTCCTTTTAAAAACCCTCCACACAGCATCGCCTAAGATAAGGCGCTGAGGGAAATTAATTTCCTCAGGGCCTCCTGTGTGGAGCTAACATAAAAAATGATCTAATGCAAATGATCTGATTTTAATAAGTGGAGGGTGAGTGCAAAGGGCAGAAATTGGCATGTGTATAGTCATTTTATGCCTTCTTGCATTGAAGGTTATCAAAATAATAGCGACAATAGGACAACCTATTACCGGTAACATCCGCCGTTTATCACCCTCCCGCTGAGGCCCGCCTAAACTCAGTAATATTTTTTTGGTCCACCAAATGATTTAGGTTGGGCACCCCTGATGTAGACCATATAACATAGGTATTGTTTTGGACTGTAATTCGCTTGAACTGATGGAGAGTGTGTAGCAATTTAATATTTCGAGGGGTTAAAGTCAAACAACGTTACCTACAAAAACAAGAAGATAAAACTTTTTATTTATATTAGCTCCACACATGAGGCCCGGAAGAAAATAATTTTCCTCGTTTTTTTAAGAAAAGGAGAAGAGAAAAAAATGTAAAGAAATCTGTCTATCCAGGAGTGACAGACGTATGAATCCATCCCTCCAATTGCGGTGTAAGGGGATGGATCGAGAGCGTGGACATAATATCTCCCTCAACTAGTATTTTTCTATCTGGCCCGCCACGCAAATGCATCTGCCGCCAAGACCTAGACAAACCTCACCCCATAATTCCGGACACCCCTGCTAAGTCACCAAACGTTGCGAAGCATTATGAAAGAGGTGTCGGGTATCTAATAAATGGTTCCCGGGCAGCGGTAAAATACCCGAAAATACAATTTGCAAATCTGGGCATTACAGACAAAAAAGTTTTTCTTCAAGGACCTTGGCAAGTCAATGCATAGCAGGACCGGCCCTGCATTGGACTTGTGGACACTTTTACAAAGCAAAAACATTCAGGAAAAATACAAAATCACAAAAGAATGTGTGTATATATCGCAGGCCGATCATAAAATCAGGCAGATCATGATGCGCCTAGCCACACCGTGAAGTGCCTAAGGCGCATCGTGATCTGATCATCGTGGCTTGACACATATACATAAGTTTCATGGCCGGAGTGAAGACCAACCTGCATGGAAAGTAGGTACAAGAAGGTGTAGTTTTCAATCAGTATTAATTTAACTAATTTCTTTTTATACACTTTGGATGTTCTTGCAACTCTTATTTTTATATTATTCTAGAGCTTGTAGTCCAGTCAAGGAAGGAGGTGTAAAGTGCGTGAGCAGGGATCTAAGCGATTGATTCAGAAACTTGTTAAGGTCCCAATTTTTGGGTTTCCACTTATCTCGAAAACGGTGCGTCGCAGAGAAAATTTTCTTTAAAATAAGTAAAAGTTCATAAAATTATCTACATTTTTTATTCTTTACGTAATTTTAGAAATCCCAGCCGTTTTTGAGTTAAATGCTCCAGAATTGTAGATATTTTCTAAAAAAATCATTTTACCTCACATTTTTCATCAAATTTCTCTTCATATTGTCTAAAATATTCATCAAAGAAATAAATGGACTTCATTGTATTGCATTATTTCATTTATGTATTGCATTATTGCACTTCATTGTATTTGTATTGCATAGTCGGTAGCGCGACTGTAACGCGGTAGGGATTGGAAATACGCTTCCCGGGGCGACGATGCCCATACTATGCTCCCAAATATTTTTTTCGTTCGTTTAAGATATATGCTGGTGTTAGTATTAATTAATGTGTATTTTTTTTAATGTGTTGTATAGACGTATTAATTAATGTATATTTAATAGATTTTTATTTATTTTAAAGTACAAAAACATACACCATTGTACCAATAAAATGAAATGGTGAAAATATTTTCAAAATGCAAAGTACGACTATTTGCCGATGATACACTAATATACTTAAGTGGAGATAACTATGAAGAACTAATACACATTTTTTTATAATAAACTAAATGACGTATCAAGATGGCTAAAAATAAATAAGCTTAAATTAAATACAAAAAAAAATACAAATTGTATGGTGATTGGATACAAGAAGACATCCAGTGAAAGCAAAATTAAAATTGATGGTGAAATTATTGAAAATGTTACTGAAATGAAATACTTAGGAGTTATATTAGATTCCAAACTAAACTTCAATAGACATGCTGAATACACCCAAAAGAAAATTGGCAAAAAGATATCTTTTTTTAGAAGAATTCGGCCAAAAATTTCTAGAAAAACTGCAATCACCATTTACAATTCAATTATTGCTCCACACTTCAACTACTGCTCGAGTATACTTTTTCTAACGAAAGAGAACAAAATAAGTTACAAATTCTCCAAAACAGGGCAATATAGCCGAAGCCGAGCGGTAGTGTAATTACCCTCACGGCAGATAATACGAGTTAAACTCTTTCCATCGGAAGCGTTTGCTGGTAGAATTGTTTATTTATTTAAACATATTTTTTGGCATATATTTAAACCGTTGATATTAAATAAATAAATAATTTTATCGTTCGTTCAACTTTGCTGAAAACGCTTAAAAAATAATTTCATTCGCCATAATCTTATTAAAATAAAACGGGTGAATAATGGCCTTGAGTAATGGTGAACCTCTCGCTGATAAAATGTTAAAACGAAAGAAAAAAATCTAGATCAGTAATCTTCAACTGAAACAAAAGATCATAATGTACCTTTTTACCGAAAACTTAAAAGACGCCCTAATTCTTTTTGGAAATTCCTCTCTTTTCAGAGATCATTGGCCAAATAATACGGCCATAAAGGAAATTAAGAAAACCAAACTTTCTGCCGTCCCTTTATTTTTGTAGTAAAGGTTGACCCAAAAGTTAGTTTACGATGCGTAATTAATTTTTAGTACGGTCCGTTTAAAATGTTTTGGCTGAAGTAATATTAAATTTCAATGGCCGTGTTATCCATCTGTTCATTAGAGTTATTAAATCCGTGTAAACGTATTATTTCAGGTGTTTAATGTGTTTATTTAAAGCCATTTGCCGTGTGGAAGGCTTTACAAAAGTTCTAATTAAACAAGAAGTAGTGATTTAATAAGTGAATAGATTTATTATTTATTGCTTTGTTTAATTTAATTATGTTTTATGTTTGAATCACAAAGGGAGAGATAAGGGGCAGAAATACTGCGGTTCTAAATTATATTCATTTGATCCAAATACTATAGCAAAATAAAGGCATACTGCTGATTAATCTAGTATAACCTCTCCACAGAATGAGAGGTTAAAACAGAGCTCTCAGCAATATGATTCTAACTTTAAGTCGGTACCTCAATTCTGAGGATCGTAAAATAGTATTGGAATGATCGATACATTTTACATAATCGATATATTTTTATCGATACATAAAAAGTATCGAATGATTCATCGATTAATTGCTCGGAGTTCAGGAGCAATAGCTACGATCAGGGAGAGTATTTTTTCTCTCGGCGGGGGAGGAGAGGGAGTAACTAATATTTGAAACGTAGATCGTTCCAAGTATTAATTCATCATTTACAATTTACATAGGGAGATGATTACAACATCAAGGGCAGCTAACAATGTAAACCGATAAAATATTTTGAGCAATTTGTCAGGCAACCCGAGATATTTTGACGTATCGCAAAATATAACCTCTCGGATCTGCATTTTGCGTTTTCGAATGAATTCTGACAGTACAAAATCAATTGTATCGATTCCACTTTCGATGACGTTTCAAAACGATTGTTTTGTAGTGTTTATTAGGTATGATTATTGACATCGATAAGCATTTATCCATGACAATGTATCATGACAAAGCATCATCGATAAGATTTATCCATGACAATGTATCAAAATACATCGATGGTTAAAAAGATCGATGAAACATCGATGTTTCATCTTGCTCCAATTTCCATGGTGGAAAAGGTTCCACCATCTCCTCGCAGTTCTGCGCTGCGTGGAGAGCTGCAGACACCGACGTACCAGATGCCAGTGATGCTTGGTCACTCCAGCGCATTGGTGACCTTCCTTTGCTTCTTCTGCATTCCACTTGCCAGTAACTATGAGTTTCTCCAAGTTGGAGTCCTCAGTTTGACGAGCAACATCTCCAAAGTATCTTGAAATGCGTTATAGGCAAAAAACTGAAAGCCTATTGTGAAAGCCTAACTCTTCCAAAATGAAAACATTTCATCACATTCACCATAAGGCCGGGTTTTACATATGCTGCACCGATTGGGAGACACGCAGCCAACACACAAATAAATAAATTACAAACACTAGGGTTGAATGCGCCTACGTGGATCAGGGTTCACCCTCTTCATAATGAAACAAATATTCCTTTGATAGTAGAAGTTAATTATTACACAAGTGGAAAAGTTCTACGCCGATCTAGCCGGAGATGAAAATTCCACAATTAATTCTCTCGCTAAATATAGTGAGAATGATAAATTTAAACATAAAAAATTTAAAGTAATCCTCCAAAAGGAGTGAAACCCTGTCACAAATTGTAGTATAGTTTTAAGTTTCATTTCGCAAAACCTACATAACATTAAAAAAAATTAACAAGCAAATAAAGATCACTACATAATTCTAGTTTCCATTTACGTTAGAGTCATTAAACTAATTGTTTAAGGAACTCTGAACATAAATGATTTCCAAGTCCAAAAGATATGATTTAAGAGCGATCACAGAATTTAGAGCTAAACTTAAAACTCACCTTTTCAGATGGTATATCTATAAAGTCCAAAAACCCCCACCTCCACCTTCACTGCCTGCGATATTGTAAATAACTAATTGTGTAAAAATGTAAGCAAATAAAAACTTGTTAGCTATTGTAAAGGTCATTTCACTTAAATTCTCTAGTCGTAACGAGCCCTAAATTCTCCAGTCTTAATACAGATTAACTCCACTTGTGGCACTAATCTTTTCATAAAATGTAGTACCAACAGTGTTGGGGGTAGCAAATGTAAAATCAGTTAATCAATTATTCGCAATGGTAACCCTAATAAACAAACATAGAATCGATCAACTTTAAACAAGCAAGTCTATCTGTGTTTGAGTAAAGAATTCTAAGTGTGGTTAAGTGTTTCGTAGTTTACTTCAAACCAGTGCATTATGTGGAAGTAATGCGAGGCAGTCTTTCTCTATGTACTCGAATACAGATGGTAGCTTTATCTAACCGCTCGGAAATGAACATCGGTCTCACAAATAAAACTGAGCGATGGCTAAATTTATACATATTCAGCCTTACTAAAAAAACCCAGTGAAAATTTTATTCAATTGACAAATGGCCGCGGATGTAATGCTAATTAAAAAATTGTTCATGGAAAGAAATACACATTGTTCACACAGCCTGACAGGGTAGTTTATCTCTGTTTTATTAATGATGTCTGAGCGAAATTTGGAATTTTTCCAAAGTATTTGAATGTTCTATATATTTCTTATTTTTGAAGGTGTCGTAAAAACAAATACCATTTATGAAAAAAAGATAAAATTACCTTTTAGATTGGTGTATTTGAAATACACCATCGTTTTAAAATACTGCCATATCTTAAGATTCAAACGCGGAAAAAAATTTCTTACCAAAACATTTTCGATAAAAGTGTAGAAAAATTTATAAAAAACAAAATTAAAAAAATACAGTCCTTTTATGTAATGAATTTGCAAGGAAACAGTAACCCCACTTTTTCCTCATGCATACAATAAAAAATAATAAAATATTTCAAAATTTTTTTCATTGCCAAAAATAATACTGACATTTATAACAGATTTCTTGCATCTCTAAAGACGTTAATTTCTTTGATCCATTTACGAACACATATATTAGATATTAATATTAAAAAAAACACCACTTTTATGAAATCGTCATAAAATAAAATCTTTTAAATGTAAATTTGAATTTTCATGTCATATAAAATATTTTTTGACATTTTAATTTTCAAAGCTCAATTATTGTTATTATAACTTGACTAAAACTTATGAAAAACCATAAAAAAACACGGTAAATATATCAATTATATGAACATAAGAGTGAATTAGTCATATTAATAGAAATTACAATCACATTTAAGTAATATTACACAAACATCCGCGGAGCGAAATTTTTTTCGGGGTTAAAATGTTTTCAGCGCGAACGAAGAATGCACAGGCACCACCACCTAGCGGTTATGAATGAAAACAAACAATTTAATATG
Organism: Limnephilus rhombicus; assembly: GCA_929108145.2. Taxonomy (NCBI): domain Eukaryota; kingdom Metazoa; phylum Arthropoda; class Insecta; order Trichoptera; family Limnephilidae; genus Limnephilus; species Limnephilus rhombicus. The sequence goes on from OV815288.1 coordinate 48,118,559, forward strand.
TATACTATAAAAAATTACATTGTTGCCAGATTTAAAATGCATTTTAAAGTGTGACCGCGGAACAAATCTTTTTAGTAATGTTTCGTGTTTTAGTGTATATTTGTTTTATTCATGTTGCGGCAGCAACACAGGTTATCGGTCGTGCTGTGTTTTTTTTAGTTAGGCTGTAAAGTACAATAAATCAAAAAATTAGTTACTCATGTCATTTTTCTCCGATTTTTTTCTCTTTCGATCTGCGTTGTGGAAATGTTTCTAGGAAATTAAGTACGTCTTTTACGACATGCATTACTTTTTTCCGAAAAATCAAAAATAAATTAAATGCTGTAAAATTATTTAAAAATACTGTTTGATCAGACATGATCGGGTCTGTGAAAATTTAAATCGTATTAAAAACATATATTTTTAAGCAAAACTTTCGTTCCTTGCCACAATTAATATTTCTTGTCAGTAAAATCCCGGCCTTTCACCTTCGTTGATGAAAAAACAGTTTAGTAACAACTACATTATGATAATTATTTCATTGGTATTATTTTCAATGATAAGCCAAATGAATAAAATAATATTGATAAAAATCTCGTGTCACGGTGTTTGTGGTCGCACTCCTCCGAAACGGCTTAGAATTTTATGATTTTTTTAATGTATATTTGGTGAGTACGAGAATAGGTTTTAAAGTATATTTCATACAGCTAGGTGATTAGGGTGTCCCTACTCAGATTTTTTAAAAATATTTTTTGACAAACACTTTTTTTGTACTTTTTTTATTTGGCATCAAAAATACCTATAACCTCAAATTTTAACCCGCCTACCCTCACCGTCCAATTTTTTAATTGCCATTTTAGTATTTTTGTATGAACAAATTTAACCGTCTTTCGTATTTCAAACAGAACGAAATTATTTATGTTGTTGAATGACAGATGGCACTACCTCCGCCTCGTCGAACTTTCATCTACACATGCGCAAGACATTTATGAGAAGCATCGCGTCATTTTCATATTTCATTCGGCATCATGTTCTCGCGTGGGCAAACCATTGAGCTTATTTGTGTTAAATATCGTACACTCAATTATTGCTCTTCGAAATTCATATTGATTTTCTTTATTTCCTACTTTAGTTAGTGTTTTTTTTTATTGGTAGTCATCGTCTACAGCGCTCCATTCCTCTTTCTGTCATAGATCCCATCCCCACACTCTTACAATACATTCGTTATTTTTTATTTAACAACCAAAATATTCACTAGAAATAATGTATATGGCAGAACATCGGTTGTCGGGTCGGCTAGTTAGCAATAAATCCTAAGAATAAATGGAAATATGGCATTAAAACAATACAACGTATGGAGTAACTGAGCCACCACTCACAAAACAACTTTGTTTTGCACCTAAGTGAGCTTTAGATTTTCGGTTGTGAATATTGGAATCTCGCCCGGACAAAACTGACAGTAATTTCCGCTATCACATAATATTTGATTTTAGTTATACACGCAATAAGAGTAAACGTGTTCATTTAGAAATTGATATTTTTCTTCCCATTGGGTCATTGGAGGGGACCCACCACTTTCCCAACGGCGTTATAAGGAAACATATGGTTTCCTCCTTCACCGCACACGTCAAGACTCTATTTTATTGAACGAAGCTACATTTATTTGAACGACTCTAGACCCTCCAATGTCCATGCATACCGGGTTAGAAAGCAGTATGCAAGTACTTACATTAACATAATACAAAATAATAATAAATGTGGCAGCCCGTGGAATAATTCTACTGCAGTCTATAGAGAAATATATATACAGATAAAAGTGTTAGTAAATAAAAAGAAAAATAAGAGCTGCGCCCGGTTGGGGAAGCCTGGAATGAGAGAAATAACGAAAAATAAAAGTAATAATATAATGCAAGTATTTACAATAATAAAATAGGGAAAATAAAATGCATAGAAATGCTTGATCCCGTTGGGTTAAGAGATAATGCAAGTGCAGCTCTGCTACGTAAGTAGATTGTAGGTCGAAGACTAAATAAGTACTCAAACAATCAAAAAGTCTGGCCAACTGCGTTTCACCGTCATAATGAAATGAAATGAGATGTCGTCATAAGATGTCAGGCAAAAATAAAGAAGTTCACAATCAATCCAAAAGTCAGACCATTCGGGAATTAAATTTTAAATGGAGAGCAGCGTGTCACCTTCATTTTGAAGGATGTCAGGCAACAATAAAGAAGGGCATAATCAAACCAAAAGTCTGACAATAGAGAACTCCAGTCCAATTTTTTTTTATGAATAATGACCTTCTAACATAACTGTATTTTTATTTTTAGAGTTAGTTTTAATAATTAAAATAATTGTCAAAGTTTTAATTTTTCAAGACCCCTGAAAACCACCGTATGTATGGTGAATTGTGTGACGTCATCACTCCTGAAAAATTACTATAGGATCGGGTAATCAGCTGATCAACTGCCGCCATGTTGAATTCCGTTGTTCGAAGTGTTCTCCCTTGAGGTAGTGTGGAGGACGAACAAAGGACACTATTCTGCATCGTCTGGCCACCCGATTGGTCCCTCAGGCACCAATTGGATGCAGACCTTTCCTCAAGCAACTTGCCTCGCTTGCATCAGAAACTAACGATTCATTCTGCTTTAACTCTCGGTCAGGAGTCGCTGGTCTTTAATATTTGTTCGCCCTTCACATTACTTTATTATTGCATATATTTAAATTGGAGATTTATGTGTCTGTAAATAGTGTTAATAAACTTGTAAGTATTGAATCGTCTTACTTATTCGCTTTGCCATCTACACGCTTACGCAATAAACACATTAACCCCCAAAGTAGCATTACTATTTTATTTGTGCAGTAGTTTTTTTAATTTTACTAATAAAAGATACCTTTATTTTTTGAAACATTATTTAGGCCTAAATAATGTTTCAATAAACACAACAACTAAGTCTCTAAAACATGTAAATAAACGAATAAATTAATACGATGGCTTGTGTCATATCATACATTCCCTTATAATGACTTTACGGTGACGTCATGACACGTCGAACAGTGACGTCACCACTAAAATTTCAATAATCCCAACTTGACGGCGTCTTTTTACGACCCGATTAAAAATGGACTTATTGGTCTATATGAACATATTTTTTTAAAGCCATAATATTTTTCACTGGAGTTCCTTATTCGGGCCTTAAGTTTCAAATGCAGAACTGTGGAACTGCAAGTTGAAGAAGTACCTACGCCAGAGAGAAAATGTTGAATGGCTTGAGAACGATTACAAGACCGGCGTGGAATACCGATATCATCGTGTCGAACAGAGATCATTTTGAATGCTTTAAAATCGTTTGTGAAGTCGTGGATGGATAGATGACCTGTGCTTAGGGCTTGTGCGCACTAGCGGCCAGCCGCGTCCGCGGTTCGGCTAGGCGGCTAGGCAGCTAGGCGGCTAGGCGGCTAGGCGGCCATGGCGGCCGGCCGGCCATCATTAATAAAATGGGCGCTGGATACGTTTTTAGATTATATAATATATTTTCATTATTTCTTTTTGGGGTGTTATGCCGTATTGCGCTACCTCCTTCTTTAGCCAACGTTTCGGACATTGAAGTTCCCACCACTGTCCCGCCCCGGTATAGGCGACTTATGGTCGCCCCTTCGGAGCTCTCGCAAGAAACTAATTTTTTTGAATGAACGACTCTACATTTAATAAAACTATTCTAGACCTTCAATGCCCCTACATACTTTGTTAGGTGAAGGATGTGGGCACGCCTACAGACTGTACTGTAATGGTCATTTCTACAATTCTAAAGCCCATGGAGGTATTCACTGCTAAAGCAGTGAACCCCATGGACAGTCAAACAAGTGTTAGTAACATCGGCATAAAAAATTAAAATAAACAAAATAGACAGCAGCCGTCATGAGTAATCAGCTCATGACGGCAAAACATCATACACAATCCGGCGGGCAGCACCGAGCACTAAAAGTAAAATAAAATATGTACAGAGTAGAACTGGTGTTACCGCAATCCGGCTACCGGCAGTCCCCGAGACAGTGAAGGAGGCTGATTATCCGGCCTACCGACAACTGGCAGCGTCACCCGTAAGCCAGCTAGCCGGTGGTGCCTAGACGAGAGTAATTGGAAATCATGGAAGAAGACGTTGCAGTGTCCATCATCAGGGCAGATAATGTCACACACATCTACCGGATCTGTCCATCATCCCTGATGATGCACACTGCAACGCTGTCCGAAATGTTGGCTAAATAAGGAGGTAGCGCAACACGGCATAACACCCCAAAAACAAATAACGAAGAACTGGACGCTGTTAAAGTTAATTTCGTTTGAATAAATGATTTTTTTCTTACAATAGCTCCACCCAGGAAAATATTTTCCCTCAGGGCTTATGTCATCTTTGGGGATGTGGGTGAGTAGGAATCTGGGGGTCATTGGGTCCAGGAGTGACGAACGTATCAATCCATCCCTCTCAGTGCGGTGCAAGGCGATGTTCCAAAAGAGGTTACAAGATCTCTTCAACCAGTCTCTCCGATCCTTACTGCCACGCAGCTGGTGGGCAGACACACCTGCCGCCAAGACCCGGTCAAACCTCACTCCATGAACCCGGGCACACCTGCTAAGTCATCAAACGTAACTAATCAATTGGGGTAACCTATGGCAGAGGTGTTGGTTATCCAATAAATGGTTCCCGGTGTGGCGGTACCCCTACCCACCTCCCAAATTGAAATTCATACATATCTACCAGTTTTTTTTTTGCATTATCGACATATCTTCGTTCCCAAAAATATCCATTAGCTCTTCCCATTGTTTTGAGTTTCAATTCACTCTTTTATATGCTGCTCTTTCACAATTCCAAATAGCTTCTCGTTTTTAAATTTCAACGATAAATTTTTCTGTGTCAAAATGGCTAGTGGGACAACTCAGCAGCGGCTAGCAGCGAACTAAACCCCAACCGCCTAGTGCGTACAGATTTGGCGGTCACCCGCGAAGCGGGCCGCGTTCAACCGCCGCGGTTCGAAATTTTCAGCGGTTGGGTGCGTACAAACGTGAGCGGTTGCATATTAAAATAAAAACGCAGCTGGCCGCGCGGTTGACCGCCTTCGTGGCTGGCCGCTAGTGCGCACAGCCCCTAAGAGTTATGTTCATTATCTTTTGTTTATTTTTTAACTGTTTTTCATTATGTATTGGATGAACTGAACTCAAATACTATTTTTATTTTTTATTACACCTCATCCCTCCTTCATGTTTAGTTACATATGTTTTTCTGGCAGATCCGTCTCAAATTTATTTGCTCCACCTCCATTAATATGTGAAGGCTTGAAGCTTGCTTAAACGGCCTTAACTTTCCTTTGTCCCGCCTCCGACCACTCAACGCTGAATTTTTTCTTTAAGTCTTCAGATATTATTATTCAACTAACTTTCTTTGAGGCTTTACTGGGTGGTTGGCTAAGGGATAAGGATGCTGGGTGTGGTTTATATCAGGCGGAATGCAATTTACATTTTTTATTGGTACTTGCCAAATGATTTGAGACTTAATTGTTTATCGTATGTTCTCTACCTATTTATACAGATGCTTCCAGGGTTTTCGCTGCCTCATGAGCTTCTCGAATGAGTTTTATTTTGTTTTAAATATTATTTTTGCTTGTATTACTAACCTGATTTGTTGTATTATGTTTTATTTTCCTGTTAAGCACTTGCATACTGCTTTCTAACAACGTATGTAGGGACACTAGACACTGTTCAAAATAAATAAATGTATCTTCGTTTAACAAAAAAATTAGAAGCTTGCGAGAGCCTTGAAGGAGTAACCATCTGTTTCTTAAACCAGGGCAGGTAAGTGGTGGATAACCTCCACTAATCTTTCTTTCAGATGCCAAACGTATTGCTCTTGCCTCTTCATGGTCACTCCTCTATCTCAACCATGTCCGATTGCTTTGTATTTCGGTTATGCTTTTTTTTTCTTGATTGGTGGCATGATTACACTGCACTTACACTTTTTTTCATATGCTTACTTTTATTGATTACTTTTTAGAAAAAATATGGAGAAAAAATGGGGAGGCTATAAAACACTGCACAGGAGACCAGGAGGACAAGGAGCACCGTATAAAGAGGAGATTGATAGGCTGCCAAGCACCGCACAAAGAGGAAACCGATTATTCTATCTCATTATCTTGCAGGCTAAATCCTATAGATGTACGTGTTTGTCTTTTTTTAGGGTCGTTATTTTTCATTGTGTAAAAAGTGTTTATAGCTAGCAATTAAATCTTAAAATTAAACAGGTTTTTTTTTCTCCCTTAACCCGGCGTCAGTGCAGTTAAAATATGTAACAACGATAGTAGGGTTGGGTCTAGGAGACCCGAATTAAAAACTGGCTTTGATACAAATATTTAAAATAAATTTAGTAACATATTGCAATAAATTCATTAAAAACTATTTTGTGTACGAGATTTTGGGTAAAATAAAACAACTTCATATAAAACAATCTTTTAATGACATTTATATAAAAGTATAGTAAAATTTTAACAAAATAGACAACCTCCGTCTTAAAGTTATAAAATTTAAATAAAACTTAATTTTTTTTCTCAAAATGTGAACTAATATCATATATATGAATGAGATCTACATTATCTTATCTATACTCTATATACTCAACCAAAAGGTGGAGTATATATATAATATACTCCACCTTTTGTCACATTATAAAATGTATTTATCTCAATTTTTTTTTTGTCGCCGGTAGATCAATACTGTCATCATGATGCAAGCTCGACACAAGTAAAACCACTTTATTTTTTTTCGGAATATGTGAAACGATCGTGATATCTTTCTGAAAACCAAAAGTCGACGAGTTTATTTCTTTTCCCCTTGTTTTCGTAAATTTTTCGGGTATTTGTCTTTTATTTTTGCAAACAGTGCCTACTGATGTCAGTTTGTGTTCTTGAAGCAAGTGGTTTACTAATTCATAGCTGGTGAACCAATTGTCGAATGTAATGTTTAGTTATTAATTGGCGCGAAATTACGACACCAATTGGTTGGGTCATATTTACCTTTTACGGGTTTAACCACGTCTATCCACCGTCGCGCGTCGCAGCCGCTACAACACTGAACAGCGATAGCCAGCGGGGAGGGGAAATTGTTAGCTCCAGCTACTGAGAAGTGTGGCAACGTCGCACAAAAATTCTAAGAAATAAGCTAATTTTAAACTGGCGCGGGTCAAATTGACCCAACTGTACTGACGCCGGGTTAAAGTTATTAATTTTATTTTATTTATTAAACTTAAAATTGTTCCACTTCTCGTGATCTAATATAAACATACATTTTAACATTAAGATGAGTATTTTATGATAGCTAACCATAGCTGATTGGCCTTATAATATCTGCAAATTTACAAACTTATTATATCTACCCAAGATCTACGTCTAAAAGTAGGTAGGTACTTGATACTTCTATTCCGATATCTTTCGTTCGTACCAAAAAACCGATAATAAGTGCATCATTTTAGCTTCTCACTTTTCTAGCCGATGTTCGGATTCAATTATGTAATGAGGGCTTGTCGCGCGGAGGAATGAATTAACCGCACGGACGGATTAAGGGTGGGCATTGAGGAATGAATAAGAAGAAACTTTTGACTAGTGTTTTGTGTCTTACCTCGCAGTGACTTGATTAACTCGCGAGCTGCGGCCCTAGTAAAGACTGGGATGTGTTTCGGACAGATCTGAGATTGACGTGGGACGATGACTTCTTACGTCATTTCTAGATCTGATATTTACGAGGGACGATGACGTCACAAGTGAAAAAAACTTTTGTTTTAATTCCTGAATAAAGCGCTTCGGACAATTTCGAGAGCGACAGACTAGATACCTGGGAAGCGGACATGGGACGCGGACCTGGGACGGCGGGGACCTTAGGACCATCTCAGGACTATTGATTATGACAAATGGTTAATTCCTTGGGTGAAAGAGACGCTCGGACAACCCCACTGAATCTCGGCCGCGTTTTGGGACGGGGATTTTGATGATGGTTTATTTAAAATAAAATAAAATGTTCGAGTGTTTTTAGAATGGCGGCGGTAGCGGGATACGGGTCGTTCACAATACCGTCGACGACTTCGCGGCGCGCCGCCCATTTAATAATATTTGAATACCTATGAAACATCATAATATTTAAAACGTTTACGGAACACAATATTCATTGAAATAATTTAACAGTAAAATAAATGGCAATTAAAAATGTATGGTGGCGTTAAAAATCGTAGGATGCAAGGCCAAAGGTAGGGAATGAAGAATCAATTCCTTTTGAAATTGAGAATCAGATCGGGTGTGTCACAAGATTGAATTTATTCATTTAATTCGGTCATTCAATTTTGCCCACGTCTAACATAGATACTTAGTAATAATTAAGGTAAGATCCCTAATTTAAATAAATTAGCCCAGCGTTTTTATTAGTGCCGGAAAAAAATATACAACCACGTTTAGTAATAAACCACCTCAAGGGCATCTGTGATCTGCCCGCAGGGACGTGCTTTCAACTTTTTATATTTTTCACAAATATTTATTTATGTTTTTGAATTGTAGCTGTAACTTTGTGCTTATCCATTATAGATAAACGAAACAATGTTACTTTGTTTGAACCTGTATATTTGTTTAAAGCTGACCGGTTTCTGAACGACCGTTCCTTCCTCGGGGCAAACGTATACTGATTTGACATTTACAAAGTGGATGGGAACAATGTATTATTAATAATAATTTATTACTAAGGATTTTGGTAGGGGTGGAGGCGTTGCTAGGGATTAAACCGGTCGTCTTTAAACAAATATACAAGAGGTTCAAACAAAGTAACATTGTTTAATTAATTTATTTATGTATTAATAATATACGTCTATACGGGCATTTACAAAACATACATAATTATTTTGTGGAACAGTATTCACATTCACGAGATAAACTATTGTGCTATTTAAATTATACAGAACCCACACAGAAGAAAAGTAGGTATTAAGCGAACATTGATTTTATGTAGTTTATTTTTATAGCCTGCTTGAAACAGTATTCCGTGAAGTTTAACACTATACTAATTCTGAAAAAAAAACAGAGTGTGCAATTCAGATGACAGATTATACCATCTCATTCTCTCGTAGACTAAATTCTGTTTAGTATTGCTACTTTTCGTTTCATTGAGTTTTAAATCACAATGGTGCTAAAAAAGTTTTCGTTAAAAAATCATTTCAAAATTCGTGCAATCTAGGCACAAATGATAATGACTCAGTCCTGATATTGTTGTGGCAATTGAAAAGAATTTTAGATCGAGTAGTTCTCATTGGTATGTGGGAGGTAATTAAGCTTAATTAATCACAACGTTATTGTTATTTTCTGTATGGAAATTGTTATCTAATGCAATAAGCCGTTAATTTTTTTTTCGTAAATTTTAGGTGAAGATTGCAGATAAAAGGGCTAAATACTCCAATCTCGATTATATCTACTTACTAGTCGTCACCGCACGCCAATGTATATTTTCACAGTAGGGTGTTCCCTTCATCTTCCCGGCAATCTTTCATAGTGGCTTATTTATTGTTGGCTAATTAACATTCAGGGGAGATGCTAAAAGTAACGGCCGGCCTCAAAATAAACAAACCTGTCCAAACTAAACCTTCGCCCAAGTAAACTTGACCTCAAAGTAATCTTTTCATTGCGGGATTATAGGCCTGGTTCCTCGATGAAGGCAGATATCACGTTAAATTATTATAATTTATATTTATAGCTTTCAAAAAAAAAATCATGTCATAAAATTCTAATTCGTTAATATTTTCAGTATACATTGGTGGTTATCCACCACTTACCCGCCTTGGTATAAGTAACAGATGGATACTCCTTCAAGGCTCTCGCCGGGATTATTTTTTTTTTTAAAGAACGAAGCTACATTTAGTTTAAAACTAATTTAGACCTCCAATGTGCCTGCATACGTTGTTAGTAAGCAGTATGCAAGCGCTTAGTGGGAAATACTAGATACAATGTGTGTTATTATGACAAAATATAGACAAGACAATGGGACAGGTTGGTGAAAGTCCACGAGGTGGCAAGCGCTGAGTGATTGTATCCTGCGTATTCTACAAGCACCTATTTGGGAGGAAGACACAGTACATAAATAATAAAGGCATGGCAAACGGTTGGGAGTTCTCTCCAATCGATTGGCAGTCCCAGCAAAAATGTGCATGACGTTCGATCTGGCCGTGAATCATACTCAGCTTCCGCGCCCCTTAGGCGGTTTCTCGGTGATGCCTCAAAGAAAAGTAAATGGAAGATTGGGGGGAAATGCCCATCGACCCTAAGGAATTCAGTGTCGAGTAGCCGGAGGCAAGGCGAAGGAGAGCCGAGGTCGCCCCAGTGTAGGTACTTAAACAGAGCATTAAAAAAAACGCCACACAACTCTGTGCTTCATTCAGATGCATACGTTATCCCTGAGAGAAATTATTTCCGTCCTATGTAGAGTTAATGTAAAAAATAGAATATAACTCAAACATTATTTTATATTATTCTGAGTGTTGACTTATTTACGAGAAGATAATATATGAATGTGAATGGCGGATTTAGTCAATGTCGTGTTTTATCGATTGATCGTGCTAGATACACTGAAATCTTAGAAGTGTAGCCAATATATTTTTTATTATCTGAATACCTCACAACAGTTCCCCCCCCCCTGGAGCCAGTGATATTATGGCATCGCATTGTGGGGATGAACGTAGTGAGGAGGGAAAGGAGACGGGGAAGAGCAAGGTGGGGAAGTATATGGCCTGATCAAATCTAGTCACCAAACACGGCTAAAGCCATTTCACAGTGGTTAGTTAGTCCATAATGGCCAAATATTCCAGCAAAAATATTTTGTTTGCGTAAACAAATATAACAAACACCATATGAAAATTATTCATTTACGCAGAGGTCAAGACGTAAGACTCTTGATTAGCAATCCGAAGGTCGCGGGTTCAAATCCCGGCGTGCGCAAGTAAATTTAATTTGATTTTTTAAATATTAATACCGCACAAGAGACCCAACTGCTCCCGTCTGAAGCCAGTGAGACTATGGCATCTCCAATTGGGGTATGTTGTGAGGCTGCAGGTAGTGGGGAAGGGAAGGAGATAGGGAAGAGGAAGGTGGGGAAGTACCTGACTATTCAGATCTGGTCACCAAACATGGCTAATGCCGTTTCAAGCAACGTTACAACTCTGAATGGTGGTCTTACACCAGGTCGATACTGAGAGTATCTTCCCCTCTGGAACGTGCCGCAAATATATATATATTATTTTAAATGAATAAATTGTGAAATAACACAAATTAATCAAATAAAATTTATTTGCCACACCGGGATTCGATCCCGCGACCTTCGGTGTGCGAGTTAAGAGCCTTACCGGTGGACTACGACGGCCGTCTGAATTGAATTGGGGTATTTCACAATTTAATCATTCACAATAATATAAGGTATATTTGCAGCCCTAATACTCTAGGTATCGTCCTGGTGTAAGACGACCATACAGAATTGAAACGTTGCTTGAATCGGCTTTAGCCGTATTTTGTGAACGACAAGGTACCCACCTTTCTCTTCCATATCTTGTTGCCCTCCCCACTACCTCCATCCTCACAACGTACCGTAATAGGGGATGCCATAGTCTCACTGGTTCCAGGCGGTTGGTACAGATGGGACTCTTGCGCGGTATGAACAGAAAAAAAATAATTCAAATTTAAATATTATTAATAATCAAATATTGTTTTTAAATGACCCATTATTAAATCTATTCCCCTTTTAAATTTTTAATTGTTCTATATTGCCCCTTGTCTCCTACACATTATTTTCTTTCAAATTTTATTATTGTTTATGTCTATTATTTTTCTCTATTACATTAGTTCTGTCAAAACCCTGAAGAAGTCAGCTTTGCTGTGGAAACATGTCGGTTTTTGTAAATAATTAAGTGGTTAATACAAAGTTATCTATTAATTTGAAGAAAAAAATAACTTAAAATATTTGATGCATTTTACTTTACAAAAATGTACCTAAATATTGGATGCATGTTTCATCGCCTGACGTCTTTCACCCCAGGTGGTTCGCTACGTTTGGTGACTTAGCAGGGGTACCCGGGTTCATGGGATGAGGTTTGTCCGGGTTTTGGCGATGGATGCATCTGCCCACCAGCTGCATGGCCGGCCGGTTTCAGAGAGAATGGTTGAGGGTATAGTTATTTTATGCCTTAGTGTGGGCTCTGTAGGTATACCTCAATTGATGCGGTACTCATCTTTCTAATACTATAAAGAGGAATGGTTTGATTGTTTGTTTCCATTGAATAGGCTCCGAAACATAGGCTGACAGTGCGTAACATATGCTGTATATAATGGTAAGCTCTGGCGTTATGAAATTTGTATAAATGAAAATGTATGTATTTCATATATTTTAGCGGCAGGGAGGAAAGGCAAGGGGAAGGTGGGGTTTGCGGAGAGGGAAGACACGAGGGGGGGGGGAAGGTGGAAGGGAACGGGGATGCACGAGAAAGGACACGCAGGGAGAATCAATTTACTTATTTGAATGGCATAGCAACGCATGCCGGGTACCAACTAGTTAAAAATAAAATACTAGGTCTATTAAGAAATTAAAATCGTAAAGGGATTCAGAAAAAAATATGAAATGTCATTAATCGGATTTAGCAATAAAATCATTCAATTGCCCACCAGCGAGTTAAATGTGAATATTTTATTATCTGCCATAAAAAAATTATCTTTTGCATGCGTTTATCGAACTAATAAACATTAATTTCGCTTATAATTGCACGTATTCATACAAAGTTTATGCGCTCAATAGGTAAGAGCGCCGTACTCGATTGGAGGTTCGAATCCTCCACGAGTAGGGTTGCCATCTTCTAAAATAAAAAAAGCCTGACTCTGCGCTGTATTAGGCCGGACTTTTTGCCCGGACATACGTACTTAATTTTGGACATAACTTTTATACATAATAATAAAAAATCTGTTACACGTTACAGTTGTTTATTAATCACACATTAACCAGTTTAATAACAACAATCATTAGTCAGTCCTTGTCATCATTTGGCATTTATATAGAATATGTCAATAACAAAATAAATAATATAGAGTCTTCTCTCTGTAGACATAACATAATAAACTTTTAAAACAAGTAAATAAAACATAACTCTTTTTCGGGTTAAACAGTTAACTAAAATTTTTCATTAAACAAATATATAATGAAACATATCTATCTTTGTGGACAAAAACGAAAAAAATAAATTAAAATCTCGACTTCTCCAAATTATTAAAAAATTACAAAAATCTACAATTTTGTATATTTGGCCTTTTCACCTACTTTATCCAAAACGTCGTTTTCTTTGGAAATTATTTCATAAATTCTTGACTTGTCATTTTTAAATTACACTATGTGTACATCATCTTAGCAATTGTTTTTGTTTGCAATTTATTGCGTTCCTTGGTCCACTGGGCGTTTATTAAAGATAAAACTCTTTCAACATTGGCGTTATGGCCTGGAAAAGCAAAGTTCTGGCATTGGTCAAAAAGTTGTAACGTGAATTTCTTGGTAGAGCATCAGAATCTCCCTCAAGGTTGTGGGAAGGAAAATACAGTCTTTATCTTCGGGCATTTTTAGATAAATAAATGAAATAATTTAGCAGTACAATATCACCTATATTTTAAAGGTATGGTGTATACATGGGTGCCCTCCAAGGGGTCAAGAATTCCACATTTCCTAAAGAAATAATAAAATAACACATAAGCAAGAGAGCATACCTGTGGACCGTAATTTATCTAAATTATCCTGACTCTAACATTGACTCAAACCACTGTTAATAGGCGGCCAGGAGCACGCGGGGTCTCCATGGACAGGAACCGAGGAAGGCCCGGGCCTTGGGGACTCCTCACCAGGGAACAGGAACCAGGAAAGGCCCCAGAGGATGGGGACTCCTCCTCAGGGAACAGGAACCAGCATCAGGCTCAAAGTCCCGGTTGTGCGTAACGGTGAAATCTCGGTAGACTCGTTTACCGCGCTTTTCATAGATCAGCGCCAGGCCTCCATCCGCCTCCAAATATCGAGTTCCGCGAGGATAACCCTTCTCAAGCCTTGGCCACGTTAATATCATGAACGCAAAACACAGGATTACACCGATTATCCACAATCAAGTTCGAGCGTGAAGGTGGGCACATCGACAATATGGCGACTCCACCATTTAAACCTTTAAAAATCCCGTTTCACTCACGGAAACAACACGGCTCGCGGTTATAAAATAATCCATGATTCTTCTTTAAATGGGTAAACCCGTAAAAGTGATACTATCACATATTTAACAAAAAAACTTAAATAATTCGGCGACTTGTCGAATCACCGTCGGCTCCCTACACGACGAGATTTCAAAAAAGTGGCTCTGGAAATAGATGGCGCTAGTCACTAGCGGTTAAGAACTAATAGTTACGGCGATCATAATAAAACGTGAGCGGCCAGGTGAGTTTAAGATTAACTAGGTCAAGACAATATTTATTTAATCAAAATAAATATTATCGTGACAAAGTTTACTGTCATCAAAATTTTTTTTAGACAGAATGTCTATCGTTTCTGCTAAGTACTCCCAGCTTGGAACTCCAGCTAAAGTCATCCACTTAAAGTGTTTCAATTCGGCACTGAATTCACTTGTCCAAGAATTTAAGCAGTCTTTGGCAATTTTGCACATATTATTCATGTTTTCTTTGAATGCTTCAACGCGATCTAGTGAGCCTCCAATAAATGTCGTAATATTGCAGTTAACTTGATTGGCCAGAAGTTTTGTCGCAGTGTATTTTTTTATATTGTCCATTGTTTGTGAACACTGGTCAATTACTTCGTTGGCTGAAATACCGTTGGCCGTATCTGAAGTTTCCGTACATTTGATTTGACTTTGATATATTGACATAAAAGAGCCACTAACGAGCCGACTAAAGACAAAACCCTCTCGAACCAAGAATAGCCACTGTCACCCACCCCCGCCTCGTCCGTAACACGTTGCACCTTGCGTAGCTTGCGTTGCGTTCATTTTGCAGGCGCTGCGTGCACCGCGTTACACTAACAAAAAGCCTAACATAAGCCGTACAGGCCGGACATATAAATATTTAGCCGGACATGATCTAAAAAAGCCAAACATGACAGATGACAACCCTATCCACGAGCCAACTTTTTTTTATTTTTACTTCGTTTATATTTTTTTCAAACCTTTTTTTAATGAAAAATCGCCTTTGAAGTTTTATTTACACAATTTAACGCACTTTTATTAATTACTGCATTTTTATACATAGTTTTAAGGGCCGTACTTGACGTGCTGACTTACTTTTACCATTACTGACGTTATTTAAAAAAAATGTAAATGAAATTTGGTCTCCGGTGACTTTTTTGGTTTTTTATTTGCAACTAAAAACATTTAAAAAATTGTGTAGGCATTTGATAGTTAGGGGCAGGTGAGGTGTTGGTCGGTTACTCGGATGAGTGATCAGTAACGAAATAAGAAAAAAATGTTAGATATTGAAGAATTAAAAAAAAAACACCGAAAAATTCACCGCAGACCAATCTTTATTTCATTTACAGTTTTTATACCAAATAATGTCACGAACCACTGGTAAGGAAGTCAAGTACGTCCCTTAACAGATGAAATGCCAAACAGTCGAGGTAAAACAGGTCTTCACCAATAAAAACGTTAACAGTCTTTAAAATTGAGGCTGTCACATGTGAAAATGATATAGATTTTCGCAACAGTCACTGCGTTAGTGACACTTATACAGGGTGTTAAGGGACGTACTTGATCTACTTTAACCAGTGATCCCGATATTATTTGGATTAAAAAAATGTAAATAAAATTATGGTCTCCTGAGACATGTTTGATGTTTTGTGTTTTGGTTGGGCGGTTACTCGGTTGAGCAACCAAAGATATGCGGAAAAATTACGAATAAAGTCGTTATAATAAAATTTCGTTTACATTTTTTACTCCAAATAATGTCAGGAATCACTGGTTGAAGCAAGTTATGTTCGTCCCTTAACACCCTGTAGGTATATCCTTAATGGAATCGCAATAGATTTCCTGGATTCGGAGTGTAGCCAAGTAATAACGTAGCTTCCAGGTATTAGAGCATTATTTTCATCAAACAAAACATCTGTTCCATAAACGAAACAGTATTTCTTCATCCTCTCCATATTTCCTACAACAATAGGTACTTTCCACTCCCACATTCCCAAAAGCTGTATGTTGAAAAATGTAATGATTTTTGTTTAGAATCGCTATTCATTTTTTTTTACATTAGCTTCTCACTGGAGGCCCTAAGGAAAATAGTCCCCCAAGGGCATATGTCATCTTTGGGGATGCTGTGTGGAGGGTCTTTTTTAGAGAAAGTAAGGAGAGGAAGTTCTGTGAAGGAAAAATGTATGAGAAGTGTGTAGGAATCTGGGATCAATGTGTCCAGGAGTGACGGACGCTAGAATCTATTTCTCCCACTACGATGCAAGGCGATGGGTCCTATAGGAGAGGTCTAAAGGTCTCCTTCCACCAGTCTCTCCCGATCTGGCCCACCACACAGTCGTTGAGCAAAAGACAAAGCTCATCCCATGAACCCGGGCACCCCTGCAAAAAACGTAGCGAACCACTTATAGAAATAGACGAAATCGAACATTTTTAGAATAAAATATATATATATATATATATACTAAAATTTCACAATCGACACGCCGCAATTCGTCTTGCTTTTTTTATAGTTCAACAAAGTTAAATAAATTAAAACATCGCCATGTACGTAACAATGTTTTCCGGTAGCACATTGTGTTAGAAGTACGGGAATTTTACAAGTTTCATTATCTTACACCTTGGAAATCACTTTGCAAATTTTTTGTTGCACATTCATCAATAATAAAGGTTAGTTAAATAACATTTAGTGTAGAGTAGATACAAAGTTGACTGAACTGTTAAATAAGATGACTTTTATCCCCTCCATTTCCATAATCATTCTCTACTCTACACTCCATTTTTTTAAAAATAATAAGCAAAAGATTCAAAATAGAGAATAGAAAACAGCAATGACATTTTTTGTCACTTTTCTTCGAGTTATTGGAGGAAACTTTTCCGTACTTCTAAACCAAAATCTTTTAACTTTTTTCAAAGCAGGCTAAGCTACTAATTTATTCAGAGGTGGGTGTGTCTTGTCAATAATCCCGCTATCTCTCTCAATCAGTCTCTATCTATTTTTAGTGGTCATTACCTGCCTCTTTGAATTTTTGCTATCAAGAATTTACGATCAATACAGATAATCCTATTGCCGCATAAAAACCATATTAATAGTCGGAATTATAATATTTGTTTCATTGAACCAACAATAAACTCGTATGAAATGCAGAAGCAATTGTATCATAAAAGTATGTGATTAAATTGGTTAAAGTCTGTATTATCCAACGACCCCCCTTTAAAACGGTAATAAATTAATTCACATTGTTCTTGAATTGGCCTCTTTTATGCCTATAATAAAATAAAACATTGAAATTCTCTCAGTTTAAAAAAATAATCTTAATTTGTTAATTCACAATGCAAATAATTTTAGTGTGCTAATATTGTTTTATTAGCTTGTAAAAAAATAATAAAAATGATAAATGCTTCCTGCTGATCTTTCATTCAACAACAAGCACAAAGTTCACATTATATTCTATTTTCTATGGTTCACCCAAAATAATCATCCCGTAGTAACTGTAAGTAAATTCTAGACATGTGTTAATGATGAATGTAAGTAAGTCGTGGTGTTTGAAAGAGAGAGAGTACGAAAATAGTATGCAATATTGTTGTGAATGATGAATACTTGGAGCAGGTGGATGAGTTTGTTTATTTGGGAAGTATGTTTACGAGAGATGGGAATGCTGATAGAGACATTGAAAGAAAGGTGAATGCAGGTGACTCTATTAATGGAGGACTGAACGCCATTGGCACCAACAAAAAACTGTCCAAAGACGCGAAACTAGCCGTCCATAATGGAGTACCGGTACCTACCCCGATGTATGGCAGTGAGGCATGGAACTGGCAGAGGAAGGATGAAAGTAGACTGAATGCTGTAGAAATGAGATCCCTGAGGCGTATGTGTGGTAAAACCATGTATGATCGTGTGAGAAATGTGGAGATCCGCAAATAATGCAAGGCTGGTGTAAGCGTAATGAGTAAGATCAAGAAAAGAACGCTCCGATGGTTTGGGCATGTAGAGCGAATGAACGAGGAAAGGAGTAAAAAGAGAATATATGAAGAAAATGTGAATGGTAGAAGAAGTCAGAGACGCCCGAGAAAGACATGGCACGACCAAGTGAATCAGATTCTTGAATCGGGCCATGTCTAAAGTTAGAATAATAGAAGAGCGTGTATGAGACGATGTATGCATATGAACAAGGCAAGGAGTGTGTGCCAAGACCGAGTTGTTTGGCGGTCCGTCCTCTCTGCCTACCCCTGCGGAAAACGGCTTGATGGTTAGTTAATTAGTTACCTTGATAATTTTGCCCACAAATCTGAACCTTCTAATTTATTTATTTATTTACTACACACCCTAATGAGTTTTTACATTCTTTGTTTATAAGTTAGTGTCACATTTATTTTAAATACTTTAAAACTAAATAATAAAGAAAATATAATATAATGAAAAAAATGTAACAACAAAAGCATATCATCATCATCACTATTGGCTCTACAACCCCTGGTTGGGTCTTGGCCTCCTCAAGAATCTTCCTCCAGTCATCTCGGTTTTGTGCCAGCTCTCTCCAGTTTAGAAGCTCCAAGATAGATATGTCTTTGAGGACGTTGTCGCTCCATCTTAGTCTTGGTCTTCCCAGGCTCCTTCGACCTATTGGTCTTGAGTTCAGCAGGGACTTTGGTGCTTGATGCTCGGTCATTCTCTCCACATGACCCAGCCACCGAAGTCTTCCCAGTTTTATAAATTTCGCGACGTTTAGCTCCTTAAACAAAGTATAGAGCTCATTGTTATAACGTCTGCGTCAAAATCCATTTTCTAGAACCGGTCCGAAGATGCGTCTCAAAATTTTTCTTTCAAAAACGTCCAGTGCTCGCTCATTCCTCTTAGTTAGTACCCAAGTCTCAGCTGCGTACGTAAGTACTGGCCTGATAAGTGCTTTGTACACTAATATCTTCGTGTTTCTGGACAGCAGTCTGGACTTTAATTGGTTCTGTAGGCGGAAATAACAGCGATTTGCGTTCACTATGCGCTTCTGGATCTCTTCTGTGGTATTATTGTCGTTTGTTATCAGCGAGCCTAGGTATGTGAATCTTGGTACCGTTTCGAAATTTTGGTTTCCACATGAGAGAGTTGGGATCTGTTGGGTGCATCCTACGGCCATGTATTTGGTCTTTTGCTGGTTTACTACGAGACCCATATTTTTGGCAGAACTTTCAAGATTTATGAAGGCGTTACGTAAAGCATCTGGAGTTTCTGAGATTATTTTTTATTTTTTTTTTTATTTTAGTTTATTTAGGAAACAAACAGTTAAACATATTTTAATAAGAAAGTAACATATTACATGATTGCATTAACCAGCGAAGTTTCCGCTACAATTTATAATATATAAACATGGATTAAAACATTGAAGAAAACATAAAGTGGTAGAAAAAAAAGAAAAATATATATATATACAACAGAAATGAAAGAAAAAAAACACAAACACAAATTAAAGCATATGGGATATATAAATCATCCAAATATTAACAATTTGTTTTAATTTTTCCTACTATGGATTTAATAAATTGGCCTGAGGACAAATGGAAAATATCAGCGTCGTAAAAGATATCATTGTATTTTGTGCACGTCCTTCGGAGAAATGAATGTTGTGTGTAATTTGTTTTTGAGTGTGGGATGTGGAATAGTTGGTTTGACCTTGTGTTTCTTATTGGACAGTGGAAATTAATGTGTTCTAGAAGATAGTTGTTGTCAACAACGTTGTTAATGATTTTGAATAAAAATTTTTGGTCGGATATATTTCTTCTATCTTCTAAAGTTGATAAATTATGGAATGTTAATGAGTCGTTTAGGTTTTCTGAAGTTCGAAAGGATTTAAAGTCCAGGTGTTTCAATAACTTTTTTTGAATTCTTTCTAACCTTTCAATATTTACTTTGTATTGGGGATTCCATATGACTGATCCGAATTCTAATATTGAGCGAACAAAAGAGACGTACAGTATTTTGATTACATGTGGAGACCTAAATGGTTTGGTCACTCTTATGATGAATCCTAGAAGTTTGTACGCCCTGTCACAGATGGAATTTATATGTGTTCGGAAAGACATTCCGGAGTCCATTATTATTCCTAAGTCCCTCACTTCACAACATCTTTTTATCTCTACGTCATTGATTTTGTACGGGAATATTAGGGGGTTTATGCTTTTGGTGAATGATATTGTGTTACATTTTTCCAGATTAAGGAACAGTTGGTTGTTAGCACAATATATTCCAAGCCTATTGATATCATCTTGCAATTCTAGGCTGTCATTAATATTAGTGATTTTTTTGTAAATCTTAGTGTCATCAGCAAAAATTTGGAATTTGGAATTTTTAAAGCATTTACCTATATCATTGATATATAAAATAAACAAGAGAGGTCCGAGATGTGATCCTTGCGGGATTCCTGAAGGTATACTGTAAAAACGCGAGGAGAAACCCTTAGCTCTAACTGCTTGACTTCTGTTTGTTACATATGATTTGATCCATCTGAGAAGGTCACCATTAATCCCGATTTTTAACAGTTTCTTCAGAAGCAGGTCAATGTTAATTTTATCAAAGGCTTTTGAAAAATCCGTATAGATAGAGTCTACTTGATTTTTACCACCCATAGAATTTAAAATAAAATCTGTGTATTCCAGAAGGTTTGTCTCGACCGACCGTTTTCTGAAAAAGCCGTGTTGATTTTTAGATATGATTGTTTGTACCGCCGGAAAAAGTTGATCAAGAACTATGTTTTCCATGATTTTGCTGACAATTGGGAGTTTGGAGATGGGCCTGTAGTTGGTAATGTTAGTTTTGTCCCCGCTTTTGTGGATTGGTGTAATGAGTGCTTGTTTCCAGACGTTGGGGAAGTTGCCTTCTTCAAATGACATTTTGAATAGCAAGGAGAGAGGATAAGCCAATTGGTCCCGGCATTTTACATAAAATATGGATGGAATTAAATCAGATCCCGCACTTTTATTCGGATCAAGTTTTTTTAAATAATTAAGTACACATGATTGATTGAAGTTAATATTGTGGATATGTAGATTAGAGTTGTCGTCATCATTCTCACAGTTTATAAGATTGAGGCGAGGGTTGGAATTTTCTACAAAAACTGATCTAAAATAATCACTAAAATGGTCGCATATGGATTGTCCATCATTGCAGGAAATATCTCCAAGATACATTTGCTTTGGTAAATCGGAAGAGGATTTCTTTGATTTAACAAGTGACCAGAACTGTTTGCTGCACTTTTTTATTGAATCTTCTGCCGTCATAATGAAGTTTTCATAACATTCTAACGCGATCTTCTTTTGACGATTTCTCAGTACTGAAAATGATTGGCAGTCAGCCAGGTTCTTGTATTTTTTCCATTTCTTGTGATATTTTAATTTCTCTTTTACAATTTTAATAAGTGGTAAAGTGTACCAGGGGGGAAACCTTTCTAAATTACCGTTAATTTTTTTTTCGGGGATATATTTGCGAATAATGTCATTTATGATATTGTAAAAATCTAATACGGCTTTTTCGGTATCCTTACCTTGAAATTTGAGTTTCCAATTTATTTTGGATAATTCATCAGTGATTTGACCGTAATCACCTCAGTGAAACATTTTAACTGTCCTAGATGAGCTGGAGAGAGACGGTACAGTAACAGGTGATAACTCTATGTCTAATGCTCTGTGATGTGAATCTTCAGGCGTCAGAGGTTCGGTACAATGGGTTATACTACATTTTGAAATATTTGTCATGATTAAATCAAGAATTCGTTTGTTTGTATTGGTTATAGAATTGAATTGGTGTAGTTGGGTGAATGAAAGGAAGTCTACCAAGGCACAGCTAGCAGTGTCTTCTGGAAAATTTGGTTCTAATTGGTTTTGCCCTTCGGTTAACTTCCAGTTTAGTTTGGATATATTGTAGTCTCCAGCTAATAAAAACAATCCTTCCGGGTGATTTGCGTGCAGGTCTGATGTGGTGTTGAAGTGATGAGTTAGGTTGTGGATGTAGTTGGTGTTTTGTGGATGATATGTGCAGCAGATATATAAATTTTTGAGTTTATTATTGTTACCAAGTATTGGCACTGATATCCAGATCTCCTCAGTACACGTAGACCAGGGAATTCTCTGAGCCTTCAGAGATTTGGATGTTGCAATTAGTACCCCCCCTCCCTGCTGCTGTCCAGACAAAAAGTAGTTCCGATCCTCTCTAAATACATCATACCTATTGTCAAACAATTCACTGTCCTGGATTGATTTATTTAGCCAAGTTTCACATATAAGATAAATATCGTAATTGTTCAAAAGGACCTGATTTAAGAAGCTATGAGTTTTTGTGCGAAGACCTCGCACATTTTGAAAATATATGTTAAGCATTTTTAAATATTATGTTCGTGAAATTGTTTGGAAAATAGTAATAACTATGCTGTGATTGGGGGCATTTTTGAACATACGATTTTTTTTGTTTTTGTTTATGGTAAATTAAAATGTCTATGGTTTTAAGAGGCTTTTGTTTTGACAGATTGATTGTTATATCTATGGACAGATTACTAATACAATTGCCATTCAAACAATTGATAAAAACATGTTTTAACATTATTTGATAAGAGTTTAAAGGGAATTTGTAATTAACGTATAGTGATGATTCGTATATTACGACTAAGTAGAAATTGAATATTATGTTAAGGTACTGCAAGAGGTTAAATTTGATATAAATAGTAATACGTTTGATATTGTTCTGTAAATTTAGTTTCCTAAAGGGAGGGCCGATGTAGAAGCGTCTTGTGTGGGCATTGCCTTCAATGTTGAAAGTCTGTTAACGTCATCTTGATCCGCAATTAAAATTATGGGTGTTGTATCACTTACACGAATGAAGATTTTCCCATTTTTTATCCAGCAGTAGAGAATTTTTCTGTCCGTTTTTATATCTCTACATTGTTTTAGGAGATGCTGATTTTTGGGGGTTAAATGTTCATTGATGTAAATTCTGCTGGCACCAGGAAGCTGCAATTCTGAGGCAAACATTCCCTTCCTCTTCCTTATTGCAGCTAACAGGTTATCTTTCAGGTGTCGGCGTGTAAATTTTACGATAATGTTCCTCTGTTTTCCATTTGTCACATTTCGGTTTATTCTGGGGGAGATTCTGCTTGCGAAGTCCACTTCCTCTCGGGTGATTTTACATCCAGCTGTAGCACCAATTTTGGAGAGAATGTCATAAATATTTTCGTTTCTATCTTCTGGAACGCCACTTATTATAAGGTTATTTGCACGATTATATTGATCATTGCGCTCTATTTGTCCTTCCAAATGTTTCACTTTCTTCTTAAGCTCCTCAATTTCCTCCTTGAACTCCTTTTTGATAACTTCTACTATGGTATTTTTGAAGTCTGCAAATGATTTTTCTAGAAACTGGATTTTAAATTCATCGAACTTTTTATCTAGAATTTGCAGTAGTTCGGGATTAGGATTATTGGTGGACTTGGAATTTGCACGTGTAGTCATTGTTATATATCGGTTTTTATCACAATATTAATTTTAAAAAGTGGAAGAGCAAAATTTGACAGTAGTTTTAAACAATGTTATTGTTGTATTATTATGTCGATATTATGTCAATATTATGTCGATATCATCAGCGTAAGCCAATAGTTGCACAGAGTTGTCAAATGTCGTTGCTCTTATCTCGATGCCTGAGTCACGAATAACTTTTTCTAA
This sequence comes from Limnephilus rhombicus, assembly GCA_929108145.2. Classification (NCBI taxonomy): domain Eukaryota; kingdom Metazoa; phylum Arthropoda; class Insecta; order Trichoptera; family Limnephilidae; genus Limnephilus; species Limnephilus rhombicus. Next base: position 48,142,507 of record OV815288.1, read on the forward strand.
GGCTATGTTGAATAAGAAGCAGGCCAATCCATCTCCTTGTCTCACCCCGTGGAGCGCTTCAAAGGGCTCGGACAGGTCATTGCCAACCCTGACTCTACACGTTACTGGGGACATTGTTAATTTCACCAGATTGATCAGCTTACGTGGTATTCCAAACTCACTCATTGCATTGTACAATGCATTCCTATTTATGCTATCGTACGCGGCCTTGAAATCTACGAAGAGATGATGCGTTTCGACATTATGTTCTAGCGTCTTTTCCAAGATCTGTCTTAAGGAGAAAATTTGATCAATACATGATTTGCCTGGCCTGAAGCCACATTGGTGGTTGCCAATAATTCATTCTGACATTTGAAGCAATCTTTTTTACAAGATGTTGGACATAATTTTAAAGCCGGTGTTTAATAGCGTTATTCCCCTGTAATTACAACACTCGAGTTGGTCACCCTTTCTTATGTAGTGGACACACAATTCCTAGTCTCCACTCTTCGGGCATCTCTTCTTCTGTCTCACCTGCTGCTTTAAATAATTCAGCCACCAGCTCGTCTGACCCGGGGGATTTGTTGTTTTTCAGCTGTCTTATTGCCTGCTTCACTTCCTCCAGTGAGGGGGGTTCAGCATTGTCAATGTGCAAGTCATCTCCCGTGCTCTCCATCGTGTTGCGCTCCACCTCTGCCGAGTTGTTATTAAGAACTGTATCAAAATGCCTCACCCATCTCCTCAGGATGTCAGGCTTTTCACTCAGTATCACTCCGTTCTCGTCCTTGCATATATTTACAAACAACAAAAGCATCCTTGCATACAACAAAAGCATATATCGAAGATGTCCGAGACGTCGGCTGGGGAAGGAGGTGGCGCAGCACGGCATAACACCCCAAAAAGAAATAACGAAAATGCTTTTGGCCGTGAAAATCTTAAAAATTATCTGTTAATTTGATATTTATCAAGAATCTACCACAAGTAAATTATAAGAATAAGTTAATATATTTTTAATATTTTCTAATCCCATAATCGTCCCTCTTCAAATCACAAGCGTCTACTTCTATAGAAGAGAAATACCATTAAAAAAAAATATATACATAATATAAAATTAAACACATCTGTAAAAATGATAAAAAGTCTCACATAAAAAAAAATTCCATACAAACAAAAATTGCGGAAATTATCCACGACTATTTGTGTCTAGATGTATAAAAGAATTGGAATAAACAATGTTTATACTCGTTATTATTAAGGTGAAATATATCTCCTAGATCAAAATATTTATTTCCGAGATTATGAAGTCTCGGAATTGGGGAATTTTGGTAAGGCCTAGTGTTGTTAAAGTAAAAGGGTAATAAATGTCGGCACAATCTTTTGGGAATATGGATGTTGATTAATTAAAGTAATTTAGGACAGTCAATTTTGTAATGCATTATTTTATGTAATTATATTAAAAGTGTTAAAAGGTACATTTTATCCAGTAGGTAATTATAATCAATATTTTGTACAGGAATATGTAATTTATAGTTTAAAAACCTCAGGAAGTTATGCTGAATCTTTCAAATGCTATCGGAATGAATATTGTAAAATGGAGACCATAACGTAGAATTATACTCTAGTTGGCATCTGACAAGGGTTTTATATAATATGATAAATGTGCCTAAATTATTGAAGTCTTTTGTAGCTCTCAAAACAAATCCAAAGGTTTTGTAAAGGCCTTATTGATAATATATTTTTTTAAATAAATAAATCCTCTGTTTCTTGATGGGTATAGTAATTAAGGATTTGTTTTATGGTCTATATTGTTACAAATTACCCATCTGGTCACCAATATAATGTTGTTATTTCTTACTTTCTGCATATAATATTTTAGTATTTCGGATGTAGTGATTTGTGTGTAAATGCATCACTTAAATTTATGAATGTTAATCTCAATACAGGCTGCTAGTCCTAGTGAGGTTAATATTTTTGTATGTAAAAAAAAAATAAGAACACATGTATGGTGAGAAATTATAAATTATAAATAAAATATACATTATTAATATGGATTTCACTAACGCATAGCCATAGTGGTAGATATTATTATTGTCGTCCTGGTAAAAGCATCATTCACGTTCAAAGTTCACACTATTTTTTATTTTCTATGGTTCATACAAAAGAGCTAGTCCATAATAACTGGTAAATAAAATCTAGATGTGTTTTTAATCTGTGTTTTTTTTCACCTTGATAATTTTGCCCAAAAATCTGAACCTTCTAATAACCAGAGTGGTAGATATTTTATCACCATTCAAAGACCACAAATCAGAGTTCACATATTCCATCTAATATTCCATCTTCTATGGTTCCCGTAGTAACTAGTAAATAAAATCTATTTTTTGTATTTCTTCGACATTAATAACTGTGCTTATATAACAATTTCTAGACATTTTATTTTGAAGAGTTTTAATTTTCAATGTAAATTTGTTTCTTTATATTTTAAATTTTCTGCTACCGGTTTGGACACATCCGTATCATTCACCAGCAAACTTAAAACTCCTCAAAACAAAATAACTAAAATCTAAATGTGTGTTTTGATCTATATTTTTTTCCAATCTTGATAAATTCGTCGTCCTGGTGAAAGTCCACCATTCCGAAACGAATCGTGTTTGGTGAATAGGTTTGAATAGTCAGGTATTCCCAACCTTCCTCTTCCCCATCTCCTTCTCCTCTAAAATAATTTAGCCTCATAATAAACCCCAACAATTGCGGATGTCATAGTTCCGCAAGCTCATTTCAGTCCAAGTCTCGGTGGCGAGACAGTTGGAGCAGTTGGTATATTTGCTCCCGTAGAAACCCGAGTAAATCTGGCTTTGAAAAAACTGGACGTCATGTATGGTTCAATAGTGACCAGCTGCTAACTCTGTACAAATCCCAATAAATGAATTTGGGAGCCACCTCTGGGTTGGAGCTCCAAAATACTTGGTAAACCTACCAACCTGAGGGGGTCCGTCTGATTGACAATCCGTCGTTAATATATTATGATTTCTATCTGTAATGCACAGACAAAATGTATGGCATGCTGAGTTGAGTCTATTCTAGAAGTATTTTAATGGAGCCTGCTCTAAGGAGCGTGCAGCATTGATCCCGGCGCACCGGTGCACGTGCATGAAACTTGACGGAAACGAGCGGAAAACCCATCCTCAGTAAGTTGATATTCGCTTCACGGGTCGTTTCTTCGACTCATTTTTTATGTATGAGGCACGAGCTACCGGGAAACAGGGCTTCTTTGTGATGAGGCACGAGCTACCGGGAAACAGGGCTTCTTTGTGATGAGGCACGAGCTACCGGGAAACAGGGCTTCTTTGTGATGAGGCACGAGCTACCGGGAAACAGGGCTTCTTTGTGATGAGGCACGAGCTACCGGGAAACAGGGCTTCTTTGTGATGAGGCACGAGCTACCGGCAAACAGGGCTTCTTTGTGATGAGGCACGAGCTACCGGGAAACAGGGCTTCTTTGTGATGAGGCACGAGCTACCGGGAAACAGGGCTTCTTTGTGATGAGGCACGAGCTACCGGGAAACAGGGCTTCTTTGTGATGAGGCACGAGCTACCGGGAAACAGGGCTTCTTTGTGATGAGGCACGAGCTACCGGCAAACAGGGCTTCTTTGTGATGAGGCACGAGCTACCGGGAAACAGGGCTTCTTTGTGATGAGGCACGAGCTACCGGGAAACAGGGCTTCTTTGTGATGAGGCACGAGCTACCGGCAAACAGGGCTTCTTTGTGATGAGGCACGAGCTACCGGGAAACAGGGCTTCTTTGTGATGAGGCACGAGCTACCGGCAAACAGGGCTTCTTTGTGATGAGGCACGAGCTACCGGGAAACAGGGCTTCTTTGTGATGAGGCACGAGCTACCGGCAAACAGGGCTTCTTTGTGATGAGGCACGAGCTACCGGCAAACAGGGCTTCTTTGTGATGAGGCACGAGCTACCGGCAAACAGGGCTTCTTTGTGATGAGGCACGAGCTACCGGCAAACAGGGCTTCTTTGTGATGAGGCACGAGCTACCGGCAAACAGGGCTTCTTTGTGATGAGGCACGAGCTACCGGCAAACAGGGCTTCTTTGTGATGAGGCACGAGCTACCGGCAAACAGGGCTTCTTTGTGATGAGGCACGAGCTACCGGCAAACAGGGCTTCTTTGTGATGAGGCACGAGCTACCGGCAAACAGGGCTTCTTTGTGATGAGGCACGAGCTACCGGCAAACAGGGCTTCTTTGTGATGAGGCACGAGCTACCGGCAAACAGGGCTTCTTTGTGATGAGGCACGAGCTACCGGCAAACAGGGCTTCTTTGTGATGAGGCACGAGCTACCGGCAAACAGGGCTTCTTTGTGATGAGGCACGAGCTACCGGCAAACAGGGCTTCTTTGTGATGAGGCACGAGCTACCGGCAAACAGGGCTTCTTTGTGATGAGGCACGAGCTACCGGCAAACAGGGCTTCTTTGTGATGAGGCACGAGCTACCGGCAAACAGGGCTTCTTTGTGATGAGGCACGAGCTACCGGCAAACAGGGCTTCTTTGTGATGAGGCACGAGCTACCGGCAAACAGGGCTTCTTTGTGATGAGGCACGAGCTACCGGCAAACAGGGCTTCTTTGTGATGAGGCACGAGCTACCGGCAAACAGGGCTTCTTTGTGATGAGGCACGAGCTACCGGCAAACAGGGCTTCTTTGTGATGAGGCACGAGCTACCGGCAAACAGGGCTTCTTTGTGATGAGGCACGAGCTACCGGCAAACAGGGCTTCTTTGTGATGAGGCACGAGCTACCGGCAAACAGGGCTTCTTTGTGATGAGGCACGAGCTACCGGCAAACAGGGCTTCTTTGTGATGAGGCACGAGCTACCGGGAAACAGGGCTTCTTTGTGATGAGGCACGAGCTACCGGCAAACAGGGCTTCTTTGTGATGAGGCACGAGCTACCGGCAAACAGGGCTTCTTTGTGATGAGGCACGAGCTACCGGCAAACAGGGCTTCTTTGTGATGAGGCACGAGCTACCGGCAAACAGGGCTTCTTTGTGATGAGGCACGAGCTACCGGCAAACAGGGCTTCTTTGTGATGAGGCACGAGCTACCGGCAAACAGGGCTTCTTTGTGATGAGGCACGAGCTACCGGCAAACAGGGCTTCTTTGTGATGAGGCACGAGCTACCGGCAAACAGGGCTTCTTTGTGATGAGGCACGAGCTACCGGCAAACAGGGCTTCTTTGTGATGAGGCACGAGCTACCGGCAAACAGGGCTTCTTTGTGATGAGGCACGAGCTACCGGGAAACAGGGCTTCTTTGTGATGAGGCACGAGCTACCGGCAAACAGGGCTTCTTTGTGATGAGGCACGAGCTACCGGGAAACAGGGCTTCTTTGTGATGAGGCACGAGATACCGGCAAACAGGGCTTCTTTGTGATGAGGCACGAGCTACCGGCAAACAGGGCTTCTTTGTGATGAGGCACGAGCTACCGGCAAACAGGGCTTCTTTGTGATGAGGCACGAGCTACCGGCAAACAGGGCTTCTTTGTGATGAGGCACGAGCTACCGGCAAACAGGGCTTCTTTGTGATGAGGCACGAGCTACCGGCAAACAGGGCTTCTTTGTGATGAGGCACGAGCTACCGGCAAACAGGGCTTCTTTGTGATGAGGCACGAGCTACCGGCAAACAGGGCTTCTTTGTGATGAGGCACGAGCTACCGGCAAACAGGGCTTCTTTGTGATGAGGCACGAGCTACCGGCAAACAGGGCTTCTTTGTGATGAGGCACGAGCTACCGGCAAACAGGGCTTCTTTGTGATGAGGCACGAGCTACCGGCAAACAGGGCTTCTTTGTGATGAGGCACGAGCTACCGGCAAACAGGGCTTCTTTGTGATGAGGCACGAGCTACCGGCAAACAGGGCTTCTTTGTGATGTGTCATAAAAAAATATTGTTTTAATAAAAATTAATTTTATATTTAAACACGTGATTATTTATCATTAAAGCATTGAAAAGAGGTGTGATTTTTATCAATCACCTTCACGTTCAAAAAGAAAGAAATAATAACATTTTTATCAAGAAAGTAATAAAATAATGTAAATGATACATTCAATAATTTTTTTTTTAAACGTGATTACTGCAACTATTATTTTGTGTGTTCACTTGAATAAAGGCACTTTGTGGCAATTAATCAGGCAAGTTTCCAACTTTTATAACGGCAATGAAACGCGTGGTTTACTCGATTGTTTTGCAATAACGACCTTCAGAGATGTCTTCAAACTCATTTACTATTATTGTGTCAAATTCGTAGAACTCAGATTATTATTATCATTTTAAAGTAAACCAAATGTTGGTGGCAACGTCTTAACTTTGGGAGGAGGATACGGGTACCTTTCTCGACCCATCGTCTTTCACCGTAGTGGGAGGGATGGATTCGTACGCCCGTCTCTCCTGGACACATTGACCCCCAGATTTCTACCCACCCTCATGCATTTCCCAGAAAAGATCCTTCACACCCAACCACAAAGATGATTTTATTTTTTATATATTAACCCCAAACAGAGTTCATCTCTGGAGATACCGTGTGGAGGGTCTTCATAGGGAAAGGAAGGAGAGCAAATTCGGAGAAAAAAAGGCATGAAGGGTGGGTAGGAATCTAGGGATCAGTGTATTCAGGAGTGACGGATGTACAAATACATTCCTCCCGCTGCGGTCCTTTTCACAACGCAGCTGGTTGGCAAGCACATCTGCCGCCAAGACCTGAAACAATGAACACATCTCACCCAATGAACCCGGGCACCCCTACTAAGTCACCAAACGTAGCGAACCACTTGGGGCTACCTATGGCAGAGGTGTTGGGCGCTGAGCGATTTTTGTGTTCTCTGGGCCTTCTGTGTGGAGCTATTGTAAAAAAGTCTCGTATTTGTGACTCTAGATCAGGGGTGCTCAAACTTGAACTGCTGGCGATCTACTTCAATATTATTAGACTGCGATCGATCGACCGAGGGGGGGGAGGGGAGGGGGGGGGGGTAGTGGTGCGTAAAAATCCATTTTTGCGCGCCTTATTTTATCCCGTTTTTTTATATCACGAGTATTCTTCCAATAAAAATCATGTTTATAAATTCTTAACTAAAGCTAAACCAGAATTTTATAACTGCTCTCGAAAATCGAGAATGGTATCCATGTAACAGGATTTTGCATCTCCATCAAACAATGCAGGTTTTAATTAAGATTGCTTCTGCATAAGATTCCCGAAATAATAGTTACACACGGAACAGTCAATTTCTCAGAATTTTGCATCATATGGCATGCAATTAAAATGTAAAGCTTCACTCGGTACGCGATGAATCGTCGACTTGTTTTTAATTTATTGTCACAAAACTGCTTTAAATTAAATCCGTACGCGGTGAATTAAAACTACATTCAGAACATGAAAATGGTTTTCTATGATTCTGGCAGTACATAAATAGTCGGCCAGTATTAACTACTAACTGCACTTCGAATAAGAGACTGAAGATGAATCCACAGCTGGGTTTTTACATTCTGAACACAAAACTGGTTTAAATTAAATCCGTGTGCGGTGAATTAAAACTACACTGAAATTTTGAAATTTTGCCGCCCATTAAAAGTGCCACCCGCGCGGGTGTGTCATCTGCCCTGATGACGGATACTGTAACGCTGTCCGAAACGCTGGCTAAATAAGGAGGTAGCGCAACACGGTATAACACCCCAAAAACATCTAACGAAAATCATATCCAAGGTTTGTTCTTTTTTAAACAAGTTATCAAGTCACTTTTCGTTTTCTTAATTCACTCTGTGGCGGGAAATCTTTTTCATGGTTTTTATGAATGGTTTTATAACTCCTCTCTAAGTTCCCGTGCTTAGGTATTGCAACTGATGCACGGCAAATGAGACAAATGTACTTATTCTTCACCAAACAAAATAAGAATTCATCCTCCCAATCATTATTAAAATGAAACGTTTTACTTCTCTTCACCGCACTCATTTTGTATTATTTATTAATAAACTTCGTACCGCCCAAGTTACAACTCGTACTGACTGACTCATAAATAAATCAAATCACACACTGGAAACTAGATCGATAACTTCGGGTTTTTGAAGGGGGCAATTTTCGAAAATATTTCACCATGAAAATGCAATAATTTCACTTTTTTCTATGGGTACTTGTGACGTCAAACACTACATGAGGATAGAGTAAACAACAAAAAAGGCGCACCATTGACAATATAAGCTACAAATAAATATTAAACAAAAAGGCATGAAAAATGCCTTTTTGTTTAATATTTATTCTATGGATAGAAAGTTATATATCTAATAGATTTCAACAAACCAGAATTAACGAGGCTATTAGCACTTCACTAAAATACACTTTTGGGGTACCACAAGGAAGTACACTTGGGCCCCTTCTCTTTATTATATACATAAACGAACTTTGTAACCAACACATTGGTGGCAAAATTATCACGTTCGCTGACGATACAGTTATTTTGTTTGAAGGAGATGATTGGATAGAAACACACCACCTTGCGAACACAGGTATAAACAGAGTAAAACAGTGGCTGGACAGTAATTTGCTTACACTAAACATACAAAAAACAAAATATCTCACATTTAGTGCTACCCTTGCAGGGCAACCCAAAACACCTCATCACCTCACAATACATAATATTAAGTGTAGCCTTGGAAATAATAACCATACTTGTAAATGCGAAACCCTTGAATGTGTTAAATCTATTAAATATTTAGGTATAATAGTGGATAACCACCTTAAATTGAAACAACAAATTGAAAACACAGCTTATAAAGTGCGCAAGCTTATTTATATATTTATAGCATTGCGGGAAATTATAAAAACTCAAGACATTAAAAAAATATACTACGGGCTCTGTAACTCCGTCATAACCTACGGTTGCATTGGATGGGGTGGAACAGGGTTAACAATATTATACCCGCTACTGAAGGCACAGAAATCCATTCTACGCGTCATTATGAAGAAACCCTTCAGATACTCGAGCGACGCTCTCTTCAAGGAGTTTAATGTGCTTGATGTTCGACAATGTTACATAAAAAAAATAACAATCTGCGTCCACAAAAATATAAGCAAAACGATAACAGTCGATCATAATCATCAAACCAGAAGTAAGAGCAGAAACGACCTTTCCATTCCTACAAGCAATACTGCTGCTTATCAAAAAGTTTTCTCATACCTGGGACCAAAAATATACAACAAAATCCCCTCTCAATTTAAACTGTGTGAATTATCATCCTTCGGTACTAAAATTACAAAATGGTTATTAGACTTAGGTAGGACAGATTCTGAAAAATTATTAAAAAACGTAGTCTGAGTTGATTTCTTCGATTTTGTATTTTGTATTTTCCTAAAAAATATATTTTTTTAATTTTTCTTTCTTACATTTATATATTATATTTTTATTTTATATTTTACATGTATCTATCTGGATTTTATTGTTTATTACTGCTAATTTGTATTTTCCTAAAAAAATACTTTTATTTTTATTTTTATTTCTCTTTCTTACATTTATATGTTATATTTTTGTTTTATTTTATATTTTACATGTACCTACCTGGATTTTATTGTTTATTACTGATGTATACCTAGAATAACACAACTTATATCTGATATTGTACCTAATATCTATGTAACTCCCCCAATATGTACCATTATTGTTAATTATTATTGAATCCATTAATGTGAAATTATGTACACGCAACCTGCCAATTTGACTGTTCTAAAACGGGAAACCTTCCTAGTTGGACAGTCAAAGCTTCCTTTTATATTGTTATATCTTGTATGTAATAAATGTAATAATAAAAAAAAAAAAAAAAAAAAAAATAAATAATGGGCGCAATTATTGAGGCCTAATTGAGGATCAGCTAAAACAAAAACGAGATCGGGTCAAAAAGCACTCGCAATCGCGATCGACCGTTTGAGCACCCCTGCTCTAGATATTGGAGTTAGTTTTTTTTTATGCAGTTTAATTTCACAACAGCCGGAATTTCTCTGAAGAAATTCTTATATAATTTATTTATTTATAAGTACATGTTACATAATTAATACATTTACTTGAGAAGATACATTAGGTCATCATACTAGGCAGCTGCCTGTTTTATTGTGACCAACAAAGGATAGTTATTTTGAAATGAAGTCTAGTAAGTGTAAGCATATTTAAGTAAAATTATAAAAAAACATTAGAAAATTGGTAGAAATGTTTCCAATAACTCACAAATTGCCAAAGTTGCCTCAAAAATAAACACAAATAAATAAGGTAGATGTTATGTATGTACATTGTACATATATATACACATACATACATACATGCACACATACATACACATATATACTTACATAAACATGTATTTATGCATACCCACACATACATGTAAATTCACATATATACACATACACATACATATACATACACATACATACTTACACTTACGTACATACACACATACATGTACACACACGTACAATTAATTACCCATTTCAACGAACCATAAAGTTTTCATGTGAAAGAAATCAGTGCCTAATGAATTATTCATTCCTCATTCTACGCAAGGTATTAGATTTTTCTATCATGAGGATTTTTGCAAATGAAAAGGTAGGGTACATAAGGAAATAATATGAGTGCGCCTTTTTTGAATTAGCGTATCCGTTGCCACCAACATTATGTTGTAAACCACCTGGATTTATCAACCGGACGCGATGTGCAAAATTTTAAACGTGGGAAATAATTGGGAAAAAAATTATGTTGTTCCAAGTGAATACTTCCCAGTCAAGGTTCATTATTTTAGAATTGTTTTTCAGCGAGGTTTCCGGAAAGGGATAATGGAATCTGCTTGTGTTTACTTAATGGAGGGAAAATTTACTCTAGTGTGGCTAATATCCGAGCACGGAGGCTACAACGCCTCTGGGGTAAATTACCCCACTCTCAAGGGAAAATTCGAGTTCTGAGGGGGAAAGTAATATTTTATATTTTCAAACCTTCTATGAATTTTTGATTTTGCTCACGATGCCCACAATTTTAATATTCATGTAGATCCTTTGAAATCAGTGAAAACTAAAATTGGACCACTGTGGCTTCGTAGATATGACAAAAATAAATAACAACTAGCTGACCCGGTCACGCGTTGCTGTGGCCAACGAAACACAACACCATCTACTGGATGCTTACCTAACCTATATAACCAACTGTTGTGTCGATACATTAACGCACACCGCCATCTGTTAGAAACTTATGGAACCTACAAATAATTACAGAGCATACGTCTTTTAATTCGAAATAATAAATATTTAGTTCAATGATCGAGATAAAAACTATCGTATCGCTTAAGTTGGAACAAATTACACAAATTACACACATTAAGCCAAATTTCATCAAAATTGGTTAAGTAGTTTCTGAATTGGAAAAAGTTCGGTTTATGGGCGAAATTCCTAAAAAATAAAACTAGTTATTTTTATACTAATTTGGGGTCGGGGAATCCGAATCTGAAAGAATTGGGCGGCGGCAAGCAATATTAACTGAACTACACGACTTTAAAAAAATTTATACACATACAGGAAAATAGCCATTTTGGAAGTATTTTGACACACGTAGTACAAAGATCATAGAAAAACAAGGAATATACAAAAACATGTGCCGGCAGTGTTACCAGCTCTCAAAAATATTTATCCCTATATCAATAATTTCCGACACGATAATTCCTCACATAACACATTAACCTGATGAATTACGACCATCTCAACGGCCGTATTCTTAAACCAAAAGTATGAAAATTCGTAGTCTTAAAAATCCGTAACCTAACCGAACCTAACGCTAGGTTTGTGTAACATGGTTTGTGCCCCTTTATACCGCCTGCTCGCGTCACGGAAAAAAAACATCCCTGTTTTCAAGTAGTTTAGCGGCTACGCTAGGTTTGTGTAACATGGTTTGTGCCCCTTTATACCGCCTGCTCGCGTCACGGCAAAAAAACATCCCTGTTTTCGAGTAGTTTAACGGCTACGCTAGGTTTGTGTAACATGGTTTGTGCCCCTTTATACCGCCTGCTCGCGTCACGGCAAAAAAACATCCCTGTTTTCAAGTAGTTTAGCAGCTACGCCGGGTTTATGTAACATGGTTTGTGATACAAAAGTGAGTAAAATTTATAATTTATAAAAAATAAGTACTTAAAATATAAACATGTTATTTTACCTTATTAATATTACTGCTTAATGGCAACACTTAATTTTGTGTGGTAAAAACATCTATGTTATCTTGTTTTTCTATGATCTTTGTACTACGTGTGTCAAAATACTTCCGAAATGATTATTTTCATGTGTGTATAGAAAATTTTAAAGTCGTGTAATTCAGTTAATATTGCTTGCCGCCGCCTAATTCTTTCAGATTCGGATTCCCCGGCCCATAGTTAGTATAAAAATAACTAGTTTGATTTTCTAGAAATCAAAATGCTTCCAAAATGGCTATTTTCGTGTATGTGTATAAATTTTTTTAAAGTCGTGTAGTTCAGTTAATATTGCTTGCCGCCGCCTAATTCTTTCAGATTCGGATTCCCCGACCCCAAATTAGTATAAAAATAACTAGTTTTATTTTTTAGGAATTTCGCCCATAAACCGAACTTTACCCTCGGAATTTATCTCGAACAAACATTGTGACGCGAGATTTTTATATAAAGATATGATGTTTGGAAGATAAGTTTTTGTCGGTTGGGTCACACTTCCGCTGAGCGCCTCACTTAAGGTGACAGACTTACGTCTCACACATAGACGACATAGATGTATGTCCATTATGTCTATGTAAGTCTATATATTAGGCACCAGAAGTGGATCTCCGACTTCAAAACCAGATCTACCATAAAGCACAAGAGAACACGGAATCCTCGGCAGAGTTTATTGCTAATAAACAAAGAATGTTTGCACGACTCCACCCGACAAAACAATTGATAGGGTCGAGTATCAATTTAGTGGGCTCAGAAACATTATACAAGTATCTCGATACGATAGTTTATTTTGCAAGTTACACAGAATATCAGTTAATGTTTTTTTACAGTCTCATATGACGCTTCTGAAAAAACTTCTATCCGTCAAAAAAAATGAAAAATCAAACAAAACAATTCAATTCGAATTCTGGTGCGTTTAAAAAAAATGTATTCGTGTAACCACCCACCGTACGAAAGTACCTAGTTCGAGCCGTGACTGATTCCCTTTGCGTTTTTTTAGTGACGGGGTTTTGGGTCACTCTTCATGCTCGTATCAATATATCTACATCAATGTAAATCTATCCCACTTTAATGACACCAATATATTTAATTTCTTCCACATTTTTTTATGATTTCATCATTCACATAAACCTTTGGATCCTCATTTGTATTTTATCTGCGTAAATTAAATTCACGTATTTTATATTTCTGTAGATAAATTATACAAAAAAATACAAATTCGCACGTTAGTACGAGTTAAAACTGTCAGAAAACTAAAGAAGACAAGAGTGGGGAGGCTTCGAAGCACCGCACAAAGAGGATACCGATTATTCTATCTCATTCTCTGGCTAAGTCCTCAAGATGTATGTGTTTGTATCTTTTTAGTGTCGTTATTTCGTTTCATCGAGTTTCAAATCAAAACGGTGCTAAATAGGTTTCATTAAAAAAAATTATATTAATAATGAAATCATAAAAATGTCGAAGTAATTGAATTTTTTGTGAAATTATACACTCAAAGCTGAATTTTTCGAAAAATGCAGATTACACAATTGAAAAATTGCAAAAAATCATTTCTTGGTAGAATCAGAAACAAAGTAAATGCTTAGAACTCCGACGGAAGAAATATTTAATAACTTTCAAGTCTTCAATGTACAGAAACTTTATTCAAAAAATATTTTATTTAAACTGAAAAAAAAAACATATACGTATACTCCACTGCCCAACATAAATACTCAACCAGGGCAGTAAGCAATAACTTCCTGGTTACTCCCAGTTTGAACACATCTTTTGGACAGAGAAATAATAAATTCCATGCTATGAAATTATACAATGCTTTACCAGATCAAATCAAAAATATAAAGGAAATGAATATATTTAAAACAAAAGTAAAAACATGGCTGAGAGATCAAAGTGATAATAAAATTACAAACAACATGAAGACGATATAAAGACAATCCATAATCAAATACAAATATTTTAAAAAACTACAGGCCACCTCAGAACAGGAAATCCTAGTGAGGAGGTCTGTGAAAAAAAAAGAATCTATACTTATACTATACATTGTACATACATGTTCAAACCTTGCTATTGAAACTAATAATAAATAAATGAATAAACATGTCAGGCAATATACATTTCAATTATATCACCACATTTTAATTACAGTTCAAGTATTCTTTTTCTCCGCAATGAAGAGAAAATTTTAAAAATGCATATACAGCAAAATGAAACAATGCGAATAATTCTCAAGCACAACATACATACGGATAAAAGACACGTTAATGGAAGTGAATTCTATGACGGTGAAGCCAACCGTATATTTGAATTAAACTTATTTTTATTCCTAAAATTAACACAGGAATGGTGTCTAAGGAACCGAAAGGAAAAATAAATTACAATCACCAGATATACGAACACGGGACGAGGAACGCAAAGCAAATTAGGTAGCCAGAAAGGGAGAAAGCAAGCACTAAGAAATCATATATATACCAGGCCGTTCAACTTTATAACAAAATCCCGATTGAAATTACTCAGATTGAATATACGAGTATGTTTAAATTTCAAAAAATACAATTGTGCCGTTCGCAAGCGAGCATAGAAGCGAAACCTTCAGAAAACTAAGTAGGCAAGAGTGGGGAGGCTACGGAGCACCGCAGAAAGAGGAGAACGATTATTCTATCTCATTTTCTCCCAGGCTAAGCCCTATAGATGTATGTGTTTGTCTCTTTTTAGGGATGCTTTTTCGTTTCATCGAGTTTCAAATCACAACGGTGTTAAATAAGTTTTCACTTCAAAAGGAATTAAGAAAGCACGTTCACCTCAATTATTGATAATTTGTTAGTTAAATTAAATAAAAAAAATATTAACAATTAAATTAAAAATATTTAAAGTTACATCAAGTTTGCCTAAAATTGTGTTGCTCTGTGAAAACAAAGGAACGACATTTATGTTTATTAAATCAATTTCCTTTTATGATTTATTCCAACAATTTATATTATTTTAGTTATGTAAAAATCCGACGCAATATCGCCAATTTGGGTTTTCTTTTTTATCTTCCACGTCGTATATTATCTGTCAGTTTTGAATTTTACATTCTAACTATGAAGCACTACTTTATCGACAACGCGTAAGTTCAAAACTTGAAGGATTACATTTCCTTTACATACATATAAAAATATATAGGTAAATATATTTTTTTCCAAATTATTAGCACAAACCACAAACAAAATTTAGGTCTTATAAAAGTGTCTAGGAGTAATTCTCTCCATATTTAATTTGATCGAAGTGTAATAATTGAAATTCACGCCTATGTTTTATGTAAAAGGTCTTATAATGTTTTCGAAAACGCCGCTAGACAATTACCGATTGAAGGTTCAAGGAAATATAATATCACATCTAAGTTCATTTTCCTGGAATGAACGTAGGAATACAAATAGGAATAATTTATTAAAATATGACTAACTAACTAACTAACTAACCATCACGCCGTTTCCCCGCAGGGGTAGGCAGAGAGGACGGACCGCCAAACAACTCGGTCTTGGCACACACTCTTTGCCTCACTCACATTCATACATCGTCTCATACATACTCTTCTATTATTCTGACTTTTGACATGGCCCGTCTCAAGTATCTGATTTACTTGATCGTGCCATGTCTTCCTCGGGCGTCCCCGACTCCTTCTACCATTCACATTTGCATCATATATTCTTTTAACACTACTTTCTTCGTTCATTCGCTCTACGTGCCCAAACCATCTGAGGCTCCCTTTCTTAATTTTGCTCATTATACTTACATCAGCCTTACATTCTTTGCGAATATCCACATTTCTAACACGATCATACATGGTTTTACCACACATACGTCTCAAGGATCTCATTTCAACAGCATTCAGTTTACTTTCATCCTTCCTCTGCCAGTTCCCATTAAAATATGAGGCTAATGAATATAGAAATGTCCCTCCGAGCTATTTTTTGCAAAATGCAAAATGGATGCGATTACATCGTTTATAAATAATTATTTTCACAATAACTGGGATATAAAACTTGTAAATTCATTTTGAGTAAGTAGGATGAAAAAGATCATTGACACAACAAACAACCGATAAGGAATTATTACTTTGTAAGTAAGCATAGAACACGCTCAGTAACAAAGAGAGAAACAATATAAAATTGAAAAAACCCGCGGAGATAAAGAAGATTAATAATGAAGGTCAATACCTTCAGCCTTGCAAGGAAGGGAAAGAGATGGAGAAGAATTGGGGTACGTTTTTGTTGAGGGTAGTGCGGAAGGGAAGGAGACGGTGAAGAATTGGGGTATGTTGTGTGGCTGAAGGTAGTGGGGAAGAGAAGGAGACGGAGAATAATTGGGGTATGTTGTGAGGCTGAAGGTAGAGGAGAAGAGAAGAAGATGGAGAAGTATTGGGATGTGTTGTGAGGCTGAAGGTAGTGGAGAAGAGAAGAAGATGGAGAAGTATTGGGATGTGTTGTGAGGCTGACGGTAGTGGAGAAGAGAAGAAGATGGAGAAGTATTGGGATGTGTTGTGAGGCTGACGGTAGTGGAGAAGAGAAGAAGATGGAGAAGTATTGGGATGTGTTGTGAGGCTGACGGTAGTGGAGAAGAGAAGAAGATGGAGAAGTATTGGGATGTGTTGTGAGGCTGACGGTAGTGGAGAAGAGAAGAAGATGGAGAAGTATTGGGATGTGTTGTGAGACTGACGGTAGTGGTGAAGGGATGGAACTGGAGGAGAATTATGGTTTTTGTTAGGCTGAATGTAGTAGGGAAGGAAAGAAGATGAAGAATAATTGTAGTATGTTGTGAGGCTGATGGTAGTGGGGATGAGAAGGAGATAGTCACGTATCTATTCAGATCTGGTAGTTTAATACAGCTAATGCCATTTTAAGCGACGTTTCAGTTCTGAGTGGTATTTTATTCTTAAATGACTAAATTGTGAAATAAAACGAATTAATGAAATTAAATTTACTTGCGCATGCCGGGGATTGAACCCCCGAATTCCAGATACTAGCCATCCGAGAGCCTTACCCGTGATTATTCACGTTCCGGAAGGGAAACTCCACCGCGGAGGTCGTCCCTATTAGATAATTTATAATAACATTGTAAAATTAATATGTACATGAATAAGTTCCTCTCTTTATAACATATAATACATATTATATAAACAAATCATACACATCGACATTTGGTCAACTATTGAATAAATAAACAATAAAAACAGTGAAAACCGTAATAATAAGTGTCCATATTTTTTGTTTCAAGATACAGACTAAATAGAGTGTATCACCTATAAGCCGCTAATCCTGCACAGCTGGCGATCTCTACGGTATGGTTTAGACGGAATTATAAAACTTTTTTTAAAAACTTCGATTTCATAGATGGCACTAATTTCAATTCTTTGGAAAAAAACTCTTTATGCCTTAAAATAATAATATGAACAGTAGGCGGTTGACATACTGAATATGAATAAACAGTTTTGTCCGCCTCAATTCTCAATTATTTCAAGAAACATAAAAGAAACAATATGTTATTGAATGATCAAATTTTTTTTGAAACCTTATTCAAAAACACAATATTTTAATTTATTTTAAAATGCTGTATTTTTACATAACTAGGTTTTGCCCCCGGCTTCGCTCGCACAGTATTAGGGGGTTTCCCAATCCGCCTCCTCCACCTTCCCTATCCACACTCCAAACCTCCCCTCCACCCACCCCTCCTACCCTCTATACTCTATAGTATAGATTAGTATTTTATACACATTTGAATTTTTACTTTTAAGGGAACCTTCCATAGGAACCAAAACAAATAACAAAATGACAGCGCACGTCAAACATTACTTTGCTACGCTTTGCTTTTCGTCCGGACAATAAACGTGTAATAAATAATTTCATAACGCCAGAGCTTACCAATGTATACAGCCAAATAATGTAGCTTTTTATTAGTGAAATTATACTCGCAAATAATGTAGCTTTTTATTAGTGAAAGATGTTTTAAAGTCCATTAATTATTTATTGCGTGAAAGAGTAACAAACATCCATACATCCATATATCCATCACACATCCATACAAATATTCACCTTTATAATATTAAAATAGGATTGTGTGTACACACGCCAACATAAGGACGAATTCAGGCCGAATTTTGGGCGTATATTTTCAAACAAAACTTTGTTTCACAATGATCGGTCAATAGCTAAGTTGGCATGGCGTTTGGGTCCCATCCAGGCGTCCCGTGTTCGATTCCTCGGCTGGTTAAGTCCTCCATCACTATACACGCAACATTTTCCGCTAACTCTGACGGTAGTCGTTATTTGTAACCCGACAATGTCCATCTTAAAATAAATTTTACCCGTTTTTGGGGTATTTTCATCGATTAAGACTTTCCAGGTGTTGGGAATTTCCAAAATTCCCAAAGGGCATTTCCAAAATTACCAGTAGTGTCTCCAATTAGCTTTACCAATCAGGTATTTACTGCCAGCCCCGCCCCCCACCCCCTCCACCATCAATCACCTGCAACCCGGATACTTCGTTCTAGACATAAGAAGTGACTTGCACTCACTTAAGTTTTAGCTTTTGGACCGAACAGACATGCGAAAGCTATCAGTTTGAGACAAAAACTCAAGACATAAGGCCTCTGAAGATGGACAGTGTGATCTGTCCGAAACGTCAGGAGTTAAAAAGTCCTTTTAAGGACCACGTTACGCGGGTAAACCGAGAAAATTGTTCTACATCTTACACCCGTGAAAACCTTAATCATAACGAAATTCATGATATGGCGATATACAATTTCAGACAAGTGTGAGAAAGAAATGGTACTGTAAGAAACCAAATCGTACTAAGTCATTGGCATATTTGTTTAAATTCAAATTCAAGTTCAAGTGTCATATTCTTTACTCTATGCCCGTCAACAAACCAGTCAAATAATTATTTTAAAGCATAGCTTTCATAATGAGGTTTTTTATAAAATATTGATATTAGCACTGTCTATGAACGAGAAGTTAATAAATCTGTGTGGGGAGCAATCGCTCCCGAGAGAACGATAAATTCCATCGGGGTAATTTCGAACTTTAATAACTCTGAAAAAAAATAGACACAGCTCCGCATTAATTTCGGTCTGAATAAGAAAGATGAAAGTTTGGGCTAATGCTACTTCGATATTCGTGTCATTTGCACGCGCCAAGTGAACCGCCGATTTGCAACTCTCCAGATTTTATCTTTATTTATCTTCATTAATTCTAGACTTACAATTTACCATGTCCTATGCCTGTCTCACTAGGAAATCCTGTGTTGAGAGCACACGCTTTAATACATGAGCAGTTTATAATAAAAATACAAATAACACATTTAAATTTCATTATATGTTAGTATTACATATAAAGTAGTAGATAATCATCATCGTAGATACCATTGAAAAAAAACGTACTTATTAGTTAGTTTTGACAATATCTTCGATTTTAGATCTGGCTTGGCTGGTAATCCAAGACTTGGTGTCCGATTTATAATTAAGATACACTGTGTTTTGCCTAATCCCAACTGCTCCCGTCTGGAGCCATTGGGACTATGGCATCCCTATTGGGGTATGTTGTGAGGCTGATGGTAGTGGGGAGGGGAAGGAGATAGGGAAGAGGAAGGTGAGGAAGTACCTGGCTATTCAGATCTGGTCACCAAACACGGCTAAAGCCATTTCAAGCAACGTTTCAATTCTGAATGGTGGTCTAACATCAGGGCGATACTGAGAGTATCTTGTGCAGCAAATATACTATATAATTTTTTTTAAATGAATAATTGTGAAATAACACAAAATAATCAAATAAAATTTATTTGCCACGCCGGGATTCGATCCCGCTACCTTCGAAGTGCCAGTCAAGAACCTTACCACTGGACTACGCCGACCATCAGAGTTGTTGCAAAGTATCTAAAATTTTTCGGCCAAAAGTTGTTTCAGCAAAAGGGGTAAGTGATTTTAACCTTTGGTTCTAGTATCTCGAGCAGTTTGGACATTTTCAAAGGAAGTTCTGTGTTTGAAGAGGCTATGTTATGAAGCTAGTATGTTTTTGGCATAAGTTGCCTAATGTCCAAGATACAGATTCTCCTGAAGATTTCATCCGAAATGCTTGCGATCGGTAGTTTCAATATAATCTTAATAATTCCCTTTTTCACATACATAGAAGCCAACAATGGAGTCCTGGTACCTACCCTGATGTATGGCAGTGAGGCATGGAACTGGCAGAGGAAGGATGAAAGTAAACTGAATGCTGTTGAAATGAGATCCCAGATACGTATGTGTGGTAAAACAATGTATGATCGGGTGAGAAATGTGGATATCCGCAAAGAATGTAAGGCTGATGTAAGCATAGTGAGTAAGATAAAGAAAGGGACCCTCAGATGGTTTGAGCATGTAGAGCGAATGAACGAAGAAAGTAGTGTAAGAAGAACATACAACGCGAATGTGAATGGTAGAAGAAGTCGGGATCAAGGGAATCAGATACTTGAGTCGGGCCATGTTAAAAGTCGGAATAATAGAAGAGAATGTATGAGACGATGTATGAATGTGAGTGAGGCAAAGAGTGTGTGCCAAGACCGAGTTATTTGGCGGTCCGTCCTCTCTGCCTACCCCTGCGGGGAAACGGCGTGGTGGTTAGTTAGTTAGTTTTAGAAGCCAACAACACTAATGCAGCAAGTAACTCACCAATTACTCGCACAATCGCAACTTATGCCCACTACGAAAAATTACTAGGCTTCGACATTTTTCATGATTCCTTGCGAACATACAAAACTAACTTATGAAATTTCTTGGCGTGATATAAATTGTTTTAAAATTACTTACACTTAACTTTTCATTACAATTTAATCAGCCAATTACAATTAGTGAGCATATAATTCTTGCTTTTAAAATGTCTCTTTATCCCCCTCCCCCCCTCTTCGTTTTTACTGTTATTACTCATTCATTCACTAATTAAGTTTTAAAACTCGTTCGTATCTCAGGCGAAACTACCAAATGACATTCGATGGACTTACGTAATAGGTACATATGCCTTATAACTTGTATTATAATGTACTGTGTGCGTCTTAATAAACAAACAAATTAGTTTATGAGCTTCAAAAACCGGAACAATGGCGGCAGCGTTAGCTACCCCCCAGGCTATAATACTGTACTCAAATATAGATGACACAGTGCATATTAAATTGTTTTGAGTAGATTCATTCAAGTGGCGAGTGTCTAAAGAAGTAGATATATTGATTTTTTAAGTTTATTGCTGTAGTGATAATGTTTTTTCCTCTTTAAATTATTGTCGAAGATAATACCTAAGTATTTGATTTTAGTCACCCGTTCTAAGTTAGGGCAATTACATATATTAGCATTTGTCAGGAGGCAAGCATATAGTTTAGTTTAATTTAATGCGATACTTAGGAAGGACTTATGCTAAACTCAATATATTTATTTATTTATTATTTTTTTTTTGATGAGTGATTCAGGCTGATAATTATTGCTTATAATATTTGTTACCCTTTGTGCTATGCATAAAAATCTTGTCTAAACGTTAGTTTATAAATTAAAAATAATAATCAATATATTTAGTTTTTGTTACATTTATTGTTAGTGCGAGATTCTTAAACAGGATCACATTATCCGATCTGAGTGAATCAAAAGTTGTTTCGAAGATTCGGATGGATACATATAGTTATATGATGTTTATAACTCATCCTACGTTTCAAGTAAGTTTCTTAAAAACTCAAAAATATACGAGACATAATTTATAAATGGTGGAAAATTTCCTTATTTTCTTAAAATGTTCCGACATGTGTGGTCAAAGTGAAACC
Source organism: Limnephilus rhombicus (assembly GCA_929108145.2). Classification (NCBI taxonomy): domain Eukaryota; kingdom Metazoa; phylum Arthropoda; class Insecta; order Trichoptera; family Limnephilidae; genus Limnephilus; species Limnephilus rhombicus. The sequence continues at coordinate 48,164,558 of OV815288.1, forward strand.
AGAATTACGAAATTTAGGCACAAAAGCGAAGAGCACAATCTTTCAAAGACAAAGACATGAAAACGCTGAGACCGAACCCAAAACCGAAGCCATCCTTCAGAAATAATTCTTTAACTTGAAATCTAATAAATAGTTTAGACATTCTAAACAACGCAAGGGAAAACTTTAATAGATTTGACATTTCAGAGAGGTATTCAAATTATTTCAAAGCCATAATATTATGTATCCTACTTCTTCAATAGTAAGTTATAAATGAATTTAGGGGGACGGTTACGCAGCCCTTTTCAAACTAAATTTTGAAGTCTTTTATTTTTCTGTTGAACCGTTTAACTTAACCGCTGTCAATCGCCGAGCAGCAATTTCGTCGGAGTGTCCTACACAATTTAGTTTAAGGCGGTGAACTAGTGGACTCCTATATAGATTCATCATTAAGGCAAAACCAATTTTGTGTTCACAATGTAATTTTTTGTTGCAGATTCATCTGCTAACGCATTTCGAATGAAACCGTTCTTGCGTTCCGACTGCAAATAATCGGAGGAAAACCATTTTGATGTTATATGTGCAATATTAATTAAAGCTGGGAACTCAAAATCCAATTTTCTCTAACGGTAAAACCAGTTTTGTGTTCAAAATGCAATGAAAAATTCAAAGTATGGTTTCGTCTGCTTACGCATTTCGTAGAAACCCGTTCTCGTTTTTGAACTGCATTTATAAAATTTTAGTTGCTTTTAGATTAATTCTAGTTTCTTTGCTGCCAGTATTGGAGAAAAGCCAATTTTAATGTACTGAGTGTAGTTTCAATTCCCCGCATACAGATTCACCCTATAATTTAAACCAGTTCTGTGATTAGATGCAACGAAAAAATTCAAGGTGGGGTTTCATTTTTTTAATCATTCGTCGTGCATTTATTAAATTCTAGTTGCGTACTTTGTGCTGCCAGAAATGGAGGAAAGTCATGTTCATGTTTTGATTGTAGTTTTAATTCCCCGCGTACATTCATCCTGTAATTAAAATCAGTTCTGTGTTAAGAATGCAACGAAAACACGTCAGGGGTGATTTCATTTGCAGACGCATTTCTTGTGTTGGATGTGCACTTATAAAATTAGAGTTTCGTAGCTTATGCTGCCAGAATTAGAGGAGAGCCATTTTCATGTTCTGAGTTTAGTTTCAAATCCCCACACGCAAAAAAAAAAATTAATTAATGCATTAAAACTAGTTCTGGGCTCAGAATGCAACGAAAAATTTCATCTGTGGTTTCATCTGCTGATGCATTTTGACTAAAACCATTCTGGTGTTCAAATTGCAGTTTTAAAACTCTGGTTACGCAGCCAGAATTTTAGGAAAATCCATTTGCATGTTCTGAGTGTAGCTGTAATGAAATAATAACAATAGAAACTTTATGTTACAATAATTTGTACAAGTTTAATATTTTACTTGCTTTGAGGCAAAGCGGGAGAGAGAGCGAACACTAGAACCGGAATGGTTTCGTAAAACAAAATGCGTTGTCACGTACCTAGCGGCCAGTGGTGACCGGAGGTACCACCATGAAAAATCTAACAAAAGTTATATTTTATGGCTGTTAGCTGCCTCGCTACATGCCTTCCCCCCAGCTTCTTAAGCGATAACAATAAAAAAATAATTTTATAGCAGTAGGTATTATTAGTTTTTTTTTTTTTTTTGAAACATAAATTTATCGGAAACTATATATACTATTCATAAGTTATAGCTATAATGTGTAACATTGTAATAATAGGTAAAATGTTTCATTTTAAAACTATAGGTATAAGGTGTATCATTGTAATATTGAATCTTCCTAAAAAAGAAAAAAAAACTAATAATACAAAAAAATATTTTTACGGTGTAAAAAATAGTACTTGGACATATACTTCTATTGTTTTGTTATAGAGTTAAGAATACACATGCTGGATATTTTTTTAAAACATACATACTTCAGTGAATGATTGTTTGTAGACGATGCTCATCTCTATCTCTTCTCTACATCTCTATATTTATATTATAAATTAAAGTCCCCCGCGTCGTCTGTGTGTCTGTCTGTTCGCGATAAACTCGAAAACTACTGAACGGATTTTCATGCGGTTTTCACCAATAGATAGAGTGTTTTGTGAGGAAGGTTTGGTTATGTAATTTGTCAACGATTTGTGTAAATTGGTTGAAACATGACGATAATTGTTAGAAGTGTCGGAAAAATCAAGCCGCCTGATAGCTTTCATCGAAAACGCTGCCTAATCCTTTTGGAATGTAACAAAACAATGCATGATGGAATATTCCTCTTTTATAGATCTACAGAAAAGTCCGTGAAGGCATATATCTATCTTTTACGGATAGCTTACTATACCCATTCTATCTTCTAAAAAAATGGTCACGTTCATTGCAGTAATTGAAAAGAATTAATCCTTATTAACTTAAATACGTTAGTTACCCCAAGCATTTCATGCACATTATTATAAACTTTCACACCTTCTCTACATCTCTACTATTATAAATTAAAGTAACCCCACGTCGTCTGTCTGTCTGTTCGCGATAAACTCGAAAACTACTGAACGGATTTTCATGCGGTTTTCATCAATAGATAGAGTGTTTCGCGAGGAAGGTTTGGGTATGTAATTTTTTAAGGATTTGTGTAAATTGGTTGAAACATAACGATAATTGTTGGAAGTGTCGGAAAAAGTCAAGCCGCCTGGTAGCTTTCATTTAAAACGCTGCCTAATCCTTTTGGGATATAACAAAACAATGCATGGTGGTATATTCCTCTTTTATAGATCTACAAAAAAGTCCGTGAAGGCATACATCTATCTTTTACGGAAAGCTTAATATACCCATTCTATCTTCTAAAAAAATGGTCACGTACATTTCGGTTATTGAAAAGTTATTTAGACGGATACAGTATTAATCCTTATTATTATTAACTTTTAAATACGTTAGTTACCCGAAGCATTTCGTGCACATTATTATAATCTTTCACACCATCTCTACGTATTATAAATTAAAGTCCTCCGCGGCATCTGTCTGTCTCTTTGCGATAAACTCAAATATGGCGGTGGTTATAAAGGTTGGATAACCATCCAGTAGATGAAGTTGTGTTTTATTAGCCACAGAAACGCGTGGCCGGGTCAGCTAGTTGTACATAATTTGAATAATTACCATATAGCATAAAATATTGTATTGCAAAGTAATTATAAATAATTAAAGTTTTAAAAATGCTGAACGCATTAAAAGATATTATTATTGATTTATGACCGCTTAATTACCATAAGCGGCCGAAACACAAATACTTATATCTGGTATTCACTGTTTACTGTTTACGTTGCTCGCCGAGGCAAGTATTTAGCACTTCAATAATAATACAAGCATTATACTAGCTGTAGTTATAGATGTTTATTATATGCGCAACACTATTTGCATTTTAACATATCTGAGTAGGTAATAGTTCACTGAGTACATAATTATTATGACGTTTATACAATGTCTGCAAAGGTAAACAAAACAATTCATGATTGATTTAAGGTGTTATATATTAACTTTTTTTTTAAAAGCTGTATTTGTATTACAATATGTACATATTAAATATAGTTCGAAGTATGGAATCTAAGATTAGTATTGTTAATACTAATCTTAGATTCCATTGTGAATTGAGAAATTATTATTATTATTTTTTTAATAATGTTTTATTTTTAATATTTTACATGGTAATTATACATCTAAGGTTTTTTTTACTACCCTTCACATGTGTATGGAAGGGGAGTGTACATTAATGTTATTAGTTAGTACTAACTTTAATAATTCATTGTCCATAAATATATTTGAACTGCAGTATTTATTTTGATTACAGTCATAACAGTGTGTATTTAACAAAAGAAAGAATGTTATCGATAACTAAGGATTTTTACGATTAATTAAGTGACAGTGGTTTTTTTCTTAAAAATATTTTTAAAATGTCTCTTGACAGAGAACAGTATTGGTTTTTTATCATCAATGCTTCTGATTTCTTCTGGTAGTTGATTGAAAAAAGTTCTTTCCTGGTAAGTGTAATGATGCTGTGCAAAAGACGTATTTTGTTTTGGCCATAGAAAAACACATCGAGTTCTGTTTTCATTTAAAAATGGATATTTATTTTTTTCGTTTATAATTTGAATAAATGAATTTTTAATATATAAATCTTTAAATGTGGGTACTTGAAATTCTTCACACAGGCGTTCTGTTGGGTAGTCTAAGGATTTTTTAAAATATAATTTTAATAATTTTTCTTTGTACAATTTCTATTGGAAGAAGGTTTCATTTATACGCGGATCCCCAATTAATAATAGCGTATTGTAAAGTGGATTGAACTAAAGCATAGTAGATTAAATATAGATTTTTATCGACAGAAAATTTCTAATTCTTAAAAATATAAATATTAATTTTCTGATTTTGTTTACTACTTGACACATTTGTTCCTTCCATTTCAGATTTTTTCAATAATTACTGCGAGATATTTTATTTTATTTGTTGTTTTTAATATTGTACAGTTGGATTTGCAATAATGTTGGCTATGAATTTTAGTGTTATTGTGTATGACAATGTTAAAATTTTTGGGAGCGTCGTTTGGATGGATTGCAAATGGAATTACAAATGTCTTTTCACTATTTAGTGTTAGTAAATTAGTGTCGAAAAAATTCTTAAGCGTATTGATATCTTCTGTGGCCTTTAATTCTACATTTTCCCAAGTCTTTTCACTTATTATTAATACTGTATCGTCGGCGTATGATGTAATTTGACCATGTAGATGTTGAAAAAAAAATATCGTTTACACATATGGTAAATAGGATTGGTCCAAGCACTGTACCTTGGGGGATTCCAAAGCTTGAAATCTCTTGATCCACTTAATCGCGTTGCCTTTAATGCCAATATTATTTAACTTTTTTAATAGCATCTCATGGGATATGCTATCGAATGCCTTTCTGAGGTCAACAAATATACCCGCACATTTTTTACCTTTATTTAATGATTCGTAAATGTATGAAGTTACGTTAGCAATGGCATCTTGTGTGCTGAGTGATTTAATAAAACCAAACTGGGAAATTTACCAATTGTTTTTTTACTATTTTTTCAAAGATCTTTCCTATGTTAGAAAATTATTATTATAAATAAATATAACAATATAATAATATTTATATCTTAAATCTTACAAGTCGCTGTAAACGACCGCATGAAACGCTCTCGCTCCCGAAATGTCGGGTCGAAACATGTAGATTATACGAAACGTAACTGACCATGAGAGGAAAAAAGAAAGAAAATTGTGCTCACACCTCTCTCTTTTGCTTCTACAGTTTAATATACGAAACGTAACTCTCTCTTATTCAATCTTCACTAACTTATATCTCCCTCTCAACTACGCTCTCGTCACGCATTCACCAGCTCACTCCCCAAGTCAAGCCTGCGTAAAGAAGTTTTACTTCAAAAATCAATTTATCATTTGCTTGAAAATATTTACGAAAAATGCAGAGTGGACTGCTTCCTAATAGCCCCTCCAGACTCACGGCGAGAAGCCCCGAGAACACCCGAGAAGCGTGAATGTGATGAGTTTCTCACATTCTCTTTCTCGGGCTCGCCTGTTCTCGGATAGCTGTCGGTAAATTTGGCCGCTTCAAAGGATTTCTCGGGCGAGAAGTGAGAAGACTACTACACTCACGTTTTGTCTCAGTGTTGTTTAGTGAGCGGTTGAGAGTAGACGTGCGTCATATTTTAGTTTTTGTTTCGAAAATTTTGTTTCCTTGTGTTAAAAATGTGGAACAATCAACAAGAGTTGCAATTTATCGCACAGAGCCAAACCAGCAGCATTTTGAATATCGTCTGTAATGTCGTCCATACCGGATGGGAAACAGATCACGAGTGAGAAAAATGAGAGTGTGGATAAGTGCTTGTTCTCGCCGTGAGTCTGGAATCGCCTTTATGTTCATCTTTCCAGCTGTAGGTAATTTCTGAATAATTTTGTCTTTCCCAGCTCAGTGAACTCTTGTTGTATTATTTTTTTTCCAAGAATATTAAATGGAAATCACAGCCCACGGAGGGTTGTTTTTGTTCCGAGCGTTCTGGCGGAAAATATGACTGAGGTGTTAAAAAAGCAAGAACAGTCCTTCTGCGCCTCCCGGGCCGGGTTTAATTATAGAGAGCACATGCTCCCTTTTCGGCTGCATGCGAGAGACGGTGAAAAGAGTCGGGGCTGTTTCATTATACATACAATTATCTGTACCAAAGGTGGAGTCTGCGAAAAACGAGATTTAATCGGGAACCTTTTGAGCTTACTCAGTAATCATATTTGTGTTTCTTTGGAGTGAGAAAATTAAAAAAAAAAGTTTAACATTCTAATGTCGAGTCGAAAAATGTAGATAAAGTCAGCTATTTCGGAGTATCTCATTTTGAGGTTAATCGTATAAGAATATCATGGTGGTAAGTAATTATTGATGACCAGCTTGTAGCCATATGAATAAATACGTTTGGTTAAATGCTCTGCTATCTAAGTCATGAATTATTGCACTCGCATGTAATGATTGAGGTGCTTGAATATGGGAAGAATTTAAATTTCAGAAAATTCGAAACCTAGTCACGCCTTCACCCCCACTTCACCTGATGAATGTTCATTAAAAATAATAATTTATTAATTTTTGTATTCATTTATTTATTATTTATTTATAATTATAATTTGGGAGGCGGGAATGGGTACCGCCGCCCCGAGAACCTTTATTGGATAACCAACACCTCTGCCATAGGTCATCCCAAGTGGTTCGCTACGTTTGGTGATTTAGCAGGGGAGCCCGGGTTCATGGGGTGAGGTTTGTTTAGGTCTTGGAGGCGGATAACCAGGACACACTGAACCCCAGATTTCTACCCACCCCTTAAACCCTTTTCCTTCCCAGAATTCTCCTCTCCTTCCTTTCCTTTAAAAAACCCTCCACACAGCATCCCCAAAGATGACATAGGCCCCGAAGGAAATTATTTTCCTTAGGGCCTCCTATGTGGAGCTCATGTAAAAAAAACATTTTATTTATTTATTTATTTATTTATTTATTTATTTATTTATTTATTTATTTATTTATTTATTTATTTATTTATTTATTTATTTATTTATTTATTTATTTATTTATTTATTTATTTATTTATTTATTTATTTATTTATTTATTTATTTATTTATTTATTTATTTATTTATTTATTTATTTATTTATTTATTTACGCCATAGTGGGCTTTTACAAAGATTGATAAATTAATAGTATTTTTTTTTTAATTAAAATTAAAATCATACATTTCATTAAAGTAATTATAAAGACTTCGTTTTATAACTAATACGCAATCTGCACACATGTCTATAATATTCCCAATGAATAATAATACAATATTAAGTTAGAATCTGCATATATTTTGACCTGAGGAATTTAAGATTGTTCCGAAACCGGTTGGCCTTAATATAAAAAATGGTATGGTTTAAATCGGTTCCATGCCAACTCAGAAAGAAACCAACTCAGAAACACCTCAGAAAGGTCATTAAAAGCCATGAAAAAATAATTTTAAAATAGCCAGTAACCCTAACCTAACTTAACTTATTTAACCAATTTTTTATATTGACGGCCTCGTTGGTCGATTGTAAGGCTCTCGACTAGCAATCTGGAAGTCGCGGGTTGAAATCCCGGTGAAAGCAACTAAATATTATTAGTTTGAAATGTTTTATTTCACAATTTAATAATTTAAATAATATAAGGTGTGTATTTGCGGCATTTTCTCTCAGTAACGCCTTTGTTTAAGACGACCATTCAGGATAAAACCTCGCTTGAAAAGGCTTCAGCCGTGTGACCAAATCTGAATAGCTGGAAATCTACCCATCTTCTTTCCTCCCCCACTACCTTCAACATATCCCAATTGGGAAAACCATAGAGTCACTGGCTCCAGGCTCTTAGACGGCCTCCACGGTCAAGGGGTGAGTCTCTTGACTCGCAATCCGAAGTTCGTGGGATCGAATCCCGGCGTGGGAAAATAAATTGTATTTGATTAATTTGTGTTGTTTCACAATTAATTAAGTAAAAATAATATGTTTTAATATATTTGCGGAAGATGCTCTCAGTAAATTTATTTATAGTATAGTGTATTTACATAATACCTTATAGTATATTTGCGGCGTGTTGCAGAGTGGAAGATATTCTAAGTATCGTCCTGGTGTAAGACCACCATTCAGAATTGAAACGTTGCTTGAAATAGTTTCAGCCGTGTTTGGTGACCAGATTTGAATAGCACGGTACTTCCCCACCTTCCTCTTTCTCATCTCTTTCCCCTCCCCACTATCTTCAGCCTCACAACATACCCCATTGGGGATGCCATAGACTCATTGGCTGCAGAAGGGTGCAGCTGGGACTCTTGTGAGGAATCCACATAAAAAAGGCGGTTGGAAGCAGAGGAAAAAAAAATGGTTCTGACCTACCTTAAAATTTTAAATGAAACTAACCAATCCTAACTTAATACAAAATGACAACCATGCCCTAAACATAACCTTTCTTATTTTAATTTATCCTTACCGAAAACAAGTAAAGGTTTAGTCTAGGTTATTCCTTCGGTTCGATTCTCGAAGGATAATTAGTTGAGGCTGGGTTGGGTTGCTTGGAAAGTATTAATTTCACGTGCTTTTATTTGAAGGGCAGTAAGTTTTGATTATTGAAAATTGTTAAATTACAACCGTATTTAAAGCTAACGACGTGGGAATAATAGTTGTGTGTAACTTATAATTAATTTAAAGTGCTTTTCACCAATGGAAACCATAAATAGTAATTTACGAGGCAGTTATTAACACTATTATTAACATTGTAACACCTAATAATTTATGTTTCACGAATGCTACACACTCTCGGTATCGCCCGAAAAGTATTAGCCATAATTTAAGTTAACAGATAGTTTTTTATGAATTCTAACAAAATTGTCATTTTTTCAACTTCTTCTTTGTGTGCCGTATCAGGTCCCCCCGACGTTGGCAATCACTCTTGAAAATGTCTCTCTGTATTGCGCTGCCTGGAATAGCTCCTCCACACTTTTAATGCCGGTCCACTCTCGTATATTTCGCAGCCAAGACATTTGTCTCCTACCAGGTCCTCGGCGAATATTAAATGGAGCAAGTGATACTTTTCCCCTCGAAGTATATGACCCAGATATGAAATTTTCCTGATTTTTATTAATGTAAGCAGTTCTTTATCTGCTCTAGCCCGCCTGAGAATTTCTGTGTTGGTGATCATGTCGGTCCATGGGACCTTGAGCATTCTCCGGTAAAGCTACATTTTAAAAGCCTCTAACCTGTTCATGGTATTTACTTTCAAGGTCCATGTTTCACATCCATACAGCAAGACCGACCACACATAACATTTTAGCATTCTCTGCCTTAGTTTTAAGCTAATATTGTCATTGCAGAAGTGGAATTTCATTTTAATAAACGCAGTTCTTGCTGCTTTAATTCTGCACTTAACCTCTGCATCTGGGTCAAGAGTCTCCGTGAGAATACTGCCGAGGTATCTAAATCTTTCCACCTTTTCGACATTGCAACCATTTAACTGTATCACTGATTTTAGGTTTAATAGGTCTTGGAGGTCATCGATACAGTCAGCTAGTAATAATAATAAATTAATAATAAATTTGGACAACTTATATAGCGTTGTTTTTGCGAAAAATCACCTCAAGAGCACTACAGTATCATCTGCGTATCTAATGTTATTAATGACAACTCCGTTGATCTTAAGACCCTTCTCAGTATTACTTAGGGCTCTTTTAAAGACATAGTTGGAATAGAGATTAAACAAACAATAGTGGCGACAATAAACAATAGCCCTGTCGTACTCCACGCTGAATGGCAATTGCATTAGATCCCTCATTCCCATGTTTTATTTCTGCTGTTTGGAACCGATACAGTTTACCTTGTCAAAAATGCCTTTTCGTAGTCAATAAAACAGGCAAAGACTTTCTTTCTTTGGTCACGACACTTTTGCAATAGTACATCGACAGAAAATAATGCTTCACGCGTCCCAAACGCATTTTTGAAGCCAAACTGAGTGTCATCAACAACTCCGTTGATCTTAAGACCCTTCTCAGTATTACTTAGGGCTCTTTTAAAGACATAGTTGGAATAGAGATTAAACAAACAATAGTGGCGACAATAAACAATAGCCTTGACGTACTCCACGCTGAATGGCCCATTCCCTCATTCCCATGTCTTCTTTCTGCTGTTTGGAACCGATACAGTTTACCCTGTCAAAAATGCCTTTTTGTAGTCAATAAAACAGGCAAAGACTTCCTTTCTTTGGTCACGACACTTTTGCAATAGTACATCGACAGACAATAATGCTTCACGCGTCCCAAACGCATTTCTGAAGCCAAACTGAGTGTCATCCAAGTCCAAGTTTTTTCAACTAGACTTTTCTAAAGTTCGATTCAGATCACAGTTTAGAATCTTATCGTTGTTTGTAATGATTTTAGACATGTTTATTTTAGGCTCCGTAGCAAGCGTTCAAAAAGAAGAAGACGGTTTAAAATTAAGATATGTAAATTTGAGGGAGACCCGACAATTGATCCCCCGACAATTGATCCCTGGAAATGATATTTTAATATATAAAACAAATTCGGATTAGTTACACCATTTATAACTGTAGAACTGCTGGACCGATTTTCATGATCTTTGATTTGTTGAATTTGTCTCCGCCCCGAATAGCAGAATAGCTATTAAAACATCGGTAAAATTAACTTTAAAAAAAATTGAAGAAAATTCTTTTCCTCGTACATTTTGCATGGAACGAATATTCATCTTTTGATAGAGCTGCAGCAATATTGTGATATGTATAATATTGAATAGTGAGTGAATTCCAAAAATTCAAAAACTTCAAATGACAATGTGCTGATTATTTTGCCTTTGTTCCTAAACATATAATGCTGCCCCTCTTTCTTACACACTAAATATCAATAGTCGAAAATGAGACAAGCGGTGAACGTATGTCTGCACCCCTCTAAAGGAAAAATACAATAATTATAATAAATCTCCCTCAAACGTTTTTTTTTACATGAGTTCCACATAGGAGGCCCTGAGGAAAATAATTTCCCTCAGGGCCTATGTCATCTTTGAGGATGCTGTGTGGAGGGTTTTTTAAGGAAAGGAAGGAGAGGAGAGGTCTGGAAAGGAAAAGGGTTTAAGGGGTGGGTAGGAATCTGGGGTTCAGTATGTCCTGGTCATCCGCCTCCAAGACCTAGACAAACTTCACCCCATGAACCCGGGCACCCCTTCTAAATCACCAAACGTAGCGAACCGCTTGGGGTGACCTATGGCAGAGGTGTTGGTTATCCAATAAAGGTTCCCGGGGCGGCGGTAACCATTCCCGCCTCCCAAACGTATAAAGAAAATGAAACGCAATTCCCGTAAGTAAGTGGAAAAGTAAGAAAATCACAAAAAATATAAATCCGTACACAACGCCATCTCTGATAGTGTCAACAACAAAACAAGGACAGTTGTCCATCGATAATTGCTTCATTTTGTAATTTTTAACTTAATAAAAAAACTGAATTTAATTCGGCTAATAAGTTAACACAACAGCTATTGATTCTGAGGCGGTACGAAATTCACCGGGTCAGCTAGTTTATTATAATTTTTTTTTGCATTATTTACCAATTTCAAACGTAAAAGATATTCGACTTCAAAAATACTCTTAATAATAAGTTGGTATGAATACCAAAGGAATTTACATCCAGTGACATTTTTTTGGTACTTATGCGCTGGTAAACACAGTAAATAGAAAAGCTGATTTTTCCTTTAGGAATTTTAATGAAAATATGTTTTATTTTTTTGTTATATGGCGGTACATCCTCTCTGCATATCCCTACGGGGTCACATAGTTATATTTTGTGTAATTAGGTATAACGTATTTTCTCTAAAGCGACTGCACATTGTATGTAAGTACACCGGGAGACCAATTATCGGCGGATCAACTGTCATGGAACCAAATAAGAGTGTTAGAGGAAGCGCGCTTACGTTAAAAAAATATTTTATAAAACTAAATGTCCAAAGATACCTAAGCCGTTAATTTTTTCATACCTATAACATGTTAAATATTTCATTTATCCGTAAAAAATTTATGAAAAATCGTATATACTTGTTCACTGTTCATTCATTAAATAATGAATGAACAGTGAACAAGTATGAATTTTGCGTTTAATTCACCTCAAAATTTAAAATTCACTTCAATCGTTGTACCTATTTGGAGAATATTAAATATTATTATTTCTATAATACGTTTTCTGTAGCCTAGTTGATACTCACAAATTCAAATTTAAAACCAAGCAAGCATATTATAATATGTAACACTTAACTTACCAATGTTTGGTAAGAAAAACGTGGTTCAGTAATTTCGGTTCGCGAAATGTCAACAACAAATAATTCAGAAGAGATGTGCAAGGTTTCTTGATGAAAAGTGAAAAAACTAAGTTATCTTTGTGTTTAACCGAAGTATGCAATTCGCGGGAACTTTTGAAATAATTCCAATAAATATTTCAAAAAAATTCTTTAATTTGGCCACATTTTGCCCAGCAAACGCTCGAGGGTGTTTGCAAAATGGCCAAAATGTGGCTAAAAACGCTCCAGCTTCTAAGTAATTCTCCAAATACGAACTGCATAGCAAACTAAGTTAAATAATATATAGCAGTTGGCTCATTGACTGTTGTCATTATAACAATCGCGACGCCCCAGTGTAATCCATCACCAACGGAATACATGAAGGCGCTGCAAAATAGAGCGATGCCTTTGCACGATGATTTCGCCTCTCACCCTGCAATTCACTTAAAGACCAGAAAATTCTTCTGAAGATATGTGGAAACTAGAGTGACAGAAATGCTCATCTCGTACATAACCCCACTGAGAGACAGCCTTCATTCTCACTGCCTCATTTACTCTGATTCTCCATCAATAGGATAAGGTGCCCACACAGCCGTTGTGCCCACATGATGCACAGATGGGGTCTTAAAGAGTCGGTGATATGTGAATGCATTGCAGTGCAGACCACAGAATACTCGTAGGTGGTCAACGAATGCCCGCTCCATTCATTCCCTAGCGGGAAATGATGATTTCTCCGGGGTGACGTCTAAGGCCCTAACTGGCTTGCAGACCTAGAAGTCCTCCTCTGACCTCCCCTCCTAAATAAAATGTTCTTTGGGTAATATCCACTAAATGCTATCTAGATAGTGTCTGTTTAATTTTGTATCCATTTTATTTTCAATATGCCACATCTATTGACTTTTCTGCAAGTCTAGGATGAATATTTTTATATTTTTATTTTTAACTTTATGAGTACAACCTCAAATTGTAATATTTAATTAACTGAATACGATTTTACTCATTTAGTTCGGGTTTGAATTTTGCAATTATACCTAAAGATAGCAGTCAAGAAAATATGCGTTAAGAAAATGAAAATAATGTTGGTGGTTCTTAGTCGAAGTATGAAACAGTTAAAATTGGCCGAATTTGATATGGACACCTTGGCGCTGTGGTTAGAAAGCCGAAGGTCCTGGGTTCGAGCGTGATCTAGGAGGCATTGGTTCGAGTTCCAGAGGAGCCAATATCTTTTTCTGATTTTTCGGTTTCCAGATTTTCGATTGCTTTTCGCTAATATTGCCCATAAACATATTTAATAAAATATTTTCATTAGTATTTGCGTCAACCCCATTTCAACAGTTGACAAACGCTAACGATAGTGTAGGTAGTAGTGTAGGCGTATTTCAGAAGTTTCGTCAACACCCTGTAAGTATAATATATTCCTTGAAAGCGATAATCTTTTCCACGGTGTCGCAAAACTCGATCTTCCGTATATTTAAATGAATGGATTGTCATGAAATATAATATAAAATAATACTAACTAATCCTGCGAGGGTAGCTACTTTTACTTGTCGCCGAAAATAATTTATACCTGGACCCTTCCAACCCTCAGACGTACCCCGGGGCTCGTGAAAACATTAATTCACCCTTACTCACCCCTTAAACTTCCCACCCCACTGCCACTGCCTTCCACGTATGGACGACGATTGTGAACAGAAATGAACTAACAAAGAATACTATAACAAACAAAAAAGTGCACCATTAGAAATGTTAACAGGTCAAAGATATCATTGACTAATTTTATAGTATATCAATGACTGATTAAACAAATTTTATTGCAGATTGTCGATTTTGATTTTATGATGCAGAAAATCACCAACACCCTTTAAGTGGATTAACCCGCGTCTCCAGCGACAGAATTACCACAAATATTGAACGAAATGAAACATGGTTTTGTTTGGTGACCGATGGAAATCAAAAAACTTTGGGGCCCCGACCCATATTTTTGTTATTGTTCGATTTTTTTAAGATCGCTTGAAATTCAGACTAAAACACCCATTAAATTGCCTTATGATGGACGGAGTGGTGAAAACTCGGTATCGCTCTGGTGAAGTCTGGAAGTGAGTAAATAATGTTAAACAATTTGACCGATACCGTTTATCTTACGAAACGGTTGCAACAGTTTCGCAGAATTTCAATAATTCAGAAGAGATGCAAGTCATCTCTGGAAATTGTGAAACTACTGAACTTTTGTGATTAATTGAAGATTCCAACGCCCGGGAACTTTTGAAATAATTCCAATAAATGTTTTAGGACGGTTGTTTCCAAAAATTTGAAAAATTCATCAGAGTCCTATTAAAGTTCTGTTATTATATCATTAAAAGCCAGTTTCTTGACAAAACTGTAATATCACAGAACTTGAATAGAACCTTCACAGAATATGAAAATTAACTTTAAAAAATCTGATGAATTGTTGAAATTTCATTACAACCCGCCTAAAAATATCTCTTCAAATTGGCCACATGTTGGCCAGCGGACGTTCGCGGGTGCTTGCAAATTGACAAAAATTTGGCTAAAAACTCTCCAGTAGATAATTGACGGTGATTGGTTTTGATTTTAGCCAAAAGAGAATAATCAACATCATTTATATACGTATACATGACGAATTATCAGGATCGTAGCAGGTTTAGACAAAGCAATATAGCAAAGACTCCATCTTGCCCCCCCCCCCCATCTTATCCCGCATGGAGGGTGGGGGGGGGGGGGGGGGGCGACAAGATGGAGTTTTTGCTATATTGCTTTGTCCAAACCTGCTACGATCCTGATAACTCGTCCATATGTGCCCCCACCGCACCCCTTGCCTTTAGTACTGCGACTGCAGATATCCCGTGTTGATTTCGTAAGTGCTGAACGAATTTTGTTTTTTCACCTTCCTGATGTAATATTACGAGTGCACCTCGAGCGTGATATATTGAAGATTATTTGATTGATTAGACTGGTTGCCGTGTATCCGACATCGACTTCTTATTGTCCTTAAAGAAAGAGTTACATATTTATTACAATTTAAAGAAAAAATACGCCTGGGGGCATGGCGGGAAATGCCATCATGCCCTCTCCATCATGCTTTCCCTTCCCTACGATTATTTCAGTTATATATTAATTATTTAAAGTACGAAACTGCCTGCAAGTTGCAAGTAGCAAAAAAACTAAGAGAAGTCAAGCGGTCGAAAAAAACTTCTGCCTGACACAAAAAATACACATTGCATTTATTGTTAGGGGAGGTATTTGGAGTCATTAGGAAGATGGATTGCCTGCCAAATGTGTCAAGAGTGGGTTCACTGTTCCTGTGCAGGTATCAAAGACGAAGACTAGGAGTCAATACTTCTTTCCACAAGTGTGAACCTTAACTTCATCTTGCCCGGTGGTCTTCCCCGTCTTATCCCCCTGGTGGGGCAAGATGGTGAAAATGATCGCTTTATTTAATTACTATTTGTTAAGTTTGCTTTTTTGTGGCAGAAGATCTTCAATAAAGACAATATTTCTTCACTGGCGAATTCCAACTTATTTATTAACTTATAATCATATGTTACAATAATACTATTTTTCCCGACCCGACAAAACACTAAACTGGTCTTCAGACCATAACTAGTTGATTCCAGCTGTTTTCAAGAGATAACAAGCACGTTTTTCTAAAAAACACATTATTTATAACCAAAAAGGAAACTTATACAAACAAAACAAAGAATGATTGACATACCTATGTAAGACTGTGATATACAGAAATCTGTTTTATCAACTATCACTTCAACAGTGCAACTATGTCGTTGTAAGTAAGAAATCTGTACTAAACTAGTTTCGAAATGTTACGCTAGAGGTCAGCAACCTTCGCTTTTTAAACACTCTTTTTGTAGCTTTTTTAAATATCTTTTAGCATTTTATTCTATGGAATATTATAGCTAAATGACCAAAGTTTATTTTCCTAAAATGTAAGACTCCGGTTGTTAAGTGATTTTTATGTCTCTTGTCATGGTGGTATGAGGCGAACCTAGAATATACACCGTTTTGGCTTGTGTATTCCTTTTAAATGATTTTCTTAAAACTAAAATGCCAATCTAGGGTATTTTATTTCAGTACTGTTTGCATTATTTCCTCCCGTTTTCTACATTTCACTTGCCGATATCTGCCTCCCACCTTATCCCCAGCTTTGTAGCCAGACGATGAATAATATAGCAGGTCTTTTCAATTCACACGAACCAATGGTAAAGGATTTTATAATGACGATTAGTGAAGTTGAGTCGGGAACCGTTATCATGTTCCGCATTGTGTCTTTTTTAACGGAATTTATAATTTATCAGGGCTTTAACGAATGTATATGTTACGTCGCAGTATAACAAAAAGTAAAAGTGCACAGTGGCGGTTCGTGGTCTTTTTAACAGGGGCGCAGAAATTCAAGAGAAGATATATCTTATCAAAATTTACTTACTGTTAAATCGTCGAATACAGCGGCACTCATACTTAGTGGTAGGGGTACTATACTACCACATACTAATGTTTTTAAATCACTTGATACTCGACACAATTATTAAATAACGAGAAAAGTTTTAGAGGAATTAAATGGTTTAATGTTTTTCACAGCACTCAATGCACGATGCTAATTATAATATTTTTTCAACAAGATTAATTACGTAGAATATATAATTGATATTTTAAAATATTATAAAGAACATCAATAAAGGTGGCACGAAATAAAATTAGAACTTTTCACTTACACAAAAAATCCATGCGCCGACTTTTTGCTTTTGAAAACACTTCAATTATCAGATATAGAGTCACGTGGGGAAACCGTACGCAGTTTTTACATTGGGATTTTCGTATTAAAACGCTTTAGGTATTTTGCTAATTTCTTTTGTTTATTGATATGATTTTTAATAAAATACGGAATTATCTTTTGGGGAAACTCAGTAAACGCCAAAGATGTTTTTATCATCCAAGAAAGATGTATAAGAAAAATGACAAACTCTGCTAATCGGGATTCATGTAGACCTATATTTAAAAATTTGAAAATTCTTACAGTCACCGACATATATATAATGGAGTTATGCATGTTAGGGCGATCATCTCCAGAAAAGTTTCCACAAAAAAACTACACATAAACACGCTACAAGGTTTACAGAAAATTTGTTAATACCAAAAGCAAACAAAACAATTTTCCAAAAAGGACCCTTTTACATGGCCATTAAAGTATACAACAACCTTCCACATGATATTAAACAAATACAAGATACACTCAGATTTAAGTCATCACTAAAAACATTCCTTCTGAACAGGTCTCATTACACATTAAGTTAACTGTTTTTATATTTATATTTATATAATAAATTAAAACAAATTCACTTTGTATTACACCACTTTTATATGTATATTTCATTTGTGTTCATATCTGCATAACATGTTAGGTTAACTGGAAGAAATAGGATATAGGTACTTATAAGTTATACCTTTTGTACTAAATGTAAATTTTGTACAATAATTTTGATTTTGATTTTGATTTTGATCATTAAGGCATCTCAAACAAACATAAAAACCTTATGCAGTTCATAAATCAAAAAGTTATTTAAAAATATTTAAATGCATGTCGATTACGAACACTTACCCCAAGTGCGGGGTAAGTATTCGCATTCCGTAGAGAAGTGTTCAAATCAGATTAATGGTTATCTTTAATAGAATTATCACTTTGCACCCGTGTAACTAACAATATTTTACCAAAATTATCATAGACTACATCGCTCTGACTCAGTTGGTTACACAATAGCACACATCGGTAAGCAAACATGTCGATAGCAGATGAAAAAATTTAAGAAAAAGCACGAAAAACAGTAATTTACCTATCAATTTTTTTTTTAAATGAGGATTTACTGTACTCATATCCTGCTTCAATGCGACCCAAAACGCTACTGAAACAGGCACGACCACCTCGGAAACATCATTGCGAACACTTACACTCTGCGTACGGTTACCCCACGTTCTAGAGGTTATCAGTAGTTCCATATTTATAATAATCATCGTAAATATAACTGAGGGATTTATTTATTTTATTTACTTATTTATTTATTTAAATACAAACATATTACAATAAATTACAAAATGATGCTTTGTCTGTCCAACTGGGGAGGATTTCCTTTGCAGGGCAGCCAAGTTTACAATTTGGGAAGCGGGAATGGGTACCGCCGCCCCGGGAACCTTTATTGGATAACCAACACCTCTGCCATAGGTCACCCCAAGTGGTTCGCTACGTTTGGTGATTTAGCAGGGGTGCCCGGGTTCATGGGGTGAGGTTTGTCTAGGTCTTGGAGGCGGATGACCAGGACATACTGAACCCCAGATTCCTACCCACCCCTTAAACCCTTTTCCTTCCCAGAACTCTCCTCTGCTTCCTTTCCTTTGAAAAAACCCTCCACACAGCATCCTCAAAGATGACATAGGCCCTGAGGGAAATTATTTTCCTCAGGGCCTCCTGTGTGGAGCTCATGTAAAAAAAAAAAAGTTGCAATTTTAGTTCATAATATTCTAACAAAGGAATGGTTCCGCTCAAGAGATCACAGGAAGAGCTTCTGTCAAGACAACTTTTTAGAACATTAATAATTGCATTCTGAACGAAGGGATGGTTTATATGTCCTTGAAAGAATCGCAAGGATGTAATTTTTTTCAAGGTCATTCTGGAGAATAATTGCGTTCAGAATAAATGAATGGTTTCTTTCGGGAGATCACAAGTAAGAGATTCTTTCCAGGTCATTTTGGAGAACATTTACAATTGCAAAATTAGAATTTACACATTTATAAACCAATACATGACATATGAATTCCAAATGTATTTATGACTATTTAATTGATATAAAGTACTATAATTTTTAGAATTTGCCAAATAATAGAAATTACAAATTTATAAACCAGAAAAAATGAATTATGACATTTGAATTTCCAGTGTATTATTATAGAGAATTTCAAAACTTAAATTTTGAAATGGCTGGTCGTTATTTTACAAGAATCAAAAAACTGAGCAAAAGATTCGTAAGCTTAAATCAAAAAGGGAGATCAAGTTATTAGGGACATAAAAAAATTTAATTAAATAAAAAGTAACTTTCAGATCTTTACTCCTCTTAAGTATAAAAATAGCCTCTGTTATAAATATTTGTTCGTGGGTACATATTATTTTACTCATATAATTTATTTTATCAATACTACAACAATTTATTATATAACGGATATAACGAGTTATCTAAAAAATAATAATAATATGACAACAGAAGTCAAAATCTATTGAGCAAAGGTCAACGGACAATGTTCGGACATCAAACATCACGAATTACGACCCAGGATCAACGCACCACGGTGTGTTAATTTTGCATCGAAAGGCCAAGTTTGATTAGCCTGATTTGTACGGGCAGGGATTATTTTGTATGGAGTATTTGGTGCGGGTTCTAACCGCACAAATAGGAATAATGTATTTTTATGTGGCGCGGATTTTAAAGGCAGAATTTTAATGGGGCGCTATCTATAATGTGTTTTTATTATTATAAAACAAGTTTGTTTTATTTTCTCATCTTCTTAATGGGGGTTCGCCGCACTTTAGAGAAAACCGCCACTGCAAATACATGATCGTGAAAAAAGTAAATCTAATTTTCTGCTCACGCAGTCGGTAAAAGATGTTAAGTGTTTTTGCTTTGCTGAAGTTGGTTTTAATGTTGAGTATTTATATTCTCAGCAATATCGATGAATGCTTGTTGTCGCATAGTAGTTCGCATTGATTGTCGATACCAACCCTAATGTGTATGACAGTGAAGCATGGAACTAGCAAAGGAAGGATGAAAGTCGACTAGTAGACGGCCTCCATGATCGAGGGTAAGGCTCTCCACTAGCAATCTGGAAATCGAGGGTTCAAAACCCGAGGTGCGCAAATAAATTTTATGTAATTTATTTGAGTTATTTCACAATTCATTAAAAAAATTATGTAAAGTTTATTTGCTGCGCGTTCCAGAGTGGATTCTCTCAGTATCGCATTGGTGTAAAACCACCGTTCATTAATGAAACTGATTTGAAATGGCTTTAACCGTGTTTGATGACTAGATCAGAATAGCAAGGTAATTCTCCACCTTTCTCTTCCTCATTTCCTTCCCATTCCCACTACCTACAGCCGCACAACATATCCCAATTGGGGATGCTATAGTATCACTGGCTCTAGACTGGTTGGAAGCATTCTTGTCCGGTATTCACAAATGCCGTAGAAATGAGATCTCTGAGGGGTATGTTTTAAAAAATCTAATACTTGTGTGGTGTTCCGGAAAATAGCAAGGATAAAAGTAAAGGATTATACAGGGTGTCCGGGGGTAAAGTGCTGTAACTTTGGGAGGTGATTCTACATTAATCTACATGATGGTAGGAGTAAAAGAGATTAACAACTTTTTTCCGAAATTCCAACATTTTTTTCCCATACAAAAAGACGTACCTACTAAAAATCCTTAGTGTGAGGTACAATCGTGGCAACATTGCATGCCGCTGTATTTTTATCTTTTTACCACACAACCCCTTAAAGTTGAAATTTCGAAAAAAAGTTATTTATCTTTTTTACTTATAATATCATGTAGAATCACCTCCCGAAGTTAATGCAGTTTACCCCCGGACACCCTGTATATTTTTTTGTAAAAATATGGCTCTTAGTTGTTTTGGACATGTAGAGCAGATGAAAGGAGAAAGGAGTGTATGGAGATACATTATTACACGATGTAAACGTTAGGGGAAGAAGGGAAAGTCCGAGGAAGACTACGATCGAATGAATCAAATACTTGAGGCTAGTTACGTTGAGAGTTGGAATAACAGAAGAGTATGTATTGTATGAGATTGTATGAGACGATGTTTGAGTGCGGATGATACAAGAAGTGTATATTTCTAACTAATTAGGTACCAGTTATAACTATCAAAGTTCTATGAAATAATCCTCCGAAACATCTATCTTAGCTTTATTTTAATCGTATTTATTACTTTAACTTTTCAACTACACAAAAACTCTCTTTTTATAACTTATGAAGGCTATTCCCATCAATATCATATTAAAGACTACTCTAATTATTAGTTTAACTTTGCGAGTATTGTAAGTTAAATATTTTCGATGGGTTAACATAATGAAATCCAATAATTTGCTTTCTATAATTTGAAGCTTTTCCTAAAATTTGAAACTTTTCCTAACGTTTTGCTTGAGAAGAATTAAAAACCGGCACAAAGCACAAAGCACTCTTTTCAGGGTGAATTGCCTAAAACCAAAAAAAAAAAAGAATTAAAATCAAATTATTAATTCCTTTATGAAAATACATAAAATGTATAAGCTTAAGTTTCTTAAAAAATGTATTTCTTCATTAGAAATGTATGAACGCGTACAAGGAAGAACTTTAAAAAATATAATTTTATGGCTAAGCTTATCTGTGACAGTTTACCTTGATCATCGTTTTCTATAAATTAATTAATAATAAACTATCAAATATTTCATTTAAAATTTTCCTAAAATAAATTTTACAAATTACTTTTACGCATAAATTGACCGGTCCTAGACTCCGCTTGCCAAGCGATTTGCCTAGATATATTCGTGATGATATAAGGCAAGCAACGAGTAACACATTTTTGACTTGTTCATTTCTCTGATTTATATTTTATTTTTATTTTATTTTATTTGGAAAACCAACAGTTACATTATTTACTTAGGTGTATTTACATATGTATATGTTATTGAACCAATAATAGGTTTTCACTGGTGTGTATTAATTAGAGAGATTAAAAAGTTATAAAAGTTATAATAGTTATAATAGCTTATTGGGATGGGATGGTGGGCGGGAGGGGAAGGGGACGGATCTAATCTGGGAGTGAATAAGTTATTTGTATAGGAGTATAATAGTTTGTATATGTTTAGAAGTTATTTATTGTTTATTTTTTTTAGAATTTGGGGTGCTGTGTTGAATAAGTCGAATTCATTGTATGAATTGTTAAAAAAGTGTGAAACGCGGTTAATGAATGTGTTTTGTTTAGAGTTAGTATTGCATCGAGGTGTGTTAAGTGTGTGATTTAGTCTAGTTTGTCTGGTGGGCGCTCTTAATTGAATTCTTTCAAGTAATTCCGGGCAATCTATCGCAGAGGTGGCTATCTTTTGCAAGAATGTGACGAGATTTTGAAAAACGTGGCTGACTCCACATAACTTAGATGAGGACGATATCCCCGAAAATCAAGGTATCGTAGAAAACGATTTTGTATTTTCTCAATCCTTTCTATGTATGTTGTGTACCTGGGATTCCAGACTTGAGAGGCGTACTCCAGAGAACTGCGTACATACGCAAAGTACAGCATTTTCATAGTGATTACCTTTTTAAAGTGTTTGCAGATTCTGAGTATGAAGCCAAGTACCTTGGAAGCTTTTGCAACTATGGATTCGATATGTCGGTCAAAAAGTAATTTTGGGTCTAGCACTACTCCCAGATCTTTGGCCTCCATCATTTTTTTAAGTATTGTGCCGTTAAGGGAATAATCAAACGAAATGGGATTTTTGTTTCGGGTAAAGCTGATGACGCCGCATTTTTTAACATTTATTTGAAGGTTGTGTTGTGTGCAGTAGCTATTTAGGCGATTTAAATCTTCTTGTACGCGAGTACAGTCATTGATACTTGTAACAGGAGAGAATATTTTCATGTCGTCTGCGTATAGTAACGTTCTGGAGTGGAGAAAACATTTTCCAATGTCATTAATGTATATATTGAAGAGCAATGGTCCCAATAATGATCCTTGGGGTACTCCTGACGGTACGGTTACCCAATTCGATTTATAGCCACCGACGACTACTGCTTGGCTGCGATTTTTCAAATATGACGAGAGCCATCTGAGGAGATCTCCGTGTACGCCGATTAGTGAAAGTTTAGTCAACAAAACATCATGGATTACTAAATCAAAGGCTTTGCTATAGTCTGTATATATTGCATCTACCTGTACGCGTTGGTCCATATTGTCTTGTAAGATTTCGACAAATGCCGTTAGGTTAGTGGTAGTAGATTTTCCTTTCATAAATCCATGCTGATTGTTGTTAAGTGACGATCTCAAGGCTGTAAACATCTGGTCGTACACAATTTTTTCGAAAACCTTACTGAAAATGCAGAGCTTTGATATGGGCCTATAATTTTCAACGTCAGATTTTTGGCCGTTCTTGAAAATGGGAGTTACAAATGCAGTTTTCCAAGTGTTTGGCACGATTCCCCCATTAAGGGAGCGACTAAAAATTATGAATAACGGTTTAGAAAGGCTGCGCGCACATTTGCTTATGAAGAAAGGGGGAATTTTATCTGGGCCTGCGCTTTTATTGGGATCTAAATTTTCAAGTTGTTTCTGTATGTGATGCTGGTTGATTTCAATATTATGAATGCTAGCAATACAGGGCTCACTGGTGTAGTCTGGCAGGGTCTGGTTAATCCGAGCATTATTATTGTAGACTGAAGTGAAATATTTAGAGAATAAGTTGCAGATATCAGATCCATTCTCAGCTTTTTCGTCTTTGAACATCATGGTATTCGGAACGCCATGAGATTTGGGGTTTGACTTAATGTAATTCCATATTTTTTTTGGGTCGGAGGATATATCATGTTCTATTTTAAGTAAGTATTTATTATGGCATTCCCAGTTAAGTTTTTTGTGACGTGATCTTAGTAGAGAGAAAGTGGCATAGTCAGAAGGGTTTTTATATGTCTTGAACTTTTTAAAGTATTTATATTTTTCTGTTGTTAATTTGATAAGGGCAGACTTATACCATGGCGGGTTTTTCGAATTCCTACATAATTTCATAGGAATATGGGCGTCTATAAGATGATTTAATTGTGAGTAGAATTTATTTAATGCTGCGTTCACGTCACCAAACGAAAGTAGCTCGTGCCAGTTTACCTGGTCGAGAGATGTGTTAATTTGGTCGTAATCACCGCGCTTATAGATGTAAGCCCTTCTAGGCTCTTCCACTAGTGGAGCGGGTTCAGAGAATAAAACTTCCATTATTAAGGAGGTGTGATGAGGGTCTTCTAAAATTAATGGTTCATCACAAGCAGAGACCGGTACCAGGTCATTACATAGAACTAGGTCAAGAAAGTGACCGTTGGTATTTGGAATTCCATTACATTGATACAATCCCGAAAAATGCATGCAGTCAATAAATGATGTACTAACAGGCGATAAGTGATCACTGGGTATAAATGACGTATTATTGAGAGACTTATTCCATGAAATGTCAGTGAGGTTAAAGTCACCTAGGATAATGAATTTGTCTGTGGGGAATTGCAACGTAAGTGCTGAAATTTGTGTGAGGAAGCTTTCCATATTTTCACGATATGTTGGTCCTTTAGGGAGGTAAACACAACATATGTGGAGATTTGTGTGTTTGGATCCCCTGGATTCTAATGTTATCCAGACGTCCTCAGCTTGTGAGTGCCACCCTGGGCGCACGCGAAGTACCAGCTCACGACGAACAGCGACTAAGACACCCCCGTCCAAGCGTTGGCCCGTGCGAGTGTAGTCCCGATCTCGGCGGTGTACATCGTAGCGATCATCAAATAGCTCTTCGTTGCGGATGCCATCAACGAGCCATGATTCAGACAGAGCGATAACATCATATTCGTTGGACCGAACAGCCACCAATAACTTGTCAGTTTTAGTGCGTAACCCTCTCACATTTTGGTAATAGATATTTAATGACATTGGTTAAACCGTGCGAATCTATGATTAAGTGCGGAATTGAAGTGAATTTGAGTCGATGTTCGAATTTTATTATTGACGGATTTATGTTTATTTTTATGAAATTCCCAAAGAATTTTACAAAAAATGCTAGAAAATTGTACAAAAGCTAAAAAGAGTGTTAGAATGAATGGAACTAAGAAATGTATTAGAGTGAATAGATCCATAGGGTAGGCGTGGGGGATAAGGGAGGGAAGGGTACATTCTAAGTGAGATGAAAATATAAAAATAATTAAAATGAAATTAGTATAAAGAAATGTAGTAATTTTAAAAGGCCTTATCTGGAGGCTTGGCTCAGCTGAGAACTTTCTGCATCTACTCTGTTGGGTCCTGTGGCTGGAGGCTCGCGGTCCATTTTCTTCAAATCTGCTTCCTTTGAGATAATGATGGCTGCTGACGTCGTATTTCGACGAGCGTAAATTAGGCAGTTTTTTGTCCAGACGAATCTATAACCTTTTTCTTTGGCGAGAAGCCTTGCGCGGTAGAATAGATGTTTATTCATGCTCGTGAGATGGTCACCTATGTAGACATTTTGCGGGGATCCCGTAAATCCTAGTTCCGTTGACGTGATCCCTTTGCGGTCTTTTACCGCCTGCAAAAGTTGGTTTTTTAAGCTTCGGCTGGTTAATTTTACAATCACAGATTTTAGTGGCTTAGTCTTCCCAGTCTCGCCGCCTCTGGGAGCAACTCTCGTTATGAACTCCACGTCCCTTTCACCTAGACTCATATTGCTCAGACTGGCGATTTTTGAAATGAGGGTTATTAAATTTTCACCTTTTTTTTCAGGGATACCCCTTATTTCGAGGTTTTGAAGTCTTGCCCATTGGTCTTTTTTATTTGTTTCTTCAATTATGTTGCGTACTTCCGTTCTCAGGTTTATTACTTCTGCTTCCAAGTTTTCCACTTTTGTAAGGCGTTTTTCAAAATATAGGAAAGCCTTTTTTATATTTTATTTAAAGAATAGTTAATACATATCAACAAACAAGTCCTGCTAAGACAATTGAATTGGCTTGTCAACAGGTGCTTATAGTTCAGTTACATACACATTTTAAAAGTTATAGATAATTTACATCTTGTATCTACAGATTCAACATTTTTTCATACATATCAATATGTTATTTTTCACCATATATTTAACCTTATTCATAGAATTAAATTGCTTTATAGTGTCAGGTAATAAATTAAATATCTTACGTATGTTGTATTCAAACGTTCTCTGTCCGTACTTATTATTAATTTTAATCTAGTGCTGTATTTATGTTCTAATTTCTCTTTATGCTGCGGGGTAAATATATGCTGAATTATAATTTTGTGCCATAGTATTGCCTTAACAGGTATAATTTTGGCACCCTGAAACAGCAGCGGTGTATTATTTGTCTGATTGAAAATATTAGGGAGGACTAATAATTTTACAATTGCGTTTTGTACATCTTGGACTTGTTTCAGATCGGTTACAGTAGTATTTCCCCATATTGTTAATCTATACCTTTTATAAGTTCTGCCAGTGACATATAAATTATTTTAAATATTTCAAATGATAGGAAAAAAATTAATGTGTACCTTCTACCAGCAATTGCTCTGAGTTTTTACAGGTTTTTTTAAATAATGTTTGTCCCATTTAAAAAAAAACAATCTACTGTAACACCAAGATACACATCTTCCGTTACTAATTCTAAGCTTTCATATTTACAATTAGTTGGAATATTTTTATGGATGAAATTAAAATAATGAGAAATAATATTAGGATTAAATTGAAATTTGGCATTATATGATCTTATATGCATTACTTTGGTTTTTTAGCATTTATTAATAGTCCTGCATCATTCACAAAGTTGATTAAAGTCAATTTGCATGCGTTCAATTGCAATTTTTAGAACTTTCTGTGATATGACCAATGCGGTATCATCTGTAAATACAAAATGTTTAACAAAAGAGAAAAGTTTTTTCATTATAGTTACATAAATTATATACAGTGTAGGTCTCAATATGGAACCTTGTGGAACTCCTGCATTTGGTATTGATAAGAAACACCTATACTTTAACCAGAGATCAAAAATACTAGAACAAAAAATAAAAACATTTTACAATGTGTGAAATTCCTAGAATCATATATGTGACGGTCGCATATATGAGACTTGGTGAAGATCACGTATTTAATACAGCAGCGTCCAACGGGTTAATTTACGGTTGATTCTAAATTTCCAATAGCGAATCTTGTAATAACAAACAATATTCGAAGGATCAATTTAGATTTAATTAACGAGAAACGGTTCGAGAAGGCTCTTAAGAGCGTTTAACCAGCCAGCGGCCGAAAATCCACATTTCGTCGAAAGTTGTTCTTACGATCGTGCAGGGCGGTTACAATGTGAAAGATTAATTATTCTCCGTACCAGCTTTTTAAAATTATAACTCAAAATCGATTTTATTTCATTCCAAATTTGCTTTAATTTATACCTATATCCAAAAATGCTGAAAGGCGTGATGATAAAACTATTAAAATAATGTCCTTTTTGTAATTATTTTTTGATTACTAAGTATTTATCATTTTTCAATAATGTCAAAGTTAAATAAGAATGTTAAAAAAATCTGAAATATATTAGTTTGTAAGTGCGCAAATAAATACACAAAAGGACCAATTTTCGTCAAGAAACACACGTACATATATATTTTTTAATGATTTTATTTAAACTAAAATTAAAATCCTAAAATACCAGATAATGTTTGGCCACTACAACACGGCCATGTGCCTAGTGTGGTGGCCAAAAAATTATCCATTTACTGTAATGTATAAACTTTACTGAATAAAGAACATTAAAAAAAAATGTATTGATTTATTTTATTGCATGATTATATGATTTGAAATGGGTGTGGTATAATACAAATTTTTATTTTTTTTTAATTTAACAAATCTGCCAACGACCTATGGTATAACCTTATTTTACTAAAAATAAACATTTTTTCTCAACATGCGAATGCTAGATAAAAGACCAAACTTTCGAAATCCATTTATAATTTTTAGTGGAAAAGAGCCAATACGTCTAAAATCTGATTTAAAAATGATATATTTCTGGTTTTCTCTGGTAATACCCTCTTAACATGTAAACATTTATTGAGTACTGGTGGTCTGACGGCTTTAGTTTACACTACGAAAGCCTTAATATTGGTATTATACCCTATGCCTACCCCTGGGGGATTGGTTTCAAAGTGGGGAATTAAGTTTTCCGACGTTTAGCCTAAAAGGGTTGAATTAACCACCTTTGTTCGATGTTGTGAAAATTTATTGATACGATCTGTTGAAATGGAATCAAAACAATTGGTAAAGATAGGAATACAATTCTATTCTTTTTTTCGAATGTTTATTGTTGAGATAAATAGAGTGTTTAGAACAGCATTTCTTCATTCTCCCTTTTAACACAGTGGCCGAGTGGTACAAAGTGTCAGGTTCTCACACAGCAGTCGTGGGTTTAATCCCCCATATGAGGTAAGTCATACGTCATTGCACAAGCTACATTTTCTGCTTATATTCATGGAATTAGGAGGAATTCAAATAATGTCAGTTTATTGGTCACGTCCCGGTTGCGTATTTCCAAAACCTATACCGATTCAGTCATTTTAAAAATATACCTCTATATTGGTTATTTTTTATCACATTGCAAAAACAAAAATTGTTAATAATTTTGTTTCTAAATATTTAAATTTTGATATTGAAAATGAAAAGCGACTGAACCGGTATAGGTTTTGGAAATACGCGTCCAGGTTAGACGAGAGGTCTGGGTTCGTGTCCCAGTTGCGACCATTGTCTTTTTCCTGTTCTTCTGTGTCTTGTTCTCTTTCATATTTTCTTTTAGATTAGTATTGTTTTCTTCTTCTTCAAAGTTTATTGGTATTTATTAGTTCTTGTGTCTCACAAACGTTCTTTCAAAGTTAACAAATTGATGTTTTACACATTATTTATTTATATATTAACGCCCCTTAATGGGGCTTTTACACATGATTATTCTTCTTCTTCTTGTGCCCTGTCCGTTCAACGGACGTTAGCTATCATGTTGGCTATGCGGACTTTGTTTACTGCGGCCCGGAACAGCTCTCTAGTAGACTGACCAAACCACTGTCTCAGGATTTTCAGCCATGAAGTTCTCCTTCTTCCAGGGCCCCGTCTTCCGGCAATCTTTCCCTGCATTATAAGATGCAAGATTTCATACTTCTCTGGATGTCTCATCACATGTCAAAGATATTGAAGTTTTCGGATTTTTATAATTTTAATAACCTATTTTTATTTATTCATTCGAACCATAAGATCTTCATTCGTAACTCTGTCCATCCATCTTATTTTAAGAATTCTTTTGTAGATCCACATCTCGAATGCCTCAAGTCACCTAATTAGTTTTTCAATAAGCGTCCATGCTTCCATTCCATAAAATAATATCGAAAACACGTAGCATCTGACCATTCACATTCGTAATCCAAGGTTGAGATCATGACTGCAGAACATCCTTTTTATGCAGATAAAGGTTGCACGAGCTTGATTACAAAATATAATTCAGTATTTATTTTACATAACTGAATTGCCTCAATATCAAGATTTTGTATTTGTTAGCGATGAATTGAAGATGTCCACTGAATAGGAATTCATAATTTGGAGGTTAGTCCTTGAATTTCTGCTCTGAAGTTTATCTCGACTTCTATCATCACGCTGTGAAATCCGATTAATCCGTTGCATCGTTTAGAATTTTATATTAAAAATCCCAAATCAGTGAAAATCCTTCTATTTGACAATTTAAGCAAATTCACATCATTTAAAAGTGTTGAATTTCAATAAAATTGCTGAATTTTAAAATACCCATTTTCATCAAAATGAAGAAAACTTAAAAAATTATTTTGCGTTCTTTAAATAGCTCGGAAATTATATAATTACTAATTTTTGCCCCCGGATTTGCTCACATTGTGTGAGGGGGTCCCTGTCCGTTTCCTTCACCTTCCTTATCCACTACCCCCCTCCCCCCCACCCCCTCTCCGCCCTTCACCACCCCGTCCATACCCGTTGCATTCATTTTTCAAATAGCTCGCGTGCCACCTATTAAAGCGTAACATGATCTCTATAGTAACCCAAATAAATAACAAAATGACAGCGCACGTAAAATAATTAATTATAGTTACCAAGCAACGCTTTGCTTTTTGTCTGGACAATGAGCGTATAATAAATAATTTCGTAACGCCAGAACTTATTCATAACGCCAGAGCGTACCAATATATATAGCTTATATTACTCGCAAATAATGTAGCTTTCTATCAGTGAAAGAATTTTTAAAGTACATTAATTATTTTTTGCGTGAAAGAGATCAAACGTACATACATCCGTACAAACATTCGCCTTTATAATATAACGTATATTTAAAAAAAAAAAATTTACATGAGCTCCACACAGGAGGCGCTGAGGAAAATAATTTTCCTCAGGGCCTCTGTCATCTTTGGGGATGCTGTGTGGAGGGTTTTTTAAGGAAAAGGAAGGAGAGAAGAGTTCTGGGAAGGAAAAGGTTTTAAGGGGTGGGTGGGAATCTGGGGTTCAGTGTGTCTTGGTCATCCGCCTCCAAGATCTAGACAAACCTCACCCCATGAACCCGGGCACCCCTGCTAAATCACCAAAAGTAGCGAACCACTTGGGGTGACCTATGGCAGAGGTGTTGGTTATCCAATAAAGGTTCCCGGGGCGGCGGTACCCATTCACGCCTCCCAAATTGAAAATATATATAATAAATATAATAGAATCATTTCGTTATTTGTTTTTGGGGTTTTATGCCGTGTTGCGCTACCTCCTTCTTTAGCCAACGTTTCGGACAGCGTTGCCGTGTCCATAATCAGTGCAGATCCAGCAGATCCGGTAGATGTGTCTCACACAAAAACAAATAACAAAAATACATTTGGCTGTGAAAATCTTAAAATGTATCATAATAGGATAATGGTTATGATAATAGGATAATGAGAATTGTTTTTAATAATAACGACTTGTGAGAATAACAAAATATAATAATTTAATACACTTAAAATTTTGGAAAATTCTAATCAGCCTTGTTATATATCCTAATATTTGTAAGGTCTTATTAGAGATTTAAGTAATGTGATTAACAAATGAAAGATTTAATTGAAAAGTAATGCCAAAGTCTTCAATTTGTGTTTCTTCGAGTGCTTTGTCAACAATTTTATAAATAAAGATCGCTGGAGTCTTTATTTGAGAAAATCTAACTATTTATCATTTTAAAATAATTAAGTAAAGCCTTATTTAATTGCACCAAAATATTAAACCGAAATGAACTATAATTATTATTACCAATCGATCAGTCGAAGAATATTCTTCTTTTTTTGTGACAATTATTGTAAGAAAGAAAAAAGCTATTATACATTCTACTCATCCCATAATCGTTTTCTTATTTATGTTTGAAGCGCTAAAAGAAATCCCCGAAGTGATTTTGAAGCGTATTCAGCATGAAATAAATTTGGTTCGAGCTTTGAGCAATTATTTTCACACAAGACTGCCTCAAACGATTAACAATTCCAAGTGTATGACAAGGCGATATTGCGTAATTAAGACTTTCAGATTTGAAACGTTTATCAAAGGATCTGGGTATGTAATTGTTTAAACGTCTGTAGACTGTATGCATATTAAAATGTTCAAACCGTTATTTGTCTTCATTAAAGTATAAATGAAATGTTCATCTAAATCAGTGATTCCCAGAGTGGTCCAGGTGGACCCCAGGGGTACACGGGAGACTCGACGGGGATCTACGTTAGCGTGTTAAAATGAGGGTCCACAAGTTGTAAGTGGGGGTCCACGAAAATTTATCTGGTTTCGAAAAAATGTTGGCTTGGCTTTACTTATCAATGTAGGCAGTTAATACTACTAAAAAACTAGTCTTTAGTTTACAATTTGGGTAGCGGGTATGGGTACTGCCGCCCCAGGATCTATTTATTGGATAACCAACACTTCTGCCATAGGTCACCCCAAGTTGTTTGGTACTTTTGGTGATTTAGCAGGGGTGCCCGGGTTGATGAGGTGAGGTTTGTCCGGGTCTTGGCGGCGGATGCGTCTGCCCACCAGCTGCATGGCAGGCCGGATCGGGATAGAATGGTTGAGGGAGTCCTTTTGACTTATCCAGAGGAACTCTCTTGGAACATCGCCTTGCACCGCAGTGGGAGGGAGGGATTCATACGTACGTCCCTCCTGGACAAACTGACCCCCAGATTTATACCCGCCTCTAGTACCCTTTTCCTTCCCAGAACTTCCTCTCCTTCCTTTCCTAAAAAGATCCTCCACGCAGCATCCCCAAAGATGAGATAGGCCCTGAGAGGAATTATTTTCCTCAGAGCCTCCTGTGTGGAAGTAATGTAAAATAATATAAAGAAGTAAAAAATTGCAAGTTGACAGGCTGTATTTCGGTGAAAAATTTTATTAAGTCTCTAATCATATTATTTTAATAAATAGAACACAATAAAATATACTATTATTCTTTTCCTTTTACCACTGCGAATTTAGGGCTGGAACTCAGCCGCGACGCAAATTTCCATCGTTAGATCTAATCTTCACATTGTTTGAAGAGTTTTGGGAATACGGTAGAAATGTAGCACTAGGGGGTCCAGTAAAATTTTGAAAGTGATCTACGAGAAAAAAATTTGGGAACCTCTGATCTAAATAGAAACGTCTTCACATAAATGATTATTTCTATATTACCAACTATAATTTGAACCCATTTTGTGACTGTCGCAGTTGTGTTTGGCAGTAGGCGGTCACCTCAGAGTACATTAAATAAACCTTTGACTTTGTGCAGAAACGGGCGTTCTGTTCGATAGTTCCCCTTTGTTAACAGATGTATCGTAGGATTTGGGGCTTAGACGTCAGGTGGGAATGGTGTCCTTATTTCAAAGGAAGATGCTCCGATGAACTAAAGTAGTCATTGATCCTTTCGGCATCGGTTTATAGTGGGGAGATTACGTCAAACGCGCGCCAGAATTTTGTGCACCGCTGACATTTTCCGCTTGAGAACTAGTTGTTTCTACGACTCGAATGTGAAATGATTTGTCGTCCTCTGTGTTTCATACTTCCGACAGCTTTCGTGAAGACCTTTTTTTACTCAAAATAACTCTCCCTGCAGCATGCCAATGAAACTTATTTTTTTCAAGGAACCTTTCAATTTCTCTTTTTTTTACATTATCGAAAATAATTCCTCTCAGGGACTATGTCAAGGTGATGGAAGGTGTGATCAACGACAAACTGCTCACATCCCTCGAGAAGAACAAAATTATTAACGACCGTCAATACGGATTCCGGCGGAACCGCTCGTGCGGTGATCTTCTCGCGTAGGGGCGATGCCTGGACGTTTCGGAGAGACCCAGATGGTTGCACTGGACATTTCCAAGGCTTTTGATCGGGTTTGGCACCGAGTACACATACCCGCCTCCCAAATTGTAATATAAAACAAGCATGAAATTAACACCGAATTTATATAAACTATAAAATACTATGATAAAATGTACACAGCTAGTAGAAAAAAGAACGCAGCGTTATATTTTTAACCTTTAAATTTAGAATCCAGTGCGTCAAAGTATTTCGGTTTTACTAAGACAATGCTTGTCCAAAGCAATTTATGAAAAACAGTCGTGAAAAATTTCAGCAATAAACTTTATAAACAGTCTGTCGTAAAGCTGATTTTAACAATTTACATTTATTTTATTTTTATTTATAGAAAAATAAGAAATACATGAAAAACATAAGCTGTATATCTCACTAGGGCATTCCTGTATCGAGATATGCAGTTTTACAATGTAATTTGAAAAAAAAACATACATATAAACTTAATAAAAATATAATTATAAACCTACAAAAGAAGCACTGAGAACAATTATTCAGATGACATGGATTATTAATAATTTAATTATAGCTGGGCACTGGGCACTGGGCACTGGGCACTGGGCAGTATGCTCATCGTTGGCAACAATAACATTATACTGTAAACTAAAAATACAAGGTACCTGTTAGTTCTGGCTTACCAGATGCATTCATAGGGTGACCATTGATCATACCACAGTAGCATTTAATTATTAACAAAAAATAAAGATTGGTAAATAACAACAGCTAAATAATATGAGGTAAATAATAATAAACAGTTATGTATATTAAAAATAATAATAATTAAGTAATAAATTTATGTAGTTTATGCAATAAATATAAAATTAAATAACATTAAATCATTGGGTTTAATAAAACGGGTATTTCGGCGAATAAACATAAAATAATATTTGTATTTAACAATATTAGTTAGTAAAGTTTATTTATTTTTACTCGGATTTGTACCGATTTATTACATATTTCCCTTAAAAACGGAAACTCTTGAAGCTCTTATTATAAATATATGTTATTTTTTAAGATAATATCTAGACTTTGCCCGCGCCGAAAGGCAAATTATATAAAATTCCCTCGATAGAAAAAAATCGCAAAGTATGCTCCAAAAATTATAATTAACACGTTTGTTTCAGTTATTTTATAAGTTACATGTATGAAAAAATTCACAGTGTTTCTTTTAATCCTGTTTAAGATAATGCCCGCGAGATTTTTGCTCTATTTTAAACGAGTCGTGTTTTATTAAACATTTTCTCAATTTTCGCATCGATTTTGTCGCTGTAAATGTTAGCGCTCTCCTCTAACATTCGTAATTTCAGATTTTAGACAATATTTTACCATATTTCTCGTCTTATTATTCACGTTTTATCTACGAGTATAAATATATAATATGTGATTTCATCTCATTTGTCATTTTTTATTTTTCTATTCACAATTTAAATATATACATTTTTTATTTATTCTGGGATGTAGGGAGAATAATGCAAGACCACACGTCCCGTATAAACGCCGGCATGGTCGAAAGGTAAGGCTCTTGACTCACAATACGAAGGTCGCGGGATCGAATCCTGGCGTAGGCAAATAATTTTTATTTGATGAATTTGTGTTATTTCACTATTAATTAATTAAAAACAATGTACAGTATATTTGTGGTACGTTCCAGAGTGGAAGACACTCTCAATATCGCCTTGGTGTAAGACCACTATTCAGAATTGAAACGTTGCTTGAAATGGCTTTAGCCGTATTTGGTGACCAGATCTAAATAGCCACGCACTTTCCTCCCTTCCTCTTCCCCATCTCCTTCCCATCCTCACTACCTTCAGCCTCTCAACATAACCCAATCGGGGATGCCATAGTCTCACTGGCTCCAGACGGGGGAGCGGTTGGGTCTCTTGTGAGGTATTCACATAGAAAAATATAATTATGTAAATCCAATAAATATTAGAAAAACAAATAAAAAAGAAAAAACAGAGTGCAATTCGCACGCGGTAGAAGTAAAACCTTCAGATAACTAAATTTCACACGAGTGAGTAGGCTATGAAGCACCGCACAAATAGGAGACGGATAATACTATCTCATTCTCTCGCAGGCTAAATTTATGTGCTTGGCTCTTTCTAGTATCGCTATTTTTCGTTTCATCGAGTTTTATATCACAACGGTGCTAAGAAATTAATGACTTATGTAGGGGGTGCTCTAAAGTGATTTCAGGCCCAGCACTCAGGAGTGGCGCTTAGTGCTGGAAGGCTGCGGTCACCATCGTGTTGTCAGATGCCATTAGCCGCATCCTGGCTCCAGTGACCCGCTGTCTCATCAGGCTGAGGAATCCATTCAGTCCTAGTTCCAGAAACACCGCTGTTGCGCTGCTGTATCTTCTGTATCCAATTATTTAATTAGGAAACCTTAATTTAACATTTAATAGTGAATCGTTCTAATACTATGTATAAAGAGGAAATATTTGATTGATGGTTTGCGTTGAATAGGCTCCCAAACTACGGAACCGATTTGAAAAATTCTTTCACCAATAGAAAGCTACATTATCAGCGAGTAACATAGGCTATACATAATGGTAAGCTCTGGCGTTATGAAATTTGTATAAATGAAAATGTGTGTATTTCATATATTTTAGCGGCAGGGAGGAAAGGCAGGGGGAATGTGGTTTGTGGAAAGGGAAGACACGAGGGAGGGAGAAGGTTAAAAGGAACGGGGATGCACGGGAAAGGACATGCAGGGAGAATCAATTTATTTCTTTGAATGGCATAGCAATGCATGCCGGGTACCAATATAAACTAGTTAAGTCC
This sequence comes from Limnephilus rhombicus, assembly GCA_929108145.2. Classification (NCBI taxonomy): domain Eukaryota; kingdom Metazoa; phylum Arthropoda; class Insecta; order Trichoptera; family Limnephilidae; genus Limnephilus; species Limnephilus rhombicus. The sequence goes on from OV815288.1 coordinate 48,200,922, forward strand.
TATTTAAAACATTTCACTTGGACCATATCCATGGTGATCATTTTCTAAAGAAAGACTGGAACCATTTCACGTAGAATTGTTTTTAGGGCAACGAAATACAACCTTTTTTAATAAAGATTGTGAGCAAATAAGGCAGTTCACAATATTGAACAAAAACGTTTGTAAAGAGCAAAAAGGGTTACACTGACGATTATCAAAACGATACGACATGTACGTTTTAAGATTTTCACGGCCAAAAGTATTTTCGTTATTTGTTTTTGGGTGTTATGCCGTGTTGCGCTACCTCCTTCTTTAGCCAACGTTTCGGACAGCATCCATCATCAGTGGAGATCCGGCAGATCCGGTAGACGTGTACCGGACACAAAATTCTGAATGATTGGTAATATTTTGTAAGAACGTAAAATTGAATAAAGTTTTAGTAAAAAGGGTAGAGAAGAGGTCTTCTCTCTTATCGTGTTACTTCCCTTCCATCAACTTGCTTTGTACCCAATTCTATCAAGCACGAAAGCGTTATTGTATTCAAAACACTGTTTCCCGAAGGTAAATTCAATTGCGATTCATCGTACACCTTATAAGAAGATTGAAAAGCGCTAACTTTTTTAAATTTTGTGAACATTTTTAAAAAGGATTACAAGTAGGCACTTTGCTTGCATAACAAATTCAGTGAAGCGGAGTTAGATTTTTTTTTTAACATTAACTCTACACAGGAGGCCCTGAGGAAAATAATTTCGCTCAGGGCCTATGTTACCTGGGATGCTGTGTGGAGGGTCTTTTTGAGGAGAGGAAGGAATGAACATTGATCTTGAAGAGACCCATGTTATAGGAAGGAGGAAACACAGAGGCCGGCAGATCATTCCACAGCCGAGCTGTTGAACACAAGAACGAGTCGAATAAACGACCCGTTCTCATGTGACAAATGTCAACCGTGTACAAATGTTGGGCACGCGTTTAGCGTGTTTCCCGACTATGCACCGGTGCCGAAGGGATCAATGATGCTAGTTCCTCGAAGCATCTTCCATTGTTATACCGGTAGAACAAGGATAGCATTCCCACCTGACGCCTGTGCTCTAAAGATTGCAATACGTCTGTTAAGATGGGAGAATCTATTAAACAGACCGCCCGTTTCTGCACAGAGTCGAGGGTATTTTTCAGGTATTTTGGAGCTCCAGACCAGAGGTGGCTGCCAAATTCAACCGTGGGGCACACTTGTGATTTGTACAGGGTTAGCAGTTGTGTACTATTAAAGTATCTGCGGGCCATGTACAGTACGCCCAGTTTTTGGGAGGCTAACTTTACTCTGGCTTCGATGGAGCCCCCATACCTGAGCTGGTCACTTAGGGTTACACCAAGCATATCAATGGAGGGCCTGTTCGGAAGATTGCTTCCATTGAAGGATACTAGATATTCATTTCGATCCCTTTTAGACGTAATCAGACAAGATTGGGTCTTTGAAACATTAAATTCAACGAGATTATTTTTACCCCAAGTGAAAACACTCTCGAGGTAACCGTCCATTCTTTGCTTCAAAGCCCTCCGAGCCGTTGGGGTTTGTGAGCCCTTTCGGGGCTTGTCAAACAAAAAGCTATCATGGACTGTACTGTCATCCGCGTAACAGTGAATTGGTGCACATGACAAAAGGTCGTTGATGTGCAACAAAAACAAAGTCGGAGACAGAACTGATCCCTGCGGGACGCCAGCATTTATCGAGTGTGAGGAAGAGATGAAACCATCTTCTACCGTCTGAATCGACCTCTTCCTCAAAAAGTCGGCAATCCACATACACAAGGATGCGGGAAGTCCGTAAGAAGACAGTTTGTAGACAAGTCCTCGGTGCCAAACCCGGTCAAAGGCCTTGGAAATGTCCAGTGCAACCGTTTGGGTCTCACCAAAACGTTCCAGGCACCGCCCCTAAACATGCGTCACATACGCGAGAAGATCACCGCACAAGCGGTTCCGCCGGAATCCGTATTGACGGTCGTTAATAATTTTGTTCTTCTCGAGGTATGTGAGCAGTTTGTCGTTGATCACACGTTCCATCACCTTAGACAGAACCGATGTGATCGCTATGGGGCGGTAGTTGGCCGGGTTGGATGGATAACCGCCTTTTTCCAACCAGAGGGCACAGAGCCAGTCTTCAGGGACATTTTAAAAAGCTTCGTCAAAATTGGAGCTATTTCTGCAGCGCAGCTCTGCAGTACCAGGGCAGGTATTCCGTCAGGCCCACTATCTTTATTAACATCTAGCCCACGTAAAACACGGAGTACGATGCTGGATCCTCAGCTTTTTCATACGAAAACCGCAGTGAGGAACCGACGTCGGGACAGCACCTTGGTCACTCGAGGGTTGAGTTATCCGCAAACATTATACCTAATAAGTTTGCCTTTTCGGTGGCGGTGTTTGCTAGTGAGCCGTCAGGTCTGGTGAGAGATGGCAGACTGGATTTGCAGAAATTGCGGCCTATTGAGCCCGCAAGCGACCAGAATTGCCTGCTGCCATGCGGGCATGCAGCCAGCTTTATGCTGATCTGCAGGTCGTGCTCTAATTTTGACCTATTTATGATTCTCTTGGATTCCTTTGCCATTTTGTTGTAAGCTGTTCTGTCTTCAGATTAACCGTGGCAGACCATTTTTTTTCGAAAACTACTTAAATCATCATGCATGACCTTTTTTGTTTTATTATTAAGTTTTTTTTGTGCAAAACTTAATTTGAGATATGAGGCCAATCAAAAATTATTATTTTAATCAAAATCATAACAAACATCTAGTACGGATACGTGCTAATTTATTGATTTTTTTTAAAATTACAAAATACAGCCCATTAAAGAATTAAATTTTTCATTATTTTAGTGATTTTGGCAATTATAATATAAAAAAATAACCGATTAAGTTAAACATTTTGACGTGCGTAAATTCAAATAACAAATGAACGATTTATGTTAGAACTCAAATTTGTCGAATTTAAATTTAAAATTTCGAACCGAAGCGCTTTATGAAGTCTCAGTTTCGGCCGAAACCTAAAGCGACATTTTTTAGTCATGTTAAAAATCTATTGTTTACTGAAATTTGACTTATTTTTTGCACTTATACAGACAGTTAATACGTGTAAAATAAAATAAACATAAACAATAATTGAAATATGTGAAAAAATAATATTACTGCTATACTGTATAACAAACAATGTGAAATATTTCTATTTTTGAGAGTGATAATTCAAGGTGGAAATAGATTATAATGTATAATAAATTAATAATAAAACGAAAATATAACTTTTTTCTACTTAATTTTATTTGATACCAGTACCGAACAGAACCTTGATACCAGTACCGAACTGAACCTTGGTACCAATCTGAAGATGGCTCTAACGAGCTGAAACCAGGTACGGTCAAATAAAATTAAGTGGAATAAAGTTTTATATTAATTTATTATAATGTATTAAAAATGTTAAATACTTCTTGGAAGAAAATTTGTCAATAATCAACACTTACATTTTAAAAGGAAGGTCCTCACTAATTGAGTATTTTAATCACGTCATTCTTATTACACGTGTTAATTAAAAAAATGTACTCTATGCAATGAATGAATGTTTGAATCAAATATAACCTCTTTTATTTTTACACAATTCTCGTCTTTCATAAAACCGAGTAAATAACTCAACGGAGAGAACTTCAATGCTTAATAAATGCCAAAAAAATATGTGAGGCAGAAGTAATAACAAAAACAAATCCAATTCGCGATAAATAACACATGAACTCACAACACAATCGGATCGGCCGGCAAACTCAGCTGATGATGGCGGGTGACACACGAGCCACGAACTCACCCGAAGTCAGCCGAACGATGCGCGATAATTCACGAATGCACAGTTTCGGTGCGGCCGAAGGTTCGGCAGATTTTCTACCGAAACCGAAACTGATGCCGAAACTAGATTTTTTTGCCGAAACCGAAATCAAACCTTCAATCGAAATCGAAAAAAAATCGATAATAAAGTAGCACATATCCGAAAAAGATATTTGCCATACCTTTAATTATTAAGGTTACCCTACACTGTGCCTTCCTTACACCTTATCATTGTCTCATTCGCATAGGACAGTTGGGAGCGTTGGGGACTCTTACGCAGTACACATTAATCAGTATTTTTTTTACCTACCATAACAAAACTTCTATCAAAATAAATTGAGTTTTAGTTACACAATTCGAGAGATTCAATTAATCAAAAATACTGATTTTGATTTGATAATTATAGTTCATTGAACTCGGATTTGCTTTCAATTGGAACTTGTTATGGTACGCCCAAACGACAAAGAATTCAAACTCCTAATTCGCCGCAAACTACACAACACCCTGCTCCCCCCCTGTTCCCTGCTTCCTACTTCCTATCCCATCCGCCCACCCGCACGCGATCCCTTCCAGCAGTTGAGAATTGCGAGCCGCCTCGGGCACACGTTAAGCCCGCGCGTGGATTCCCACTGTTCGCGCCCGGCGTACTATCGCTCGAGTTGTACTCAAATATAACCTGCAATGTTAATTCAATAACCTACGGGTTTAGCGCTGATATTTCACCATGCCTGTGTAAACTTCGGTTCTGTCCTAAACTCGGGAGGTCCCCCTGGAAGCCGGAAGACGAAGACCCCCAACATCATGTAAGCTGTACAATTGTTTCCTCATTTGATTGTGTCCTTTAACGATAGACTGTAAACTCCCGCGCAAAGCCATCACTCAGAGAGTTTCGTTTAGGGATCTTGAGGTTATAAACACGATAGCTAGGATTGTGTAGTATGTATTTCTTGTGTTGAATTGTACTGTAATGACCTATGTACTGTGTTTTAAATTTGCAATACATGAATCTAGTTAACTCAATCCTGTTATTATTCTGCTACGGCAGGAGGGTTTCCTAGAGGGGGAGTATCCTGCCAGACGACTGAGATGCGAAGGAATTTCTGAAGCCTCGAGCGACCCACCACCTGAATAGAGGGTAAATCATGCCTCCCCTGAGAGCTAGCTTGGGACATGTTTGGGGGCCCGCTCCTAACACTGGCGTCCATAGTGGGGCCCAGATTTTTTTTTTCATTTTTGCCATTGTCTCAGTCGCCTTACGGAGTGCTCCCTGTCGAAATCTTCCCCGCATAGGAACTGTTTGTAAACATTGATTGTACTGTGTCTTGGTGTTTTATACCCAGTGAATAATGAATTCTGTGGGAAACCACAGAAATCCATGTGCAAATTGAGTCCATAACGCAGATTTGATTGCAATTATAAAAAAATTGCGTCAAAGTTGAAAACATGGCCATTTTGTATTAACCAGAAAGACGGCAGCATTTAAACCGCGAATCTGACTGGGCACGCGCCGACCCCTTTGTTCACAAAGCAGCGGACGAGCAACAGTAATTCGCGCCAAATCAACGGCCCGATGTTTCACGCGGTAAATACATACCTAATCTCTGAGTTGCGCGCGCACCCACGCGCATCGAAGCACAAAAGTGCGTTTATCGCGCCAAACTCCAACGGCAAAAATCCGTTTGAATCAGGCAGAACAATTCCCTGTCACTATGCAGTGTTTTGAATAATAAAATCGCCCTTCTGTCACTAAGGTCGGAAGCAATGGAGATCGCTATTGTAAATTTGGTTTTGGAATTCCAATTACCTTGTGGATTCTTTAATTAAAAAATCTCACACTCACGTTTTTCTTGCACAATATACCGATCGGCCCACTTGTTGTGTCTGTCAAATTAGTACCACGTATATTTCACCAAATGGACAAAATAATGACTTTCTTTCCACATTCTACGTTATAGGTACCGCATTTTTTTCAGCATAAGTGTAAAGTGAATTGTGTTTTTTTTCCTTACATAAAAAAGTGAAATAATAATAAAACCAATGATTGGTTCCATGAAAAAATAAAATAATTTTAATGTGGTTTCGTAACAAATCCCATATTCAGTTATTTTCATCCGGAAGTTTGTCCTTATTTGCCAGAAGAGTGCCTTTTGTGAATTTTAGTGCCTTTCTCAGTGCAAAGTGGTTTGTGAAAAATAAAAAACCCGTTTTCTAAAGGTCAGTCCTGGCAAAATTTTTTGGAAATAAATAAATACTTGTGAATTTCACAGTTTTCTCAAAAGTGGTCAGTGAAACACAAAAACCTTTACTACTTAGGTCTTTCCACGCAAAATTTTTTCTTGCGCCTTCCTTTGACAAAGATTCTGGTGTCATATATACCAAATTGTAGTATGGAATACAGTTTTCTATAACTATTTTAGAAATACCAACCAGTGATTACCAAGTGAAAAGTGCCTCACAAAATTAATTTTGCGTTTACTAAAGGAAACCCCTGGCAATTTTTCACCACCTGGGAAACTCACAATGGAAAACAATCAAGCTATGGCATCATCCAATTTGGGCATCATTCCCAACGTGCACAACTTATCCAAAACTCACTTACAAACTGCTTTAAGGGATAGAGGACTCTCGCCATCAAGCAAATCTAAACCTACATTAAAGGCTTATGCACTTTTATTCAACAAAAAGTACATTAAGAGAATAAACCTCGCCCCCTCAAGCGAAAATAATTCACGCTCGGCTACGCAAGTTTTGAATAATCTTGTTCCTAACGAAGAACCTATGCCACAAGTAATGATAAAACAGGACATCGCACCCACCTTGACACAAGATAAAACCTACGATTTATCCTCGTGGAAAATCAAATATAATGGCGTCTCCGATGTACTGGATTTCATTGACCGTATTGAAGAAACGGCTACAATCAAAAATATCCCATTCGAGATTCTACGAAAAAACTTCATAGAACTCATCTCCCCAGAATTGATACCCTGGCACCGCATTCAAAAAACTAAATGCAAAGATTGGAATAAACTCAGATCTGCCCTAATCTCGAGCTTCGGAAAAACGGAAGCCCAGCACCGGATCAAATTATCTTTACTATCTATTAAACAGCTAGTAAATGAACCTGTAGCAACATTCATAGAAAGGGCTGAATCCATTAACATCAAGCTTTCACATCCCGTTTCGGAAGCTGAACTATTACCAGTCATAACTGATGGCCTTTTAAGCAAATACGAGAACATCATTACCTCACAGAAAATTGCATCCCTAGCCCAGCTAAACGAAGTCTGTCTCCTTCTGGAATCGTACCAGGATAGGAAAAACATAAAGAATGTGTCAAATAATGTAGTTGTGCCAAGCCGTTCGTCTGGTTTAAAACCAGAATTCAACAACAAAAAAGTGTGCTCTTTTTGCAAAAAAGTAGGCCATCTGGCCACTACTTGTTTCAAGCAAGCAAGGTTTCTGGAATCTAAGGAACCCCGAACTTTCAAGAGGCATCACTCTAGGGACCGCTCTCCCCCAAGCGACGAACTGCGCAACATTTTCAAGAAATCAAGGCACAACATGGAAAGGTTACAAAACCCAAGCGATGTCAGACCTCAGGTGGATTTCTCCAAGCCCCCACCAAATTTCTACATGAAGAGGCCAAAAAACTAAATAATAACCTCTCAGGCACCCATTCTGAACCAAGGTCTAAAGAATGGACTGATTGGTTAGCACACATTAAGTATTTTAACCAGACCTTAAATGTTTCTTCGGTTTGTTGCAAACAAGCTAAAGATGGGAGACCCTATGCTTTTTTCTCTGTTAACAATGTGCCCTTTTCCGGATTACTTGATAGTGGTGCATCTGTCAGCTGTCTTGGCAACAATGCTCACCTGCCTTTTGTTAACAGTGATTTTAGAATTTCGCCCCAATCAACACACCTGACGACTGCGGATAATGTTTCCCAACCGGTCATCGGTGCCCTTGCCCTGCCAATTAATTGTAACAATAAAATAGTTACAATCAATTTTCTAATAGTGCCCTCTATATCCCAGAATTTCATCCTTGGCGTTGACTTCTGGAAGGCATTCAATGTTGCTCCCCAAGTATTTAATACTCTTGGCGAAACCTCCACTGCTGCTCAAATTAGTGAGATCCGCACAATAATACCTCACGAAAATTTAAGCACGGACCAGGCTCTCCAACTGAAAGAAATGGTCAATAAATTCGAGTCAATATCTTTCGAAAAATGTGGATTAGGTTTGACAAATTTGGTTGAACACCATATCAAAACCAATGGCCCACCCATCAAGCAACGTTATTACAACTTAGCCCCCCAAAAACTTAAACTTTTAGAAAACGAACTTGATGAAATGTTAAAAATGGGTGTGGTGGTTCCCAGCAGAAGTGCATGGACCAACCCAACTCTTTTGGTTTCTAAAAAAGACGGCTCTGCACGTTTCTGTCTCGACAGTAGACGTTTAAACTCTTGCACGGAAGCTGATGCGTATCCCTTACCTCACGTTCACGCAACCTTAGACAAGCTGCGTAACGCCAAGTTCATCTCTTCTGTCGATCTCAGCAAAGCGTTTTGGCAAATACCCTTGGACGCAGAATCGTGCGAAAAAACTGCTTTCGTTGTACCTGGTAGGGGAATGTTCCATTTTAAAAGATTACCCTTTGGTCTAAAAAACAGCCCCGCCGAGTTACAAAGACTGATGGACAAACTTTTCGGTCCTGAAGTCGATAACAGCCTGTTTTGTTACCTTGACGACCTCATCATCGTCAGCGATACCTTTGAAAAACACCTATTAATGCTGGAAAAAGTTTTTCAACAACTCAAGTTCGCTGGTTTAACCATCAACTTGAAGAAGTCTGAATTCTGTAAGTCCCGTCTACGTTATTTGGGATTCATTATCGACGAAAAAGGTCTAAGAACAGACCCCGCTAAGGTGGAAGCCATGGCAAATTTTCCCCGACCCAAAAACGCGAAGGAAGTCAAAGGTTTCCTTGGACTTGCAGGTTACTACAGGAGATTCATCAAAGACTTTTCCACTATCGCAGCCCCCTTAAATAAAATTACCGGCATCCGTAAAGGTGTCAGCAATTTCCGATGGTCTGTCGAAGCTGAAGAAGCGTTTACAACTCTAAAAAATGCCCTTCAAAAAGCTCCCGTTCTGAATTGCCCGGATTTTGCACTCTCTTTTACCCTCCACACGGATGCCTCCAATGTAGGAATCGGTGGAGTCCTTACTCAAGAATTCCCAGATGGCGAACACCCTGTAGCGTATTTTTCCCGTACATTAAACAAACACGAGAAAAACTACGGAATTACCGAGAAAGAGTTATTGGCTGTATTGGATTCTGTTCACCATTTCCGCGGTTACATAGACGGTAGCAAATTTACTGTAGTTACAGACCATAGTAGTTTGAAATGGTTGATCTCTTTAAGTAATCCCTCCGGTAGGCTCGCTCGTTGGTCCTCCCGTTTGTCTCAATACAATTTTGATGTTGTTCACCGTAAAGGCGCGGACAATATTGTTCCCGACGCCCTTTCAAGAATTGAACTGGCTTCATTAAATGTTGACACAATTGCCCCCCCTCCATCTACAAAAGATGAATGGTACTTGAAAATCTTCGAAGGTTGTAAAAATAACCAACAAAAGTTTCCTAATTTTATCATAAAAGAAGGACAACTATACCGTAATTGCAAGGTACCACTATCCATCCTCGAAGATTACTCGTGGAAACTTGTCGTTCCCCTCGAAGGTAGAGAACAAATAATTATTGACAATCATAGTGCTCCCGACTCCATACACCCAGGAAATTTCAAGACGTATAAAAAGATCTCCTTGAAGTATTACTGGCCTGGTCTCTTCAAGCAAATTCGCAATTACATCTCTAAATGTGAAACTTGTAAAGCCTATAAACATAGCACGGCAGCACCTGCCGGCCTAATGGGTAATCCCAAACGTGCCGACAGACCCCTACAATCATTGTCAATGGACCTCGTCGGACCCTTTCCCCGAAGTTATGCATGACACATGCACATACTTAGTGTAGTGGATGTTTTCACTAAATTCTGTTGGATCTTTCCTTTAAAAAGAGCCAACGCGTCCGCCATCATCAAACTTCTGGAAAAACACATTTTTATACCTTACGGAACACCCAGAACCGTAATTGTTGATAACGGAAAACAATTTATTGCCCAAGAATTCAAAGATTTTCTTGCCAAATACGGAATCAAGGATATTTACTATAATACCTTGTATACTCCACAAAATAACACCGTCGAACGTTATAACCAAACAATCAACACAGCTCTGGCTATTCCAGTTGATAAAGATCAACGTACTTGGTGTAAAAACCTAGATAAAATTCAGGCTGCAATGAACAACACTGTTAATCTGGCCACTGGTTACACACCTTTCTTCTTAAAACACGGTATGGAACAAGTTGTTCATGGTTCTCTACATAGGAACACAAACTTTCCTACGTCAATTGCCACCACAAGCAACCCTACCGCGAACTATGCCCATCGTCTGGAAGAACTGTCGGCCATCTACAGTGAAGTCACTGATGCTTTGCTCCTGGCTCATCAAAAGAGTGCGGACAGATACAACCTACGTAGGAAACATGTCACCTTCAATACAGGAGACATAGTTTGGAGAAAGAACAACACACTTTCCCAAGGAGCCATGTATTTCTCTGCCAAGCTGGCACCACGTTTCGTGAAGGCCAAAGTTCTAAGAAAGATATCAGATCTAGTGTACTCCTTATCTGACTGCTCTGGAAAACACATTGGTAATTACCATATTAAGGATATCGCAAAATCTGGAAGTGAGGAGTCAAGTAAAACTGCCCCCACTATCTCAGCAAACTTAAAATGATCCAGTGCGTATCACCACAACCTTTTTGTAAGCACACCAAGTCTTACAATGACCGGCGTGTAAAGTGTCAATTACATGCCCACCCTTTCGTTGATAAAACGAATATTGTTAAAAAAATCATTTTTGTAAATTTATGTACAATCCACGGTGTAGTTTGCCCCGTTCATGTTCGTGAATTGGCAACCACCGTAATTTTTGTCTCACACGTTTTTTTTATTTTTATTTTTTTCTTTCTTTTTTCTCACCTGTTCCAAAATTGATCACTTTAGAGCAGAGACACCCCTCGAGTGGCAGTGTTCGGGAAGTCATGAACCCAATCATTGCCTCTCAACCCCTCACACTACGCAACGTTCATGCCACGGCACGCTTTGCCATGTAATGCAATATTGTAATTTTCACCATTTTTGTTTGTTGTTTTTTTTTTTCATCATATCGGAAGGAATCTCTTCATTTTTTTCTTTTTATGTTCTGTAAATACTGGAGCGTCGTTCTAAAATCGATTTGGTAAACTCCAAAGCGTTAAATCACGACCCAGGACTAGTAAACCATCTCAACATGCTCCATATTTTACCCATCATGGTAAAGATAAGTGGTTACTCACATAATCACATTCCTTGTGTATAGTAGTTTTCAATTTTTTCTCAAATGTCAAAAATTGATGGCGTCCTACCCGAGCTCTTTGCTAACAAATTGGATTTTGACACATCCATTTTGAAATCATATGTATATAAATAAAGGAAAAGCCTTTAAATTGGTCTTTCCATCCTTGTACAAATCCTCATGGACTCGTTTCAACTAAAGTACGTAAAACCAAATACTCGGTCTTTTGTTGTTATAAGAAGTCCTCGATTTGTCCCTCTTCACAACATGTATGTCTTGTATTACATGCTTCAACCCTTACGGAAAAGGTTAATAAAACCTAACGGCAGCCCTGATTTCCGTACATAAATAACCGCAGTTTAACGTAAATCATCAATGTTTTGTTTGATCATCGTTTTACAAACATAGGCATTCAACTCCTGTTTCGCCATTTAACCAAGTATTTGCAACCTAAATTGCACATAACCTGGTATGTTGTAACCGCACAAAGGGTATGTAAAACCACAATTGGTCCCTTTTATTTGTCCCCACTGAAGTTTGCTGCAATAGACAGTATGTAAAACCATGTAGGTCTGTCTTTGTTTGTCACATGGTGTAAACAGAAATGTACTCTGTCATCACCCCGCCTTTATAACATACGAAGTGACATTAAATTGTTTACCTCCTTGTTATCCTATCGTACGCTCCTGGGCTACGGAGTTAGTTAATCTAACAAATCTTTATAAACTGTGTTAAAACAAGCATAGTTAACGTTTATTGTGTTGTATTTAAACGTAACCCTGTTACATTATAGGAGAGATCCTTAGAACATCCACCATTATAGGAGGGATCCTTAAAATACCTGCCGCGATACGAGAAGTTCGTCATAATCACTTTTTCTCATAGCTAAATGTTATTGAGCTGGTCGTGTGACATATTTGTCATGAGAACCATTTTGTACATTCTATTTTGGTCGTGTGCCATTCATTTGTCATGAGAACCATTTTGTACGTTCTATTTTGGTCGTGTGCCATTCATTTGCCATGAGTACCACCCTTTTCGTATAACCTGTTCCGGTCGTGTGTCATTTATTTGTCATGAGTACCGCTTTTATGTATAACTGTGTATAAACTCTGTACACGAGACGTGGAGACGTAATAACAATACTTACCGTGATTCGTGTGAACGACATAATATCGGCTTTGCTATCTTCTTTAGGATGCATTGTATAAACTCTTTGACTTCTGTCTATAATTGAGTTATATCTTGTATGTACTTACATATTTTGTACACTATACGTGGAGACGTTAAAACACTTACCATGAGTCGTGCGAACGAAATAATATCAAACCCTTTGTGTGCGATCTACGAAATGTAGTCCACAACCCTTTGTTGTCATTCAACGCCAATGCCCGTGGACTTCCTGTTTTTTTACTTCTTTGCAAAAAGGAAAGAAGCCCAGGAATATCTACTATCCCAAAAGGACTAGTTTTCAGCTTCACTGTCAATTATGGGGCATAGTGCTGTGGGAGTTAATCGATTGAGCACAAAAAACCACCTAACTCGTTGTCTGGAGAACGAACAAGAAAACCCCCAGGTTTGTGAAATTGGAGCAAGGGTCTGTCTTTTCTCACAATCATGTAGAAGTTTTTAAAATGACCCCTAATCTTTTGCCCAATACACGCGAAAGATTAGCCTCTTTGATATAATGTGTATTCAAATGTCTCCTCATCCTTTTTGATAAATGTAAAGAGTCAGGAAATCTGCTGGTTGATTATGTTTCATTTTCACATAGAGTTTGAATCGGAAATTGGTCCAGTCTCTAGCAAGTCTCGCAACTCGTCTCCCTTCTCCCCTCCTCCTCCCATTCCCCATGTTTCAGACTTATGTTATGAAGTGTAAAATCTGTCGTTGACCATATCTCGCCCTCACTTGGAGTTCGAATAGGTAACTGTCCGGTTATCTACAGGTTTTCCCCCTCAATCTCTGCATATGTCTCACCAGTTTTTTTCTCTCTTTTCTCAATTCCACGAAACACATTCATGAATGTTGGATATGTACGATATGCACTTGGCGTACCGTCTGTCTCCTTTTGACAACCTTTATTCATGAATTGGTTTCCCTTTGCCGTGACTAGTTCACGATTCTTTGTCTCGTTCTTTGAAATTCTACGAAAATGTTACCATCTCATGTTAGCATAGGCCATAGAGGGCCGGTTGTTTTTTAACCAAGACATATTGTCACTAGGCAAACGCCAAGTCATCCTGGCAAAGGAAAATGTTCATGTAATCACAATTTAGTTAGGAATCTCTCTTCGTCACTCTCTGGGTCGGTGGTTAAAATTTCGTTATTTCATTATCTGGACACATTTTGTTTCTCTTCAAACCTTTTCTTCATTGGTCCCTAGGCAGGTAAACTTCAAGAATTTTGCTCTAATAATAATTCCTCCCGGATTTAAAAAGAAGCCCAGGCGGATGTCATCACCAACAGCCAAGCTGAGCTTCACTTCCTGACAGCACGCGCTGTGGTTACAAGGTCTCTCCTGCTGCCATTTTCTACGCAATTGTTCCTGAAAGCACAGACCATACCGCCCATACGTATGTTGTCTTGTCGTGCCACAGCAAGCTGAGTTGTCCCACTATACTTTATGACACTCTAAACTACCTTTTGGGCACGCTAGCTCTTAGGTTTGTTCTTACTCTTGCTATCAATGCCAACCTTGTCGTCTCTTGCTCTGTCATGCAGTGACGCATATATCGTCATGTGTAAACCATCATTACCTTGACCCACCAGTATTCGCTGAATGCGCACCAATACAAGTTATCTTGAGCTACATTATGCTTCAATAACCATTATATACGATCCGTGTTTACCATAATAACACTTAGGATTCGAACTGGCATGTCTGCAGATACTGGATTCTTCTCTTCAATGACCTCTGTAACCATAGTCGCGGCACAGCAACCACAGTCTCCACTTCGTGAACTTCGACGTCTTCGACAAAACCAAGTGTTTTCTAAGGCCCAAGTGTACTCCTGAGCGTTGTCTCAAATGGGTCTGATTACAGTGATAATGTAATCCTTAGAATCCGTGAAGTCACGTCCTTTTCTTCGAAATTCTCCGAAACCAAACAAATCCACGCTTCACAAACTTAGCTCCAAGACCAATGAAACCTTAGAATCACACACTTTTTCTCTTCTCTTGTACAAATGTATTGTCATTCTTTCAATTGCTTAACCATGTGTATTGTCATTCTTTCAATTGCATAACCATGTGTATTGTTATTTTCAATTGCATAACCTTGTATGTTGTTTTACACCATGTACTTTTCCCAAATTTGTCTTGTCCAAACATTGTATGTACCCCCACCCATTCCCTACAAACATTGTGACCCAAACTATAGCATAAAACTGTATGTTCTAGCTAGGAAATCTCTCAAGCAACGAATCTCTCAAAACCCCGATGGAAGCATAAGAGGATTTTTTTTCCCTACAGCTCCATTGCCACGTCGCTTTTTTTCCAAGCGCGGGGGGAAGTGTTATGGTACGCCCAAACGACAAAGAATTCAAACTCCTAATTCGCCGCAAACTACACAACACCCTGCTCCCCCCTGTTCCCTGCTTCCTACTTCCTATCCCATCCGCCCACCCGCACGCGATCCCTTCCAGCAGTTGAGAATTGCGAGCCGCCTCGGGCACACGTTAAGCCCGCGCGTGGATTCCCACTGTTCGCGCCCGGCGTACTATCGCTCGAGTTGTACTCAAATATAACCTGCAATGTTAATTCAATAACCTACGGGTTTAGCGCTGATATTTCACCATGCCTGTGTAAACTTCGGTTCTGTCCTAAACTCGGGAGGTCCCCCTGGAAGCTGGAAGACGAAGACCCCCAACATCATGTAAGCTGTACAATTGTTTCCTCATTTGATTGTGTCCTTTAACGATAGACTGTAAACTCCCGCGCAAAGCCATCACTCAGAGAGTTTCGTTTAGGGATCTTGAGGTTATAAACACGATAGCTAGGATTGTGTAGTATGTATTTCTTGTGTTGAATTGTACTGTAATGACCTATGTACTGTGTTTTAAATTTGCAATACATGAATCTAGTTAACTCAATCCTGTTATTATTCTGCTACGGCAGGAGGGTTTCCTAGAGGGGGAGTATCCTGCCAGACGACTGAGATGCGAAGGAATTTCTGAAGCCTCGAGCGACCCACCACCTGAATAGAGGGTAAATCATGCCTCCCCTGAGAGCTAGCTTGGGACATGTTTGGGGGCCCGCTCCTAACAAACTTTTTGAAAATTTGTTTGAACAAATTCAGAAAAGCGTTAAAATTCCAACCCCGCGCATATTATTTGAATATTTAAACAGAAAACCATTTAAATTATATTTTCTGGAATTAATAATGAACGTCAGAGTGTGAACTTTTGTCGACAGGAATAGAATACCAGGAGCTCAGAAATGTCAAAAGGTAATTTGTGTTTATTTCCTCAGTGGCGCTAATGACAAAATAGTAATAAATGTCAAGACATGAACCTGCCAACAAGAACAAAATTCCAGGAGCGCAGAAATATGATTGGGTATTTCCATTTGGTTATTATTATCATGCTTCTAAAAGGCCCAGGGGATCTAGCACAGACGACAGGTAAAACCCTATATTCAATACGTTATTAACTAAATCCGTCATCTATGGTTAGTTATTAATATTTGCCATCATTTTTTTTTGTTTTCATTAGCTCCACACAGGAGGCCCTAAGGAAATTAATTCCACTGATGGACTTTGTCGTCTTTGGGATGCTGTGTGGAGAGTCTTTTTAGGGAAAGGAGTCTTTTTAAGGAGAGGAGTGAGTAGGAATCTGAGGATCAGTGTGTCCAGGAGTGACGGGCCAATGAATCCATCCTTTCCACTGCTTTGCCAGGCAATGTTTAGAGAGAGTCCTACTCGGGAGCTTAAATCTTCCTCAACCAGTCTGTCCCGATCCGGCCTGCCACGCTGTTGGTGGGCAGACAAGATCCGGATAAACCTGACCCGAGCGCCCCGGGTGTGATGAATCCGGGCACCCCTGCTAAGTCACCAGCTGTAGCTATCCACTTGGGGTGACCTACGGGGAAGGTGTTGGTTATCCAATAAATGGTTCACGGGGCGGCGGTTCCCATACCTGCCTCCCAAATTTATAACGGTTAATGATTGATAATAAATATACCGACCGACCATCGATAATTTTTAGCGCGGCCTCATAAGAGTCAGATAAGCTGTCAATAAATAAAACATTTTGTTTTATGATATGATTTTAGATTTTCACGGCCAAAAGTATTTTTGTTGTTTGTTTTTGATCTGCCCTGATGATGGACACTGTAACGCTTTCGAGGAGGTAGCGTAACACGGCATAACACCCCAAAAACAAACAACAAAAACATTTTGTTTTATATTTAACAAAACGTTCGCTACGCAAAATAACTTTGCTTATTAATGAATGGAGGCAAACTAACGAAGCTCTTAGATTTGGAAGAAATGGTATTCAGTTCAAATATGACTAAAGACCTCTTAATTAACTCCCGTTTAGTCTCAAAAATGCCAAGCGCCAATATATGTTAACGTTAGCATTTCAAATTGAAATTGTCAATTTATTAGTATTCTTAATTTTTTCGAAGGCGCTTAACATTTATTTCGTGATATTTGACAAGTCTTGTAGATTTTCTGTACCTACCTTTAAGAGGAACGCATGCGTGGCCTGTTTCATACAAAATTTTGTTTTGGATTTACGGCTAAAATATCAAATTAATTGTTTTTTTTTCTTTTTTAAAATGATAAGTTAGGCATGTATACAGTTAGGATGTGAATCCGATTTTCGATTTTTGCTTTAAGTTATAAAATATAGGCCCCAAAAGATGACGATTTATCCATGAATTTAGGAGGCAACTTTGGAATTTTTTTCTGGGCATATGGACGCAATTTTTAAAAAAAACTCCTCACATCCTGAGTCAGGAATATGATGAAGTATACGATAAAATTTTATTCTGCACTGAAAACAGTTTAATTCGTGTAAAAAACCGAATTTAGATAAGCGCAGATTTGTAGTAAAATTACTTAGGTTTTTTGTTGTTGTCTCATCCACTCATTTGCCAGCCGGACGGGGCAGCTTGTACGGGGTAGCTTTCGCGGGTCGGGGGAAGGAGTAAAATCGCGCCAGACAAACTAATACATACATAACTCAATCGCCATACATTAACAATAGGTGTATCTATGTCTTTGTTTGTTGACAATATGCAGGTGTTCGTTGTTTTAGAATCGTTTTCGAATCGTTACCGAAAAAATCGAGAACCATATTCAACGTATTTGTGTTTACTTGGTAGGTAGTAAGATTATCATTTTTTGCAGTTCAGCTTTTATTTTTTAAATATTTCCTACGATATCGGGGTACCTACCTACCTAGGTATTTATGGCAGTGAGGCAGGGAACTGGCAGGAGAATGAAAGTAGGTACCTAGACTGAATGTGAGGCGGGTATGCGTACCACTGCCCCGGAAACCATTTATTGGATAACCAACACTTCTGCCATAGGTCATCCCAAATGGTTCGCTACGTTTGGTGACTTAGCAGGGTTGCCCGGGTTCATGGGGTGAGGTTTGTCCGAGTCTTGGTGGCGGATGCGTCTGCCCACCAGCTGCATGGCAGGCCGGATCGGGAGAGAATGGTTGAGGGAAACCCTTTGACGTCTCCAGCCGTAGGTATTCTATCTGAACATCGCCTTGCATCGCAGTG
The DNA here is from genome assembly GCA_929108145.2 of Limnephilus rhombicus. Taxonomy (NCBI): domain Eukaryota; kingdom Metazoa; phylum Arthropoda; class Insecta; order Trichoptera; family Limnephilidae; genus Limnephilus; species Limnephilus rhombicus. The sequence continues at coordinate 48,218,974 of OV815288.1, forward strand.
GGAGGGATGGATTCTTGCATCCGTCACTCCTAGATGCACTGACCCACAGATTCCTAATCATCCGCAATACTTAACCTTTTATTTTTCAGAACTTCCTTTCCTAAAAAGACCCCTTCTTTTCCTCAGGGCCTCCTGTGTGGAGCTAATGTTAAAAAAAGCTGTTAAAAGAGATCCCTGAGGCGTATGTATAGAAAACAAATATATATATACATAGTAAATTCCGAGACGCCGATTTTGGAACTTTACAGAATAATTGAATGTGAAGTTACACATATTATTTGACTTTCAAATCTGACATATTAACAAAGGACAAGATTATGTTTTTATACAATAGCTCCACACATGCCCAGAAGAAAATAATTCTCCCCTATAAGGGCCTATGTCATCTTCAGGGTATTTTTAGGAAAGGAATAAGAGGATGTTCTGGGAAATAAAAAGGTAGAAGGGGTGGGTTGGAATCTGGGTTCAGTGTGTCCAGGAGTGACGGACGAATGATTCTATCCCCCCCCGTGCGGTGAAAGGCGATGTTCTGAGAGAGCCCTACTGGAGAAATCAAAAGGTATCCCTCAACCAGTCTCTCCCAATCTGGCCTGCCATGAAATTGGTGTGAGCTGTAGCAGAGGTGTTTTTTATCGAATAAATGGTTCCCTGGGCTGCGGCACCCATACCTCTCTCCCAAAATGAGTATTAGCACTCAAATTTTTATAGGCGTTTTTATTGCTGTTTTTTTTTTATTCCAAAAATATTCTACGTCTTCTACGACATTATATTGATAAACTTTTCCTTGGAATTAACTCGCTGAGAATTGAAATTGTTATTATTTTGAATTTAAGTTTTCTAAAGGTACAATATTTTATTTCTTACTGGCGAGTTCCCGGCATGCGTTGCAACGTCACTTAATAAAGACATTGTTTCTCCCTGCGTGTCCTTTCCCATTCGTCCCGTTCCCTTTCCTCTCTCTCGTACCCTTCTCCTCACGTTTTCCCACTCTGTCTTCCCTCTCTCCACTCCCATCTTCCGCTTCTCCCGTCCTGCTAACTCCCCTCCCTCCTCCCGCATTCCATAAAGTCAGTCCCGATACATTCAGTTTTCAAACAGCTCGCGTGCCACTTAAAGCATATATACCTAGTATATTTGCGGCACGTTCCAGAGTGGAAGATACTCTCAGTATCGCCCTGATGTAAGACCACCATTCAGAATTGAAACGTTGCTTGAAATGGCATTAGCCGTGTTTGGTGACCAGATCTAAATAGCCAGGTACTTCCCCACCTTCCTCTTCCCGATCTCTTTCCCCTCCCCACTACCTTCAGCCTCACAGCATACCCCAATTGGGGATGCCGTGAGGCATCTCACTGGCTTCAGATGGGAGCAGTTGGGACTCTTAAAATTCTAATAATATTTCTAAAATTCTAAAATTCTCTTAATATTCATAAAAAAAAAAATCTCACCACTATATATATTAACCATCGCGGGCATGCGCACATCAAATCCCCAGAATTGCATCGCAATAGGATGATTGGTTTAGCAACGCGTATGGAACAAACATACATACAAGCAAACATACATTGATTTTTATACATAGATGTTTCGTAGAGTTCCTTGCAGAATTGTATAATATTATCATTATTTTTTCCGGAGCTCTTCTAATAATACATGTCTCAGCTAATATTGAATGAACTAAGCAAAAGGGTGATTTCTCGTCTTGACGAAAATATATTGACATATAAAATTAAAATTTTGTTTCGGTGGTTTCTCGCGTTTTTTACTGTGTACACGTCGAAACGCGGGACACCGTACACACTAACACCATTACGAAATATGTCGGGAGTCTCCCATATTATAGGACGTGTCGCTATAGATATTATCAACAAAAGGGGCATTGCACCGTCTTCGTGCAAGTATTCGGGCATGGAAATTAATGCCTTATTTTGTTTAACGCTCTATTTTACTTATTTACAATTTTACGTCATGCATCCGATTCCCGTATCTCCTATAACAATATAATATCTCCGTTAATTTCAAGGCACTACACAAAAAGATCATTCCTCGTATTCTCCGATAAAATGATGTTACATAATAATTACGCGCCCTTTTCTTTAAAACTCTTTAACACCATATTTTGCTCGCTAGCGCTGCAACTAAATACCACTACATAGAAATCTTCCCTTCCCGCCTCCCCGCTACACACCGCAAATACAATATTTCGTTAGAAAGGGACAAACGAAAGACATGAGATTATCGAAGATCTACTTCGGTCGCCGGCAAACAATTAATAGTAATAATAATAATAATTTTATTTTAGTAATTTGTACATTTAAGTTTACAAATTTCTAATTGATAATAATATTTCATATTCACTATATTTTTTCAAGTTTTATGTAGCTCCTACAATACAACTTGAACTTTGCAATTGGTGTGGACTTTAAAGTTTCTGGTAGTGTGTTATACAACTTCATTCCCTTGTACAGTAGACTGTTCTGCGTATTCGCTTTGTCCTTTTTTTGTAGCCTAATTTCCTTGCACGTCCTTGTGTTATATCTGTGAATGTCTTTATTGTATAAAATTTTATTTGAGAAGTATTTTGGTAGCGTGTTGTTCAATATTTTGTGAATAAATACCATCGTGTTCAAGGTCAGCATCTGTTTCACGGTCAACCAATTTAGTTCCTTTAACATTTTAATAATTTTTGAAAATCTGTTTCGTCGAAGAATTATTCTCATTGCCCTGTTTTGGAGAATTTGTAACTTATTTTGTTCTCTTTCGTTACATAGGAAAAGTATACTTGAGCAGTAGTTGAAGTGTGGAGCAATAATTGAATTGTATATGGTGATTGCAGTTTTTCTAGAAATTTTTGGCCGAATTCTTCCAAAAAAAGATATCTTTTTGCCAATTTTCTTTTGGGTGTATTCAGCATGTCTATTGAAGTTTAGTTTCGAATCTAATATAACTCCTAAGTATTTCATTTCAGTAACATTTTCAATAATTTCACCATCAATTTTAATTTTGCTTTCACTGGATCTCTTCTTGTATCCAATCACCATACATTTTGTTTTTTTGTATTTAATTTAAGCTTATTTATTTTTAGCCATCTTGATACATCATTTAGTTCATTATTTAAAATGTGTATTAGTTCTTCATAGTTATCTCCAATTAGGTATATTAGTGTATCATCGGCAAATAGTCGTACTTTGCATTTTGAAAATATTTTCACCATGTCATTAATATAGAGTATGAACAATAGAGGTCCAAGGACCGATCCCTGTGGTACTCCTAACTTATTTTCCATTGGTTTTGAAAATTGATTATTTATTTTTGTTACCTGCTTTCTGTCTCTCAAATACTCTTGTATTAATTTAATGGCTACAGATGAGAAACCAATTTCTTTAAGCTTTCTTATTAGTATGTCTCGATCTATAGTTTCGAATGCCCTTTGAAAATCCAAAAATATTGCTAAGATAAATTTATTATTATTCATTCCTTCCTTCCATTCTTCGACAATTACGTTTAATGCTGTTTCACATGAGTTATTAGATCTGAACCCTGATTGCTCTTGGTATAAAATATCGTGTTTATCTAGATATTGCAAAATTTGTTCTTTTATTATAACTTCAAGAATCTGCTCATGGTACATTATTTTGGTAAGGTGTTGATTGGTCGAAATTCTTCACATTTTCTGGTATTTTTAACCTTTGGAACCGGTATAATAGTAGATAGTTTCCATGATTGTGGAAATTTTCCTTCTTCAATCGTCTCATTGATAGTATTTAATAGAGTAGATCCAATTACTGGAAAAGCATCTCTTATTTTACTAATAGTTAATCCATCAGAACTATTCTTTGATTTTATTTTGTTTAAAATGTTAAATAAATATTCTGCATTTATTTTTCTGAAGACCAATGATTCTTTGTTTGGGTCGATATTATCACTTGTGGGATTAACAATCGTCTTAATATATTATTTAAAATGGTTTACTTTTGCAAGTCGTTTTTAAAAGTGGAACTAAAGTGGTTAACATTTTTTTCAAATCAAATCATTTCAAGGGTTTAGCAACATTAAAATAATACACCTATTTATGAACGTAAACTTTCTGAAAACATGGCAAATTTGTAATGGTACATTTGGAATGAAACATTGCAGTGCATAAATGCATAGGTGTTTTTATTGCACAAGAGTTGGTTGTTCAAGTAATGCAAGTCAAATATACAAAGTTTTTCCTCGCAGGAACGTCCCGCGTCGTCGCCTGACATGTTGTTCTGCGGACATAGAAAAACCGGGGCCAAAAAGTTAAACCGATAGCTCAGTGTGGTTCTAACGAACAAACCCGATGTTCGTTGAGATTAAAGTTTTTACAGAATCGAGAGATTTATTAAGGCAAATCCATCAGTGCAATCATTATTCCGTTCGGAAATTTTGGTGTTCATTTATTAAGTTACAGAGGTGATGGTGTTATATTTAATAGAGAGTTTAGTCTGTACGGTGAGCGGATCGAATGCCTCACTACGTACCTACACATGGACTCATCTCAGGGCTAGGTTCGCGCACTCTTGACAAGATGAATGAATGTAATTGAAAGTCGATTTAACAAAGCATATTTATTACAGTAAAGGGTTTAAGTTATACAATAGAAAGTTACGTTTTAAGACCTGAATGATAGCTTTAAGATCGGAAGTTAGGTACTTTGAAATGATACTTAACTGGAAATTAATGACTCGAATATCTACAGTTATAATTAGGAGACTACCTTGGTCATCTTGAGGGATTGTGTGGTGAAAGGGGCCGGCTAAGCTCATGCCGGACTGGCAGAGTCTTTAGCCGGAGGGCAGGAATTAGTCGCTGGACATTGCGGGCCAGCATTCAACCAGGGCGAAGATGGACATGATGCTCCGCTTCCAAGATCAAGGCTCCAGGTTCACAGTCACTTGATATTCAGCAACTACGGCCAACGCCAGGGTTTGAGGTACCCAATAGGGGCGCCCACAGGGCCACCGCCTCGGGCGAAAACTACACGATGTTTGTAGTATGAGATCTACGTGCGGAAAGAAAGAGGACGAATCTAAGTGCGTTTGTCCTTATATAGCTTCCTTTTTCCGCTATTGCTAGGCGATCGTAGCGCCATTACGACAATTTGCGAATCCATCGACAGAAACACTTGATTGTCAACCTGTGGGAGAGACGCCGCTACTTCAACTGTTTTGACGTATGTGCGAACACAACAATGGTTATAGGAAGGACCAAACTCAGTGCAACATACTCGCTAATGGGACTCAGTTAAAACAGGTGAACAGGTTCAAATACCTTGGTGTCGAATTCTACAGCGATGGTCGGCGAGACGGAGAAATTGATAGAAGAATAAGTGCGGCAAGCAGTGTATTACTTCCTCTCTACAGCTCAGTGATAAAGATGGCAGTGTTTAAAACGGTGTACCGCCTGACGCTCACTTACGGCCACCAGACATGGATGCTAAATGAACGAACACGCTCTAGAGTCCAAGCTGCCGAAATGAGGTACTTGAGAGGAGTGGCAGGGGTTACGAAATTGGATCATATAAGAAACTCGACGATCCGAGATTATCTAAACATTGAACCACTGCTACTCTTCATAGAAACATCGCAACTGAGGTGGCTTGGGCATGTACCTACTAAGAATGTCTGATGACCGAATTCCGAGGAAGATACTGAGTGCGATTCCAGAGGGAAGACGTCCAGTGGGCCACCCCAGACACAGTTGGGCGAGGCAACTCCAGAAACTGTGTGAGGAGAGGATGGGTATACCATAGACGGAGGCCGAACAATCAGCACAAGACAGGGACGTATGTAGGAGCCTTGTCGATGCAATGGGTCCCCGACCGGAATAGGACAAGGGGAAGAAGATGATGGTGATGATTTATTAAGTTAAAAAATGATATGATATTTTATGAACGCTACGTCCACTATCCACAAAAATTCTAGTGTAGTATACATTTATTGATGGCCGGACAACTCAGAATGAACTAAACTCAACTTCCTTTAAAAAGTCATTAAAAGCGAAGTCATCAAATTCACAACAAATTGGTTAAATAGGTTGCGTTAGTATAGGTCATAGGCAATTTTAAAAATATTTTTAATAATATGAATCTCCTTCCCCTCCCCACTACCCTCAGTATCACACCATACCAAAATTGGGGATGCAATTGGAACTCACTGGCTCGAGACGGTTGAAAGCAGTTGGGACTCTAGGGTAATTTTCAGATAAATCAGTTATACGCAAGTAGGAATCTTTTATGGTTTTTTTGTTAAACTGACTATCTATAATATAACTTATAACTATCTATAATATAATATCTATCTATAACGATAACTATCTATAATATAACTTATGTGACCTATAAATTGCTGATTATGTTTGACTATTTTTTTTTTCTTCTCTGGTCTCTGCTAACAATGATTTATGTTTTTACCTCGATAGGTCATCTTGGTGAGCGATGGTAGTGATGACAGTATCGCTTGATACATTATCACTCTGTACTGATTCTGAAATTATGTTTTACATGTATAAATGCTCTTATTATTTTCTATTTTTCTTGATTAGTTTTGGTTTCCATTCTTTGGTGGCGCAACTGAACTGTGCATGTTATGTATCGTCATTCCCCCATAAAAAGGGGGTGGGATAGACCCTGTCCATGCACATTGCCAGGCGAACATACAACAGAGCGGTCTTCCCGCGATCCGCCCGCGCCTCCCCCATCGACATGCGTTGGCCTGAGGCGTAACCGTGCGGTCTCGATGTCCTTCCGTCCCCCCTCCGGTAACCCGACGCTCATCTTTCCTCAAGGTCTTCAAAAACTTCCCCTTCTCTCCCAAGTACATTTCTTCGAGGCAAAATCGGGGAACCGGCTAAAGGACGCGGACTTCGAGCATCGTCTGCGGTTGGGCCGATAGCTATACGCATTCTCATTGGGACTGCCCGGTGGTCTATGGAATACTTTCTCTGGCTTTTTTTTTTTTTTTTAATATATTTTATTTTATTTCCGCTACTATAGTAATTACTTACATTATAACATAATCATATAACTGTTTTTTCCTCATTACTTATTTTATTCACAGAAGGTTTCTTCGACTGGTCATAGCCGTTATTTTTATTTTTCTTTTTCTTTTACTAACACTATTATCTCTTTTTGATGTTACCTATTTCAGAAGAATTATTCCACGGGCTGCTACTTCTATTTATCTTTTGTATAATGTTAATGTAAGTACTTGCATACTGCTTACTAACCCCGTATGCATGGACATTGGAGGGTCTAGAGTCGTTCAAATAAATGTAGCTTCGTTCAAAAAAAAGTAGAGTCTTGACGTGTGCGGTGAAGGAGGAAACCATATGTTTCCTTATAACGCCGTTGGGAAAGTGGTGGGTCCCCTCCAATGTTAAACTGACTGCACGTATAAGTATGTCGTATTTTGTATTGCCGCATGCTTTTTCGGAGAGTCGAAATTATTGTTAGTAAAAATATTTTTACAGCGGATTTTCACTCAAGATGCCTTCAGATATAAGTACATCGACTTTGGTTGTACGGCCGTATATCCTCTTTACATACTTACTTGAAGAAAAAATCTTCTAAAGGATCAGGCCGGATCAATTGTCGCCGGATCAAATGTCCGCCGGATCAACTGTCCGCCGGATCAAGTGTCGGCCGGATCAAATTTCGGCCGGATCAAATGTGGCCGGACCAACTGTCGCCGGACCAAATGTCGCCGGATCAAATGTCAGGTCACCTGATTATTCATATATGTAGTATTAAGTAAAGTAGTTATCATTCACAGATTCCATTCACATAATTATGCTATTCGATACAGTAGGATAGTAGTAGTAGTCTTGGTTCTAGGTATGGAACCATATTTAGGTATGTGCAGCTAAAGAGATTGTTAATATATTGCTATTATCTGTGAAGAAACAGAAAACCTCGCGCACACATTAACGACCAAGAATTTCTTCAAAAGGGTTAAATTACTCAAAAGAGATTTTAAGCCATACACTTGGATCGTTGAAGACAATGATGGCAATCCTATTCACGAACTAAAATAAGGTGCTGATAGGTGTGAATGGATGTGTGGAAGATTTTTACCAAAGGGAAGACGAAATTGACCCTAACCAATGAATGATTCCGAATTGAATGAATAGAATGATTTCGATTTTGAGCTCAACATCCTACGAGGTGAAGAGACTCCATGAGTGAAATGCAGCCACGGATAGACTCGAAATGTGGTGCTGGAGAAAAACGCTCAGAATTCCATGGACAGTCTCAAGACAAATGTCTCCATATGATACTAACTGACCCGGCAAACGTTGTTGGGTCATATAAATTATTTATAGTGAATATTTTGGCACGCAACGCTTCTCGTGAATGACTTGCGCATGTGCAGATGAAAGTGCGATGAGGTGGAAGTAGCGCTATCTGTCATTCAACAACATAAATAATTTCGTTCTATTTGAAACAATTAGTTCATAAAAAATACTAAAATCGCGATTAAAAAATGGGAGGGTCGCGGTTAAAAAATCAGAGAGGGTAGGAGGGTAAAAACACAAAAAAATCTTGTCAAAAAATTGAAAAAAAATTCTGGATAGGGACACCATAATCACCCAGCGGTATGAAATTTGCTTTACGACCTATTCTCATACCTACCAAATATACATACAAAATTTCATAAAAATCGATTAAGCCGTTTCGGTGGAGTGCGACCACAAACACCGTGATACGAGATTTTTATATAGATGTATAGATAACTTGTGATTTCGGAAATAGTATTCAACTTATATTAAATTATTCTCTCTTATCGCAAAATTTTACTTTACAGAGTACTACAAAAATAGTTTCCCACAATTTCAAAACGGAATATTTCAGTCGATAGACGCACTACAGAACTCACTGAAGAACTCACGTTAAGTCCTTTACTTAATTTATTGGGACATGTTTTAAGTTTGTAAGTTCTTCTTTGCGTTTAAGAAGTTCTGTTATAATTTTCATAGAATTTTGAGTATCTTAAACGAACCCGTTGTTCAGTTTAAATGAAGTAACATTATTCTTCGGAATAAACTTCCGAGAGTGGAATATATCAGGTTCAAAATGTTTTAATGTAACACACATGTTTGTGATATTTAAGGGAAATAATATGAATATCATAATGCCTATTTTACAAAACGATTTATATATTTAAATACATAACTTGTCAATTTTAACTTTCAGGAAGTTATTGCGAATGTACCGATTTAATTAAATGACGACAATACTAGCAATACTCAACTTGTTATCAGGTACCTGGTTTACACTTTTCAATACTACTAACTTACCTACTTATCTCATACACTGTAAATCTCAATATATTATATGTTTTCAGGTTAATTCGGCAAATCCGAATATACTACATGCTATCAGGTTCTTTTTCTATTTTCTTTGTTACGTAATTATGTAACGTATAATATGAACTAAACCTGTCAATTTGTCTGTCCTGGGGTCCTAGCATGGTCGGTCGATATAGGTTTTATCGAAAATGTCGGTAACTTGACATCGCTCCCGAGCACGACTGCAGGGCGCTAACGAACAAACAACAGTTCAAATCGACTAAGGGTTCCTAATTTATTTGACGTAAACTGTTATTTGTTCGTTAGCGTCCTGCAGTCGTGCTCGGGAGCTATTTCAAGTTACCGACATTTTCGATAAAACCGATGTCGATGGACCATGCTAGGGGGCCTGGAACGGGAAACTTTCCTAGTTGGACAGGCAAAGCTTCCTAATATGTATTTTGTAATTTCTTTTGTATCTATAGTAAATAAATAAATAAATACTCAATCGAAAATCTTGTAAAAGGCATTTGAGTTTATTTTTAGATTGAACTACAACGTATTTAGAAATTTTTTATTTTATTTTTACATATAAAGCTACATCAGTTACATAGTTACATAAGGTTTTAACAAAGAAAATAAAAAATTGCCTTTCCTCACCTTATAGAGACAATGCTCTTGTGTTTGGTGAGGGAGTTCTGGCTCAATCAGTAAAAAGATCGTGTAAGTTAGTAATAACAGCTTTTGTAAATAATAAGTCGTTTAAAAAATCATGTATAAATTTAAAAATAAAAATCTTGAAGAGTTTAAAAAATCATAATATAAATTAAAAAATCATTATAAATGAAAGAATCGTGAAAGTTAGTAACAAAAATTATTGTAATAAGTATGTAAAGGATATGTAAGAAAGAACGCAAAATTTATACAATAGTAGACTTAAAGATATAGAAACTAAGAAAACTAAGTTGTTTTTATATATTTTTTTATGTGAGAATATCGCACAGGAGTCCCAAGTGTTCCCAACTGCCTGGAGCCAGTGAGACTAAGGAATCCTAAATTGGGGTAAGTTATGAGGCTGAAGGTTGTGGGGAGGAGAAGGAGTTGGATGAGAGGAAGGTGGGAAAGTACCTGGCTTTTGAGATCTACTCGCCTAACACTAAAATGGCTAAAGCCTTTTCAAGCAAAGTTTCAATTCTGAATGGTGATTTTACACCAGGCCGATACTGAGAGTATCTTTCACTCTGGAAAGTGTCGCAAGTATACCTTACATTATTTTAATTGATTTAAGTGTAAAAACACAAATCGATCAAATAAATTTTACTTGCGAACACCGAGATTTGAACTCGTGCCCTCCGGATCGCTAGCCTTGCCCCTCGACAACGAAGGACGTTTATTTGATGAAATGAGATAAAAATGGAAAATAATTGAAAATCATGAAGGTTTTTTTAATCAAAAATTATCTTTTTCAAAATGGGAGCCATGTCAAGAATTCAGACATAATTTTATAACTTACGTAACTGATGAAGAAAAAAAATACCAAAAATTCTCACAGAGTTGCCGCTGAAAATATTTTTTCTTTATAATTCCGCGGCATTACATAGTTCTTGTTCTGATGTGTAATTTACTTAAACTTTCAGCTTCACAAATCCCACAATATCCCATTATTTTACTAATTTAATATAGATAATATACTAATATAATAATAGAGCACATTAGCGAGACTCTTAACGAAAAGAGCGGACAAATTGATGTCGTTACTAACGAGCTTTTGTCTGACTGATTCTCGTGTAAAATAGCACGCACATGAAACGGTCTACCTTATTTTGTATTTGCTATTTCTTGTATTTGCCGTCGCTACATCCTTTATATTACATTAAAAGGTTTTAAGAGTGTTTAACCAGCCAGCGGACGAAAATCCACATTTTGTCGAAAGTTGTTCTTACGATCGTGCGGGGCGGTTATAATGAGAAAGAATATTATTCTCCGTACCAGCTTTCTAAAATTATAACTCAATATCGAATTTATTTCAATCCAATTTAGCTTTAATTTATACCTTCATCCAAAAATGCTGAAAGGCGTGATGATAAAACTATTAAAATAATGTACTTTTTGTAATTATTTTTTTATTATAAGTATTTATCATTTTTCAATAATGTCTAAATTTACTAAGAATGTTAAAAAAATCTGAAATATATTAGTTTGAAAGTGCGCAAATAAATACACAAATGGACCAATTTTCGTCACGAAACACATGTACGTACATATTTTTTAATGATTTTATTGAAGCTAAAATTAAAATTTTAAAACATGCGTTTGCTAGATAATGTATTGATTTATTTTACTACATGATTATATTATTTGAAATGGGTGTGGTATAATTCAAAATCTTTTTTGAAAATTTAACAAATCTGTCAACGACCTATGGAATAACCTTATTATACTAAAAATTTAAAAAATTTCTCAAAATTTATTACATGCGAATGCTAGATAAAAGAACAATATTTCGAAATCCATTTATAATTTTTTGTGGAAAAGAGTCAATACGTCTAAAATCTGATTTGAAAATGACATATTTCTGGTTTTCTCTGGTAATGCCCTCTTAAGACTCGGTAACCAATTCCTCCCTACAACACTTTCCTTAACCCGCCTCAACATCGCCTTATCGAATAGTGAAATAGTCATCATGGCTGAACACAGAATTCCTAGATGATAAAAAGATATTTTTTTTAAATATTAGCTCCACATGTTCTTTCGGGATGCTGTGGGAAGGGTCTTTTTAGGAAAGGAAGTTCTGGGAAGGAAAAGTGTATTGAGGGTCGGTAGGAATCTGGGGGTCAAAGTGTCCAGAAGTGACGGACGTATGAATCCACCCCTCCCCTGCGGTGCAAGGCGATGTTCCGAGAGAGTACGGCTGGAGAAGTCAAAGGGATTTCCTCAACCATACTCTCCCGATCCGGCTTGCCATACAGCCGGTGGATAGACGCATCTGCCGCCAAGATCCGGACAAACCTCACCCCATGAAAGGGGATCGTAGCACCCATATAGAGTTGGCACGTACCAAGGCACAGGTGTGCGGAGATATATAATCTCTGTCTACCCCATCGGAGAAATGGCGTGATGTTTAGTTGATATTGAAAGAAGACAGACAGCCTATAACATTTTTCTGTATTTCTTGTGTATTTGAATCCTTAAAAATTTAGACATTCCTGAAAAATGTAGTAATTTTTCATCCTGTCAATAAAGGAGAAATACTTAATTAAAAGCGTTGCGTTGCCAAATTTCGAAATACAACACCAAAGTCTGAGCAGAATTTTAAATGCTTAATTATAATACTGTAAGATGATTAAATGTGAGAAATTAATTAACATTAACGATTGTGAATTTGATACCGTCTTTCGAATATTATGTTATTCTAAAAATGAAATCGAATCTTAAACTAAATATCACAAGAACGTACCTATAAAATAATACAAGTATAAGGATTTTCCAACCCTTTTGTTAAACTCAAAACGTGATTTATAATTATTACAAATTAATATATAATTGGATACGATTTTAGATTTTCACGGCCAAAAATATTTTTATTAGTTTTTGGGGTATTATGCCGTGTTGCGCTACCTCCTTCTTTAGCCAACGTTTCGGACAGCGTTGCAGTGTCCATCATCAGGGCAGATGTGTAATGGTTAGGGGTGATGTTTGTACTTATCTACTTAGAAGCGATACCGTGTCGCCAGCTCCACTCCTCTACGAGCTGGCGCTACAATACACTTCAACATTTTTTTTTGCATTTAGTCTTGATGTAACCGTCAATTACCGAATACCAAGAACTATTTGTATTAACTATTTGTGAAAGCCTCCAGAACTCCTGCCCTGTACGGTCTTCCAAAAATTCATAAAAAGGATATCCCAATGAGACCGATCGTCAGTGCTATTGGTGCACCGACGTGCAAACTTTCTCAATACCTCTCAAGATTACTGCAGATGCAAACTGGGAAAACTGAATCTTGGATTAAGGAATCCACAGATCTGATCAGTAAGCTTAAGAAGGTTAAGACTGAGAAAGGAGATATTTTCGTCAGTTTTGACGTTGTGTCCCTTTTCACGAACGTGTATCTGGAAGACTCCATGACAATGCTCAGAGAGATCTACGAGGAAGACATTTGTAAACTTTTTGAACACTGCCTTAAAACGGGATATTTTGCATTCCAGGGTGAACTTTTTGAACAAGTGGAAGGAGTTGCGATGGGCAGTCCGTTGGTGCCAGTACTCGCCAACTTCTTTATGGAGAAGTTTGAGGTGTTTTTATGGTGGCGGTATGTCGACGATGTCTTCGCCATTTGGTCTCATGGAACAGAGTAACTGAACGAATTTCTGGACCATCTCAACTCACTATAAGAAAATGACTATAAGATCCTACCTTTTCTAGATGTGGAGGTGATGCGAAAAGAAGATGGTAGTCTAGGACACACAGTGTATATAAAACCAACTCATACAAATCGGTATCTACATGCTGATTCCCATCACCACCCAGCGCAGAAGAGAGGACTTATCCATACATTGGTGACCAGAGCGACCAGAATATGTGAAGAAACAAAAATCGGAGCAGAACTTACAAAACTGACCGATTCACTGGAGCGTAACGGTTACCCAGCAAGGCAGACAAGGCAAATCATAAGAGCCAAATCTGCACTAAGCGAAGACAGAACTGAACAAGAGTCAAAGGGCTGCGCTTTCCTGCCTTACGTTCACAATGTGACAGACAGAATTGCCAGGCTATTGAAAAAAAAGAAAGCATCAAGACTGTCTTCGGAATCACGACAAAAATACGATATTTTTTGAGGCCTGCAAAGACCAAGTTTCCTCTGGAAACAGATGGAGTGTACAAATTCAGCTGTTCTGGATGTGACAAGGTTTATGTAGGCCAAACAGAGCGGACGATTTCCAAAAGGATATCAGAACACTTCCTTGCCTGTAAACTTGGACATCCTGACAAATCGGCAATCGCCGAGCACTTAATCGAAACCGGTCATTACTTTGGATTTGTCCCGGAGGTCCTGGGAAGACCCAAAACTCATAGAGCACGCCTGATTACGGAGGCAATTGAAATTCATAAAAATCCTATAAATATTAATAGAGACGACGGAGCTAAGCTCAATAGTTCTTGGTATCCGGTAATTGACGGTTACATCAAGGCTAAATGCAAAAAAACATGTTGAAGTATATTGTAGCGCCAGCTCGTAGAGGAGTGGAGCTGGCGACACGGTATCGCTCCTAAGTAGATAAGTACAAAAATCACCAATAACTATTACACATCTGCCCTGATGATGGACACTGCAACGCTGTCCGAAACGTTGGCTAAAGAAGGAGGTAGCGCAACACGGCATAATACCCCAAAAACTAATAAAAATAATATATAATTAATAATGATTATGTAACATAATTATCTCTGCTGTATCTGGGGCTTTGTCTCAAAGAAAATGCAGGTGATTCAAAACCGAGTTCTCAGAAAAGTTTTTGGACTTCAATGGGACACCCATATCACACCCATATTCAGATATGATTTTAGATTTTCACGGCCAAAAGTAATTTTGTTATTTATTTTTGGTGTGTTCTGCCGTATTGCGCTACCTCCTCCTTTAGCCAACGTTTCGGACAGCGTTACAGCGTCCATCATCAGGGCAGAGGCATCACACATCTGCCCTGATGATGGACACTGTAACGCTGTCCGAAACATCGGCTAAAGGAGGAGGTAGCGCAACATGGCATAACACCCCAAAAATAAGTAACAAAAAAGACATTTATTCCGTTTCCGGATTTTTCCAATCACAGTCCTTCCTAAACATGAAATCACAAGCACCATCCTACAAATTACTCAACAATCAACTCACACTAACATCAAGCCACTTTACAATCAAGACATCCACATATACAATACTCGAAATAGCAATAAAATTATCGCACCTCAAATACACAATACAAAATATGAGATAAAACCTTTGAACTATGTAATTGCCTACACACTATGTAATTCACTTTCAGAAATGTACAAGGGAATCCTGCAAAATAAAAAAATTCAGAGTAATGCTTTGAATAATATTTTAAATACGTTTAAGTAATAGAAAATGTAATTTTAAAGAAGTAATTTTCTCGTCATGTTATAATTCTGTCTTGTATCTTTTTTTCTTTCCCATGGCTTTGTAGATAATCATTCATATTTTTAAAAGCTTGTTCTTTTTTCTTTATTTGTTTTCTATTATTTTTTGTTTCCACTTAACCTGTATTTTATTTTTCATCTATAATGAATGTGAAACTTATTTTTTTTATATTTCTTACACTTTTGATGCAGCTTTTAACTTTGTGGTTATCCATTATAGATAAATGAAACAATTTAACTTTGTTTGAACCACTTTTATATTTGAGTAAATCCGACCGGATTCAGAACGACCGTTCCTTCTTCAGGGCAAATGTATACAAACGGTCGTTCTGAAACCGGCAAATATAAAAGTGGTTCAAACAAAGTTAAATTGTTTAATTTATTTATATTTTTGATATTAAAATACGTATGTATAATTGTAACTATTTCCTCTCACCAATGAAGTAAGTTCCTCCCGTCCTAAAATGAGTTCTGTAACTCACCAAGAAATAATAATAATAGAAAATTGATAAAAAAAAAATCTGGTGGGTAATTATTTATTTTACATTAATATTTATTTACTCAATCAACCTTTTCGTAACTGAAGATAGAAGTAGTTCTGTGAAAAATAGACGTTGCAGCGCGTCCAAAAAACATGTTTCTGATTTTCTCTTATAAAAAATTAAAATTTAATATTCGTCTGAACGCAGAAAGATTTTTAAGTAGGGACAATATTTACGTACATAATTTGATAAGGACTCTTTACTATCCATTAAAATGAAACCTTTCGCCGAGAAATTTGAACTATAAGTATTTTACCAAACGGTTGCTGTCACTGTAGCTCTTACTCCCCCGAATACTGAGCGAAAGGGACAACTGCACTTCGAGCCGATAATACCTAAATAAAATCATAAACATTGGGGTTTTCCATTTCGTTTTTTCTCCTCAAAATTTGGACCAATTTAAAAAAAAAATCTGTACGTTTTGCTTCTTTAAAAAATACATTGTTTTGTTTGTATATTGAACTGACATGAATGACGTTTAGTTGCGCATTTACACATTACATAGCTACACTTACTTACATACACCTATCTACATGCATCATGGACCCTGTGCTTGTAGCTTTTATTGCCACATGCTCCTTTCCTACCCATCCCTACATACCTGTCTTTTAACTTTACCCACAATCAGTCTTTAATCGAAATTCGCCGCATGAACATCTCTAATATTCCGCATACCGCATCCGCAAACTCAATCCCGCATACTGCTAGTAAAATGCCGCGACTAATAGTCATACGAGTGCATGAATAAACCCAGCCGAGATAGAAGGGAAGTGCCAGCGCAGTAAGTCCTTTGGCTCATATCGCTTTGTGTGCATTCTTTTTACTTGTATCAATATAAACATACTCAAAACATGGTTTGACCTAAATTGTCTCTCACTTAATACGGAGAAAACTTATTTTATTCCTTTTTCTTTGAAAGAAAAAAATGTCGAGAACAACATAACTATTAAAATCCATTCACGGTGTGAAAATAAAAAGGAATGCAACGATGAAAATTTCCTACCAATAACATTAAAAAATAGTATAAAGTATCTGGGTGTCATAGTAGAAAGATACTTAAAATGGAAAGAACAAGTGAAAAATACAGTAACCAGAATAAGAAAACTTATATACATATTTATTAGACTGAGAAACATCTTATCATCCAGTATGATCAAAACTATCTATTTCTCTCTTGCCCAATCTATTATACAATATGGTATAATCGGGTGGGGTGGGACTTTCAAAACTAACCTCTTACCTGTAGAAAGGGTACAGAGGTAAATTTTGAAAGTCATCTTACGAAAACCATCTGTATTCCCAACAACTCAGTCTTAATAAAATTTTCAAAAAGAACTCATTATTGCAAACTCATAAAGATCATTTCAATCCATCAACAACAAAATTCACAAACATAAACAACCGACCACGATCACATGCCAATTTAGAAATTCCAAAATTTAAAACGAGTGCTTCCCAACACCATTATGCTTATCAAGGTATAAAATTTTTCAATGCTCTCCCGTATAAAATCAAGTCTGAAAAAAATTATAAAGTTTTTAAATCCCAAATAAAAACACTAATAGACCAACCCGACACTAATTTTAAGTTTTAAATTCATCATCACAATAATAACAAAAAAAAATAAACTAGAACATATTCTCTAAAAATATTTCATCACCATATCAAATTGAAAGCAAAGTACATACGCGTTATTTGCAGGCACCAAATTGTTACAACTTTATTATATGTACCTACTCTGACAATACTGTCAGCCCATCCATTTCAAATATCAATGTTTTCTTAACCAACGATATGTACCTACTACCTACTTACAATCTACATACATATTGAATAAATACAATAATATTATTTTTATTTCTAATATATCTATGCCTGTATTATCTTATATTGCATCTTATTCCAATTTTAACTCTTATTTACTTCAAGTTCATTATGTCGACTTGTCTTCATGTATATATATTTTATTAATATATGTACTTGTAATAACATACTCTGTGTACATATGCATTTTACAATGGCACTCCAAAATTCAAGCACGAGAAATGTTTTCTCTTTTGAATTGGGTAGTTTCATTAAAAAGAAATTTATATATTGTTATTAGTTTTAAGAATCAAATGTTTTACTATGAATCTGTATACGTATGTATTTAAAAAAAAAAAAAAAAAAAATTGTCCAGTAGTCTTTCATGAATTTCAAAACACATACAAGGTCCTTCGATATCCGCAGACACATAAATCACACATGTACATTCAAACCGGTAATTTTATCGATTTTTGAAGGGTACTCACGTCTTTAAGAAGTAACTTATCAAAAAAAGGTAAAACGTACCGCCACTCTAGTGGTAGATATCCATATTATGTTAAAAATATTTGCAGTAGAATCAAAATTGTGAGAGGAAATTGGTGAATACGTTTATATTTTCTTCTCAAAACGGCCACCATCTTGAATCGGTACACACAAATTTACTCAATTTTTCTGACGAAATGTGTCACGGTCGAATTAAAACGGGACTTCGCTATGCCTTATAATATTTCGAAATATATCCATTTCTCCTAACAGACCTTTTACCAAGACGTGTATTATTTATTATTGGTTTATTATACCATCTTTGTTTCGTTTCCTAATTCGCTGAATTTAATTCTTGGCACCGTCTGTAGCAAATCTTTAGTCCGTGGGGTAAAAAGCAGAAACGCGGAAAAACCAGGCAAAACAATTATCTTTTGTATTATTCCTCTCTCGAATATTGCAAGTATTTTGTTTTCTTTCTTTCCTTGGCGCAAGCTGCCACTCATTAACGGCGATTAGCAGACAAAGAAAAGCTAAGAAATTATTGTAGGCTGAGATATTTAAAGAAAGGAAGGCGAGTGGTGCTCTAAGGGAATTTTAGTTATTTGGAGAAAGATTTATGATCATTGGGCGACTGATTGAAGGGACAGTTCACTTTGGAGATTAAGACATTAGAGGTATCATTTGCATTTCTTTAGAATTTCGTTTTCGTCTTCTGTTTAAAACGAGCTCTCTGAGGCGTAGGTGTGATAATGTGAAAATCCAAAGAGAATGCTACTTGGATATCGTAAAAGTATTGTTATATTTGCAGTTTGTAGCTCTTTCCAGAGTGGAGACACTCCCAGCTTCCATCATGATTCAGAATCGGGCGTCGCACAGTAGTTGCAAAAAATGCTCATTACCGTCTCATAAATCTGTAACTTCTTTGTTTCTTATCATACAAAAAAAATGTGTGCTGATTAAAAGCTAGACAATCTTTACCAGATTTAAATGTCTGGCTTAAATTTTCCCCACAGGAAAAACTAAACCCTTTCACACACTTCCCCAAATGATCATCTAGTGAATCTAGTCTACCCACGCTATGCAGTTGCACTATATAAGTATTATAAATACAAAACAATACAAGAACAACATGTCAACCTACCATATACCAAATGGGAAAATAATTCACCGACTCCAGATATTTTCATGTCAGAGGGTTCGGCTCTGTGGAATTCCTAATTGAACCTATAAATAATACTGATCCCTCAATATAAATATTTAAAAAATCTTTTGTAATCCGACATGCATTTAAAATGACTGATTTTTGCATTTTTATATAACTATAAATTCTTTGACAAATCTAATATGCCAAAATTTTGAATCAGAGACCTAGGTATAATGCCAGTAATTACTGATTTTTTTCATTTTTATATATAAATTCTTTGACAAATCACCAGATTTAAATGTCCGGGTTTAATTTTCCCCACAGGAAAAACTAAACCCTTTCACACACTTCCCTAATGATCATCTGGTCAATCCACGTTATGCAATTGCACTATATGTATTATAATTACAAAACAATACAACAACAACATGTCAACCTACCAGAGACCAGATGGGAAAATAATTCACCGACTCCAGATATTTTCATATCAGAGGGTTCGGCTCTGTGGAATTCCTAATTGAACCTATAAATCCTACTGATCCCTCAATATAAATATTTAAAAAATCTTTTGTAATCCTACATGTATTTAAAATTACCGAATTTTGCATTTTTATATATAAATTCTTTGACAAATCTAATACGCCTAAATTTTGAATCAGAGACCTAGGTATAATGCCAGTAGCCGAAATAACAAATGGCAATATTTTTATATTCCGAGAATGCCAAATTCTTTTAATCTCATTTCCTAAATCTGTGTATTTTCTAATTTTTTCAGAAACAGTTTTTTGAATATTACAGGAATTTGGAATAGCTACATCAATGATATAAGTTATTTTTTTAATTTTGTCATGTAAAACTATATCAGGTCTATTATGACTAATTGTTCTGTCTGTTAGTATAGTTTTATCATAATATATTTTATAAAATTCATTTTCTAAAAATGAATTTGGTTCATATTCATAATATGGTACTAGATATATTACGGCAGTCAATCAAGTTATGTTTAATTACCAAACTTTGGTGGATTATTTATATAAAATATTGTTGATTGTTTCATATTTTTATTTAGTGAATTGTTATTATTTTGATATTAAACATGTCATTTGAAAAACAAATTTCCTTTGTGGGTAATTTTCCGATAAAAAAGAGCAGCGGAAAAACCGTTTTTAGACATTGTTGCGCAAAAAATCCGCAGAGTTTTTTAATGAACACATTAAAGAAATGTTTGTACAATAAAATTGTGTTTTAATATTCACAAGGGCAAACCCGCGACCAGTTGAAAGTTTACCTTGACTTTGTCAAAATCTAGTTTAGGTATCATTTGCCTAAAAGGAGCTTATAAATAAATATTATTTAAAACCAAAATATTAAAAATACATATTATTAAAGCTTAAAGAACAATCTTTACGATGATACGTAATAAGCTGTATATAAACTGGCTTAAATGCTTTAAATTTGTACCACAAAATATTCCACATTTTCATTCAATTAAATCTCAGCCTTAGCCCGTATAATGACATTATTATAAATAAACAAGTTAAAAAAAAAATCCAACATATAGAAATTTATTGACCATTTACCTTATTAACACCGCTAAAGGTATATCTGAAAAAAAGTGCGTTTTTTTAATTTATCAGACGGTCTTGTTCCGGGCCATTCCGTGAGGGCGACGTGTCGCATGAAATGGCTTTATCCGGGTTTGATGATCAGTTATGGTATCTACTTTTCAAACTATCTCTTCCCTGCCTTCTTCCGTTCCCCACTCCCTTCATTCGCGTACCACACTCCAAATGAGGATGCCATGGTCTTTTACGATTTTTAAATTTGAATAAAAAAACAGTCATTAGGTATCTATACATTTTTCGTGATAAATCTTACAAAAAAACGTTTATTTTTTTTTTATTCGCATTCCAACTTTCTCGGAATAGACGCTGTACGTATATGCGTTGTTTGCAATGAAATTTCATAAAGACGTTGTTAAGAGAGATATCTACATACATAATTAACATCAAAGTTATTATTTGTGTTGGATTCTGTTCTTAGAGATGCCGAGAGTAATGACCCACAATCAAATTTGCAGAGTTATTTATCTTCATATTTCGCATCAAAAAGTCAACATAATCCAAATTGTCTTCACCAGCTGTGTTTATTTTTTATCATTGGCTTCTTTTTGAGTACCCAATGGCAAGTACTGCCATTTAAAAAATATTATTTTTATTTTTTATTTATTTATTTATTTCAAGATTTTTGTTTATATATTACAAATAATTATATATGCAAGGTTATAAAATAATTCATATTTTATTCTACTACTCCATAAGTTGATCTCGAGGAGCTCGTGTTTTTGGGAGGAGTATTTACATGCAAAAAATAATAATAATGTTCTAATAAAATGTGTAAACAATTAAGGGTAATACAGGAGAGAGTAGTATAGTTTCACATCTATTATATATGGATGATATAAAATTATTTTCAAATTCTGAATCAAATTTAGAGAAAATGATTAAGGTAGTTAAAATTTTTTCAGATGATATTAAAATGACTTTTGGTTTAGATGAATGTAAAACGATCCATATAGAGAAAGGCAAAATTGTAGATGGAGACGAGAGTATATTTAGAAATTTCAAAATGAAAAGTGTGAAAGGGGATGAGGTTTATAAATATTTAGGATACCCGCAATCGAATAGATTAGATCACACTAGAATTAAAAATGATATTAGGATTAAATTTCAAACTAGGATCAGAAAAATTTTAAAATGCAATCTATCTGCTAAAAATTTTGTAAAAGCAATAAATACTAGGGCAATACCTCTATTAACGTACTCATTTGGCAAAATTAAATGGTCTAATACAGATTTAGATTGTTTAGAACGATTAATTAGAACTACGTTAACAAAGTTTAATTGCCATCATCCAAATTCAGGTATAGAACGAATTAATTTACCTAGAAATTTAGGAGGTAGAGGTGTAGTCAAAATAACATCTTTGAAACACAATCAGGTAGAAATGCTTAGAAATTTTTTCCATAGGAAAGCTAATAGCCCAGAAACGCACAAAATAATTTGCAAGGCAGATAGAAACATTACACCTTTAAATTTATACGACGAGAATGCCAACATTCTTATAAATACTAACCAGAAATTATTAGATTCCTGGTCAAATAAAATTATTCATGCAAAACACTTCAATTATCTCAACCAAACGTATGTTGACAAACTTTCGTCAAACAAATGGTTGAGTATTGGAAAGTTGAGCGCAGAAATAGAAGGATTTATGCTTGTCATTCAAGATAGAGTCATTAATACTTAAAATTATAGGAAGCATATAATTAAGATATAAATCAAATTGATGATTTATGTAGAAAATGTTTGGCTTTTCCGGAAACTATAGAACATATTATATCGGGATGTTCTATATTAGCGCCGTCCGAGTATACATTTAGGCATAATCAGGTTTTAAAAATAATCCACCAAAGTTTGGTAATTAAACATAACTTGATTGACTGCCGTAATATAGTACTATATTATGTATATGAACCAAATTCATTTTTAGAAAATGAATTTTATGAAATATATTATGATAAAACTATACTAACAGACAGAACAATTAGTCATAATAGACCTGATATAGTTTTACATGACAAAATTAAAAAAATAACTTATATCATTGATGTAGCTATTCCAAATTCCTGTAATATTAAAAAAAACTTTTCTGAAAAAATTAGAAAATACACAGATTTAGGAAATGAGATTAAAAAAATTTGGCATTCTCGGACTATAAAAATATTACCATTTGTTATTTCGGCTACTGGCATTATACCTAGGTCTCTGATTCAAAATTTAGGCGTATTAGATTTGTCAACGAATTTATATATAAAAATGCAAAAATCGGTAATTTTAAATAAATGTAGGATTACAAAAGATTTTTTAAATATTTATATTGAGGGATCAGTAAGATTTATAGGTTCAATATTTATAGTTTGTTTCTGAAAAAATTAGAAAATACACAGATTTAGGAAATGAAATTAAAAGAATTTGGCATTCTCGGACTATAAAAATATTAGCATTTGTTATTTCGGCTACTGGCATTATACCTAGGTCTCTGATTCAAAATTTAGGCGTATTAGATTTCTCAAAGAATTATATCTGGTGCGTAAGTAATCAAAGAACTTATGAAATAAATATCTTAGATAGGTACACAATTTAGAAAAAAATAGTTATATAAGGACAATAACAATACATTTTTCTTTTAATTATGTTATATTACAGTTTAAGTAAGGGTAAATTACATTACGGTTATTACATTAAGGGTACAATATATCATTATCCAATTTCAGGGACTTAATTTGTTTTTTGAATAATTTATATTTCAAAGTTTCTGTTATACTAATTTTGTTTTAGGACAATAATATATTGTACCATCTTACACCTAAATACAAATAGTGGTGCTGAGCCGTGGTCGTTCTAATCATAGGGATGGCTATTAAACCCTTAGTTTTAAATCTATTGCTTATGCTATCTGAGGGGTGAATTTTTTGAATAAAATATTCTTTATAAATTTGACATAAGGTGTTTCTCTTATACAATTCTGTGATAGATGGTACATTAAATTCCCGAAATAACTCTATAGTAGGGAAGCCTTAAAGGCCCCTCCCCACCCAATCATGCCGTACTGTAATAAGGACTGAATTAATGCATAATAGACAATTTTGATAGTTTTCTTTTTTTAAATATTTTGTATGTTATTGAAAACATTGATAAGTTTGTGAGATTGATATGATCTTTCCATTTAACATTTTTATGTATTAAGCTTCCAAGATATTTTACATTAGATTTATGATTTAGCTTAGCGCAGTCCGTATTACATGAACCGTCATTTGCACAATTTTCGGAATGAATTGTTATGTTATTTAAATTATTTGGCACATATTCGTGTAGTGAGAATGGAATATAATGAGTTTTGTCTGTGTTGAGTGATAATAAATTTTTATCGAACCAATTTTTCATAACCTTCATGTCTTGATTGGCTGCATTGGTAATATCGTTCCACGTCTTTTGATCGATAATAATTGCAGTGTCGTCAGCAAAAGATATAAGTTGACCATTAAGTGATAATTTAAACATTTGATTTACGAATATTATAAATAAAATTGCTCCAATAACAGTCCCCTGGGGAATTCCAAATTCTAAAGTTTCATCTATACTTAGTAAGTTATTTAATTTTACTTTTTGACTTCTTTGAGTTAGATAACTTTTTAGCTAATACCCAACCTTACCAATAATACGGATGTCAATTAATTTATTAATTAGTTTTGCGTGGGAGATACTATCAAAAGCCTTGCGTAAATCAATGAAAATGCCAAGGCATTTGTTTTTTTTTTATCTAATGCGTTGTATACAGTTGAGGTAAGTTCAGAAATAGCATCATGAGTACTTAGTTTATCTCTAAATCCAAATTGGCTAGGACTAAGTATTTTATTATTATCAATGTAGTACATCAGTTGCTTTTTTACGATCTTTTCAAAAAAAAATTGCAATGTTTGAGACAAGAGGCTGGCTTCCAGGCTGCCTGATTTCAAAACGGGTGTTACGATGGATTTTTTATAAATGGAAGGGAATATTCCACTATTCAAACTAATATTTATAATGTGCATAATTGGAATGCTTAAAAATTGTTGTATTTTTTCAATATTTTCACTGTAACTCCATCAAATCCTGGTGCAGTTTCCCCTTTAATTCATTTATAATATGTTTTATGCCATTTGTTGTTACTGGCTGGAAAGCTTACTGGTTAGACAATCCTTCTCGAAATAATCAATTTTATAATTTTCATCGATCCGTGTAGCTAAAGTTTGTCCGACGTTGGCTAAATATTTATTAAAGGCATTAGCACATTTTGTCGGTTCCCTTATGGCGTCAATAGAGTGTTTTCCGATATAATTTTTTTAAATTAGAGTTTTTTTGTTTTTTTACTATTTATTTTATTTATTGTTTTCCATTAATTATGGATACTCGTACGATTTCTGTAGGGTGGCGGCGGTGAAATCCATAACACTTACGTTGGTATGTTTAGAACTCTTTTTAATTTATGATGTATCTTGCTTGAAACATTATCTCGCTTACAGAATGATAATATTATTTAACCTTTTAGCAAGTTGGAAGAGAGACAATGATTTTAACCATGTACAAGTCTTGTTAGTATATCAAAATGCTTAGAAAAAGAGCAATAAATTTAATATAAAAGTGTCCGAATTAAGACCCCTTATACCGAATGAAATGAAAGGAAATTATCCGATTTTCCTACATATAAGTTTAAAAAAATTATAAGCGTGCAGTTAACACGCGGTGGAAGTTAAACCTTTAGCAGACTAGCGTAGACAAGATTGGGGAGGCTACGAAGAACCACACAAAGAGAGGATCGATTATTATGTCTCATTCTCTCGCAGGCAATTTTTTTTTTTTACATGTATACCGCACAAGAGTCCCAACTGCTCCCGTCTGGAGCCAGTGGGACTATGGCTTCCCCAATTGGGGTATGTTGTGAGGCTAAAGGTAATGGGGAAGGGAAGGAGATGGGGAAGAGTGAGGTGGGGTTATTCAGATCTGGTCACCAAACACGGCTAACGCCATTTCAAGCAACGTTTCAATTCTGAATGGTGGTCTTACTCCAGGGCGATACTGAGAGTATCTTCCACTATGGAACGTGTCGCAAATATACTATATATTATTTTAAATGAATAAATTGTGAAAAAACACAAATTATTCAAATAAAATTTATTTGCCACGCCGGGATTCGATCCCGCGACCTTCGGAGTGCTAATCAAGAGCCTTACCGCTGGACTACGCCGGCCGTCAAAATCCTATAGAAGTATGTGTTTGTCTCTTTTTTGTGTCAATTTTTCGTTTCACCGAGTTTCAAATCACAACGGTGCTAAAGAAATTTTCAGTTCAATAAATAAGAAATCATTTATATGAAATTCGCTCGTTAGAAATAAAATGTCAAAAGAATCACCTACGAAAATTAAAAAAAAATCTGGCTTCTTTATTTAACCTGATGTAGGTGTTTTTAAATTTTATTTTAGCTCCACACAGGCGGTTCTGAGGAAATTCATTCTCATCAGGGCCTTTGTCATTTTTGGGGATGCCGTGTGGAGGGTATTTTTAAGAAAGGAAGGAGAGGAAGTACTGTGAAGGAAAATGGTATGAGGGGTGATTAGGAATCTGGGGGTCAAATTAATGGAGAAATTGTAAAATTGATGGAGATATGAATCTATCCTTCCTGCGGTGAAAGGCTATATTCCGATTGAGTCCTGTTGGAGAGGTCAAAAAGTCTTCATCAACCAGCCTCTCCCGATCTGGCCTACCACGAAGTTGGTGGGAGACGCATCTGCCGCCAAAATGCGAACAAACCTCTATAGCCACGCTAGTGATGGACGCAAAGTGTCCGTAGCTTCTCCGTATACTGAAGGACTGCACCTTTAGCTATATACATGCAAATCGATGAAAAAATTGTTCAGCAAGTCTCTAATTAAGCTTTTATTTGACCCCTAGCTACCAAGCCCCTACTCACAGTAGGAATTGATTGTTTATGTTTATTTCCAAATACAAGAGGATAATTTGAAGTGCCTATAATATTCACATTTTCCGGATAATGCATGTGTCCGACCCGCTAGTGATATATTTATTTTTATATTTTTAACCCAGCAGGAGTGTGGGGAGTGCAATCCCAGTCTGCGAAATTACACGAGATACAACAATTATTGAATTTAACCCTTCGAAATTCGGGCGTTTTTTGTCAATTGATAAAGATATTTTCTCTTTGCAATAAAATCCAAATAAATTGAATATTTGTAAAAGTATCCGAAAATTAAAAACTTTTTTTAGAACGTGACGAAACACGCTTTCATATTTTATTATTAGAAATAACATTTTGAAATAAAAATATTTATAAACAATTTTTTTTAATGCAAACGAAAAGTTCTTAAAATAGCACACCTTACGTTTTTTCTAACTTAAATTACTGAAAACCAAAAAAAAAATATATAAATCACGCACATATTTAATTAGACAAATAATTACAAATGTTTTTATTTTATTTTATTTTATTTATTATGGAAAATCAACAGATATTTTACACTTATAATAATAACATTAATAATATACATAATATCCAATGAAAGATTTTCACATAATTAAAATTATAATTAAAAAGGAAAACAAAAAAGTAAGAACTTAACAAAAATATAAAAATTATGAAAATTATTAAAAAAAAAGATATAAAAACACAATATAAACTATAATAATCTGCTAACTAAATTTCAAACATGAAGTTCAGAGTCAGAAATCTATTCTCACTCCACAACAACAATAATAATAATATGTAGATTGTACATTCCTACAACTCAAGAGTGAATACAATAGTAAGTCCAATGACAAGTATGCAACTGGAAAGGGTTCACAGAAATAACATGGTAACTTGCAATACGGTCAAAAAATTATTTAATGTTGGCTAAGACATACTTTTTTAAGGTACTTAAATTACATGAGAAAATGTCTATATTATTGAAATTCTTATCAAATACATTGCATGTTCTGAATATAAAAGCATTTTGTCTGAGATTAGTATTAGTTTTCGTCATCTCTTTCTTGTATCGTATTATGTAAAAAGATTTCTTAAAAAATTCACAAATTTTCATAATTTTTTTGAAAAAACTGCGATCGGCCAATTTAGTTTCATAAAGGCGTACGTCATAATTATGTTGTAGTTCATATATAAATATAAAGCTTGTTGTTTTTTCTTTCCAATACCGTTTAGATCATACTTTTCACTTAGATAATATGGGAGACACAACGATTTCTATGAGACCTTTGTAAGCTGGGACAAATATGGTCTTCTGTGAGATGAAACATATCATGTTCGTATAAAATGTAACCTTGCGGCAGAGCAGAGACCAGGGCTCAGGATAGTGGGCCAAGTAGTTATCTGTCATGTAGGTAGGGTTTTCAGTCAAATAAAAGAAGAGGAACTTTATAAAAATGTATTGAATCCAAACCAAAAAGCAACAAGGAAGTGTACAAACTTCGTACCAAGGTAACAAAAGGAAATATAAAAAATACACATACCAGATGGACTCCTAATGGACGCGCTAAACTAACTATACGGAAATAACCACGGTAGACGAACGCGATCTTGCTTCGCAGTGAGAAAACACGAGACGGGACGGGAACTCCAGTCTTCCCATATGGGAACGGCGCGGAATCCAGAGCACCAAGGTCGTCCTTCTAATTGGGCAGGAGGCCGCTATACCTCCAAGGAGCGCATTCAGCCACGGGCCATCTCGACGAACTCCAATCAAAAGGCACGTGGCCCCCAACAGTATCCAAGTCTGGCGTATTACGGTTAGCAGACCGAGACTTTGCGACGCGGGGTCGTGAAGGCATATTATAGTAGCCAACACCAGGAGCAATTCACTTCACGATTCCTTTTCCAGAAATAATTCCACAAAACGGCCAACCAGCCACATCGGAAAAAAGTGGGACTTTCACGTCATCCACTATAAATAACTCGTACACGAACCTCGCGTGTTACGTAAAAAACACCCCGCGTTCTTTTAGGTTTAAAATCGACTTAGATTCTCATGATTAAACGTAAATTTAAACACCAGGATGGTGAGTGACCAATTTCCGACCCAACTGCCCAAGTTGATCGGAAGGAAGTGACCATAAACAAAAAGGAACTCTCTCTTTTCCAAAAATTACCAGTGTCCAAAAAAAACACCATAGACAAAATAACCACCTAAGCAAGAACTGCATTAGTCACATAATTATTTATGTGACAATTCCCCCCTTCCCACGAAAATGTTTGCCCTCAAACATGAAAAACTAAGTCCACAAACTAACTAAACTATGAGTCCATCAGGTATCTAGAAAAATGATAACAAAAACATTAATTAGTAATTAAAATAACAACTTAGAACTAAATTTCTTAAAAGTAAATTTCTTAAAAGTAAATTTCTTAAAAAACAAAATTTCTTAATAATAAAGAACAAATAAGAAAAGAAAGGCACGAAAACAAGGAGTCAACCATCATCTACTAAATTAAACAAAGTTTTGAATTTACTTTAAAAAAAAAAAAAAAAAAAGGAGATCTGTTGTTTTCGTGTCAATTTAACAAGATTTATATTTATAAAATACTCAACATTTTATATTTTAAGAAAAAACACAACCAAATAAATTGTAGAAAAGAAAAAAAATTTGATCACTTTTCCTTATACAGGAAATAAAGGCCAATTTGGCTTCACTTTTTAGGGTTAAACAGCCCTCACTCGCACTGAATTTACGCTATATTTGAATAGCAAAAAAAAGTAACCTATCTAACTAAGTCCATCCGGTTTAACATTCTTAAGATAAAACTTAAAAATAAACAAATACTTAAAATTAAAGAAGCCTAAATT
Organism: Limnephilus rhombicus; assembly: GCA_929108145.2. NCBI lineage: Eukaryota > Metazoa > Arthropoda > Insecta > Trichoptera > Limnephilidae > Limnephilus > Limnephilus rhombicus. The sequence continues at coordinate 48,248,871 of OV815288.1, forward strand.
ATGAAAATAACTATATAGATATAGATTTTTCAATCAGAACAATGGAGTTCAATGTTGGCAAAACTAGGACACAAGAAAATACTTTTCTGTGTTATAAGTAATATAGAATCAGTATACAAACTGTCTATCAGACGTGGGCAGAGTAGGGATCTTACATTGGATCATCTAACTGTCATTATTGAACCAGGATTTACAATTCCGAAGAAATACCTATATGTAAAAAGGTCGTCAAACTAGAATAATATTTAAATTATCCAATTTTCAAAAATCAAATCAGGTCAGGTTTTATAAAACAATAAATACCTGCCAATCAAGGTGGTCAGATTAGGATTTACATAACACAATACCTATCTATCAGATCATGACAAAAGTCAATTGGTACTTAACAGCAAAACAGAAAGTTAAGCTCGCAGCTTAGGATATCCAAAAATCCATTAAACAACCTGCATCAAAAACTCAAAAGAGTGACATTGTTTGTAAAAAAAATGAGACCACGGTAATACCCAAGCTGGCATCCCTTGAAAAAAACACTCCACGAGTGCACAAAAGTCAGCATTTCTTGTACAAACAAAACAAAATGTGTGATCAACTATGGCTTTCAGTGAGTTGACACTATTCGAGGAGTGATCAATTCAAAATTTTAATGAATGACACTAGTAATACTTAATTTAAAGTTTAATAATGATACTAACAGTAAGATATTAATGTTTATATTATTTAGAGTTAAAACTATACAGAACAGACTTAGACTTAAAAAACTATACAGAACACACTTTCCTGTATTAGAGGCAAAGCGATAATTCCAAAGGAATTAATTATTATTTAAGCACGCCGAAGCAGTACTAACTTTGTTAGAGACAAAACAACTTTCTTTTGAACTCAGATTTATATAAAGAACTTTTAGGAAAGCTATACCATACTTAAACTTATGAAATACAAAATATCAATAATAAAACTAACAGAACTTTTGTGCATCAGAAAGGTGCTCAAGTCTCTGAAACACAAAATTCCAAAATATTCCTTCTCAAGTTCTCTGGAGGTTCCATGAAAGAAGGGCATAAACTTAAAAATAATAGCATTACAACTTAATCCGTTATACAGATGGAACAAGGTATGAAATCAGTGTGTGTGTACTTATGTGAACAAGTATATTATTACCAAAATAATCATACGTTTAATAATACAAAAAAAAAACTCGAAACTAGTGCATGTTATTATTAACAGAAAAGCATATTAACGGAGGAAAGAACAAAATTTGGGCGCCAGTGACCACAAGGATCACATTCCAGTTTACCGAGTGTAAATAAACGGTTTATCGTCAATGAACTAGAATTAAGTGTCTGTACTGAGCACAAGATTTGGAGGTACCAAACTCCAAATCATGAGACCAGAACAATCACAAAAGAAACAAATGTAATTAAATGAAGCAGTATGAAGGTTTGGTATTCCCTCATGCCACCGCATAAAAAAGAAAATATTTAAAAAAAATTAATAGTTTTTAATATATCTAACTATATGAAGGTAGTATTATTCTAATACTAATATATGCATAGTATTAATTATAAAGATAAGTATACCTATAAATAAATAAAGCTAACTATGTATAAACGACTACTTATAAATACCTATAAATAAACTAGGATTTTAATCAAAATATACGTATGAGGTCTAAAATCCTCGCCAAAATTTGTCATTAAAATATATGCGTCCATATTGTGTAACTGACGACGACCTTCTGTCATCCTTGTGCACAGAACGCAAAAGATCGTCGGTTATTTATGATAAATGTCTAACCATGTAAATAAAAATTTTAATTTAATTTATAAATAAATTATTATTCTCAAATAATTATATGAAAATAAATGTAATAATAGGATTAACCAAACTGTTATAATTAATTATTTATTTGTAACACGTCAATTACCAAACACCCTGTACGTATGAACTCGAAAAATAGTCAATGATTTTCAATAACGACAAAGCCATTTATAATTTATTTAAAATCACCTTAGAATGCAGTAAATATTTAAAATAATATTTATTTTTTACAACATACGTTCCACGAACTCCCTTTATATGTATGAAGGTATAAACGGACACAAATGCGAACAAGAATAGTGCCGTTACTATATTCTCCCAATATTTTAGTAACCGCAAGCTTATAATAAACAATTATTTATGATAAATGTCTGGCACAAGTCGTCCTATGTTTAAAAAACAAAAATAATGTATTTAATAATGAACTTTCGCGGCTTTGTAAGTAAACAATGCACATAACCTGACAAATGTCAACAAGAATTGACAGCTCGGCTCCGATAAAGCATTACATAGATGAAAAATAGACAGCTGACAGTAAAAATAAAATTGCCAGTAAACTGAAAAAATATTCCCAACAACAATTCGGCTATCACCTCTAGAGATATTATGAATTAATTTTCTGTTTAAAATTATTTTAATGGCAACACTTAAAATTGCTGTCAAAGTAACCTGAAGTCTCACAAATCGGTAAACAAACAAAAATATTCAACAGAAACAGAACATAACTTAATGAAATGTAATTTCAGAATTTAATTCTCTTAATAGCAATTAAGTGACACACAGTATCTCTGCAGAACAGTTAATGTCATTTGACGGTAATAATAATAGTTAATAACAATAATACGACACACAGTGTCTCTGCAGACCGGTTAATGTCATTTGACGGGATGAAGAAGCGATAAGTTAATCAGGCTCTATATCAACAAGATAGATATATAACCAAATATATGCACACACACCGATTCATTTCTGATTCACTAAAATTATCAGCAAAAGAACTGAAAATCTACCCCACATGACAGAAAAGTACGTTTCGGGCACCGAAAATAACTGATTTTACACGTTGGAAGCGCCACTGAAACATATCATGTTCGTATAAAATGTAACCTTGCGGCAGAGCAGAGACCAGGGCTCAGGATAGTGGGCCAAGTAGTTATCTGTCATGTAGGTAGGGTTTTCAGTCAAATAAAAGAAGAGGAACTTTATAAAAATGTATTGAATCCAAACCAAAAAGCAACAAGAAAGTGTACAAACTTCGTACCAAGGTAACAAAAGGAAATATAAAAAATACACATACCAGATGGACTCCTGATGGACACGCTAAACTAACTATACGGAAATAACCCCGGTAGACGAACACGATCTTGCTTCGCAGTGAGAAAACACGAGACGGGACGGGAACTCCAGTCTTCCCATATGGGAACGGCGCGGAATCCAGAGCACCAAGGTCGTCCTTCTAATTGGGCAGGAGGCCGCTATACCTCCAAGGAGCGCATTCAGCCACGGGCCATCTCGACGAACTCCAATCAAAAGGCACGTGGCCCCCAACAGTATCCAAGTCTGGCGTATTACGGTTAGCAGACCGAGACTTTGCGACGCGGGGTCGTGAAGGCATATTATAGTAGCCAACACCAGGAGCAATTCACTTCACGATTCCTTTTCCAGAAATAATTCCACAAAACGGCCAACCAGCCACATCGGAAAAAAGTGGGACTTTCACGTCATCCACTATAAATAACTCGTACACGAACCTCGCGTGTTACGTAAAAAACACCCCGCGTTCTTTTAGGTTTAAAATCGACTTAGATTCTCATGATTAAACGTAAATTTAAACACCAGGATGGTGAGTGACCAATTTCCGACCTAACTGCCCAAGATGATCGGAAGGAAGTGACCATAAACAAAAAGGAACTTTCTCTTTTCCAAAAATTACCAGTGTCCAAAAAAAACACCGTAGACAAAATAACCACCTAAGCAAGAACTGCATTAGTCACATAATTATTTATGTGACAGAGAAAAATAAAAATAATATAAAAAGAAAATGAAAAACGTAATAAATAAGTACTGATAGCATAAAATAAAAATATTAATTAACATTAAATGTCCTTCAGGGAGGTTGAAGTAACATCTGCATCCATTGCTCATTGAGTGGAGAGCTGATCTTCTGTGTACTGCTCCAGGAACTGGCTAGTCAGTGGTGAACTAAGGCGGAGAATGAGTGCATACTCCCTTAAGTGTACATCGTGGAGACAGCCCCGGACTACGACTTTTTCAAACCGGGGCAGAAACTTGATAGTACACCCCCTCTCAAACCGCTCGGTTTTATTCGGCTCAGATCGTGTACCCCCCAGTTCTAGATGCGACGGGGATTCCCCTAGCAAAGACATCAGGTACACCATGCATGCGTTCAAAATCGACTTAGAATTCTGCCAGAAATCAACTTAGGATGTATTCAAAAACCAACAGGGAGTTTTAAAAGCAATTTTTTTTTTTTATTTTATTTATTTATTTATTTTTTTTTTTTATTTTATTTTTTTTTTTTTTTTTAATCAACAAACAAGTCCTGCTAAGCCAATTGAATCGGCTTGTCAACAGGTGCTTATATTTTAGTTACATATTTATACATTTTTAAAATTTAAAATTTACATCTTATATCTACAGATACAACATTTTTTCATACATATCAAAATCAATAAAAATCTTTTTTTTCCGATAGCCAATTTTTCACCATATATTTAACCTTATTCATAGAATTACATTGCTTTATAGTGTCAGGTAATAAATTAAATATCTTCGGTATGATATATTCAAACGTTCTCTGTCCGTACTTATTGTTAAATTTCGGAACTATTAACCCGTCGTTACGCGTGAATCTAGTGCTGTATTTATGTTCTAATTTCTCTTTATGCTGCGGGGTAAATATATGTTGAATTATAATTTTGTGCCAAAGTATTGCCTTAACAGGTAAAATGTTGGCACTCTGAAACAGCAATGGTTTATTTTGTCTCTGTTTGAAAATATTAGGGACGACCAATAATTTTACAATTGCGTTTTGTACAACTTGCACTTGTTTCAGATTGGTTATAGAAGTATTTCCCCATATTGTTAATCCATATCTTATAATAGATTCTGCTAGTGACATATAAATTATTTTAAGTGTTTCAATTGATAGGAAAAAATTTAATGTGTACATTCTGCCAGCAATCGATCTGAGTCTTTTACAGGTTTTTTTTATATGTTTGTCCCATTTAAAAAAACAATCTACAGTAACACCAAGATACACGTATTCCGAAACTAATTCTAAGCTTTCACATTTACAATTAGTTGGAATATTTTTATGAATGCAATTAAAATTATGAGATATAATATTAGGATTAAATTGAAATTTGGCATTAGGTGATCTTATATGCATTACTTTGGTTTTTTTAGCATTTATTAATAGTCCTGCATCATGTGACCATTTACAGAGTTGATTAAAGTCAATTTGCATGAGTTCAATTGCAATTTTTAGATCTTTATGTGATATGACCAATGCCGTATCATCTGCGAATACAAAATGTTTCACAAAAGAGACAAGTTTTTTCATTATGGTTACATAAATTATATATAGTGTAGGTCCTAATATGGAACCTTGTGGAACTCCTGCAGATACATTTTTTGTTTTACTAAAAGTATTATTTATTTTGATACATATTTTTCTATCTGTAAGATAATCTTTAAATAAATTTAACACATTTCCTCTTATTCCAATTTTTTCTAGTGTTTTAAGCAGTTTTTTGGAGTTAATTGTGTCAAAAGCTTTAGAGTTATCAATAAATAAAACAATAACATGTAATTTATTATTCAATTGGTTATTTACGTAATTGGAAAATCTTGCAGTAGTTTTTCAGTATTTTTTTTTCTTTGGAAACCATATTGACTTGGATCAATGATAGATCAATGAATAATAATTGAGAGGATAACATGCGCTGGATGCCAGCCCCTTTGTGAACCAAGTTTTTTTTCAATCAAACATATAAATACTGATTTTGGCGCCCCCTAAAACTGCCGCCCGGGGCAGGCCCCTCCTACATCCAGAGTTCGCGTTGCAATTTTTTTATACAAATTTCATAATGCCATAGCTCTGAGCTACAGCCTACATATATATTATTCTGATGTATGAGCTATATTATTGTAAAGTTTCATTTAAATCTATGCAGTAGTTTTTGCGTGAAAGAGTAACAAATATATATACAGCCATACATCCGTACATTTATACAAACTTTCGCCTTTATAATGTTAGTAGGATATCCACAGCTCAGATGTGTATACTGTATAGGGCAGAATTTTCTGACATCGTCGCTGTAGGTAGAACACAACCAATTCATTTCCTTCTAGAATTCTACACAATATGGTGGAAGATATATATATATATATATTTTTTTAAATTTAATATAGATATATAGTACAGTGGTTTTATATAAATTACATATCGGTACACAAATTATTTAAAATTGCAATCTCACCAAAGAAGAAACTAGTTCTTGTGCTTGATGAGCGAGTTACACTAATTATAACAGAAATAGAATAACATTATGCAATAGGTAAGTATATAATGGGAACAATTGAAACTTCTGGATTATCTATAAGTGTAGGTGTACATACATGGGATACGGTTACATACTAAAATATTATGCACTTAAGTGAAATTCGAAAAATCTAAATAAAATAGAGATGAATATAGATTGAGAATACATAGAAAAAAAGAGAAAAACAGGTAATTAGATAGAATATAGATATACAAATATATACGAAACGGCTCATGGCGGCAAATACACAAGATACAGTCAGTATGTTTTTGCGTGACTTCAAAAGGAAAAAAAAAATTGTTACCTTCAGTTTTTTTAACCTCCTCCGAAAACGTGCCGTGTATAATGAGAAAACCTCATGTGTTTCCCGAATCAAGATCCTAAATTGCCTCTCACCAAACATGTTTACTTTAGTTCGATCTCTGTCGCGCTCCTGTGCCCCTGGCGCGGGCGCAACCAAACAACTTGCGTATCTAAAATAAATGAAATGTTTTGATTACGAATCCGCTTCCGGCTGCAACCTTTTTCCCCTACCCTCCCAAGGTGGTTGTTTAAGGCTTCGATGGGGAGGAATAATCCTACTCGAATACTTAGAACTAACGATTACAAAGGTTGGAAGAACAATTATTACGAAAGGTGATAGTTTATGATTAACTTGTTACCCTTGTTGAAATAAAGCTTCGAGTTGAAAATACCCGCGCTGACCCATCAAGTCCAGACACATTTTTTCACCAATTTCATGCAGCCAGAGCTAAACTGTTTGAGCCAGTATTTATAAATATATATAGTTATGAATAAAAAATAACCAAGTACCTACCGAAAATACATTGTTAAAAAGTCGGGAAATTTTTTTGAATTTAGTAAAACGGAATAATAATAAAACAATCATAGAACGCCCGAAACACCGAAGGCGAAATATTGTATAAGTCCATCTCCAAACTCAAACTAAAATACTGACGATTTTGAGGAATCTCAATTTTTAAAGAAAAAGTAAAAAATGTCTCCTAACTGTGCTAAAGGCGTATTATTGTTTAACATAACAATTCTAATGACAACATTTCATTCAATTTCAAATCACTGTCCTTTTTTACAACAGATTGCTTTGCAATAATGGAATCTCTCAAATAAATAATCATTAAGGACCTTTAACCAGCCAGCGGCCGAAAATCAACATTTCGTCGAAAGTTGTTCTTACGATAGTACAGGGCGGTTCCAATGAGAAAGATTAATTATTCAATTCAATTCATTTAATATCAATTTTTTTAGTTCCAAATATGCTTTAATGTATACCTACATCCAAAAATGCTGAAAGGCGTAATGATAAAACTATTAAAATTATGTACTTTTTGTAATTATTTTTTGATCATAAGTATTTATCATTTTTCAATAATGTCAGAGCAAAAGTAGAATGTAAAAAAAATCTTAAATATATTAATTTGTAAGACGTCAATAGGTATACAAAATAGAGAAATTTTTGTCATAAATAAGTGTTCGGATATTTTCTTAATGATTTTATTTGACTAAAATTAAAATTTTGAAATACGTGTTTACTACATAACGTAACGTATTGATTTACAGTAATGTATGATAACATGGTACGAAATATGTCTTGCGAAATAAGATTTTACGTTCGAAAATTTAACAAATCTGCCAACGACCAATGGTTATAACCTTATTGTACTAAAAATAAATATTTTTTCTCAAAATTTAAAACATGTGTTCACTAGATAAAAGAACGATCTTACGAAATCAATTTATAATTTTTGTGGAAAAGAGTCAGTAAGTCTAAAATTTGATTTAAAAACGACATATTTTCGTTTTTCTCTGGTAATAACTAATTTTCTAACCCTCCAAATAATTCTCCGACTCTCTCATTTCCCTCCAAATACTTATATCTAGTCCACTCTTCCTGATGATCACTTTGTATGCCATATTCGAGTGCTGATATCCTCATTTCGTAGCTCTGGAAAAAGTGTAACTCTGATTTGGTTTCCTGGACATGTTGGCGTAGTGGGTAAAGGTATTGCGGATTCCTTGGTAAAACAAAGTGCATCCAACCCTGTTGTTAGTGGTTGTTACCCTCATAAAACACATTCCGCTGCCTGACATTTTTTCCGTCCTCAAAGATAGATCCCGCATTGTTTGGGCTGAGTATCGGAAAATTTATTTATTTATTTATTTATTTACGCCCTAGTGGGCTTTTACAAAGATAGATAATAACAGATAATATAGATAATAACAATATACAATGATTAAAATAATAATGAAAAATTAAATTAATTAAAATTGAAATCATACATTTCATTAAAGTAATTATAAAGATTTCGTTTTATAACTAATATGGAATCTGCAAACATGTCTACAATATTCCTATAATTGCTAGTCAATACCATAATACGGGCATTTGCCTAGTTTGGTAGTCGAAAAACCATGTAAAACAAACCTGTAACAAACAAAATGAATAAGAAAATTAAAAAAAAATATACTAAGGATAAACTAACTAACTAACTAACCATCACGCCGTTTCCCCGCGGGGGTAGGCAGAGAGGACGGACCGCCAAACAACTCGGTCTTGGCACACACTCTTTGCCTCACTCACATTCATACATCGTCTCATACATACTCTTCTATTATTCTGACTTTTGACATGGCCCGTCTCAAGTATCTGATTTACTTGATCGTGCCATGTCTTCCTCGGGCGTCCCCGACTTCTTCTACCATTCACATTTGCATCATATATTCTTTTAACACTACTTTCTTCGTTCATTCGCTCTACGTGCCCAAACCATCTGAGGGTCCCTTTCTTAATTTTGCTCATTATACTTACATCAGCCTTACATTCTTTGCGGATATCCACATTTCTAACACGATCATACATGGTTTTACCACACATACGTCTCAGGGATCTCATTTCAACAGCATTCAGTTTACTTTCATCCTTCCTCTGCCAGTTCCATGCCTCACTGCCATACATCAGGGTAGGTACCAGGACTCCATTGTGGACTGCTAGTTTTGCTTTTATTGAAAGTTTTTTATTAGCTCCAACGGCATTCAGTCCTCCATTAATGGAGTTACCGGCATTTACCCTCCTTTCAATATCTCTATCAGCCTTCCCATCTCTCGTAAACATACTACCCAGATAAACAAACTCATCCACCTGCTCCAAGTATTCATCATTTACTACTATATCGCACACTGTTTTCGTACTCTCTCTTTCAAACACCATGACTTTAGACTTATTTACATTCATCATTAAAAACCGTGGTTTCAATAATTTCCCATTTTTCCACAAAATAAAAATCCTTACTTTATTCTAATGAGAATTAGGCATTGTTCTGTTCCTTCTCACCATTTTAAAATGCACGTCCTTAAATCCACAGATTGTACATTCTGTGGCCTAGATGTGGGAACTTTTTTGGTTTTCCCTCTTTAAACAAATATCCTATCTTCTATCAAGTCTTATCTAGAAATTTTCTCTTTTTCGTTCAATATCTCATATCTTCACATAATTTTGAAATTCGACCATTTAAATAAAATGATTCTTCGGTAAATGTATAAATTTAAATATGGTAACTAAATTTAAAAAAAAAATACTTACAAGTAAAAGAGTACCTAGGTATAAATTTTTACGATTCTGAAACACGTGTTAACCGAACAACTTTGGCAACTTTGAGAAAACCGAATCATCTACACGCTTTTTCAAAGTAGTGATCCAAGTTTCTTCAAACAGATATTACCAGTATATCACCGTACAGCAAGTAGTTTTAGTTCGCTCAAACACAACTTCGAGAAAGAATTACTGAGAGTGACTTAACTCAAAAGTTGTATAGGTACTTTGCGAACGTTTCCACTCTTGGTAGTTCTTATGTCTTTCTGACCTCCAAAGCACTGCCTTGAACCACTTAGAAATTTTGTAAGAATTCACACTTTTCTCGTGCCGTTAACTTTTTGGAAGCGCTTGGATTGATTTTTCTAATTCGATCATAATACCCGCAAATATAACTTTAAAATCAAACGAAGTATTTGTAACTTAAAATTGTACATTATTAATTATATATTGAATTTTTTTTGTCAACTTCTAACTAAATTGTTTTTTTCCTTAATTAACCACCTAATACAAATTCGTTTAACAATGTATAGTGTTACCGCTTTATTGTTGTATGTAGGATAGGTAAATGGTAATTTTGCTCACTTATCCTGAGATTGAACTTTTTTTTTGAAATGTGTTTATTTCATTCTCCTTTTTAGGCTATTAAAAAAATAATAGCCTAAAAAGGAAATTGCATGTGTACAGTGTATATGGTCTACGTTTCTTATACCACTTTTATTATGTGATTTTAAATAGTAACATTTGAAAAAAAAAAGCATTCTTTAAGGCAATGGTCCCCAACCCACGGTTCGCGACAGGTACAGGGCCGTCTATTACCCTGTTTAATTTACAAAAATCCCAATAAAAAATAAATAATTATCTCTAAAATAAATTTTCAGTTGAGAATCCCTTTACGCCAAGTTACCGCCGACACAATACCATCGAAGTAAAAAATACGACTGGGCTTCCATCTTGCGCACTCGCATATATTATAACGTAAAGAGCTCGAGTGAGACGCAACGACGCGTGAGTCACCGCTCTTATATTCTACTTGCCCAAATGCAAGTGAAATCGTTTTAATGAGCATAAGTGATGTACATACTAAAAAATGTAAAATATAAACAGTCAACGCCCCCCCCCCCCTCCTCAGCGAGTCACGGTAAAATTATCAAAGGTTGACCGGCCCGCGGCGATAAAAAGGTTGGGGACCAATGCTTTAAGGCATCGAAATAAATCAATGTTATTGATTAAAAATGAAATATTTCGATGGCTTTACAATTCTTAATTGCTCGTTCTTTAGACCGCGCACTGTCTCTTATCTACATAAATGTAAATTTTACAAGAAACAAAAAACTTTTCCATTTTACTCCGGCTTAGATTTCATTGAAAATGTATTTCCAGTTGATACAACATTTACATACAGCCTGTTCAATGATGTTTTCAAAATAAATAAATTTCTTTAAGCATTTATCATTGTCAATATCAATATAAAAATATTTAAAATATTGAATGTTTTTCTTTCCTGTTTTGAACGAAGATTTTGAATTAACATATTTACGCAAATTACCAAACTCATCTTTTTCTCTCAATAGGGGTCCGCTTGAAATGTCTTCATCGAGTTTTCACGACAACTTCTCTACTTCACTTTTCCCTAAGAATTTCTACTGATATTCCCTCCGCTGCCAAACACTCTATACTTCCAAACTCAATGTATAGATGTATATATTTTTGGTATAGGTACCGCCAGCGGGAACCATTTATTGGATAACCAACATATATTGATATCCATCAAAATTTAACTGTAATCCCTTGAAAATTTTCAGTTAATTACTTTTTGTAGATTTAAGTAAGAAGATATTATCATAATTGTTTACATCAGGTGTAGGTATTGTATATTTTTGAATTATGGTTCTAAATTGAAAATTGTCGTTATTTTATTGGTCTAAGACATACTTATTTTTATCACTGTCATTTATGAATTTTGTACAGACTGTTTATAACGCTAATAAAAAAAAAATAATAAAAAAAAATAAAAAAAATAAAAAAATATCTGCCATAGGTCCCCCCCAGTGGTTCGCCAAGTTTGGTGACTTAGCAGAGGTGCCCGGGTTCATTGGGTGAGGTTTATCAAGGTCGTGGTGGCCGATGCGTCTGCCCATTTGCTGCGTGGTGGGACGGATTGGGAGAGACTGGTAGAGTGGTAGAGGGGGTCTTTTGACCTTTTCAGCCAGAATCCCAATCGCGTTGAAGGTATGGATGCATACGTCCTACAATCCTGGACACAGTAACCTCCAGATTCCTTCCCACCCCTCATATCAATTTCCTTCCCAAAACTTCCTCTTCTTCCTTTCCTTAAAAAAACCTTTCACACAGCATCCTCTAAGATGAAATAGGTTCTGAGGGAAATTATTTTACTCAGGACTTCCTGTGTGGAGCTAAAGTAAATTTATATGTAGTAACTTCAAAAGCTTTGATATCGATACATACTCGTACAACCTGGTTCCTAGGGGTTATTTTTTGGTGTGATTTACTTCAATCAACCCCTTGAAACCTAGCAGAAAGGCGCAACAAGTTAACAGAAGTATTTTTAACGGAAAACTAATTTTTAAAAAATACGCATTTTAAAAGAAGTTGCATAGATTTAAAATTTCGCGTGGCTTTACAAATATTTCCCATTTCATACAATAGTCATAGAATAAAATTATAATTTATCCTGAAGTACTAACTGAATTTAGCCGACTTATTGTTCGATAAATAATAATAACGAAATGAAGCAGGATTTTCAAAATCCACCCTAACAATGAAACCCCCCTAATGCTTTGCATTTTACTGCCGAATCTGCCCTCAATGGAAAACCGCCCATAAATAAGCTAGATGCTCTGTTGTACCCTTGTTGTACCGTAGGACCTTTAACAGAGTGTGCTTAAACCATTCATAGGTTGTATTTATATCCATTCGTTGTACGTTCACTTGAACAGGCAGGGTCATATTTATGCTGAAATGCAAGAGTTTAGTTGGTTTTCAGTTATTTGGTTGAATGGTAAGAAGAAGCCTTGTATAATGTTGTTGAATTTGAATGAGCTCACTCTAACTTTTAATAACGTTCAACTGATAAACAAAACATTTATTTTACTACTATCTTTGCTACATAAGTAATAATGTAACAAGTGAATTATCTTGTGAATGGTACCTTTTGTGAATGGTACCTGAAGTTTATGAACATTAACATTATTATATTGCCAACATTGCCATGTTTATCTCTGCTCAGTTGGTCATACCGAGTATTTGCACAGAGGGGTTCTCAGGCAGGACTGGCCATGAGCTCCTCATTCCTTAACCAGCCACAGGTGACTTCGGTAATGGATTCCGCTGATGGGCGCGGATTTAATAATTTTAACATGTTGTAATATGGCGAATTATGACTATGTGATTGCGTCGACCAGCTACAGCAGGGGTGCTCAAACGGTCGATCGCGAGTGTTTTTTGAGTCGATCTTGAGAAATATTTGGCGATGTAAATAGATCTATTCACAGTTTTTGTTTCAGTTGATCCTCAATTAGGCCTAAATAACACTGCTCATTTTTAATGCCCTTTTATATTATTTATTTGTAGCTGATATTGTCAATGGTCGCGACTTTTTTTATTGTTTACTCTATCCTTACTATGGTGTGTAACGTCACAAGCCCCTATAAAAAAAAATCGTCAGATTATTGCATATTCATGGTGAAATATTGTCGAAAATTGCCCCTTCAAAAGCCCGAAGATCGATCTAGTTTCTAGTGTGTCGTTTGGTATATTTATGAGTCAGTCAGTCCGAGTTGTAACTTGAAGGCGATATGAAGTTTATTAATAAATAATACGAAATGAGTGCGGTGAAGAGATTCGGTGTGCGGTGTAGTTTTAGCACACAGATTTAATTTAAAACAGTGTTGTGTTCACAATATAACGAATAATTTAATAACAAGTTGTCGATTCATCGAGTACCGAGTGAGAGGTGACATTAACACAGAATTTTTCATCTTGCAGAAGAGTTATAAACTTGTTATAGAATTTATAAACATGATTTTTATTGGAAAAAATATGATATAAAAATCGGCATAAATGAGGTCTCAATAAAGAATATGGGATTTCAATGCCCCCCCCCCCCCGGCGCTTGAAAATCAGAGTCGATCGATCGGAGTCTAATAATATGGAGGTAGCTCGCTAGCAGTTCAAGTTTGAGCACGCCTGAGCTACAGGGAGTTGCCAATATGACAATGTTAAAGTTCATAAACTTCATACATAAAAGGAACCATTCACAGTGATAATTCACTTGTTACATTATTATTTATGTAACATCTTGACTCTCTCCGCAGCAGAAACGTTATGAAATGTTGGGGGATATTATCCCCGGTGATTTCACACGGGTAAATCTATATATGTAATATACAGATTTAATACATAAAAATGAATGTTTCTTTGAATGTTTCATATTATTTCCTCTAACTGATTACGAGTAGGAGGAGTACATCTATACTTATTACCTTATTATTTCCTATTTTTTTTTATTTCACTTCCACACAGGAGGCCCTCTGGAAAAAAAGTTCCCTCAGGACCTGTGTCATTTTTGGGGATGCTGGATGTAGAGGTACTTTTGGGAAAAGAAAGGAAATAATGTTCTGGGAAGGAAAAGGGTGTAAGGGGTGGTTAATCTGGGGTCAATGTAGTGATGGACGTATGAATCCATCCCTCCCACAGCGGTGCAAGGTGATGGGGTCGAGAGAGTCCGGCTGGAAAGGACTAGGTTAGGTCTCGCTTAAACAATCTCTCGCGATCTGGCCCGCCATGCACTAGGTGGGCAAACGCATTGACCGTCAAGACCCAGCCAAATCCCAGGAACCCGGGCACCCTTAAACGTAGCGAACTACTTAGGGTGACCTACGGCAGGGGTGTTGGTTATCCAATAGATGGTTCCGGAGGAAGCGGTACCCATAATCATCTCCAAAATTGTATATGTATAATCCACTTGACACTTAATAATAATTGTTGCACTTGACACTTAATAATAATAATATATATTGAGGGATCAGTAGGATTTATAGGTCCAATTAGGAGTTCTACCGAGCCAAACCCTCTGATATAAAAATATCTGGAGTCGGTGAATTATTTTCCCATTTGGTCTCTGGTAGGTTGACATGTTGTTCTTTTATTGTTTTGTATTTATTATACTTATATGGTGCAATAGACCACTTGCATGGACTTCATAACGACTTGGAAAAAATCGTGTGGATAGATTTTTTTACTAAGATTACGAAAATGTTTTTTAGAAATGTACAGTTTTTTTTTATTTTTAAATAAATAAATCCATTATTTGGACTCGTGACGTCACTACATGAAAATGTCCCATCTCCGAAAATGTTCCTATTAATTTTATAAAATTCCACACTGATTTTTTTTTTTAATATAAACTTTTTGAAAATATTGTATTAAGTAAAATTATGCATCAAATTAAACCGCTTATATCAAAGATATTGTATCTTTGGCTTATATCAATATTTCAACATGGTTTCATGCCAGGCAGATCTACGTCATCTAACTTATTGCTTTACGAAAATTTTATTTCTAATGCACTTTCCAAGGGTCTTCAAGTTGACACTATTTATACTGATTTTAGCAAAGCCTTTGATACTGTTTCTCATCGCATTTTAATGGAAAAATTAGAACACTTGGGAATAAGCGGCAACTTTCTCGAATGGCTTAGAAGCTACTTATCATATATAAAACTATCTGTAAAAATTAACTCCACAACCTCATACACTTTTTTTCCTTAAGTGGGGTCCCCCAAGGTTCCCACCTAGGACCAATTCTTTTCCTACTATTTATTAACGACATTTCATTAATATTCGATAATATTCACTTTCTTCTATTTGCCGACGATCTAAAGATGTTTAAATCGATTGAAAATTCTTCTGATTGTTTAACTCTACAAATGAACTTAAATAAACATTATGAATGGTGCATCGCAAACAAATTATACCTTAACATCAACAAATGCCAAACGATCAGTTTTCATAGATCTAAAACCCCTTTACTATTCGACTATACAGTTAACAATGCCACTCTAAAAAGAGTCTCTGAATTCAACGACCTTGGCGTTATCTTTGACTCCAAATTACGCATCTTGAATCACATTATTAGCATTACCAGTAAGGGATTACAAATGCTTGGATTTATCCTCAGAATCGCTAAAGACTTTAATTACATAAAAACCATAAAATTACTATACACGTCTTTGGTTAGAAGTCAGGTTGAATATAATTCAAGCATTTGGTGTCCTCATTTCAACTCTCATTGTTTACAAATTGAAAAAATTCAAAATAAATTTTTAAGTTTTATTAATTTCAAAATTGGTGTTTCTATTATCGAAATCAATTATGTCAATTTACGCAGTAAACTAAACTTATCGAAATTATCTGAAAGGCGAAAAATATTTGATCTCCTTTTATTGTATAAAATTGTTCTTTCAAGTTTGGACTGCCCTGATGCTATAAACTTGTTATCCTTACATATACCTCCAAAATATACTAGACGAAGTATTTTATTTTACAACAATAACTTCGCTACGAATTCTGTGATGGAAAGAATACACAGGTTGGGCAATGAACTAACTGATGTCGCTGACATTTTTAATTTAAAGCCAAATTAGTCCACCACTTTTTAGATGTAAATAATGAATGACAAATCATTTTATTTTATTACAATTTTCTATTGTTTATTGTTTTTTTATTGTTCTTATTTCAAAAGCATACAATGAGTAATTAAGTAAAAATTTATGTGTTTTGATTATTTTTAATGTTTTTGTTGCTCGTAGGTATATGTACATACTAGTTCTCTTAAGTCATCCATGTGGAATTAGCATTAGATGTATTCCTATTATTTTACATTTAGTTTATGCTTTATTAGTATATTTTGTAATCTTTTTTTATTTTGTATTATACTGTTGTTTTAAATAAAATTTGTATTTTATATGTAAAAGCCCAACAGGGCGTCAATAAATAAAATAAATAAATAAATATGGCATCACTTTGATTTCAGGCGAATTTTTGAATTTGACATTTAACGTTCACTAGATTTATTGTTTGTTCTCTGCGAACGTATCATTTGGTTTGATTTTTTGACAGATGTTATGAAGAGAACCCCGTACATTTTACGTTGTCCGTACGAGTTTTAGAGGTAAAATGATAATGGTGTGGATTTTAATATAATCAAATTTTGTAATATTCTAATTATTATTATTATTTACAAGTACAAGTACATTACATTTGATTTAGTAATATAGACGTTAAATATTATAATGATTTATGATCAATAAGATGGATCAAGGAAAAAAATATTTATGAGATTTAATATCTTTGGTCTGCCTCGTTATTCTCCTGTGCCATTCGTGTGGAAAACGTTCTTTTTTTAAAATGATTTTTGGCTATGTAATTATCGTTTTTTCGCACCTATAAAATTATGTCCCATCTTTGCGGTTTATAAAAAATGGTCTGATTTTTCGGATTGAAATTTTCAAAAAATCGCCAGGGTTTCAAAATACGATTTAAAAAAAAAACAGAATGTCTTAGAATATTTGCCTAAACCGAAAAAAAAATTTAAAAAATGTGATGCAAGTGGCCTATTGCATAGCGTGGATTGACTAGATGATCATTTGTGGAAAAGTGTGTGAAAGGGTATAAAGTCATAAAATTTAGATGACTTAAGGGCCTACCTATTTACCTTTCACGAATACATTTTCATAAACAACATTTAAAACCTTCAAAAATATGTCATCTTTGTCACTATAAAGGATTTTTCCGTTTAATAAAATGACAACTTTCAAAACTTGTGTACATGAAACAACAATAACCTCGAACATAAAAAATAATGAAAATAAGTAAAGTCACACATATTTTTAAATAAATAAAATTTTTTCTTCATAAATGACCTGTTTTTTTCTTTTTTTTAAAAATGAAAACAAAAATTCCCGGATTACGAATAACCTGACAATTTTTTGAAAATTTCATAACTTTTAGATTTGAATATAATATATAGCGTGGTGTTTTCTCTTTCCAATACCGTTTAGATCATATTTATCACTAGGATAGTAAGGGAGACACAACGATTTCTGTGAGTTGTACCGTAAAGCGAACAAATTACCCTGAGGGGTTAACTGTTAAGGCATACTCGTCGTACAATCGTTAAACATCTATGATCGTGACGCAGTTGTTAATATTGAGGGAGACACAGCACAAACAAGTCAATCAGATACTTGGATTGGGTTATGCCAAGAGTCAGAATAATAGAAAAGTACTTAATATGATATGATGCATGAATGTGAATGATGAATGCAATGATAGAGTAGTGTGGTAGAGCATCGTCTCTGCCTACCCTTTCGGAGTAAAATCTTTATTTATTTATTTATTTTACGGACTTACGTCCAATTTAAAACACAGTATCACGAATTATAGAAATGAACAATGTAAGGATTCGGATGGTACATGAAAGCAAAGACAAACAGTGAAAATAGAAGAAAAATAAGTGTCTAGTCACGTCAAGACCTTGCAAAAATTAGGGTGAATATTACATATCTTGATTTGTTTAAAGAGCGACAGAAATCATTTAAGCTAATACCAAAAAAATCAAGGTCTTGACGTGAGTTGACCAGTCTACACATTCTGGACAGTGGTGAGTTATAACCATAGTTAGTCGAGTGCTGATTGAGGAAAAGCAGGTCTTTATTTCTGAGTCTACGAGAAGGTATATTAAATGTGATGAGTTGTAGTAATGTAGGCGAGTCGATTAAACAGTTAATAATTTTGAAGAAACAAATGAGATCAGATTTTATCCGACGGTCTTCTAAAGGAGAAAGGTTTAGAGTTTGTTTAATTTCAGCATACGAGTAATTGCCTCGCTCTAATCCTAGCCTCCGAGCAATTCCCTTTAGGAACCGATGTTGAACGGATTCAATATGACGAATATGGACAGCATAAAAAGGAGACCATATAATACAAGCATATTCAAGATGGGGGCGAACCAAGGAGCAGTAAAGAGTTCTTAGGGTATTTATGTTTTTGAAGTCAGAAGTGGTTCTAGTGATAAAACCAAGTAGTTTGAGAGATTTATTAACAATCGTATTTATATGTTCCCGGAAAGAAAGCTTGCTATCAAGAGAGACACCAAGATCTTTAATAGATTGAACAGTTGTTAGGCAATTATTATTTAATTTGTATTCGAAAACAAACTTAATTTATAGTTAGTTTAAAATAAGAAAAAAATAACTGGATTATTATATTATAATAAAAATCAAATCACTTTGTTTAAACCACTATTTAATTATTACTGTCAACATATTTCAATAACAAAGTTAGATTCTCCCATCTTACCAGACGGATTGTAATCTTTAGAGCACAGGAGTCGGGTGGAAATGCTATCCTTGTTCTACCGGTATTAAAATGGAAGATGCTCCGGGGAACTAGCATCATTGATCTCTTCCGCATCGGTTCATAGTCGGGAAACACGCCAAACGCGTGCCCAACATTTGTACACGGTTGACATTTGTCACATGAGAACGGGTCGTTTCTTCGACTCGTTCTTGTGTTCAACAGCGCTGTGGAATGATTTGCCGGCCTCTGTATTTTCTCCTTTCTACAACATGGGTCTCTTCAAGACCAATGTGCATTCCTTCCTCTCCTCAAAAAGACCCTCCACACAGCATCCCAGATGACATAGGTCCTGAGGGAAATTATTTTCCTCGGGGCCTCCTGAGTGAAATAAATGAAAAACAAGTATAGACGAATTAGAACAAATTATAACAAAGACACAAATTAAAGAGTAGAGGTGATTATTTGCCTAAAAAATCTCTTAAAAATATTTACATAAAATTAAATTTAAAAATTATTAAAGGATATATAAAATTGCATTTAGATAATAAAATACTTTTATTTTTTGATTATTTGTTTTTAAAAGTATTTCATTATTGGGGTACATCTTGGGGTAATGTTTGTCCAGGTCTTGATGGCGGGTGCGTCGGCCCACCTTCTGCGTGGCGGGCCAGATTGGGAGATGCTGGTTGAGGGAGACCCTTTACAACCGGTTACAGCTGGCCGGGCCGCTCGGTAGTACAGGGGCCCGACCCTCAGGCTCACGACTGAGGGTGGGCTGCCCCATCAACGAGTGTAAAAACCCCGCCGCTGCTGTTGTGCCGGTTCGTGACCGGAGGGGACCCAGCAGTAGCGTTTGGGGCGCATTGGGCGACCTCTCCAGCCGGACTCTCCCTGCCCATCGCCTTGCACCGCAGTGGGTGGGTAGGATACACACGTCCGTCACTCCTGGAAACTCTGAACCCCAGCATCCTACCCACCCCTTTACCTTTTCCCTCCCAGATCTTCCTTCCTCTCATATCACACTTAAATAACCCTACAAATAAAATCATGAATAAACAACCATCAATAATTAACGTCATTTCAGCGGCGAGGAGTAGGCGTCCCCGGTGCAGGCCAAAACTGTTGGTGAATTACACCAACATTCGCGGCCTGCACACCAATTTAAACTCTGTCCACCACCATCTTTTTTATCAACGCCCCAACCTACTTTTCCTGTCTGAAACACAGATAGCTGAGCCTGTAGACGCCTCCTATCTGGACTGCCCGGGCTTCACCCTCGCAGGCAAGTTCAGACCTAAAGGAGGTGTCTGTCTCTATAGTCGAGCTGACGTGAACTGTGTGCGACTGTTGAATCTGGAAAACTCCAGATTCGACGCAATGTGGGTACGCGTCAATCTTGCCAGTACGGTAAGATTCTACGCGTGTTTATACCGCTCACCGAACCTTGACGAATCAGATACGTACGAGCTCTTCAAACACTTAAGCGACACTATTGATGACCTCTTGCCCCGCTACCCTACGGCAGAGCTTGTGGTCCTGGGGGACTTCTATGTTCATAACGAACCTTGGTTGAAGTTCTCAGGATCAACAGACTCGGCTGGACGCCAAGCGGAATCCTTTGCCCTTTGCTACGGATTGGAGCAAATGGTTCAGGAGCCCACAAGGGTTCCTGATGTCCAGACTCACCGTTCCAATCTGTTAGACCTATTTTTAACTACTGTGCCACACGGTTACAAGATTGAAGTCACACCGCCTTTTGGATCGTCCGACCACTGCCTGGTGACGACATCAATCCCTGTAAACTTCAGACCACCATACGAGAGGCTGAAGAGAAAAGTGTGGCACTATAAGTCAGCAGATTGGTTCGGTCTGCGGGCACATTTTATTGCTTTACCGCGGTCAGCTGTCTGTTTTCGGACTTCGGATCCCTCAAGATGTGCCCAGGAAATTGGTGAAGTCATCACATCCGCGATGGATGGCTTCATCTAATCTACTGTTAAGGAAACTGGTGTAGGCTCAAAGCCGTGGTTCAGTCGACAATGCGCTGAAACAGTGCGTCGAAAAAACGCGGCTTACCGAGCCTACAACACATCTAGAATATCCGAAGACAGAACAGCTTACAACAAAATGGCAAAGGAAACCAAGAGAATCATAAAAAGATCAAAATTTGAGCACGACCAGCAGATCAGCAGAAAGCTGGCTGCATGCCCGCATGGCAGCAGGCAATTCTGGTCGCTTGCGGGCTCAATAGGTCGCAATTTCTGCAAATCCAGTCTGCCGCCTCTTACCAGACCTGACGGCTCACTAGCAAACACCGCCACCGAAAAGGCTAACTTATTAGGTAAAATGTTTGCGGATAACTCAACCCTCGATGACCAAGGTGCTGTCCCACCGTCGGTTCCTCACTGCGGTTTTCGTATGAAAAAGCTGAGGATCCGGCATCGGGAAGTACTCCATGTTTTACGAGGGCTTGATATTAATAAAGCTAGTGGGCCTGACGGAATACCTGCCCTGGTACTGCAGAGGTGCGCTGCAGAAATAGCTCCAATTTTGACGAAACTTTTTAAAATGTCCCTGAAGACTGGCTATGTGCCCTCTGGTTGGAAAAAAGCGGTTATCCATCCTATTCCAAAGAAGGGTGACCGTTCCAACCCGGCCAACTACCGCCCCATAGCGATCACATCAGTTCTGTCTAAGGTGATGGAACGTGTGATCAACGACAAACTGCTCACATACCCCGAGAAGAACAAAATTATTAACGACCGTCAATACGGATTCCGGCGGAACCGCTCGTGCGGTGATCTTCTCGCGTATGTGACGCATGTTTGGGGGGCGATGCCTGAAACGTTTCGGTGAAACCCAAACGGTTGCACTGGACATCTCCAAGACCTTTGACCGGGTTTGGCACCGAGGACTTGTCAACAAACTGCATTCTTACGGACTTCCCGCATCCTTGTGTACTTGGATTGCCGACTTCTTGAGGGACAGGTCGATTCAGACGGTAGTCGATGGTTTCACCTCTTCCTCACACTCGATAAATGCTGGCGTCCCTTAACTATTTTTATGAGATTTTTTTAAGCAAATAATCACTTCTACTTTTTAATTTTTGTCTTTGTTATAATTTGTTCTAATTTGTCTTTACTTGTTCTTCATTTATTTTTTTAAATTAACGTGGGGTCTTGATGAAGATAACGATGTGTTTGAAACATGTTGACAGTGATGATTAAATAATGGTTTAAACAAAGTGATTTGATAGAAAGCAGTCACTTTGTGGTTTGACGTATTGAATGAAATAAAACAATAACTTTGTTTTTAACCACGATTTTTTTAATTTTTATAACACCGACCAGTTTCGATTTACTCAAGCATCTTCAGGGTATAAAATTATAGTGAGTGAAGTGAAGTTTAATTTTATATAGGTCGGTATTATAAAAATTTAAAAAATCGTGGTTAAAAAACAAAGTTATTGTTTTATTTCATTCAAAGTGATTTGATTTTCATTATATTATAATGATGCCACAAAGTATGTTTGCTAAGATTGAAAAAGGATTATTATATTTTTAAAACACTAATTCAGAATAATAAAACTACGTATTTTCACCATTTGAGTGCACATGTTTTAAAGAATTTTCACAATTTATTCATGGGTGAATTGAAAGCCTGAATATTCCCAATATGCAAGAAATATATTATGAACCTTTCTTCGAAAAACATAAAACTGATACTCTTTGATGTGTAATACAAGATGTGGGATCATTTTACGAGAAAAATATTTAAAGATGTATGATGGAAACATGACGGAAAGAATTATTTAACGGTATTATAACGGAAACACGAAGATAATAAATACTAAAGCAGGACTTGTTAAAAATTGAAAAAAAAAAATGTATTTTTTTTATAATTGTTAAAAATCATTTCCCTCTGATTCTATTTCTACTTATATTTACTTCCAAGAGTTATAAGTACTCCCGGAATGCGTTGCAATGGCACTTCAATAAAGAATTTGTTTTTTTTTTTATTTCATTTTATTCTATTTTATTTATTTTAGAGAAAGTTGACCTCAAATCAGAGGTTACATAATAAATTATGCCAATTATGAACTTTCCACTGACGATAGTGAATGATAAAATTTGATATTGTAAGGGTGTTTTCTTAATTAATTTATTTTTTAGTTACAATATATGAAAGGGGGGGAGGAGGAAAACAGGAATAGGATTAAGAGGCAAAGGACGGGAATATATAGGAATTGAATTTTCTAGTTCGAGCCATGTTTCTTAGTGAGTTTTCGTTTTATGTCACGTAAAGTCGAGTTAAAAATGTCAATGTGGTAATAATTTAAGTTTTGTTTTTAAAAAAAGAAACATTCCCGGATTACGAATAACCCAACAATATTTATATCTGCACCTGAGTGCAAACCTGATCGATGATGATGATGGAAGAAAGTTGACAACATGACTTACCGACAAGCACAGAGATGTAAGCATTCAACAGATGCGAGACAGAAACAAAAGTTCGAGATGCTCAACCAAGACAAAAAAGGTGATCGAAAGCAACTTGATCATAAAAAAGTTGTCATTAACATTTCGACCCTTGCGTTGAGTCCACAGGCGACTTCTGTGCTTGCCAAGGGGATGAACTACGCAGTTGCCCCCAAAAAGATACCAGTGGAATCTATCTTATATGGTGTAGAGACAGCACTATATTCAATGATGAAAGTCCATAAAATGTCAGAGACCCAAGCATAGGATGTACGACAAGAGACTTGCCATATTTTGAAAAGGGCCAAAATACCCCGCCGAAACAGTACAAAAGGAGAGTTTGCGGCCTTAAAAGAAATGCGCGCCCATGAGGATATCTTAGTTCTGCCTGCCGACAAACGTAATGCCATTGTGGTGATCAATACGGTAGACTACATTAAAAAGATGGAAGACCTCCTGTGCGATGCCGGCACTTAGAAGAAAATTAAAAACAACCCCACCAACAAGATTGATCTGAAGACAAAAAAGCTAGTTAAAGCTTCCAGTATTAGGAAAGAGGATCGATCTGGGCTTTTCGTAAAAGCCTCCAGAACTCCTGCCCCATATGGTCTTCCAAAAATACACAAAAAGGATCTCCCAATGAGACCGATTGTTAGTGCTGTTGGCGCACCTACTTACAAACTGTCCTAATACCTCTCTAGACTACTGCAGATGCAAACTGGAAAAACTGAATCTTGGATTAAGGATTCCACAGATCTGATCAGTAAACTTAAGAAGGTTAAGACTGATGAAAGGGATATTCTTGTCAGTTTTGACGTAGTTTTTACGAATGTGCCTCTAGAAGACTCCATGACAATGCTCAGGGAGATATATGAGGAAGACATTTGCAAACTTTTTGAACACTGTCTCTGTTATAAATGGGTAGTTGAGCAGAAGGACTTCAATAAAAACATGGATTCACGTAGGAAATCTTCTATTTTATTTTCACGGCACATTTCACAATAAATTTGTTCCCGAACCGAACAAAAACACTTAAATTGGCCACTTTGACCACTAGCTAGATAATGCTATCTGTTTACAGGAGATCCACGTTATTAAGAGAGCATTTTTAACTAGAAACGCAGGCTATTTATAAATAACATTTTCCAACACCAACAAGCATAAATAAACCACCATTGTTAAATCTAAATAATATACAGACTCCAGAAATCTGCTTTATCCTCTATCCTTAAAAATAGTGCGACCCTATGGACGTAACTTGTAATCTGTAATTCAAACAGTCAAGTTACAAAATATACCGCTAGTTGGCAATAACTTTCACTTTTTGAACAGTCTCAAAACAGGATATTTTGCATTTCAGGTTGAACTTTTTGGGCAAGTGGAAGGAGTTGCGATGGGCAGTCCGTTGTCTCCAGTTCTAGCTATCTTCTTTATGGAGAAGTTTGAAGAAGTGGCACTCGGCACAGCTATGGCTGTTTCAAAGGTATGGAGGCGTTATGTCGATGATGTCTTCGCCATTTGGCCTCATGGAACAGAGAAACTGAACGAATTCCTAGACCATCTTAATTCACTTCACAGTAAATTATCACAATGGAGCTGGAAAATAACCACAAAATCCTGCCTTTTCTAGATTTGGAAGTGATGCGAAAAGAAGATTGTAGCCTAGGACACACAGTGTATAGGAAACCAACGCATACAAATCGGTATCTACATTCTGATTTGCATCACCACCCAGCGCAGAAGAGAGAACTTATCTATACGTTGGTAACCCGAGCGACCAGAATATGTGAAGAACCAAAAATCGTATGAGCGTAACGGTTACCCGGCAAGGCAGACAAGGCAAATAATAAGAGCCAAATCTACACCAAATGAAGACAGAATTGAACATGAGTCTAAAGGCTGTGCTTTCCTACCTTATGTTTATAATGTGACAGACAGAATTGCCAGACTATTGAGGAAAGAAAGCATCAAGACTGTCTTCGGAACCACGACCAAAATACAAGACCTACTGAGGTCTGCAAAGACCAAGTTTCCTCTGGAAACAGATGGAGTATACATACTCAGCTGTTCCAGTTGTGATAAGGTTTATGTGGGCCAGACAGAGCAGACGATCTCCAAAAGGATATCGGAACACTTTCGAGCGTGTAAACTTGGCCACCCTGACAAATCGGCAATCGCCTAGCATTTAATTGAAACCGGCCATTACTTTGGATTTGTTCCTGAAGTCCTGGGAAGACCCAAAACTTATAGAACACGCCTAATTACGGAGGCAATTGAAATTCATAAAAATCCTATTAACATTAATAGAGACGACGGAGCTAAGCTCAATAGTTCTTGGTATCCGGTAATTGACGGCTACACCAAAGCTAAATGCAGAAAACTATCTTGAAGTATATGTACTTTAATGCCAGATCGCAGT
This sequence comes from Limnephilus rhombicus, assembly GCA_929108145.2. NCBI lineage: Eukaryota > Metazoa > Arthropoda > Insecta > Trichoptera > Limnephilidae > Limnephilus > Limnephilus rhombicus. Next base: position 48,275,144 of record OV815288.1, read on the forward strand.
GGAGGGGAGCTAGCAACACGGTATTGCTTCGAAGTACTTAAGCACACATTTCACCACTAACATTTACACATCCGCCCTGATGATGGATACTGCAACGCTGTCCGAAAAGTTCGCTAAAGGAGGAGGTAGCGCAACACGGCATAACACCCCAAAAAAAAATAACAAAAAACCCAACAATGTTTGAAAATTTCCTACTACCACCAAAGAAAGCCGAAAATGTTGCTTGTGTTGTGATGGAGGACTTAGCCAGCCGAGGAATCGAACACATGACGCTCGGTTGGGACCCAAGCTCTATGCCCACTCAACCACTGACGGTCGAATGAGTTGTTTCTCCCTACGTGTCCTTTCCCATTCGTCCCCGTTACCTTTCCGTCTCCTCTTTCCCTCCCGCGTTCCCTCCACCATCCCGTCTTCCCCCCTCTCCCGCATTAATTTTCCACTTTACCCGCCTTCCCTCTCCCTCGACCCCCCTCCCGCAAAATACTCCCTCTCCTTCATTCGACTTCGTCCTCCCGGAACCCATCCCCCTCCCGCTAAACTTCATGAAATACACTCATTTTTCAAAGAACTCGCGCGCCACCTATTGCAAAAATTTTAAACAAATTTCATAACGCCACAGATCACCTGTGTATACAAAAAACTTTACGTGCATGCGCAACACAACTTACCCCAGTTTCATTGCAATTGGATGTATAGTAAAGGAAATACTTTCATAACGCCAGAGCTCTCAATTATGTATAGAAACCAACGCACATCAAATCACCAAAGTTTCATTGCAATCGGATGAATGGTTTAGGAGCGCATAAAGGAGAAACAAAGAAACATTCATTTTTTTATTACTAGCTGACCCGGCCACGCGTTTCTGTGGCTAATAAAACACAACATCATCTACTGGATGGTTATCCAGCCTTTATAACCACCGCCGTCTTTGAGTTTATCGCGAAGAGACCGTATTTATAATACGTAGAGATGGTGTGAAAGATTATAATAATGTATGTGCATGAAATGCTTGGGGTAACTAACGTATTTAAGTTAATAAGGATTAATACTGTATCCGTCTAAATAACTTTTCAATTACCTCAATATACGTGACCATTTTTTTAGAAGATCGAATGGGTATAGTAAGCTATCCGTAAAAGATAGATATATGCCTTCGCGGACTTTTTTGTAGATCTATAAAAGAGGAATATCCCACCATGCATTGTTTTGTTATATCCCAAAAGAATTAGGCAGCGTTTGTGATGAAAGCTACCAGGCGGCTTGACTTTTCCGACACTTCTAACAATTATCGTTATGTTTCAACCAATTTACACAAATCCTTGGCAAATTACATACTTAAACATTCCTCATAAAACACTCTATCTATTGGTGAAAACCGCATGTAAATCCGTCAAGTAGTTTTTGAGTTTATCGCGAACAGACAGACAGACATACAGACGACGCGGGGACTTTAAATTATAATATGTAGAGAAGAAGATAAACTAAACACATTTTCTCAAAATTTAAAACATTTTTTTTTTACAGTGAATGCCGCACAAGAATCTCAACTGCTCCCGTCTGGAGCCAGTGAGACTATGGCATCCCCAATTGGGGTATGTTGTGAGGCTGAAGGTAGTGGGGAGGGGAAGGAGGTGGGGAAGACGAAGGTTGGGAAGTACCTGGCTATTCAGATCTGGTCACCAAACACGGCTAAAGTCATTTTCAAGCAACGTTTCAATTCTGAATGGTGGTCTTACACCAGGGCGATACTGATAGTATCTTCCACTCTGTAACATGCCGCAAATATACTATATATTATTTTAAATGAATTAATTGTGAAATAACCCAAATTAATCAAATAAAATTTATTTGCGCATGCCGGGTTAGAACCCGTGATCTCCGGATTGTGAGTCAAGAGTTTACCCACTGGACTACGGAGGTCGTCGAACATTTGCGTTTAAAGAACAATCTTTCGAAATCAATTTATGATTTTTTTGAAAAGAGTCAATACGTCTAAAATCTGTTTTAAAAATGACATATTTCTGGTTTTATCTGGTTATACCCTCTTAAGGGATAAACACCGTATATTTTGCAGTAGAGATATAGTTTCACAATTACACTTACTACAAAGATACATCACAGAATTATTTGTACGTTTAGAAATGTGTATAATAATTATATATTTTTATTATTTATAATGTACACAAGGGAGAAAGGGTTAACATTTAAATAAGTAGACCATGGCACCGCAAGTGGTTCCCTAAGTTTGGTGACTTAGCGGGGGTGCCCTGGCGTGACGTTGTGTGACAAAGGCCCTGAGGATTTTTTCCTCAGGCCTCCTGTACGGAGCTAATACTAAAAGGGTATTTTAATAAAAATACAAAACTGAAACTCTTTCAACCTACATTTTTTGTACGTTACGTGCTTTTCCTGCCAAATTAGAAAGTATCTATTTGGATACGTTTTCAGATTTTCACGGCCAAAAGAATTTTCGTTATTTGTTTTTGGGGTGTTATGCCTACCTCCTTATTTAGCCAACGTTTCAGGGCAAATCCGGCAGATATGTTTAAAAAATGATTAAAAATTTCATTGTAAATCGTGTCATTAAAACACACTGTCAAGTTGATGGTATTGAATTTTAGTGCTGACGTCACTGCTCTTCATACTTTTCCGGTCTCCTGGTGACAGCACATTGAAGTTGTATTGAAATGTATGACGGAAGCCATTCACTAATTCATGTTATTGGTTTATTTATGTACTATTTATAAAGATTTAGACATATAAAAGTTGTTGTTTTTATTGAAACATTATTTGGGCCTAAATAATTCAGTATGAAAAATAGAGGTATCTATATTAGTTTATCTCTATTATTTAAAATATTCAAAAACTTTAAACTATACAAAAAAAATCATTATGCTACTCGCAACTCTCCAACTCTGAACTCCAAAATGACTGACGTCGAACAGCTGATTTGGCGCTGTATGCTATATCAGTTGCCTACAATTGTGCAGGCGATGCTTCGGTTTTCATAATATTGATTTCCATTCGTAAAGCTAAAAAAATAATAATTTCAAATATTTTTATACCACTCTCCCGGAATAATGTTGAAAAATATGACAAATAAATAATTCCACCTAAATAATGTTTTTACATATTCAATAGTTTCTTCCGTACAAAATGACAACACCTGTTGAAATTAAATAAATTTTTGAAGAGTGATGACGTCACACGATTCACCATACTGCGGTTTTCGGGAATCTTGAATAATTAAAACTTTGACAATTATTTTAAATATTAAAACCAACTATAAAAACAAAAATAAATAGGTATGCATTTACTTAAGTTAGAAGGTCATTATTCATTAAAAAAATTGGACTGGAGTTCCTTATTACAATTAAATATGACATTTGTCGGATGTACCAACCTTATAAAATAATTTCTCGTCAAAATAAAAACAAAAAAGTACCTACTTCGAATTATTCCTAGTACCACTGGGTTGAGGTTCAAGCTGCGAAAGCTGCAAGTCATCATCAATAAGATATACACATCAGGTTTTGAATGGTTTATTTATTTATTTATTTACGGACTTACGTCCAATTTAAAACAAATTATCACGAAGTATAGAAATGAACAATGTAAGGATTCGGATGGTACATGAAAGCAAAGACAAACAGTGAAAATAGAAGAAAAATAAGTGTCAAGTCACGTCAAGACCTTGCAAAAATTAGGGTGAATATTATATATCTTCATTTGTTTAAAGAGCGACAGAAATCATTTAAGCTAATACCAAAAAAATCAAGGTCTTGACGTGAGTTGACCAGTCTACCAGTCTACCAGTCTAGGTTTGTTTTGTTCAAAATACGAAATAGGTTTTAATTTTGATTTTGCCTACTTATTGTTTTTACAAAAGAGGGTCCACTGCAATAACGTTGAATGTCACAATTATTTTTTTAAGTTATGAATGTCATTCGATAGCTTAGTTTGTAGAGGAACTTTTTATGTATCGAAAATATTCAATTTCAGTCACAGTACCTAGAAAAATAACCTACTAAATAAAAAATAAAAAACCGGTACGTAGAATGCTAAGTGTCACAAATGAATGATTGACAATCAACGTTCTTGAATAGTAAAATCGGCAATCATCATTTTCGAATGTGCATCAAAGTGGACAATGATCGATCTTTAATATATTTTTTTAAGACAGAATACATTCCCGGGTTACGAATAACCAGACAATATTTGAAAATCTCCCACCACCACCACAGTAATCTGAAAATGTTGCTTGCGTCGTGATGGGGGACTTAGCCAGCCGAGAAGTCGCACACGCAACGACTGGGTGGGACCCAACGCGACGCTAACTCAGCCATTGACTGGTCATTTACTTCTACAATACCCGTATTTTTTTCCACAGCTTTAAAACTCAAATTAAAATCACAAAATCACTTTCGATGGACATTTTTTGATGGTTTTGCAAAGGACTCTCATTTTTACAAAGTTGAGTAACAAGTTAGAAACATTTTCTTTACATTGGCTCCACAAAGTAGGCGTTCAAAACCTAAGACATATTTGGGGAAGCTGTGCGGGAGGTATTTAAGGAAAGGAAGGATAGGAAGATCTGGTTAGAAAAAAAAATGATGGGTGGGTTTGAAACCAGGGGTGAGTGGGTCCGGGAGTGAAGGACGTATGAATTCATCCTTCTCACTGCGGTGCAAGGTGATGTTCTAGAGTCTTGATGGAGAAGTCAAAAGGTCTCTTACAACCCCTCGTTCTATTCACGCAATAGGTGGGCAAGCGCTAATGTCGCCGTGACCCAGACAAATCTTACCCCATGAACCCGGGCACCCCTGCTAAGCCAACAAACATAGTGAACCTATGGCAGAGGTATTGCACGTACCATAAGTGAGCATGAATATTGTTTTTAAAGTCTACAAAATGTACGAAAATTCGTTCCAAAGTGTTAACTTACTTCGGCCCTTTAACTTTTTCTTTATTCCCTCCAGCGAATATTAAGGCGGCATTAAGAGATCGTTGCAGAAAATAAGTCACCCGGAGCGCAGAACTTAAAGGAGAAGAGCTGGTGTAAGGTCACTTTAGGTGTGCGGTTAACAATAGAAGGGATACAGGCTATAGGCGCCCTTGCAAAAGAGCCCCTAGCCCTTTTCCGGGGGGTAAAGGAGGCGTCGTAGATGGGGCGAGAACTTGGAGAAAGAATGATCTTTTTGTAACATTTTGATTTTACGGTGGTAGGACAGACTAGAGAAAACAAATAATAAATTTAAAAAGGTTTTAATTTTTATATATTTTGGGAGGCGGACATGCGAATTTATTGCATAACCAACACCTCTGTCATAGGTCACCCCAAGTGGTTCGCTATGCTTGGTGATTTAGCAGGGGTGTCCGGGTTCATGGGGTGAGGTTTGTCAAGGTCTTGGCGGCCGATGTGTCTGCCCACCTGCTGCGTGGCGGGCCGGATCGAGAGAGACTGGTTAAGGAGGTCTTCAAGAATTATACGAATTTCAATTAACCTTTATTAAAAGTTTAATATAAAATGTAGCGTAAGATATTTTAAAACAATTTACATCACGATAAGAAATTTAACAAATAGGGGGTGTAGTAAGAAAAGTATAGTAATTTTTCGTAGTGGGTATAAATTGTGATTAGTAAAAGGTGATTAATTGCTACATCAGTGTTGTTGTTTTCTGTATGAAAAAGCGGAGTACGCCTGATTAATTTACGTAATTTACGGATAGCAATTCGAAGCAATCTAATTTATTATTAAACAGATTGTGTAGAACCAACAGATTTGGCAATGTGCCTTTTTTATTGTAAAGTTATCATATTTTTATTTGTAGTTTTGTTCTATTTCTTTAGTAACCGAATAATATTGATGTGTTATGCAAAGACGTTACATACTTTAGACGCGGGGTAGAAATCTCAAAGTGGGAAGCTAAACGCAAGACAATTGCACTGTTCTCGATTTCTAGTACTTTAGTACTAAACTGTCACTCGTCAAGTAAGGTCATGTCTTACCAGTAGAAAAATTGCATTTAAAAAGCGCTAAAATGCCCTCCTGTATGATTAGAAAATGTTTCCATTACACGGCAAACATTAGTAAAAGTGAAGAAATAACATTTAATTTATATGTACACACAAATTACTTATTATTATCGATTATTATAAGCAATACAATTAAATTTCATGTTCCCCGTCCGACAATTTTGTACGTCATTTGAGAAAAAACACACATTTTTTAATTGTCTTATGGTACGGTCACACTGAGGTCAACTTCCAACTTCAAACTTTCGGACGATTGCGTAGAAGGGTAGTTCATGCGTTGGAAGTTCGAGTTGTAAGTTTGGCTTCAGTGTGAATGTAGCGTAACTTTTTTAATATATGAATAACTTTTGAATTAAGAAATTACTGAAAACCGCTGAAAACAAAAGAGTGTTGCTTACTTGCCACATTATTTTGCGAGCATGTGAGACTATGGCGAGTCTATTTATATAACGTCATTGGTGTTATGTAACAGTGTTAATATATTGAGGTACTGGCGAATAATAAATTGTAATAAGACTCTTAACAAATATTGGAGAGTTCGTTTAATTAGTTTAAACAATTTTTTTATGCGTGAATAACTCACAAGAGTCCCAGCTGCTCCCGTATGGAGCCAGTGAGACTATGGCATCTCCAATTTTGGTATGTTGTTAGGCAGGCTGAAAGTAGTAGGGAGGGGAAGGAAATGTGAAAGAGGAAAGTGGAAAGTACCTGGCTATTCAGATCTGGTCAGTAAACACGGCTAAAGCCATTTCAAACAATGTTTCAATTCTGATGGTCTTACACTAGGGCAATACTGAGAGTATCTTCCACTCTGAAAAGTGCCGCAAATATGCTGTATATTATTTTTAAATGAATTAATTGTGAAATAACACAAATTAATAAAAAAAAACATATTTTCGCACGCCGGGATTCCATATATTTTTTTACATTAACTCCGCATGGGAGGCCTAGAGGAAAATAATTTTCCTCAGGGCCTATGTCATCTTTGAATATGCTGTGTGGAGGGTCTTTTAGAGGAAAGGAAGGAGTGAACATGGGTGTTGAAGAGACCCATGTTGTAGGAGGGAGGAGACACAGAGGCCGGCAAATCCACAGCCGAGCCGTTGAACTCAAGAACGAGTCATAGAAACGACCCGTTCTCATGTGACTAATGTCAACCGTGTACAAATGTTGAGCGCGTGTTTGGCGTGTTTCCCGACTATGCACCGGTGCCGAGGGGATCAATGACGCTAGTTCCTCGGAGCATCTTCCATTGTAATACCGGTAGAACAAGGACAGCATTCTCACCTGACGCCTATGCTCTAAAGATTGCAATCCGACTGTTAAGATGGGAGAATCTATCAAATGGAACGCCCATTTCTGCACAGAGTCAAGGGTTTTTTTAAGGTATTTTGGAGCCCCAGACCAGAGGTGGCTGCCAAATTCAACCGTGGGGCGCACTTGCAATTTGTACAGGGTTAGCAGTTGTGTACTAACTGCAGTATCTGCGGGCCCTGTACAGTACGCCCAGTTTCTGAGAGGCTACCTAACTCGGGTTTCGATGGAGCTCGCGTACCTGAGCTGGTCACTTAGAGTTGCACCAAGCATATCGATGGAGATCCATCCCGCGATCTTTGGATTGTGAGTCGTCAAATAAAAAAATAACTGCACGATTGTCAATAATTAAATTGGATGCCGTAATTTTTAAAGGTTTTCGAAAGCTAAATTTCTTTCGAGAGGTTTGTAATTTATTTTCTTAAATAATTTCAGCTTCACAAATTCTAAAATAATTATAATATCCTGTGATTTTTCACGGGATATTATAGTTATGGGTAGTTGTTATAATAATAATGAAGATAGTGAAAATGACGATGAAACTGGAATAAGTTTCATACTTTTTATAATCAAGAACATATTGGGAACTAATGCAAATTTAGGTATCCTTACAATGGAAAGTATGAAAGAAGATCTTTTATATTCCATTTTCCACAATGTCACAGTTTGACAAACTCCTTCATAAAATGAACATTCAGAAACCCTCGCTTAGAAAGTGGCATGAGGGGACACAGATCGGAAAACAATAGATAAACCTTAGGGCCTCAGGAATCAATAATTTATACGGGAAACCAGGCCGTAAATACACGTGCAGATCGAAAACCGATTTAGATAAAAGAAAGATAGATGTCTTCATACAGGGTGAAACATACACTTTATTCTAGGGGATGATTAAGTAGATCGTTTATGTTAAAGATGAGGACATCCATCAATTTAAACGTAATACACGTGTATTGTTATCTAAATATAAAGTATAATATGAAACGAGAGAATATCCTCGAACCAGTACGAACATTGTTTGATGAAGAATAATTTGCAATTTGCTAGTAATAACTAGATATTTTTGATTCAATAAACATTTTCGATAGATCCCTGAAATTAATCACACCACATTAATGTTAATTTAACATTTTTTAATAGTGAATTATTAAAATTCCCGACCATACACTAGACCAGTCGTATGCAGATCGCGGCTCGCCAGCCGTATGCAGATCTTCGAATAAGTGTTTGTGGCTCTTTATACATCAATTCCAATTTTACCTCAACTCCACCAGCCTTAAGAGATTGAACCGCCGAACAAATTTTGACTCGATAAGCATCAGTGTTGCCAACTTAGTTCTTTCTGCAGTTTGTACCTACTGTACTTGGAACGCGAGATCCGCTGAAGGAGTCACACGGAACATGAGAATGATTTCCTTCGAAATGTGAAGATTTAACGAATTCATTCATAACACAAGACGAGTTTAAATTTAACAGTGTTTCTGCTTAAGATTCCACAGGCTTAAATTATTGTTTCACGTGGAACAAGCGAATGATTCGGAATGCATTCGGAACAAAAAACTGGTTTTGATTTAATAGCGAATCTGTGTACGAGTCCCCAGCATTAATTTACGGTAGTTAGAAAACCCAAATGTTTTCCTCTGATTTTTACAGCATTGCGATCTGAAAATAAATTTTTAATGCACTCGGAATATGAGATTTTTTTTCGAAATGCGTCAGCAGCTGAACCCGCCAAATAAATTTTATCGAGGCATTCCGAACATAAAACTGGTTTTTACTTAAGAGTGAGTCTGCTTGAGAGTCCCGCATGGAAATTAAAAAGGGCTTCATACAATGTTTAGTTATCTGATAAATTTGTTATCCCATTTCCTTGACAACTGTTGAAGTTTGAAAATCTACAGTCGAATCCTCCCGTCAGTGGATTGCTGTGATGTCACGCTGCAATTTTGAGATTAATATCTTTTATAGTATATATCTTATTATAATGGCGTCTGAGGAATGTTGTAAAAGTTTAATTTGTTACCCCATTTAATATGAATGTTGACTCACATTTGAATCTTGACGGATGCTTGTTACTCACCCTGTTCACACTGGAGACAGTGGCGACATCTGTTGAATGGGAACAACGGGGGCACTCAACGGATTTGGCGAGAAGAAGAAGGTGTTTCCTGGAAGATCTCCGGCTGACATGGTGAGGCGTTAGTTATTAATTTACCTGATACTGGTTTATTAGAATGATAGATTACGATGTTTGGTAAATATGCAGCTAGTCCACCTCACGGATAATACGGAACGTTCGTGTTGTCGAAGTTTGATGCATGGATAATACGGAATGTTCCCTTTTTAGCTAATAGACAATCAAATATGACATTTGTCGGAAGTACCAATCTTATAAAATAAATTCTCTAAAATAAACTCGCTTTTCATCATACTTTTAAAAAACATCCTAGGTTTTGAATGGTTTGTTTGGCTACGCAGGGTTTGTCTAGCGGGTTTGTGTAATTATTTTAATATATTTTTTTTTTTTTTTTTTTTTTTTTTTTTTTTTTTTTTTTTTTTTTTTTTATTTAATTGAATATAATAACATGTGATACAATATAAAATATGGGTAGTCCCACAAAGCTGTGACAGATCAGCTTGTCTGTAGGTTCTACCATTCAATATTATTACATAACACAGATTAGCCTAGGTTACAATATTAATACTTAATATAAGATTTAAGATAGATAAATATGTTGTTCATTTATTAACCACTTTTTTGTGAGTTTATGGCAGGGTTCCTCATTATTTTTTAAATTAATGTTTTGATTAAACATGTTGTAAATCAAGGGTATCATATATTCGAGCGTTCTGCTACCATACTTATTTGATATTCGTGGTATTTTTAGGCCTTTGTTTTCAGTAAATCTTGTTGTGTGATTATGCATCAATAAATTTTTATACGTGCTTTCTCCCGAATTATCCATAATTATAATGTACCAGAGAAGCCCTTTAATTGGAAGTAGGCCCTCAGACCCATACAATAATTTTAGGTTGTTTCTTTGATTGTAAATGCTAGGTTTAACAATTTTTTTAATTATAGCAGTTTGTAAATTTTGAATGAATTTAATATTAATTTTGCTCGAGTGTCCCCAAGTTCGAATTCCATATCTAAGTATGGATTCGACCATAGAATGATATATAAGTTTGAGAGTGCATCGAGGCAACACAAATTTTAATTTATAAAAATTACTCGCCAAACATCGGAGCTGGTTACAAATTTTAATCACTTGTTTATCCCATTTAAAGTTATTATCTACGATTATGCCAAGGTAAGTATATTCATTTGTAAAATCAATTCTTTCACAGTAGCAAATGTTATCAATTTTTTTATGTATACATTCAAAATTGTGTGCAATTATTTTAGGTAAATTCCACATTTTCAGGCTCGGTGATCTTATATACATACATTTAGTTTTTTTGACATTAATAATTAGTCCTACATCATGAGACCATTTGAGTAGCTCGTTAAAGTCTCTTTGCAATTCATTAATTGCTATTTCCGGGTTTTCATTTGATACAACTAGTGCAGTATCATCTGCAAAAATGAATCTACGGGCTATTTTAAACAGTTTAGACAAGGCAATGACATATATAATGTATAATTTAGGGCCTAAAATTGACCCTTGCGGTACTCCTGTTTTTATAAATCTAAAATTACTCATTTCATTCAAAATCTTAACGTACATTTTTCTATTTGTTAAATAGTTTTTGAAAAATGATAGCAGTTTACCACGGATTCCTATGATTTTTTCATGTTCTACTGTTACAAATACTTGTCAATGATGAATTCACTTTGTTTAACGCAAAAATATTTTTCTATGATTGGCAGCATTGATGAAATGTTAAAATAAAAACGATGAATGAACATGGCGTTACCGTGCGAGTGAATTAATTTTAACAAAATTAAAATGTTAAATGCATATTTTTTGCATGTTTTTTGGTCTCCCCCGACTGTTCTAAATTGATAGGGGTCCTTTTAAATAAAATAATTATCCTTGCAAAAAACTTCACTGTTTATTTCACTTGGACATGTTATAAATGTATTACAATACGGTGTCAATACACCGGGCCAAACACTGGCAGTTGTTTACTGTTAAAACTTGCGTTGGGAAGAAGCAATAATAATGGGATGCTAGCACTTTTATAACATAAAAACCTGCACACATTTAAAGAATCTACGATTATACTAATGTCAATTCGAAAGCATCTACAAAAAAATGGCTTCCTCCATAGTATGTACTTGGTAGTTAAAACAGGCTGCGAACACTCAGCGTCCAGCCAAGCCTCGCACCATTCGAAATATCAACGTCTGGGAGCTTGCTCAAGCAACCCATAGGTGCCGGTAGTATCATCAATTTTTAACATAGCTTCCGCCTCGGGGTTACTAAATCGCCCATACCGATTTAGGAACCCTTCAAGAAAACATAACAAAAACAGGGGAAGATAATCAAAGCAAAAGCAAAAAAAAACACAAATCCTAACTCTAAATACTGTACAAATACTAACAAATAATTTTACCTATTATAAATTAGCAGCCAAAACTAAATGATCCTGCACTGCTTATTATACTATTATTTAAAAATGTACATTCACAAGTTGAATTTTAAGGTGATTAACCTAAACTAATTATATAAACTTAAATTAACCAAAAAAAAATTTTTTTACATATTTAAATAATAACTTAACACAAAATACTATTATAATAGAACACAACCCAACACAAAATAATATTATAATAAAACCCAACCCAACACAACACAATTGTCTTTTTTTTTAAGTCCATTGGTTAGGATCTTCTCCAGGTGCAGTCCACGATATAAGCACCACAGCGCGGGGTGCAATCAATCATCAATTTATAGGTTGTCATGTTGTTCCTGGGATTGGTATCTTTAAAGGGTCCTTTTTTTAAATATTTTCACCCTAAAAAGTTTCATCATGGTCGTCCGGGGAGTCCGGACTGACGGAAGGGTCCGGGGCGTCCGTCACAGGTTCAGCTTCCGGATCCAGAGGCATTAGACATATCTTTGTGATAGGCCTGACAAAGATTCCTTGAGGGGTTTTCAGGGTAACCACTCGCACTACACCATCCGCGCCGGGATGTGTAGATATAACTCGCGCCATTTTCCATAATGGTGGAGGTAAATTATCTTCCTTCAGAATAACCAGATCATCCTTTTGCAGTGCCCGTTGATTACTGGTTTGCCATTTCGTCCTTTTTTGTAGCTCCATCAAGTACTCTCGCTTCCATCTATACCAAAAGGATAACATTAGCGCATGGATTCTCTGATATTGGGTCAGCCTGTTGTCTGGTATGGCTCGGACATCTCTCTCCGGAATGATAGAGGATTTAGTGCCTATGAGGAAATGGTTTGGGGTGAGGGGTTGGTAATCGTGGATGTCATCAGACAAGGAAGTCAATGGACGGGAATTTAGACAGGCCTCAATCTGACAAATTAAGGTATACAAAAGTTCAAAGGTTAAAGCAGAATTACTAGTGACTCTATACAAATGAAACTTTGCTGACTTGACCGCAGCTTCCCACAGCCCTCCCTGACTAGGGGCTCGAGGGGTTATGAACCTCCACTCAATACCTCTGTTAGCTAAATAATTTTGAATCTTGTCGTTGTTCTCTCTCAAACTGGTATACAGCTCCTTGAGCCTATTACTGGCCCCCCGAAAGTTGCTAGCGTTATCGGAAAAGATCTTATCAGGTTCTCCCCTACGGGATATAAATCTCTTTAAACTGTTCAAAAAAGCATTGCTAGATAAATCCGAAACTAATTCCAAATGAACCGCCTTTGTGGAAAAACAAACAAAAATACATAAATACGATTTCACGAGTGGAGCTCTCCTCAGTGGCCCACTTTTGGTTGGAATCGGTCCAGCAAAATCGACTCCCGTGATAGCAAAAGGTCGGCTCGGTGTGATTCTTTCGCTCGGTAAGCTTCCCATGATCTGGTTACCAATACGAGGATTACACCTAAAACACACAATACACTTATGTAATATCTTTTTAACAGTATTTTTCCCAAAAATAGGCCAAAACCTTAATCTTATTTCAGCTAATAGCGCTTGAGGTCCTGCGTGTAAGTTTACATAATGATAGTGACGTATAATCAATTCGGTTAGCTTATGTTTAGCTGGCAATATAATTGGATGTCTTTGTTGGTACGATAGGTGTGTAGCTAAACTTAATCTACCGCCCACATATATAAGACCATCACATAAAAAGGGATGAAGAGATTTTAAGTTACTATTTTTGTTGACATTTCCCTGGTTTTTTAATGTCTTCAACTCCTTTTGAAAGGCATGTGCCTGAGCTGATTTCAGTAGACAATTCAAACTTGCTTCTAGTTCAGCTACACTTTAATTACCTGAAATTTTACTTTTAATATTTCTGCAGTTATTCACAAACCGCAGTACATATGCTGTAACCCTTTTCAATTTGATAAATGAGGAAAATTTTCCAAATATTTCCCATTCTTGAATATCAGTAGATAAAAGAATATTTTTACTCTTGAGCTCCGGAGGGTTTGAACAGGAAATGTTCGATATAGGCCAATCGTTGACTCCGTCGGTCAACCAATTTGGTCCATTCCACCATATTGTAGAATTTATCAGTTTATCCGCAGTAGCTCCTCTGGAAAGTATATCCGCTGCATTGTCGGATGATGATACGTGTCTCCATTGATCTGGATCACTCAGTTCTTGTATTTCGGCTACTCGATTGGCCACGAAAGTGCTCCAACGAGTAGGTTGACCTTTCAGCCAACACAGCGCTATCGTAGAGTCACACCAATAATATGTGTTGATCTTCATTATATTTAATGCTTGTTTTATAGTTTTCATTAATTTTGCCAGTAGTACAGCACTACATAGCTCCAACTTAGGCAGTGAAATAGACTTCAATGGTGCTACCCTTGATTTGGATGTTATTAAGTGTGAATGCCACTTACCGCTGTGGTCCATTGACACCATATAGATACAGGCTCCGAAAGCCTTCTCAGACGAATCGCAAAAACCGTGTAGCTGTAGCTCTTTTGCTTGCTTGCAAATAATTTTTCTTGGTATTTTCAACACATTTAGCTGAATTAAATCTTGCAGGTAGGTCCTCCAGGGTGCTAATATTTCATTAGGTAACTGATCATCCCATGCTGCTTTGGACTGCCACAGCCTTTGCATTATCAATTTGGCTATGACTATTATCGGCCCTAGGAGTCCCAATGGATCGAAGGTTGATGCGATGCAAGACAATATCTCTCGTTTGCTCTCGGTTGGACCTGATGGCTTCATTATTACATAAGAAAAGTAATCAGATTCATTGTTCCATGTTAATCCTAATATTTTCTCAGTCTTTGGATTGTCAGTAATAATTTTGTCGGAATCGCCTGAATCGGCACACTTAGCTTGGCCCGACTCGGCTGACAATTCCAACGCATTGGACCTCCACTTCCTCAATGTCATCCCCGCAGATGACAAGATACTGATTAATTCTTCTTTTAATTTTTTACAGGATTCCAGCTCATCTGCTCCCGTTAACAAGTCATCCATGTAGAAGTCATTTTCTATGACCTGACTAGCTCTAGGAAAAATTAAATTATTATCCATACCAATTTGCTTTAAGCATCTTGTGGCTAAGAAGGAGGAAGGTGCCAGTCCATAAGTCACAGTCTTCAGACGATAATGCTTGAGCACATCCTGTGGCGACTCGCGCCATACTATCTTCTGTAGGTCCAGGTCATCTTCACACATGTTAATCTGGCGGTACATCTTCTCGATGTCGGCAGTCATGACTATTTGATGTTTCCTGAAATGCAATAGTTGGTTATATAGATCCTTTTGTATAACAGGTCCTGTCATCAAGGCTTCATTGAGGGAAATTCCATTTGAGGTTTTGGCGGAGCCGTCAAAAACGACTCTCACTTTAGTAGTAGTGCTGGATTCTTTCACTACAGCGTGATGCGGTAAAAAATAGGAGTCACGATCCCCTTTTGACTGGTCACACATCTCCATGTGTCCCAATTCTTCATATTCACGCATGAATTTTACATATTGTGTCTTTAACTCGGGATGTGACACAAATTTTCTTTCTATGTTTTTAAATCTTTTTTCGGCAGTGAGCAATGAGTTTCCCAACTGATCAATGCATGCCCGACGCGGTTAACTTACTACATATCTACCGTCATCTTCTCTAGTATGAGTACTTACAAAACTGGCTTCGCAAGCCTTTTCTTCTTGAGTTTGAATTTTAGTGGAATTAATCTCTTCCAATTTCCAAAATTTTTCTATTTGATGACTCAACTTATTTATAGATAAACTGCAAAAATCTGATACAGGCCTTTGTTTGGGGTACACGTTGATAGGACCGGACACAATCCATCCCAGTTGCGTACGTTGAAGCGTTGGTCCTGACTCGAGTTTCAATCTATCGTTGTTTAGCATCTCCCAGAAGCTCTCCGCGCCCAACAGGATGTCGATGGGTGCAGCTATATTGAAGTTCGGGTCTGCCAGCTCCAGTCCTGGTGGTATTTTGAACTCTTTTTTCGCCATTGTCACTTGTGGTAAATTGGTTGTAATTTCCTGTAAAATCAGACATGATATTTCGCGTTTATAATCCGTATTAAGCGAAGTCATCTCCACTGAAATTCTCTTTTTTATGTGTGTGATATTATTATGGATCCCAGACACGGGTTTGTTTATCCATTCACATGGTAAATTTAATTTATTTGCAAAATCAGCTCTCATAAAATTACTCTGCGCACCAGAGTCAATCAGGGCGCGAGCTTTAAACATTTTATTGTTGGCCCCCACAATTCCTATGTAGGCGGTTGACAATAATATTATTTTTTCTGCCTTTTCCGATGCAGAAAAATTCGACACTATAACCTCGTTATTAGCGTCCATATTTGAGGTCTCCGGCGGAGGTACCTCCTTGTGTAATAGAGTATTGTGGCTATACTTGCCACAAATTTTGCAGGTTAGGTTTGTCTTGCAACTCTGTGCCTGATGACCCAACCTCAAACATTTAAAACACGCCCGGATTGATTTCGTAGCATCAATCCTATCCTGTAATTTTAATTTTAGAAATTTTTTGCAAAAATAAATTTGATGACCTTTGTCATTACAATAAATGCAGTTGTTTGCCTTTATTGCCAAGAATACCGATGAATCTTTTTTGTTATTATTGTTGCCTATTTGCATTTTATGTAGGTTAGAAGATTTTTTCTCTGAAGCATTCATAAGCTCCAATACTTGTGCCCTAGCAGATAAACATTTTATGAATTCCTTTAATGTAGGTAATTCACCTTGCAATGCATATTGTTCCCAATTTCTCCGGGTAGCTATATCCAATTTATTTGAAATTATGTAAATAATCAAAGGATCCCAATGATCTACTTTAACTCCGATGTTTTGTAACGCTTTCAAATTGACATTAGTTTCATCAATTAAATACCTTAATGCTACAGGCTCTTCATGTTTCATATCCTTTAATTGAAATAGAGTTTGGATATGTTTATGTACGGTAGCCCTGAGATTCGCAAATCTGTCGTGCAACAATTCCCAAGCCGATAGGTAGTTTAATTCCGAAACTTCTAGATTACTAATTATTTTCAATGCGTTCCCTTTCAGCGTAGATTGTAAGTAAAAGAATTTTTGGACGTTGCTCAAGGAACTGTTATTATGAACCAAAGTTTTAAAGGTTTCAACGAAATTTACCCAATCTTTTTGATTCCCATCGAATTCTCTCAATTGGAGAGTTGGGAGTTTGATGTCGACTCTACCCTCGTTAATTGAGTCCATCGCCCCTTTAGCAGTAGCAAGGACTGAAAAATATTGATTTTCAAACGTCTCGCGCTGAATAGAATTTTCCAGTTCCTCATCCGATAAAATTTCAATTTCGTCCTGTATAGATTCGAATTGATCTAACAATGGCTTTATTCGGTCGTACCTCAGTTTAATTTCAATCGCGGACAAGGAGTTTATAGAATCCGCGAAACGCGTCAATTTCCCTTTAATCACGCCTCTCTTGGCTATTAAAGATTTGATATTATCCATTTTGTGTACAAATACCTTTTCGTAGCTTAATCCCTGATAAAATGTGTTCCGACAATGCGTATTTATTTATTTGAGAAGCTACCCGCCTGAAAGACAACAACGACAATATTCCTGGCAATTATTAATTGAGAACCTAATGTTCAATCATTAATTGAGAATCATGAATTGCATAAAATCTTTACGTGGGTAGTGATTTTATTTTTTACAATACAATATTTATGGGATTAATCTTGTTAAAAAACTACGAATGAGTTCTGTATGGATGTTAAAGAATGGGTATGGGTGGGAAGGCACTAAAAACTTATCTCATTTCCGATGTGAATCCAGTCTTCCTTTGTTCATCTTTGTGATTCCGGTAATTGTAATATTGGTCATCTGTAAATTGGCAGCTGGTTCTTGTTTTTTTATATTATTGCAGTCCTCTGATTGCAATCCGGATCGTAAGGCCCATGTTCTAAATTGATAGGGGTCCTTTTAAATAAAATAATTATCCTTGCAAAAAACTTCACTGTTTATTTCACTTGGACATGTTATAAATGTATTACAATACGGTGTCAATACACCGGGCCAAACACTGGCAGTTGTTTACTGTTAAAACTTGCGTTGGGAAGAAGCAATAATAATGGGATGCTAGCACTTTTATAACATAAAAACCTGCACACATTTAAAGAATCTACGATTATACTAATGTCAATTCGAAAGCATCTACAAAAAAATGGCTTCCTCCATAGTATGTACTTGGTAGTTAAAACAGGCTGCGAACACTCAGCGTCCAGCCAAGCCTCGCACCATTCGAAATATCAACGTCTGGGAGCTTGCTCAAGCAACCCATAGGTGCCGGTAGTATCATCAATTTTTAACACCGACATAAATACTCACTTTTCGTAATAATAAAGCTAAATATAACTGTTTGGATAAAAAGTTTTCCGTATTAACGAGTAAGCGGTTTAATGCATAAATAATCGATGTTTTAATATAATGGTCATGATTACTAGTCTGACCTGGCGCCCGACAATCCAGAAAAATTCTTGATATTCAAGGTTAGTGCCTGTGTTTGAACATTAATTTCACATCACAGATTTATTTCCTAATTATAATTTTGTTAGCATCATCATCCCAAGAGATTCTCACAAAGAACCTTGGACCACGACCCGAGATAAATTTATATTGATAAATTAATGATAAGAGTCTCCAATATAATACATATTATTTGCAATGTCATAGAATCCAATAAATGATAACTATAAGTGATTGGTTTCATTACTACTCCTGATTTACAATTATAATTAGTAAATCCTTTATGTTACAATGTGTACAATGATAAGCAGACAAGGTGAAGAGAGGTGGCCCGTCCAACTCGAGAGTCGCCAATGTCAATATTTTTATAGAAGCATCCGGCGAGGGATGCTAGCTAATTGTCAGTTAATAGGGGTGTTGTCTGTGGCCGGCAGTAACTATACCATACACCAGTAAACATGCAAATGGTTGTTTTTTATTATGGGGTAAGGTTTGTCCAGGTCTTGGCGATAGATGCATCAGTCCACTAGCTGCATGGCGGGCCTTTGACCTCTCCCACCCATCCATCGTACGTCACTCCTGGATGCATTGAATCCCAAATTCCTACCAACCCCTCATCATACTTCTTTCCTTCCCAGAATTTCTTCTCCCTTTTCCCCGAAAATGATCTTCCTCACAGCATTCATAAATAAGATAATAGGCTCTGAGGGAAATTATTTTCCTCAGGACTTCCCATGTAAAGTAAATATTATATAAAAAAAATAAGGTAAATTTTTGGGATTGGTGTCCATGGCTATTACGAAATTTTTTTAGAAAAAAATTTAGATTCGCCTTAATCACTATAAAAGGAAACTTTTTGTATCACATCATTTTTGTATTGAAAATTATGCATTTTAATTTTCAATTGCGTAAAATTAAATTTCACTTCGCGAATCGATCTACGACAGCCCGCCCGCTGCCGCCCGCCATTCTGTCACTGTTATGTTGTCGGTATCCCTGACTTCATGGGATACATGATGGGCGCGTAATTATGAAAAACAGAATTAATAATATAATTTAAACGAACCTCTGATAATGCTTGTGAATGTTACCTTTACTTAAAAAACAGCCTACGTTTTGAATGGTTTGTTTGGCTACGCAGGGTTTTTGTAGCGGGCTTGTGTATGTTATCTTTACTTTAAAAAACAGCCTACGTTTTTGAATGGTTTGTTTGGCTACGCAGGGTTTGTGTAGCGGGCTTGTGTATATTATCTTTATTTTAAAAATATCCCAGGATTTGAATGGTTTGTCTCCATTCAAGTACCTACGCGCCTTATTATTTATCCCACGAAGTCGGCTACAATCGTTTGTGTGAGGTCAGGGATACCAACAACATAACAGTGACAGAATGGCGGGCGGCAGCGGGCGGGCTGTCGTAGATCGATTCGCGAAGTGAAATTTAATTTTACGCAATTGAAAATTAAAATGCATCATTTTCCGCCGCCCGTGATGCAAAAAGTTACCTTTTATAGTGATTAAGGCGAATCTAAAGTTTTTTTCTAAAAATTATTCGTAATAACCATTAACCATGGACACTAATCCCAAAAAATTACCAAAAATAATTCTCTGAATCTTCTTATTCAAAGGTATTGCATTACATTACTCTGTACACCTTCTGAAAATAAGTATCATTATTATTTTTACATGAAGTGACATCCTGTACATATCCAATATGTTTGGTTGAAGAGAACGAAGGGTTTTATGCGGGAATTTAGAGAGTGGGACTATTGGCAAATAAATTGCTTCAAAAATGGGACCGTTCGTGCATAGACTGCCATAAGACAGATTTGCTCGAGGATAGCGTTTACCGTCACTCGAACTTGCTGTCCTGGTGAAGAAATTTAAAATGCCTAGGAATTTCTTAAAGTTGGTTTAAATATTTTTTTAAAATGAAAATTATGCCACAAAGTAAAATTTAATTTTTTGTAGTTCAGTACATATTTTTAGATTACTTCTGTGATTATTGCAGATTGATCCTTTGTATTACTATTTATACCGCACGGGCCGTCGTCGGTATACAGACTGTAATAGGGTTGGTTAAAACACGACCTTGTAAATGCCAAATATTGAAGCGTCGCCTTAATAAAGGCGGTTGATTACACGACCTTGCGCCACAATATGCGAAAATACTGAAAATCGCGCCCTTAAAAGGGCGGTTGTGTAGGAGTAAGTATCAGGTGGCCCGCCGCACGCTGCAATTGCTCGCCGCGGAAGCTTGTGTGAGAAATGAAAGCCCCAAGTCAACAGAGAAGGCGGCGGCTAGCAGGCGGTAGGGGCAGCGGCAGAGGCGGGCGGTGGGGCAGAGGGTGAAGTCCGTCCAGTCGAGTGATCCAGGAAAAAAGAGACCTGTACCCAAAAAGCAAGCCCTTTTTGTTGAATTTTGTACCCGACTGCGGGTGGGCTAGTTTACAGATTAACGGTACAGGCCGGCCTCTGATTGGTCAGACTTCCTCCCCCGCTGGCCCGTTCAACCCTGCCTGGGGTCCCGACTACCTGCTAAGCCATCCGTGTTTATTTGGATAAGTGTTTACAAATTACAGAGAGACTAATATTTATCAACAGACATGAGAAAACAATATAAGAGGGTTCCGCGGATGTTGACAATTTTTAATCGTTTATTAATGTCACATCCGCGGATTAACAGAATATAAAATATAGACATTAGAACAATACAAATAATTTTAAAACGCAATTTATAATGGCACGTCCGATATACTCCCCCGGACGCACAAGTGCGTCAAGCTATTTGGGAGGACGTGCGTCGTTTCGGCAACTCCGGCGGCCGAAGACGGTGTCCCTGGGACGAAGCCCTGGGACGGGCTGCGCTGTCACAGATTGTCGTCCTCACCCACGACCGTATTCTCTTGTGCATACGTGGGGTTGTGTAATAGTCTGTGGTGAGGGGCGCGGCAGCCTCCCACTCCACACCACACTTTGGACGTGCACTCGCGGGTGTGGTGTTTTTCAAGGCACTTTCGACACAATGAACCCGCGCGCACTGTTTCCCAGCGGAGATCGATGGTTTTTGCGGAAAATGACGGACAATCCCGGGTTTTATGTTTTCTGCCACACTGCGCACAGTTAGTGTGATCATTATTGTTTTTCACTTCTAAGTTTGCGGGCTCACTTGCATTCACTTGATCGCGGCGCGTGGCACGTGTGAACCGTACGGGATCCACCATTCCGCTCAAGGGGATCGCGTTGGCGAAACCTTTTAGAAAAGCCGCGAACTGAATGATTGTAGCTGGTTCCGTTTGTTCTCGTACTTCTGTCAACCAGGCCAGCCTCAGCGTGTACGGCATCTTTGCTGTGACGTCAGACAGCAAGGTGGGGTTTGTGAGGTATCCCTCGGTCCTCAGGATTCGCAGCGATGCCACGAGGTTCTGGATTGTTCCAGAAAAGTCTGCCAGGTCCTCGAGCGACGCTTCAACGGTGAGATGAGGCAGCTGTTTCACCTTCTCCAGCATCAAGGTGGCAATTGATCCCGAGCCACCGTACCGCTGCTCGAGAACTGTAATAATTTCTGGAACCTGCGTGGGGTCCATCAACAGGGGGCCGACGGCCTCCCGAGCTTTGCCCTTCAGTGCTCGCTGCAACCGGATAAGATTTTCACTCGAGGTCATCTTGCAGGTGGCCGTAGATTGGGTATATTGGGCCATCCACGTAGGCCACTCGAGCGGGTCCCCTGAGAAAGAAGGTAGGTCCTTTGCAGTGGATTGCCTGGCTATTAGAGCAGCCATTCTCATGTCATCCTCTACCGAGGGACGGGAGCTCTCTTCAGATCGCGAGGCGCGAATTGCATTTGTAATTGCAGAAGCAAGCTGCGCGACCGAGTCCACACCTTGGTTTACCCACTCGCCTGTGTGTCGAGATGTCTCATCGGCAGTAGGTGGTGGCGGAAATCTGGGTGAGAACTCCTGGCTGGAGGACTGCTGCTGGTAGCCCGGATGAATCTGATGATCGGGTTGCACATTATACCCCGGCTGCACAGGAATGTCCGCGCGGGGTTGACTGGCCGTTGTACGAAGTGGCCCATCGTACGGGGCGGTAAGATACGCCGTCACTGTATTGGGGTGCGCATTATACCTGGACTGAGTAGGTATTTCTAGCCGCGGCTCGTACGGGGCGGCCAAGCCGGGCGCTAGGTCGGGGCGCCCATTATACCTCGGTTTGGTAGGTATACCTCCATGTGTTTGACTGGCAGGCTGTTCACTGTAGAGGTTAACCGGCGGCTCATCGTTCGGCGTGGCTACAGCGTGCATCCCTGTGGCCGAGACGTTCATCGGCGTGATTCCAGCAGCGTTTGTGGCCGAGATGATCATCGGCGTGGACACAGCATGGTCCCTTGTGGCCGAGATGTTCATCGGCGTGGGTACAGCAGCGTGGGTCCATGAGGCCGAGATGTTCATCGGCGGGGGTACAGCAGCCGGGAAGGTCACCGGCATGGCTGAAGCTTGGGGCACCGCATCCGGGAAGTTCACCGGCGTGATTGGTGCGTGGGTGCCCGCGGCCGAGATGTTCATCGGCGTGGGTACAGCAGCCGAGAAGGTCACCGGCGTGGCTGGCCGGACAGGCCGCAGGGCTGCTATTAAGTCCGCAATCTGCTGGGCGTGTTGACACTGCATGGCACGCATCTCCTGACGTAACATACGGACGGTGTCATCGGTTGACGATCCGGATGTGACGTCATCATCGGAGCAGTGAGGTGCGGGACCCGAGGCGAAGGAGTCCGGGACAGAGAGGCCCGAGGCAGGGGGGCCCGAGGCAGGGGGGCCCGAGGCAGGGGGGCCCGAGGCAGGGGGGCCCGAGGCAGGGGGGCCCGAGGCAGGGGGGCCCGAGGCAGGGGGGCCCGAGGCAGGGGGGCCCGAGGCAGGGGGGCCCGAGGCAGGGGGGCCCGAGGCAGGGGGGCCCGAGGCAGGGGGGCCCGAAGCAGGGGGGCCCGAGGCAGGGGGGCCCGAGGCAGGGGGGCCCGAGGCAGGGGGGCCCGAGGCAGGGGGGCCCGAGGCAGGGGGGCCCGAGGCAGGGGGGCCCGAGGCAGGGGGGCCCGAGGCAGGGGGGCCCGAGGCAGGGGAGCCCGAGGCAGGGGGGCCCGAGGCAGGGGGGCCCGAGGCAGGGGGGCCCGAGGCAGGGGGGCCCGAGGCTCGAGGGGATGAAGCCACATCTGGTGCTGCGAGAACTGCGAGAGCGGGCTGTGACGTCTCCGAGGAGCTCAAGGCGCCGCGGCAGCTGCGTAGAGTGGGCATCCTTCAAGAAGGCGAGATGGCGGATGCGTGGACGCTTGAAGGCGTGAAGGCGAGAAGGCGTGTTGTAATCCGGCTCGAAGGACCACTATATACCGCACGGGCCGTCGTCGGTATACAGACTGTAATAGGGTTGGTTAAAACACGACCTTGTAAATGCCAAATATTGAAGCGTCGCCTTAATAAAGGCGGTTGATTACACGACCTTGCGCCACAATATGCGAAAATACTGAAAATCGCGCCCTTAAAAGGGCGGTTGTGTAGGAGTAAGTATCAGGTGGCCCGCCGCACGCTGCAATTGCTCGCCGCGGAAGCTTGTGTGAGAAATGAAAGCCCCAAGTCAACAGAGAAGGCGGCGGCTAGCAGGCGGTAGGGGCAGCGGCAGAGGCGGGCGGTGGGGCAGAGGGTGAAGTCCGTCCAGTCGAGTGATCCAGGAAAAAAGAGACCTGTACCCAAAAAGCAAGCCCTTTTTGTTGAATTTTGTACCCGACTGCGGGTGGGCTAGTTTACAGATTAACGGTACAGGCCGGCCTCTGATTGGTCAGACTTCCTCCCCCGCTGGCCCGTTCAACCCTGCCTGGGGTCCCGACTACCTGCTAAGCCATCCGTGTTTATTTGGATAAGTGTTTACAAATTACAGAGAGACTAATATTTATCAACAGACATGAGAAAACAATATAAGAGGGTTCCGCGGATGTTGACAATTTTTAATCGTTTATTAATGTCACATCCGCGGATTAACAGAATATAAAATATAGACATTAGAACAATACAAATAATTTTAAAACGCAATTTATAATGGCACGTCCGATATACTATTTAATAAAGTTTATCAACATGTTTCAAAACCAAGGTTCCTTAAACAGCTGAAAATGAATGCAATATAATAATTTTAAACCTATTTTTATTATTTGGACATAATTATATATTGTCAACTAATTTCGGTTAAAACTAACCTTTGGCAGGACCGTAATAATAGAAACTGTTTATTTTCGTCACTTCTGGAAACATTAATGATTCCCCGTTTAATCATAGGAGACCATATTTGTCCCAACGCACAGAAGTCTCATATAAAACGCTGTAACTCCCTTACTATCATAGTTAGAAATATGTTCTAATCGTTGTTAGAAAGGAAAAACACCACGCTTCATATTCTAAAAAATAGTCACCAAAAAGTAAAATGTACATTTTTATGTACAAAAAGTTTTGAATAGCACATTGAAAAAAAAATTTAAACTTCGGGAATTTTTATAAATTATTTTTACATAGAGCGACAAAATATTGAGGTTACAATATGTATTTGTTATACATTTGTCTAATAAAATATGTATGAGTTTTTTTTTAATTTTTTTTTTTATTATCAGTAACTTTAGTTAGGAAAAACGTATAAGGTGAGCCATTTTGAAAACTTTTTTATGCTTGCATCCAAAACTATAATAAACAAATTCTTTTTTTTCGAATTCTATAATTTGAAAGCGTATTTTATCACCTTTCTAAAACAGTTTTTGGTTTTAGAATGTTCTCAGAAATATTCCAAATATTTGCATTTTATTGTAAAGCCAAAGTATTTTGACCATCTCAAAAAAAGCCAAATTTTTGACGGGTTAAGGGTCGGGTATCAAACCGCGCTGACGCTGCAGTTAGGTATTTCTTGTACTTGTAGACAAACACGGCCGCAGCTGACCGGCTGCGTCTGACTAGAGGAGATGTGGGTATACTAGACACTACGGACTTAGGAAATAAAAATACACTTGCCTTCTAAAATTAAAATTTAGTTCCTACTATAATAATGGATACAGCTTAACATACTAAGAATCATATTGTGGAATAGCGTGGATAGCTCATAGAGACATTTGCGCCTGGGTCAAACTGCCCATTCACTGCAGTTAGGTATTTTTGGTAGTTGCAAACAAGCTCGGCCGCCGCGATCTACTGTGTATTTTGGTTAGATTCAGGCACGGCTGCTCAGCATTTTGATAAAATACGGAATAAAAATACACTTGCTTTGTAAAATTTTAATTTATTTCCAACATAATTGATACAGCTCGACAGACTATAAATCATATTATGCAAGGGCAAGGATACATAGACTTTTTTTAGCCCCTGGACCTTTACAGACGTCTTAGTTTTTGACTCAATGTGACATAGAATCTAATGGTGTTTTGATGTAGAAAAAATTTCTGGTTCATATATGGTTTGTATAATGTTATTAATTTTTTTTATAATTTTACCAGAAAATAATGGGTGTGAATAAGTTACGACAATCAGTTTTTACTCTGTGCCTTAGAAATTAAAAAACAGGTAGTTTTGTTTTTGAAAGTTTATTTATATGCATACAGATTTTTATTAATACCTAGTAAGAAAGAATATATTTTACAATTTATCTTTGATATACATTGTTATGGTACGCCCAAACGACAAAGAATTCAAACTCCTAATTCGCCGCAAACTACACAACACCCTGCTCTCCCCCCTGTTCCCTGCTTCCTACTTCCTATCCCATCCGCCCACCCGCACGCGATCCCTTCCACGAGTTGAGAATTGCGAGCCGCCTCGGGCACACGTTAAGCCCGCGCGTTGATTCCCACTGTTCGCGCCCGGCGTACTATCACTCGAATTGTACTCAAATATAACCTGCAATGTTAATTCAATAACCTACGGGTTTAGCGCTGATATTTCACCATGCCTGCGTAAACTTCGGTTCTGTCCTAAACTCGGGAGGTGCCCCTGGAAGCCGGAAGACGAAGACCCCCCAACATCATGTAAGCTGTACAATTGTTTCCTCATTTGATTGTGTCCTTTAACGATAGACTGTAAACTCCCGCGCAAAGCCATCACTCAGAGAGTTTCGTTTAGGGATCTTGAGGTTATAAACACGATAGCTAGGATTGTGTAGTATGTATTTCTTGTGTTGAATTGTACTGTAATGACCTATGTACTGTGTTTTAAATTTGCAATACATGAATCTAGTTAACTCAATCCTGTTATTATTCTGCTACGGCAGGAGGGTTTCCTAGAGGGGGAGTATCCTGCCAGACGACTGAGATGCGAAGGAATTTCTGAAGCCTCGAGCGACCCACCACCTGAATAGAGGGTAAATCATGCCTCCCCTGAGAGCTAGCTTGGGACATGTTTGGGGGCCCGCTCCTAACACTGGCGTCCATAGTGGGGCCCAGAATTTTTTTTTCATTTTTGCCATTGTCTCAGTCGCCTTACGGAGTGCTCCCTGTCGAAATCTTCCCCGCATAGGAACTGTTTGTAAACATTGATTGTACTGTGTCTTGGTGTTTTATACCCAGTGAATAATGAATTCTGTGGGAAACCACAGAAATCCATGTGCAAGTTAAGTCCATAACGCAGATTTGATTGCAATTATAAAAAAAATTGCGTCAAAGTTGAAAACATGGCCATTTTGTATTAACCAGAAAGACGGCAGCATTTAAACCGCGAATCTGACTGCGCACGCGCCGACCCCTTTGTTCACAAAGCAGCGGACGAGCAACAGTAATTCGCGCCAAATCAACGGCCCGATGTTTCACGCGGTAAATACATACCTAATCTCTGAGTTGCGCGCGCACCCACGCGCATCGAAGCACAAAAGTGCGTTTATCGCGCCAAACTCCAACGGCAAAAAATCCGTTTGAATCAGGCAGAACAATTCCCTGTCACTATGCAGTGTTTTGAATAATAAAATCGCCCTTCTGTCACTAAGGTCGGAAGCAATGGAGATCGCTATTGTAAATTTGGTTTTGGAATTCCAATTACCTTGTGGATTCTTTAATTAAAAAATCTCACACTCACGTTTTTTCTTGCACAATATACCGATCGGCCCACTTGTTGTGTCTGTCAAATTAGTACCACGTATATTTCACCAAATGGACAAAATAATGACTTTCTTTCCACATTCTACGTTATAGGTACCGCATTTTTTTTTCAGCATAAGTGTAAAGTGAATTGTGTTTTTTTCCTTACATAAAAAAAAGTGAAATAATAATAAAACCAATGATTGGTTCCATGAAAAAATAAAATAATTTTAATGTGGTTTCGTAACAAATCCCATATTCAGTTATTTTCATCCGGAAGTTTGTCCTTATTTGCCAGAAGAGTGCCTTTTGTGAATTTTAGTGCCTTTCTCAGTGCAAAGTGGTTTGTGAAAAATAAAAAACCCGTTTTCTAAAGGTCAGTCCTGGCAAAATTTTTTTGGAAATAAATAAATACTTGTGAATTTCACAGTTTTCTCAAAAGTGGTTTGTGAAAAATAAAAAACCCGTTTTCTAAAGGTCAGTCCTGGCAAAATTTTTTTTGGAAAAAAAATAAATACTTGTGAATTTCACAAGTTTTCTCAAAAGTGGTCAGTGAAACACAAAACCTTTACTACTTAGGTCTTTCCACGCAAAATTTTTTCTTGTGCCTTCCTTTGACAAAGATTCTGGTGTCATATATACCAAATTGTAGTATGGAATACAGTTTTCTATAACTATTTTAGAAATACCAACCAGTGATTACCAAGTGAAAAGTGCCTCACAAAATTAATTTTGCGTTTGCTAAAGAAGACCCCTGGCAATTTTTTTCACCACCTGGGAAACTCACAATGGAAAACAATCAAGCTATGGCATCATCCAATTTGGGCATCATTCCCAACGTGCACAACTTATCCAAAACTCACTTACAAACTGCTTTAAGGGATAGAGGACTCTCGCCATCAAGCAAATCTAAACCTACATTAAAGGCTTATGCACTTTTATTCAACAAAAGTACATTAAGAGAATAAACCTCGCCCCCTCAAGCGAAAATAATTCACGCTCGGCTACGCAAGTTTTGAATAATCTTGTTCCTAACGAAGAACCTATGCCACAAGTAATGATAAAACAGGACATCGCACCCACCTTGACACAAGATAAAACCTACAATTTATCCTCGTGGAAAATCAAATATAATGGCGTCTCCGATGTACTGGATTTCATTGACCGTATTGAAGAAACGGCTACAATCAAAAATATCCCATTCGAGATTCTACGAAAAAACTTCATAGAACTCATCTCCCCAGAATTGATACCCTGGCACCGCATTCAAAAAACTAAATGCAAAGATTGGAATAAACTCAGATCTGCCCTAATCTCGAGCTTCGGAAAAACGGAAGCCCAGCACCGGATCAAATTATCTTTACTATCTATTAAACAGCTAGTAAATGAACCTGTAGCAACATTCATAGAAAGGGCTGAATCCATTAACATCAAGCTTTCACATCCTGTTTCGGAAGCTGAACTATTACCAGTCATAACTGATGGCCTTTTAAGCAAATACGAGAACATCATTACCTCACAGAAAATTGCATCCCTAGCCCAGCTAAACGAAGTCTGTCTCCTTCTGGAATCGTACCAGGATAGGAAAAACATAAAGAATGTGTCAAATAATGTAGTTGTGCCAAGCCGTTCGTCTGGTTTAAAACCAGAATTCAACAACAAAAAAGTGTGCTCTTTTTGCAAAAAAGTAGGCCATCTGGCCACTACTTGTTTCAAGCAAGCAAGGTTTCTGGAATCTAAGGAACCCCGAACTTTCAAGAGGCATCACTCTAGGGACCGCTCTCCTCCAAGCGACGAACTGCGCAACATTTTCAAGAAATCAAGGCACAACATGGAAAGGTTACAAAACCCAAGCGATGTCAGACCTCAGGTGGATTTCTCCAAGCCCCCACCAAATTTCTACATGAAGAGGCCAAAAAACTAAATAATAACCTCTCAGGCACCCATTCTGAACCAAGGTCTAAAGAATGGACTGATTGGTTAGCACACATTAAGTATTTTAACCAGACCTTAAATGTTTCTTCGGTTTGTTGCAAACAAGCTAAAGATGGGAGACCCTATGCTTTTTTCTCTGTTAACAATGTGCCCTTTTCCGGATTACTTGATAGTGGTGCATCTGTCAGCTGTCTTGGCAACAATGCTCACCTGCCTTTTGTTAACAGTGATTTTAGAATTTCGCCCCAATCGACACACCTGACGACTGCGGATAATGTTTCCCAACCGGTCATCGGTGCCCTTGCCCTGCCAATTAATTGTAACAATAAAATAGTTACAATCAATTTTCTAATAGTGCCCTCTATATCCCAGAATTTCATCCTTGGCGTTGACTTCTGGAAGGCATTCAATGTTGCTCCCCAAGTATTTAATACTCTTGGCGAAACCTCCACTGCTGCTCAAATTAGTGAGATCCGCACAATAATACCTCACGAAAATTTAAGCACGGACCAGGCTCTCCAACTGAAGAAATGGTCAATAAATTCGAGTCAATATCTTTCGAAAAATGTGGATTAGGTTTGACAAATTTGGTTGAACACCATATCAAAACCAATGGCCCACCCATCAAGCAACGTTATTACAACTTAGCCCCCCAAAAACTTAAACTTTTAGAAAACGAACTTGATGAAATGTTAAAAATGGGTGTGGTGGTTCCCAGCAGAAGTGCATGGACCAACCCAACTCTTTTGGTTTCTAAAAAAGACGGCTCTGCACGTTTCTGTCTCGACAGTAGACGTTTAAACTCTTGCACGGAAGCTGATGCGTATCCCTTACCTCACGTTCACGCAACCTTAGATAAGCTGCGTAACGCCAAGTTCATCTCTTCTGTCGATCTCAGCAAAGCGTTTTGGCAAATACCCTTGGACGCAGAATCGTGCGAAAAAACTGCTTTCGTTGTACCTGGTAGGGGAATGTTCCATTTTAAAAGATTACCCTTTGGTCTAAAAAACAGCCCCGCCGAGTTACAAAGACTGATGGACAAACTTTTCGGTCCTGAAGTCGATAACAGCCTGTTTTGTTACCTTGACGACCTCATCATCGTCAGCGATACCTTTGAAAAACACCTATTAATGCTGGAAAAAGTTTTTCAACAACTCAAGTTCGCTGGTTTAACCATCAACTTGAAGAAGTCTGAATTCTGTAAGTCCCGTCTACGTTATTTGGGATTCATTATCGACGAAAAAGGTCTAAGAACAGACCCCGCTAAGGTGGAAGCCATGGCAAATTTTCCCCGACCCAAAAACGCGAAGGAAGTCAAAGGTTTCCTTGGACTTGCAGGTTACTACAGGAGATTCATCAAAGACTTTTCCACTATCGCAGCCCCCTTAAATAAAATTACCGGCATCCGTAAAGGTGTCAGCAATTTCCGATGGTCTGTCGAAGCTGAAGAAGCGTTTACAACTCTAAAAAATGCCCTTCAAAAAGCTCCCGTTCTGAATTGCCCGGATTTTGCACTCTCTTTTACCCTCCACACGGATGCCTCCAATGTAGGAATCGGTGGAGTCCTTACTCAAGAATTCCCAGATGGCGAACACCCTGTAGCGTATTTTTCCCGTACATTAAACAAACACGAGAAAAACTACGGAATTACCGAGAAAGAGTTATTGGCTGTATTGGATTCTGTTCACCATTTCCGCGGTTACATAGACGGTAGCAAATTTACTGTAGTTACAGACCATAGTAGTTTGAAATGGTTGATCTCTTTAAGTAATCCCTCCGGTAGGCTCGCTCGTTGGTCCTCCCGTTTGTCTCAATACAATTTTGATGTTGTTCACCGTAAAGGCGCGGACAATATTGTTCCCGACGCCCTTTCAAGAATTGAACTGGCTTCATTAAATGTTGACACAATTGCCCCCCCTCCATCTACAAAAGATGAATGGTACTTGAAAATCTTCGAAGGTTGTAAAAATAACCAACAAAAGTTTCCTAATTTTATCATAAAAGAAGGACAACTATACCGTAATTGCAAGGTACCACTATCCATCCTCGAAGATTACTCGTGGAAACTTGTCGTTCCCCTCGAAGGTAGAGAACAAATAATTATTGACAATCATAGTGCTCCCGACTCCATACACCCAGGAAATTTCAAGACGTATAAAAAGATCTCCTTGAAGTATTACTGGCCTGGTCTCTTCAAGCAAATTCGCAATTACATCTCTAAATGTGAAACTTGTAAAGCTTATAAACATAGCACGGCAGCACCTGCCGGCCTAATGGGTAATCCCAAACGTGCCGACAGACCCCTACAATCATTGTCAATGGACCTCGTCGGACCCTTTCCCCGAAGTTATGCCGGACACATGCACATACTTAGTGTAGTGGATGTTTTCACTAAATTCTGTTGAATCTTTCCTTTAAAAAGAGCCAACGCGTCCGCCATCATCAAACTTCTGGAAAAACACATTTTTATACCTTACGGAACACCCAGAACCGTAATTGTTGATAACGGAAAACAATTTATTGCCCAAGAATTCAAAGATTTTCTTGCCAAATACGGAATCAAGGATATTTACTATAATACCTTGTATACTCCACAAAATAACACCGTCGAACGTTATAACCAAACAATCAACACAGCTCTGGCTATTCTAGTTGATAAAGATCAACGTACTTGGTGTAAAAACCTAGATAAAATTCAGGCTGCAATGAACAACACTGTTAATCTGGCCACTGGTTACACACCTTTCTTCTTAAAACACGGTATGGAACAAGTTGTTCATGGTTCTCTACATAGGAACACAAACTTTCCTACGTCAATTGCCACCACAAGCAACCCTACCGCGAACTATGCCCATCGTCTGGAAGAACTGTCGGCCATCTACAGTGAAGTCACTGATGCTTTGCTCCTGGCTCATCAAAAGAGTGCGGACAGATACAACCTACGTAGGAAACATGTCACCTTCAATACAGGAGACATAGTTTGGAGAAAGAACAACACACTTTCCCAAGGAGCCATGTATTTCTCTGCCAAGCTGGCACCACGTTTCGTGAAGGCCAAAGTTCTAAGAAAGATATCAGATCTAGTGTACTCCTTGTCTGACTGCTCTGGAAAACACATTGGTAATTACCATATTAAGGATATCGCAAAATCTGGAAGTGAGGAGTCAAGTAAAACTGCCCCCACTATCTCAGCAAACTTAAAATGATCCAGTGTGTATCACCACAACCTTTTTGTAAGCACACCAAGTCTTACAATGGCTGGCGTGTAAAGTGTCAATTACATGCCCACCCTTTCGTTGATAAAACGAATATTGTTAAAAAATCATTTTTGTAAATTTATGTACAATCCACGGTGTAGTTTGCCCCGTTCATGTTCGTGAATTGGCAACCACCGTAATTTTTGTCTCACACGTTTTTTTATTTTTTTTCTTTTTTCTTTCTTTTTTCTCACCTGTTCCAAAATTGATCACTTTAGAGCAGAGACACCCCTCGAGTGACAGTGTTCGGGAAGTCATGAACCCAATCATTGCCTCTCAACCCCTCACACTACGCAACGTTCATGCCATGGCACGCTTTGCCATGTAATGCAATATTGTAATTTTCACCATTTTTGTTTGTTGTTTTTTTTTCATCATATCGGAAGGAATCTCTTCATTTTTTTCTTTTTATGTTCTGTAAATACTGGAGCGTCGTTCTAGAATCGATTTGGTAAACTCCAAAGCGTTAAATCACGACCCAGGACTAGTAAACCATCTCAACATGCTCCATATTTTACCCATCATGGTAAAGATAAGTGGTTACTCACATAATCACATTCCTTGTGTATAGTAGTTTTCAATTTTTTCTCAAATGTCAAAAATTGATGGCGTCCTACCCGAGCTCTTTGCTAACAAATTGGATTTTGACACATCCATTTTGAAATCATATGTATATAAATAAAGGAAAAGCCTTTAAATTGGTCTTTCCATCCTTGTACAAATCCTCATGGACTCGTTTCAACTAAAGTACGTAAAACCAAATACTCGGTCTTTTGTTGTTATAAGAAGTCCTCGATTTGTCCCTCTTCACAACATGTATGTCTTGTATTACATGCTTCAACCCTTACGGAAAAGGTTAATAAAACCTAACGGCAGCCCTGATTTCCGTACATAAATAACCGCAGTTTAACGTAAATCATCAATGTTTTGTTTGATCATCGTTTTACAAACATAGGCATTCAACTCCTGTTTCGCCATTTAACCAAGTATTTGCAACCTAAATTGCACATAACCTGGTATGTTGTAACCGCACAAAGGGTATGTAAAACCACAATTGGTCCCTTTTATTTGTCCCCACTGAAGTTTGCTGCAATAGACAGTATGTAAAACCATGTAGGTCTGTCTTTGTTTGTCACATGGTGTAAACAGAAATGTACTCTGTCATCACCCCGCCTTTATAACATACGAAGTGACATTAAATTGTTTACCTCCTTGTTATCCTATCGTACGCTCCTGGGCTACGGAGTTAGTTAATCTAACAAATCTTTATAAACTGTGTTAAAACAAGCATAGTTAACGTTTATTGTGTTGTATTTAAACGTAACCCTGTTACATTATAGGAGAGATCCTTAGAACATCCACCATTATAGGAGGGATCCTTAAAATACCTGCCGCGATACGAGAAGTTCGTCATAATCACTTTTTCTCATAGCTAAATGTTATTGAGCTGGTCGTGTGCCATTCATTTGTCATGAGAACCATTTTGTACATTCTATTTTGGTCGTGTGCCATTCATTTGTCATGAGAACCATTTTGTACATTCTATTTTGGTCATGTGCCATTCATTTGTCATGAGAACCATTTTGTACGTTCTATTTTGGTCGTGTGCCATTCATTTGCCATGAGTACCACCCTTTTCGTATAACCTGTTCCGGTCGTGTGTCATTTACTTGTCATGAGTACCGCTTTTATGTATAACTGTGTATAAACTCTGTACACGAGACGTGGAGACGTAATAACAATACTTACCGTGATTCGTGTGAACGACATAATATCGGCTTTGCTATCTTCTTTAGGATGCATTGTATAAACTCTTTGACTTCTGTCTATAATTGAGTTATATCTTGTATGTACTTACATATTTTGTACACTATACGTGGAGACGTTAAAACACTTACCATGAGTCGTGCGAACGAAATAATATCAAACCCTTTGTGTGCGATCTACGAAATGTAGTCCACAACCCTTTGTTGTCATTCAACGCCAATGCCCGTGGACTTCCCTTTTTTACTTCTTTGCAAAAAGGAAAGAAGCCCAGGAATATCTACTATCCCAAAAGGACTAGTTTTCAGCTTCACTGTCAATTATGGGGCATAGTGCTGTGGGAGTTAATCGATTGAGCACAAAAAACCACCTAACTCGTTGTCTGGAGAACGAACAAGAAAACCCCCAGGTTTGTGAAATTGGAGCAAGGGTCTGTCTTTTCTCACAATCATGTAGAAGTTTTTAAAATGACCCCTAATCTTTTGCCCAATACACGCGAAAGATTAGCCTCTTTGATATAATGTGTATTCAAATGTCTCCTCATCCTTTTTGATAAATGTAAAGAGTCAGGAAATCTGCTGGTTGATTATGTTTCATTTTCACATAGAGTTTGAATCGGAAATTGGTCCAGTCTCTAGCAAGTTTCGCAACTCGTCTCCCTTCTCCCCTCCTCCTCCCATTCCCCATGTTTCAGACTTATGTTATGAAGTGAAAAATCTGTCGTTGACCATATCTCGCCCTCACTTGGAGTTCGAATAGGTAACTGTCCGGTTATCTACAGGTTTTCCCCCTCAATCTCTGCATATGTCTCACCAGTTTTTTTTTCTCTCTTTTCTCAATTCCACGAAACACATTCATGAATGTTGGATATGTACGATATGCACTTGGCGTACCGTCTGTCTCCTTTTGACAACCTTTATTCATGAATTGGTTTCCCTTTGCCGTGACTAGTTCACGATTCTTTGTCTCGTTCTTTGAAATTCTACGAAAATGTTACCATCTCATGTTAGCATAGGCCATAGAGGGCCGGTTGTTTTTTAACCAAGACATATTGTCACTAGGCAAACGCCAAGTCATCCTGGCAAAGGAAAATGTTCATGTAATCACAATTTAGTTAGGAATCTCTCTTCGTCACTCTCTGGGTCGGTGGTTAAAATTTCGTTATTTCATTATCTGGACACATTTTGTTTCTCTCCAAACCTTTTCTTCATTGGTCCCTAGGCAGGTAAACTTCAAGAATTTTGCTCTAATAATAATTCCTCCCGGATTTAAAAAGAAGCCCAGGCGGATGTCATCACCAACAGCCAAGCTGAGCTTCACTTCCTGACAGCACGCGCTGTGGTTACAAGGTCTCTCCTGCTGCCATTTTCTACGCAATTGTTCCTGAAAGCACAGACCATACCGCCCATACGTATGTTGTCTTGTCGTGCCACAGCAAGCTGAGTTGTCCCACTATACTTTATGACACTCTAAACTACCTTTTGGGCACGCTAGCTCTTAGGTTTGTTCTTACTCTTGCTATCAATGCCAACCTTGTCGTCTCTTGCTCTGTCATGCAGTGACACATATATCGTCATGTGTAAACCATCATTACCTTGACCCACCAGTATTCGCTGAATGCGCACCAATACAAGTTATCTTGAGCTACATTATGCTTCAATAACCATTATATACGATCCGTGTTTACCATAATAACACTTAGGATTCGCACTGGCATGTCTGCAGATACTGGATTTTTCTCTTCAATGACCTCTGTAACCATAGTCGCGGCACAGCAACCACAGTCTCCACTTCGTGAACTTCGACGTCTTCGACAAAACCAAGTGTTTTCTAAGGCCCAAGTGTACTCCTGAGCGTTGTCTCAAATGGGTCTGATTACAGTGATAATGTAATCCTTAGAATCCGTGAAGTCACGTCCTTTTCTTCGAAATTCTCCGAAACCAAACAAATCCACGCTTCACAAACTTAGCTCCAAGACCAATGAAACCTTAGAATCACACACTTTTTCTCTTCTCTTGTACAAATGTATTGTCATTCTTTCAATTGCTTAACCATGTGTATTGTCATTCTTTCAATTGCATAACCATGTGTATTGTTATTTTCAATTGCATAACCTTGTATGTTGTTTTACACCATGTACTTTTCCCAAATTTGTCTTGTCCAAACATTGTATGTACCCCCACCCATTCCCTACAAACATTGTGACCCAAACTATAGCATAAAACTGTATGTTCTAGCTAGGAAATCTCTCAAGCAACGAATCTCTCAAAAACCCCGATGGAAGCATAAGAGGATTTTTTTTCCCTACAGCTCCATTGCCACGTCGCTTTTTTTCCAAGCGCGGGGGAAGTGTTATGGTACGCCCAAACGACAAAGAATTCAAACTCCTAATTCGCCGCAAACTACACAACACCCTGCTCTCCCCCCTGTTCCCTGCTTCCTACTTCCTATCCCATCCGCCCACCCGCACGCGATCCCTTCCACGAGTTGAGAATTGCGAGCCGCCTCGGGCACACGTTAAGCCCGCGCGTTGATTCCCACTGTTCGCGCCCGGCGTACTATCACTCGAATTGTACTCAAATATAACCTGCAATGTTAATTCAATAACCTACGGGTTTAGCGCTGATATTTCACCATGCCTGCGTAAACTTCGGTTCTGTCCTAAACTCGGGAGGTGCCCCTGGAAGCCGGAAGACGAAGACCCCCCAACATCATGTAAGCTGTACAATTGTTTCCTCATTTGATTGTGTCCTTTAACGATAGACTGTAAACTCCCGCGCAAAGCCATCACTCAGAGAGTTTCGTTTAGGGATCTTGAGGTTATAAACACGATAGCTAGGATTGTGTAGTATGTATTTCTTGTGTTGAATTGTACTGTAATGACCTATGTACTGTGTTTTAAATTTGCAATACATGAATCTAGTTAACTCAATCCTGTTATTATTCTGCTACGGCAGGAGGGTTTCCTAGAGGGGGAGTATCCTGCCAGACGACTGAGATGCGAAGGAATTTCTGAAGCCTCGAGCGACCCACCACCTGAATAGAGGGTAAATCATGCCTCCCCTGAGAGCTAGCTTGGGACATGTTTGGGGGCCCGCTCCTAACAACATAAAGTAGTACGAAGCACATTTAGAAAAAGACAGTCAAAAATATAAAGAAGTTCAGACAAATTTTTATAAAACAACTAAATGTTTTATTTTTATTTTTATGTACCTTACAAAGTCCCAACTGTTATCAATCGCCTGGGGCCAGTGATTGGGGTGTGTTGTGAGGCTGAATAAGGTGGGAGGGGAATAATATAGGGGAAGTACCTGGCTATTCAGATTTGGTCACCACACACGGCTAAAGCCATTTCAAGCAACGTTTCAATTCTGAATAGTGGTCTTACACCAGGGCGATACATAAAGTATCTTCCACTCTGTTTTTTTATAGAAGGCTATTGAAAAGTTTTTTTTTCTTTGTATAAAACACGCTGTAACTCGTGTTGTGCGTGTTACAGGTAAAATTGCAAATGTTATATGTAAGTTCAAAATAAATTAATTATTACTTACAATTATTATAGTTATTTCACAGCATTATCCAAAAATAACAAAGTTACTATTATATACTTGTTTACTATTATATAATTTTAAAATTGAAAAATGTCCTCCACAACACAGGTGAATTCCTAGCGTGGAGGACATTATACTATACATTTGTAATGTAAACTTATTAATAAAAAAATACAAAACAATGCAGAGTGATAAGTGTTAGCTCCTCATTTATTCATAAGACTGTCATTTTGTAATGACATCATCCTTTCTCCAGGTCTATTATCGATAATTCTAAACATTCACAAAAAGTGTGGTAGATCATTCATTATAGCAAAAAGTTTATATGGAAGGCCATTACTCAGGCCGCTTATGTTTATTTAAAAAACTTACATGTTCACTGATAGTTTCTGTTATAACGACGTCATTTATATTGCTTCTGCTGCTTTTCTAAAAAAACATATAAAATAAATTTATTTGTAATAATACAACCCAGAATTTACCCAACATCGAAATTCATTCGATTTATCAATGGATGTTGTCGTTGTTTTCAATAAAACTTAGTGACAATTTGAACGGAATCGGTAGAGAACTCAAAATGGTCGTCGAAATTATGCATTTTGACATTAAATTCGAGTTCGGTGAACCCCAAACTCCTTAAACCTGATTTTGAACCAAATCGTCAAAGTACTTAAGATATTCAAGATGGATGCCGAAATTTTGCATTTTGACATTAGATCCGAGTTCAGTGCACGTCCAAACGCCCTAATCCTGATTTTGAACCAAATCGGTAGATAACTAAAGAAATTCAAGATGGATGCCGAAATTTTGCATTTGGACATTAGATCCGAGTTCAGTGCTCACCAATACTCCCATATACTGATTTTGAACCAGATCAGTAGAGAACACGAGAAATTCAAGATGGATGCCGAAATGTTGCATTTTGACATTAGATCTGATTTCAGTGCACTTCTAAACGCCCGAATCCTGATATTGAACCAAATAGATAACTAGAGAAATTCAAGATGGATGCCGAAATGTTGCATTTTGACATTAGATCCGAGTTCAGTGCACGTCCAAACGCCCTAATCCTGATTTTGAACCAAATAGGTAGATAACTAGTGAAATTCAAGATGGATGCCGAAATGTTGCATTTGGACATTAGATCCGAGTTCAGTGCTCGCCAATACTCCCCAATACTGATTTTGAACCAGATCGGTAGAGAACACGAGAAATTCAAGATGGATGCCGAAATTTTGCATTTTGACATTAGATCCGAGTTCAGTGCACTTCTAAACGCCCGAATTCTGATATTGAACCAAATCGGTAGATAACTACCGAGAAATTCAAGATGGATGCCGAAATTTTTAGAAGTCAAAAAGCAAAATGACTTCAGTCCACCTTAAAACTACCTTTGATAGAAATCAGTAAAAAAAAAAAAAAATTGACATTATTACCTTATTCTCCTTTTCTTCCAGTGGGAGGGTCTATTTTTTATGGCACGGTAAGCAAGAATTCCTTTATTTTTACCCATTTTGAAGGTACCTGAAGTTTAAAAATAAAAATAAAAATAAAGTCTGTAAAACTGTAAATCAAGTTAAAAATAATTTATTAGATATATTTTATTTCTACTTACCCGGTTACTGTAACACCTATCTCCTCAATGATTCCTTCAAAAATCGAATAA
The DNA here is from genome assembly GCA_929108145.2 of Limnephilus rhombicus. Lineage (NCBI taxonomy): Eukaryota > Metazoa > Arthropoda > Insecta > Trichoptera > Limnephilidae > Limnephilus > Limnephilus rhombicus. Next base: position 48,314,864 of record OV815288.1, read on the forward strand.
ACAGCGAACAAAATTGCTGCGAAAAAAATATGCGTGGTCCCACCTTGACCGCTCTCTCACGACTGAATGAATTCTGTGAAATTCAACCGTTATATAAGACATCGCGCGGCGTATTATTTTGCCATACATTTTTGTATGGCGGAGAATAGTTGAAAAATTCAGAAAGTTTAGGCGAATTATAATAAAAATCTAGATACACTGAAGCACTTTTAATTTAATAGCATGTTTTAACATAATGTTTACTCTGAGATTACGGAAGGATTTTTGGTAAAAATGTTTACAACAGGTTCAGGAGAGATAATCGCGAAGGCCTTTTTCAACGTTTTAACTAAAGTTGCAGTATGTATAACTTATAGAATTTGTAAGATTACAGTAAAAAAAATTTAATCACTAGTAACTTTACACATTTTTCTAACTACCCGTATATAATTTTCTAGTATTGCTGCTACGAGACGCGGATGCTACTGCTAATGCGGAGCGATGTTTTCCAAACCCGACCCTTAACCATTTATTATACCTTTTTTTAAGTGAATCATACATTTCGGATGAAACGGAAATGACGATTACTGCACCTGCGACGCATCAACTGCGCTCGTTGGTCGTTTCGATTATGATGTCACTTTTAAAGGCTCCTACTGGTTAAGATATGAAACGGAAATTACGCTGGGTCTACGCTCGTCACTTTGATTATTAGTATTGGTTGAGATTGTTTTGGTAAAGTTTCGCTTCTACCGCATGTAAACTAAACTCGTATTTTTTTTCTTCCCAGAACTTCCTCTCTTTCCTTTCCCTTAAAATACCTTCCACGCAGCACCTTCAAAGATTACATAGGCCTTGAGCGATTTTTTTCTTCGTGGCTTTCTGTGTTCCTTCTTAAAATAAAAGTGTGAATTTTTACTTAGTTTCAAATAATAGGTGAGCAGTTTTTCTCTAGAGTAGTTAACGGACTAGAATACAGTAAGTGTTTGTGAAAACCCTACTTACTGCTAACAATTATAAAGGCGAAAGTTTCTATGGATGTATGGATATATGTATGTTTGTTACTCTTTCACGCAAAAAATACTCAACGGATTTTAATGAAACTTTACAATAATGTAGCTTATACATCAAAATAAAATATGGGCTGTAGATCAGAGCTCTGGCATTGTGAAATTTGTATTAAAAAAATTCAATAGGTGGCATTATTTAGTACGAGATCTAAAATTCTTTATTCGATTCAAATTATTAGGGGAGTACTTCAAATAAATGCGGGAGAAGGGAGAGGGAGGGTGTTGAGGAGGAGGGGTTGGAAGGGGAAGGGGGGGAGGAAGAGGGGCTGGGGAGGGGGTAATGGAGGGGGGAAGGGGGGGTGATGGGGAGGGAGGGGGGAAGGGAGAGGGTTGGTGGGGGGCGGGGAGGGGGGGGGGGTGGAGAGGGGAAGAGGGGGAGGAGGCAGGGGGTGGAGGGGGGGAGTGGGGGAGGGAGGAGGAGGAGGAGTGGGAACCACCCTAAAACCATGCGAGCGATGTCGCGGGAAAAGATAGTATTTTTATATAAAATCCTTATAAAAATTAGCCATTCACAAAGGAAATAAAATATCTATCACGTTTGTTTACATTTTCATTCTTACTTTCCCAAGGACGTAAGCGTTCATAATCCCATATAAATTTCAAAACACACAACGCAGAAAATACGTGTATTAATATTAATATTAAGGCTTGAATTTTCTCTTTGTCGTGACATTAAAAACCAAAACGTAAAACAATTTATATTAAAATATTACGTTGGGTGATCCATGGTTGACCTTTTGTTTGTAAACAAAGCTTTTGTCTGTGTAAACCTTGCTTTAAGTTTCACAGGAAGCTTTCATTGCGATTACGAACTTATTAATTACATTACGGAGAGTACCTGCAAAGCTTTGAAATTTAAAAAAATACTACATTCTCGCATTAGTAAAATTAATTTGATAAAAATATAGGAAGTTCATACAAACACACAATTGTTTGCACAGGTCACGGAAAAAATAATAAAAAGTATTTCAAAATTGCGAATTTTCAAAGCATATACTCGTACATTGCGTCGGATATAATTAATTACATCTGTCGGAAAATGTTGTCTCCATCAAATAAATATCAATCCATCTCGGAAAAAAATACAGGAAACTCTTGGTTAATGGTTATATACAATTTTCTGAAGGGCCACATTTACGAAAAAGTGAGTCATGTTATTTAAAAAAAAACTTAAGTATAAATGTTAGCAATGTTAGTGCATATTCGGGCTATTTTCTTATTTATTTGTAAAGGACACATACTTATGGGTAAATAAAAGAAACTTTAAATAGTAACATGAAATACGTACATATTATAGCGGGCAATGAGTGGTACTTAAATGACTCTTGAATTTTTCAAGGCTACTGTTGTCAACAGTTTTGGAGGCGTTAATATTTAACAGCGCCATACCTCGTGTCATGCTATGCCGAGCCAGTACGTCCGTTCTGAAATGTGGAATACATAGAAGATCGTCGTACCGTCCCTAGCTGTAGTTTTTTTTTTTTTTTTTTTTTTTTAATTTTCTTTATTCATTTTGTTTATTACAGGATTTTTTTTTACATGGTATTTCGACTACCAAGCTAGGCAAATGCCCGTATTATGGTAGTCGAGATTCATAAGATATTAAGTATATAATATTAATAATCATCCATATATATGTAGATGAAAGTACAAACATATAGCATATCTATTATACTAGTATTAGGTACATGATCACATACAGGAAAGGAGTTAAACTAGGTGAATCTTGTATAAATTAAAAATAAAATAGAATAACAAATAAAAATAAAAGTAACAAAATAATAATATTTTAAGGATAATAGAAATACAAAATAAGAATAAATATGTAAATCATCTATACAGATGAACAATGATAGTCTTTGACCCCAAAAAACAAAAGCAAGTATTCCTAAACAGCATATGAAATGGACGAACAATGTCAAAAAATATGAAAAAAAGCATCAGCATAATATAAAGTTTTGGTTGAAAATTAATTTAGAGATAAGATTTTTTACTCTAGAAATATGAAAAAATAAGAACAGTTTTTAAGATGTAAGGCATTCTTTATAATATTTCCTTCCCCGAGTAAATAACCAGTTCTGTATATTAATGGCATAAAGATCAGCAGTTTTCGATGTCTTAATATCAATACTCAGTAAGTTGAACATTTTAGGCGCGATGTAAGAGAACTGTCGTTGGGCGAAAGCTGTTTTTGTTGGAGGAATTTTGCATTTTTGGTGTGATGAATAGCGGGTGTAAATATTTTGTTGAGTTTTGAGTGTTAAATCATTTTTCCTTAAGTGTATGAGAATTGTCTTAACGTATAATTGTCTAATGTCTAGGATTGCGAATTTTTTAAAAAGTGGCTCTGATGGGTGAGATGGGTGACATTTTAATATAATCCTTAGTAGCAGCTTTTGAATTAAGATCATGGGATATATAATTGAAGCTGCACAGCCTCCCCATCCCACGATACCGTATGTTGCTATTGATTGGAATAGTGCAAAATATATGCATCTAATTGTTTGAAGTTTCAGGATTGATCTGAGAGAGAGAAATATATAGCACAATTTGCGGAGTCTTTTTGTTGTAAAATTGACATGGTCCTCCCAACGCAGTTGGTCATCTATAACAATCCCCAGATATTTAATTTGGTCAGATTTTTTTAGGTTGGTACATGAGCAATTATTGTGGGGAGGCGTAGGGGTAATATGGTTCTGTGAGCATGAGTGAATGATAAGATTAGGACAGTTTTGGGGAGGAGTGACTTTACGTATGGAGAAAAGTAAATATTTTGTTTTGTCAACATTAAGAGTCAGAAGGTTGTCATCTAACCAATGTTTTACTTTATTTAGGCCCTTATTTGCTTTTTCCATAGTTGAGTTCCAATTTTCAGCTGTTTGGTATATACAATTTATATTATTCCAGGAGGAGGTATAGGCTATCTATTGAATTATTAAAGATTTTGTGCGCCGTTACTGCAAGGGTCCCACTCCTCCTCGACCGGAGACTGGCAATGCGTTTCTGTGAGCAGATCTTCATGATGCATGAATCGCGGATACTCTCCGTGCATTCTCTTATACAAGTAACTAAGAAACTTTTTTTTTAATCTATTCCAATTTCTCAATGATATTGGGCCCATACAGCAGAGGCGTATTCAATTTTAGAACTTATAATGCAGTTATACAAAGCCATCATTGCTTCAGGATATGAAAACTGTTTGCATGATCTTATAACAAACCCTAGAAGCTTGTAGCATGATGTTGTCAACTGCAATATATGGTCTGAAAATATAAGTTTGGGATCAAAGACTACCCCTAGGTCCTTAATGGATTTTACTGGTGACAATATATATAAGTACATATATATCTTTTTTAATACTACAATCAAATTTGATGGGGTTTCTCGAACGTGTATATGACATTGCTGCATTTTTTTGTGTTAAAGAATAATTTATTTTCATCAGCCCATGATGAAATTGAATCTAAATCGATTTGTAATTTAAAACAATCTTGCCCGTCACAAATCCTCTTAAGTAATTTTAAGTCATCAGTCAAAAGCAGGCAAGTGGAATGTTTGATGCATTCTTGAATGTCATCAATAAAAAAAAATAGTAGAGGTCTCAGGTTTGACCCCTGTGGTACTCCAGAGAATACAGAGAATTTCCTAGACCTGAATCCGTCGATGCACACATATTGTTTCCTTTTTCTCAGATGTGTGACAAAAAAATTTAGAAGAGGCTTGTCGAAACCTATTCTGTGTAATTTCCGCAATAACACATCGTGATCAACCGGGTCAAATGCCTTAGCGAAGTCCATGAAGATAACATCGGTTTGTTGTTGCGATTCGTTCGTTTGTTGTTGTCGCCACTCTTTGTGAGAGTTCAAGAAGATTAGAGATGGTGGACTTCTTTGGTAAAAATCCGTGTTGATTGCCCCAAAGAAACGGTTGAATTTGTTTTTTCAGCTTTTCGCAAATTATCGTTTCGAATATTTTAGGAAGTATTGATATACCGCTATTGATCTGTAGTTCTGGACATCCGTTTTGGTCCATGGTTTATGAATCGGGCTTACCTTAGCAAGTTTCCAGGATTGAGAAAAAGTGGAAATGGTAATACTGAGATTGTAGATAAAATAAATAGGATTGTACAAATGTTCTCCCAACAAGATAATGATATGGGGTGGGATTCCATCTGACCCCGCCTTGTTGGGCTTCTGTTCCCGAATGCATATTTTGACTTCTTCAGGCTTTTTTTTCCAGAGAAATTGAACATCCTGGGTCCCTCTAGCCAGAGACTCTCGACATCTAGGTTAGGGCATATTTGGTTCTACACCGACTGGAAATAATCAGCTGAAACTTATTTGGGACATATTGGATGATTTCAGTGACGTTCTTGAGTCCAATAGAATGGACCTTTTGAGATTTAGAATAGTATTATTTATATTTGTAGACAGGTATAATTTTATAACACATCTACCGGTTCTGTCGGATCTACCCTGATGATGGACACTACAACGCTGTCTTCTAAAGAAGGAGATAGAGCAACACGGCACAACACCCCAAAAACAAATAACGAAAAAATAGATATAATTTATATTTATGGTATAACTTATACTTGGATTACGAAAGCGAATGGTCACATGCTACGTATTTTCGATATTATTTTATGAAATGGAAGCATGGACGCTGACTGAAGAACTAATTAGGCGACTTGAGGCATTCGAGATGTGGATCTGTATAAGCTGGATGAACGGGGTAACGAAAGAAGATGTTATGATGTCATTTGGGAGGCAAGTTGCCCCCCTCGTAACCAATGGATTGTTTACCATAGTTAGTGTGGATGGTATTTAAATGCATGTTATCGCGTTGTCGTGTAAAGTGTTTGTGTATTTAGGACGTTTTAATGAACTCTGTGTTTGTGTGTACGAGATTATTTTGTATTTTGTGTATAAGGAGACATGTATTGTATTAATATAGTTTTCTTAATGTTAATAGTTTTGTTTCCATATATAATTTTTTTGTGGATGTTCTGGGCTTGTAATTAAATAGTTTTTTGATTACCTTGTTTTGTATTACCTGTAATTCATTTATGTGTGTTTCACATGCGTTTCCCCAGGTTTCAATCAAATAATTTAAATGTGATTGTACGAGACTATAATATAAACCTATTTTTAATTTATTTGGCAACAGATATGATAGCCGGCTAAATACGCTAATTAAGGGGATGATATTCGTTTCGCACTCCATATCCAAAGCCGCCATGGCTAGTATTATGACCCCTATTTGACTTCCCCACATGCCCATTCATGTCTGCCCCCATCATGATAGCTTCATTTTCTGGAATGTTTTGGATAAATTCTTCCAGCTTGTCCCAAAAACTGTCTCTTTCTTCTCTATCACATCCCATTTGTGGTGCATATGCACATATGATATTGTAAATAGCGTTACATATTACCAATTTTAACATTATAATTCTATCATTTGGTGCTATTACTTTTATCACATTTTCGTAAAACCTCTGCTGTAGCAGAATGGCTACTCCATTTCTGGTACTGATTTCTCCGTAGTAATATAATTTATAATCATTTGTCTGTGTTTCCAGGCATCGGCACTTGTCTATATTTGTATTTTTCCATTTGGTTTCTTGAATGCACGCAATATCAATCCTACATCTTCTCATCAATTCGGCCAATTCTTTGCTTTTTGCTGTGAGCGTTCCCAGATTCCAAGTGATAGCTCTTATCTTTTCAAACCCAGAACGACTGTCTTTCCTCCGCTTCATTTTGCTTGCCCCTGGAGTCCTGCAAGCTGGCCCTGACACAATGTCAGTCTCTGGATCACCGAGGAGAAAATCACCCTCGCTGCCAGACAGGGTAGTGCATCTTTGCGTACGTTTTTCCATGAAGCTTTGGTTTATTTGACTATATGGTTGTTTTATCCACCGTCGTCAGACGTGGAACCAGAGTAACCCAACTAACTAGGGCTGTATCAGCTATCATTGCCTATTTATGGTCAATTATCGGATTAAACTAATGAGCCTGGATACCCATTAGATATGGTGTGTGCGACTAGTACCCGAATACGTCGAGTTGCCACACCCACCATTTGTGAGCCGCTACTAGCATGTGGGACAGATGCTCACTGCTTCTCACTTTAGCCGTACTTTTAGGATTCCCCGACGGATTGGTTACCATCAACTTCACCCTCTAGTCCGTTGCCCGTTGGTCATCGCGTGGAGGTATGAGAAGCTTGGGTGGGAGAAGCTATGTAGGTCAAGGCCCTAGGTCCAATGTATTACGCTATAACCACCTGACCAGATATATATCGTCGCATTAATTCGTAGACTGCGTAACTCCAAATTTTTCAAAAATACGTTTTTAATGCCATCTGGTGTTAAAATTAGTCCCGCATCGACTAGTAAAACTCGCAAATTTAAAAAAATATATCTTTTTAGGTAAACACAAATTAGGAAACTGCGTAAACACCATGGTGTCATTTCAACTCGCGAATACTTCGAAACTCCTAACTCCACACACTTCATTTTATTTACCATTTCAGGTCTTATTATTTAACTTCAAAATTATTCGTAGTATTAGTATTGTGCTGTTATGTTTTGTGTACTAAGTACTATTATATTTATCCTGTTATTCTTACATACTGAGACTATATATAAAAGTCAATTAGGATGTTACCGATTAATTCATAAAATAAATATCGCAGTTCTGTATTGTTGTGTTTTATTTTTTTAATGTAAAATTCATATCTCCCAAGTCTTCAGCTAGTTGTTCATAAAACTGTTCGCAGAAAAGTACGTATCTATCTTTGTAAAATACGTATCTCCATTCTCGGTTTTTATGTAAACTTCCTAACTCCGATTTGAAATAGAAAGCCTTAACTTTGTTGCGGTCCCGATAGGGGCCTCACTTACCTTTGCAGGCGGCTAGCTCATATTGTCAGTATGCGTGAAGTCTCTCCACCTCAAGGTGGTAGGTAGCTAGATTAAAAGGTACATAAGTATTTGCCAACTCGCCCACGTAGGTATAATCTCATCAAATGAAAGAGGAAGCTGAATAAAACATAGCTATATTGTCTAGTAAACACAATTACAGCATCTTGCAAAATACAACATCGGACACAAACAACACAATGCCTGGCAACGTAATGCCTTACAAAGATATCTCTCTCAAAGCCTTCTCTGGGACTGGGAATACGATAAGTGTCACCCGTAAATTACTGAAAGACACATTATAACAGGGGGGGAGATCGACTTACGGCTGGTCGTCAGGGGGCAGGAAACCAGGAGGCAGGCCATGGTCGGAGTAGGCAGTTCCAACAATTTACACGGTAGTGTCAACTCATCATAGAGTCTCACACCTGCGACCCGTAATTACTGAGTTCAAATCGAGTTCGATAGTTAAGTCGCGTTAGCCATGTTTCGGCATGTCGCGAGCGGAAAAATCAAGCGCGCGGTCGGCGTGACCTTTCCGTACCGGGTGTCGCTTCTTTCTGAGGAGAGCGGGGAGGTGCCTGTGTTCGCTTCCGTTAGCGATTGGTCGGTCAAGGGACTATTTTAATTACTCCGCTCACCGTTCTCCCGCTTAAATGTGTATCGTAACAACTTACAAAATTTAAATGATTGAAAATAAATTTAGAAATATATTATATGTTCGGAACATAAATAAAAACAATGACTCGTCTTTCATTTTTTTTCACTACGAGGTTTTTTGTGCCTCCTGTAAAATTTGACATTATTTGGTGGCTAAGCATTCTACGAATTAATGCGACGATATTCCAGAAAGTAAACAGGGGTAGGCAATGTAATAAATTCCATATTAGGTACAACATAACAAACAAAAAAAATTATACAAATTAACAATATATTCGAGTATATTCAAGTTTCTGGAAAACCTTATCCAATGAAGTTAAACCATAGAAGTCGCTGAAAAACTTATCCAAAGCATAGTCCCCCTCAGCACAGGATCTCCTAGTGAGGAGGACTACGAATATATTTTATATATACATCTAACTAACATGTTTCATATAAAAATGTAAAAATATTATATAGTTACTAAATAAAAAAAAAAATTAAAAAAAAAAATTCATCACAAATAAACTAAATTTGTCAATTTGACTGGCCTAAAACAGGATCCATCCTAGTTGGCTAGTCAAAGTTTCCATATATGTTTCATTGTATAATTTTATGTGAAATTTTAGTATTATTATTATTATTATTATTATTACATAAAAAATGTTGTTGGTAGCATGTACATTCATCTCTCTGCTAATATATCTATTTATAAAAAAACATTCCGAAGATTTTGAACTTTTAAAACCTTTTTTAACCTTCCAAATTATGATTTCAACTGTACTAATTTTCAATCAGTAACATTATGCCATAGATAAAACCTTAGATAACTATGTCAATGTTTCTAAATCTCACCCAATTTAATAATGTACACATTCTGAATATCAACATAGATTCTTAAGATTTATTTTTCAGAATGGGTTTTACAAGGGAATGTCAACTATGAACTATGATTGTCTACTATCTCAACTTAGCTTATTAAAATTATTCGAACGCAGAATAGTCAATGACTTAATACGTTTACATAAAAACATAAATTCAATAATTGACTGAACTATTAATACTTGATTTGTTTCCATATCCCTCGGAAACCAACGACAAGGCAATATCTACCGTTCTATTGTGACAACTCCAACACAGAATCACAATTGTATACAAAATACAAAATTTGGGAAATGACAATAAAGATATTGTTGACATGATTAACACATCATTCACTAAATATAAACAAGCCACAGTAGAATTTATATCGGAAAGAAGAACAAATCTAATTAAACAAACTACCCAGCTCTCCTTCGACTTATTTCATCTATGTATTGTACTTTTCCTATCTTGAATGGCGGAGTATTTTGTTTTGATTTTGCTTTTGATTTTGTTTTCGATTTTGTTTTAGATTTTATTTTTGACTTTGTTACGCTCATTTAGATGTTCTCTGTGAAATAAAAAAAAACAATGACATGTAAAAGCACAGCTGGGCGTGACATTCAAAATAAATAAAATAAAACGTGAGAAATGTTAACCACAAAAACAGAAACAAGCAGTCTTTTTTGGAGGACATTTGAAGGTTTCCCGTCTCCAGGGGGCCCTCAGTGGGAATCCATTCCGGCGTGACGATTGTATTATTCGCTTGGCGTAGTCTGTGCCGTCAGTTTCCCAAGCATTTCCGTAGCCCTGCAGAATGGCGGTATGCAGAATAGTTGGCGATGAGCAGTATTGTAAAAGCCACTTTTAGTTTATGCCATTTGGATGTAGTGTAATCTTCCGACAGTTCTGACCTACACAGCGATATGCAGAATGCGTGGAATAATATACTTTTGACGTTTGTTCTGCAAAAGTAAAAATGCTTTGACATCATACCTGCTCTAACGGATATCGCTCTTATTGTCTTTCTATATCCTCGATGTCTTTCAGGTCATCTGTGATAATATATACCAGGTATTTGGCGCTACTACTAACATCCAATTTCCTTCCGACTAACCATGCTGAGAGTACTTACATGAGTTCGTTCTTACATTTGAAAACAATGACGATTGATTTAACCGGATTACCTATTAAATTCTTATAACACCTACAACCATTGGCAGTCCGTGAGTTTTCAGTGAGCTGGAGTGCTAAGCTATTTTCAGCTACAACAACATCAATAACGTCGTATTTTTCAATCTTAGCACTCTATCTCACTGAAAACTCACGGACCGCCACTGCCTACAACGTGAACTTTTTCTTCCACCACAAATCGCAAATTTTTCCGCTATTTTCATGTACGCATTTTCTTCGTCCCTTTTATTTTTTACTTAATTTTCCATGATTAAGTGCTGTAAAATATATTAAAACAATAAAGATGTTGCCACACTTTTATGCTCACGTGTTCAGCCCACGGGTGTTATAATGTTCCAAAAAATAAAACGACCGGAATAACATTTTACGTTTGAGAAAAATTTTACGTTTCAACACAGGTCACATATTTTCACTTTATTTTAATTAAGATTTACGCAAACCAGCATTTTTTACGAAAAGAAATTGAAGGTGGGAGAATATAAAACTACCTACCAACAAAAAAATCCTTAAAGTAACACCGCGACTCAAATTTTTTATTTTTAAATTTAGTTTTTGACCCATCCAGTGTTACTATGCGCATATTGCGCATGTTTCATGATTCTGCAATACTCATCGTTCCAGAGTTGTGAGGATTGCGTATTTGACATTATACCGGGCGTTTGTTAGACTTTTTCGTAACTTAAGTTCTGAGAGACTCTGGCATCCCCTTTTTAAATATATATATATTTTTTAATTTGTGCTTTTTGCAAATTAGCGGAGGGGAGGAGAGGAAGGAGATTGGGGAGAGGAAGGTGGGAAAGTACCTGGCTATTCAGATGTAGTACCAAACACAGCTAAAGCCATTTCAAGCAATGTTTCAATTCTGAATAGTGGTCTTACACCAGGGCGATACTGAGAGCATCTTCCACTCTGGAACATGCCGCAAGTACACCGTATATTATTTTGAAAGATGGCATTGTGAAAATACAAATCAGTCAAATAAAATTTACTTTCGCACGCCGGGATTTGAACCCGCACCCTCCGGATCGCTAGTCGAGAGCCTTACCCCTCAGCCACGATGGTTTTCAAAACAAAGCTTTGATTCAGAATGGTGGATTTTCAAGAAGGTGATAGATACTAAGAGATTTTATTTAGCAAGGCGAGACTATAAAAAAATATAATAGGTACTAAAGTATAATAGGTAAATATATAGAAAACACAATGAACATTACGCTATTGGTGAATACGTCACAACCTGTATTTCATAATTACCTTATTCACTTCTTCTTCTTCTTCTTTCGTATGGTGGGGGGTCAGAGGGGGACATCTATATCTGCGAGCCAATCGACCTCATCAATCCCGCCGGGGAATGAATGGAGCGGGCAATCGTTGACCACATGTTCGGTGGTCTGCACCGCACCGCATTCACACATCGCCGACTCTTCAAGCCCCCATCTATGCATCATGTGAGCAAAACGGATATGAGAGCACATTATCTTATTGATGGCAGTCCAGTGTTTGCGAGGCAATGAGAACCCAGGCTGTCTCTCAGTGGGGTCTTGAACGAGATGGGCGTTTTTGACGTTGGCTGATTGCCACTCAAGTTTCCACCTATCTTCTGGGGTGAGAGGTATTCGAAGAAGTCTTTCTCCTTCCGTCCAGAAGGGTTTTCGAGACTTTAAGCGGCATGCCGGGTGAGAAACGACAACATCGTGCAAGGGTATTCCCTCAGTATTGCCATCTCTCGCCTGATATTTGGCGGGGTTATATTTGCAAGTACGGGAAGCCAAGGAAGAGGAGTCGATTTTAAGGTTCCGCTGATGTTTCGCATTGTGGCATTAAGCTGAACGTCGACCATGGAAGTCTGGGCGCTTCTGGCCCATACTGGAGCACAGTATTCAGCTGCTGAGAAAACCAGGGCAATGGATGCCGTTCTGAGCGTGTTGGCGTCGCATCCCCAGCTAGTACCAGCTAGCTTATTGACTAAGTTAAGTCTGGTCCTGTTTTTTTTTCCCACTGTTTCCATGTGTTTCCGGTAATTCAGGCTCCTGTCCAAAGTTACTCCAAGATAGCGGGGATTGGGGTCACCTTATTCACTTCCCCACTTACCATCAGCCTCGCAATATACAACAAATAATAGGGAATGCCGTAGTCCCACCAGTCAGTCGGGATCAGTATAGCTCGGTGGAAAAATTGTTTTACGAGAACCTAGTTACAAACTGTCAGATATTTATTCTGATTTATGACGTAACAAATGAACACAAATGGATGTCTGTCGTTAGAATCCCCGTGAAAAATTCCCTGGAACGCTAATGTCTAAATTTTATTGCGGAAAATCGTGTAACCTCCCGAGGTAATGGCTCAGTAAAATTTTTATGATGTAATTATGTGTCTCTGATACTCGTAGGTATTGAAAGGGAGAAAAAAACTTAGTTACCTTTACTAATAATTGACGGCCTCCGTGGTCGAAGGGTAATACTGTCGACTAGCAATCCAAATGACGCGGGTTTGAATCTCGGCGTGCAAAAGTAAATTTTATTTGATTGATCTGTGTTATTTCTTCTTCTGCTCGTGCCCTGTCCGTTCAATGGACGTTGGCTATCATGTTGGCTATGCGGACTTTGTTCAGAACAGCTCTACAGTAGACTGGCCAAACTGGCCAAACCACTGTCTCAGGTTTTTCAGTAATGACGTTCTCCTTCTTCCAGCGCCCCGACTTCCTGGCAGTCTTTCAGAAGTATGAGATGCAAGATCTCATACTTCTCTGGATGCCTCATTACATGTACTAGATATTGAAGTTTTAAGATATTAAAGTTCGGATTTTCATTGTTTTAATAATTTATTTTTCTGAATTCACCCGAACCATACATCTTCAGTCGTAACTCTGTCCATGCAGCTTATTATCAATATTCTTTTGTAGATCCACATCTCGAAATCGCCTTTTCGGTTCTTCACAACATATTTATTTATTTATTTTTTTTATTTTATACATTTTACAAATATAAGACAAAAAGTCCCGATAAACCACTTTTTAGCAGTTTGTCTAACGGGTTCTTTACATTAATGATCTTATTATAGCGATTTAATAGTTACATTTTTACAATTAAAGATATAAAATTAAATAAAAATTTTTACAGAAATATACTTAGATACATTTTTACAATTATAGATATAAAATAAAATTAATTTTTTTACAGAAATATCCTTAGATAAAAGAAAAATTATGAAAACATGAATAACAATTTTAAAGTCTTTAGATTATATAATATGTTATTGTAAGCTAATACAAATTAATTCTTTCCGTAAGCCAAGTCTTCAGTAAGTTCACCAATTGTTTGTTTTGGGCACAGTTTTTAATTTCAGCTGGAAGCATATTTAAACAACTGGAAATCATGTAATTTAACGTTCTTTGTCCATATTTATTTGTATGTTTAGGTACAATTAGTCCTTCATTAAAGTTAAAGCGAATATTGTGGTTGTGTTCAAGCCTGTTTATATATAAAGGGTTATTTATGTGCTGAAATATAATTTTGTACCACATAATTGCTCTCACTGAAAGAATTTTGAGACTTTGATAAAAGTATGGAGTATTATGCCTTTCTTTGTATAAATTTTTTTCAGCTAATAATTTAACCAATGCATTTTGCACTGATTGAACATGGTCTATATTTGTTTTACAAGAAAATCCCCAAGCTGTTATTCCATACCTTATAACAGATTCAGCTAGAGATAAATAAATTATTCGAAGTGTGCAGATAGGAACAAAAAAATTTAGTTTATGCAATCTGCTTACAATTGATCTTAATCGTGCACAAACTTTGTTTATTTGTATATCCCACTTGAAAAAGCAATCAATAATAACACCTAAATAAACATATTCTTTAACTAGTTCCATATTTTCACTTGTACACGTTGCTGGAATACCATTGTGTAAGCAATCTGATGTATGTGTCTTTATTTCAGGTGTAATACATACCTTAACATTAGGGGATCTTATGTGTAACAATTTAGTTTTTTTGGCATTTATAATTAAGCCAGAGTCATGAGACCATTTTAAGAGTTCAATGTAGTCTTTTTGTAAAAGATCTAGGTATACAAGTTTACAAATCACTGCTAGAAATAACTAAAGCAGTATCATCCGCGTATACAAAGTACTTTACATGTCTAAAAATGAATTTAATAAAAGATACATATATAATATTCAGGATTGGACCTAATATGAAAAAAAAAAATAATATACTGTATTTGCGGCGCGTTCCAGAGTGGAAGATACCCTCAGTATCGCCTTGGTGTAGGACCGCCATTCAGAATTAAATGGATTTAGTTGTGTTTGGTGACAAGATCTGAATTAAACTTCCCTTAAATTAATTACACTTACCTCTTCTCCATCTCCTTCTCCTTACCACTGTCTTCAGACTCACAACATATCACAATTGGGAATGCCATAGTCTCACCACTGGCTCCAGAAGAGATTATTTGGGACTCTTGTGCGGTGTTCACATGAAGAAAAAGTAAGTTATAAAAATTGAATGAATATTATTGCCTAATCTCGAGATACTTCTTATATTTCGATGTTCTTGAATGTTAAAACTTATAGAACTTGTTTGGTAAAAAGACCCCAAAAGAAATTATTTATAGTAACATAATACTAGCAGTGAAAAACCCGCTCCGCAAGTTTTTGCCACTAGGCCCTGCGGGCGGCTGTTGTCTCGGCTTCGCCCAGTTTGAACTTTGGTGACCATTTTAAAAATCCGAGAGATTCTGGTTAAAAAAATAGCCGGTTCCTTGGCATCCAGTGACAGCTAGTTTCCGGGACAAAGTAATCGCGGCAGGCACAACTTACAGTTACAACAATAATCATAGGATGGTCAATCTCTTCATATCCTGATAGATTAACGAAATTACAAATCCAATAGTACTTACGCCAGCCAGGCGATGCTTAGCTGTTGACTTAAGTGGCGCCATTTTTTGACATTGCTTTAAGGGGGCGTTCAAGTATTACGTAACGCAGTTTTTGAAGATTTTTGACCCCCCTCCCCCCGTGTAACGCACCGTAACGTTTTTCCCTCCCCCCCCCTAAACGTTACGTAACGCCCAAGTGACAATTTTTACCTGAAAGTCACAATTAAGTTACGTAAAGTACTGGAAGGTCGCTTAAATACCTTTTTTCTTGTTTTAATCGCGTCTGCGGTAATAAATAAAACAAGAGATTTCGAGAACGAAAAGGGTTGCCAAGATTTTAAGGTTGGAAAATTTTAATTCCCAAGTTTTTTTTATATAAATAAAGAAAAACATGTTACGTAACGCATTGTTCGGACCCCCCCCCCTCTCTCCCCCCCAAGTGCGTTACGTATCTAATACTTGAACAGTTCCTAATTCGGTTTTTATTACAAAACTAGATTTGTATGCAAACTTCATACGCGAAAACTGTTTTGCAAAAGGCGTGGCATCAGAGTTGTGATCTTAGTCGAATTCTTAAATTTCAACCGTACAGTCGCTAGGCTATTAATACTGTTTGATGATTACATTTTTTATGCCGTAAAGTTAAAAGTAGGGAAACAAGACTATGGTACTTGGCTGTTTAACCTTTAACTATGGACGTGAAATAAAAATCACACTCTCGTGGTCACACAGACCCCATCATAAAATTCTTCTCATTTTCATACCTGGATCAATCTGACTTTAGCAAAGGGTTTATATGTATAAAGTATTTTTAAATAAAAGATCAAGTAATAAAAATAATTCACTTTTATTAATATTTTAAAAATTATCTCCAAATTTAAAAAACTTTGTCAGTTTTCAGTCTTAATTGACTTGAGATCATATTAAGGCTCTTTAATTTATAGTAGGTATCACATAAATCAAAACTAATAATTTTTCCTTGCTAATAAAGAAAACAGTAACAAAAACTCATAAAAAACTTCTGAAAGAAATAAAATAAAAATTCTGACAAGGATCAAACTTATGTAAAATAACCACCTCTAATTCAAACGAAGGATCGTCTACACGCATTATTTTACGCCTGGAATGTTCTTTTGTTAGTTGAGCACCACGTTTCACAGCTGATGTACTCGACGCACTACTGTCTGCAATTTTGTTTTCAAAATCTAGAACAAATTTAAAAATATTATAATATTAAAATGTAAGAGAATTGTAGTAGGCGGGTCACATAGACCCGAGTATATTTGTATATAAATTTTAGTCAGCGGGTCTCACAGACCCTGATCAAATTTTAAATGATTATTACTCACGTGATAAGTGCCGGACGACGCGACTTTCTCCCTCCTTGGTCTAAACACAACTAAAACTGAAGTTACTGAGACGCGCGGGGGTGGCGCTCGAGGGGTAGGTGTTTATTCCGAGAAATTGAAGAAGGTGCTGGGCCTCTGAGACCCGGCGTCCACATTTAAGGGTTAACTGTTTAGATCTGGTCACATTATTTACGGCTTAAATATAAATTTATATTCTGTCAAATAACCTTTCATTACCACATTTAATAGTTTACACAAAATTTACTGCAGGTCATAAGCTGCAAAATATAACTTGTCAGAAGCACACAATTTAACTTTCATAAATCGATTCGACGCACCATTAGTTAATCAAATTAAATGTGATGGATTTAAAATAAATTGCAATATTGATTTTTCCATAACAGTAGGTACCTACTTAATAATATATCTGTATAGGTAACACACGAGTATTATTACGTTACACATAAGTTAGATCTCTTTGAGATCTGGATAAAATTCATTGAATAGCGCCTTTGAGAGAAATTTAAAACGATTGAATTGCTTGAAATGATATATATGTACGTCGCAATTTGTACTTTTGGTATTGCGCGTTTTCATCGCGCGACAAAATATTCCCGACAAAATATCCTACGGACAGAAATCCCCCAACAAAATTTCTACTAAAACCTAACCTAATCTAACGCAACAATAATTTTTTGTCTTTCCAGGATGTCTGGATTATTTTTGTCCCATTTTACTATTTTTTTTATTGTAGATTAAGGAAACAATTTAACTTTGTTTGAACCACTTTTATATTTAAGTAAATCCGACCGGTTTCAGAACGACCGTTCCTTCCTCAGGGCAAATATATACTGATTTGACAGTTTTGAAATATGGATGAGAACAATGTTTTATTATTAATGTATTATAATTTATTGTCTTTACAGGAGGTCTGTATTATTTTTATCCCATTTTACTGTTTTTGATCAATATTTTTTTGTCTTTACAGATATTTGGTATTATTTTTGTCCCATTTCACTATTTTTGAACAATAATTTATTGTCTTTACAGGATGTCTGTATTGTTTTTATCCCATTTTACTATTTTTGAACAATATTTTTTTGTCTTTAGAGGTATTTGGTATTATTTTTGTCCCATTTTACAATTTTTGAACAATAATTTATTGTCTTAACAGTATCTGTGTATTATTTTTGTCCCATTTTTTTGTTAGGTTACGTTAGGTTTTATTAGATGTTTTGCTGGGGGATGTTATGTCACACATGGGATTTAGCCTGCGAGAGAATGAGATAGCAAAAAAATATTAATTTTTTTCACGGGTACTCGATTCAAATATAATATGATAAATCCACGGTCCTATGCAAGTCTTTTTTAGTCTAGTGGCATAAAGCGCCTTAGAAAACCCAAACGAAATTAAACAAATAATTTTAATATATTTTTTTTCATAAATCCATATCCAAACCATTCCAAAATGAACAGGCAAAGAAAACACAAAAGAAAGCGACGTCTAGCGATTCTGAAGAAGAAAACACAAAAATTATTAAGATAACCAAATGCATAGGAAAAGGTGCACTGGAATTCGACAACAATATGGAAAAAATCGTCATTTTCATTGATAAAAAAGTGCTTCTTTGTCTCCGCATTCTTTTCTACTTTACTTTTCTGAAGGCTTTGCACACTCTGATTTTTTTATTATTATTACGAAGCTATTATTTCCCAAATTATTATTTTTTTTCGTAACCAGAATCCCTCAGAACTTTTCTCGCGTTTGTCTTCAACAAAATATTTCTCGTCATATTTTTAAGGAGGATTTCATACATTGACATTTTCAAGTCGGTAAGCTACTTGGGAGATATTTGGATTTGAGCGAGTGACAGTTTGCTTCTTGGGATTTTTACGGTAGCAGATTTAGAATAGGGGTGTTTGCTATACAGACGCAAAATGCAATCCTACTAATATTATAAAGGTGAAAGTTTGTATAGATGTATGTTTGTTACTCTTTCAAGCAAAAACTACTGAATAGATTTTAAAAATTCTTTCACTAATAGAAAGCTACATGATCCATTCTAAGCTACATTATTTGCGAGATCTATAGGCTATATATATTGGTAAACTCTGGCGTTATGAATAATCTATGGCGTTATGAAATTATTTATCATACGTTTTCTGTCGCTAACAAAATCGATTTATTGTAAACGCCAATTGTCGCCTTGGAAACGATGTTTTTTTTTTAATTAGGTTACTATGGACATCCCTTTGATGTTAAAATTCAAATATGTATAAAATACTAATTCCTACTTTACAGAATGGATTTTAATGAAACTTTACAATAATATGAACATACAGGCTCGTAATTTGTATGAAAAAATTGCAATAGGTGACACGATTAGTAAGATATCTATAATTCTTTAATCGATTCAAATTATAAGGGAAGTAGGTACTTCAAATAAATTCGCTTAAATATTTTCTAAAATAGAATTTTTATTTAAGAATCTTTGTTTTGCAAAATGTCATTCTCAAATTTTGACATAATGTCACACAACAACTATTGTTTTAATTGGATAGACAGGTATCGCATTTTTTTAAGTATAAAACTGCCGTACTGGATTTTTTGGTAGAGTATAAAAAGAAGAATAATAATTCGTACTTAATAACTATCTATAAAAATGAATCACCAACATGTTTGTATGCGCATAAACCCGAACGACTAAACCAAATTGGATAATTCTTTTTTTTGTTCGTTTCTAGTTCTAGTTTCGAGTTCTGGCATTATGAATTTTGAATAAGAAATTATAACAGGTGGCATGCGAGCAGTTTGAAAACTGAATGTATCGGGAATGAATGTGTGGAATGCGAGAGGTGAGTGGGGGGGGGTGGTGAGTGGGGAAGGGGAGGAGGAGGAGGGTGGGGGGAAGGGAGTTAGGGGAGGGAGAGGGGGAGGGAGAGGGGGGAGGGAAGGAAGGGGAAAGGGGAATGATGGAGGAGGTGGGGAGGGGTAGGGGGTGGGGGGAAGGAGGTTGATGGGGGGGGATTGGAGTGGGGGGAGGGGTGGGTGGAGGGGGATTGATGGGAAAGTGGAGTGGGGAGAGGGAAGGTGGAGAAGGCTGAGTGGAAATCCCATAATGCCATGCGAGCGAAGCCGCGGGAAAAAGCTAGTTGGAAATAAAGCTTTCAATTTTTGACTGGCTTCATCGACTTGAGCATGGGCGCTATCGTATTGTTCTTGCCCCTATTAACTCTGTTACTTATAAAAACATTTTTTTAATTCATGATCCATTGTAGAATTTTACGTACACTATTCAATAAAAAAAATTATAATTGCGTAAATTCTATGTGCTTTGTGTGTATTTACAATAGTCTAATAATATTAATAATATTTGGATGATTTATACAGGGTATTAAGGGACGTACTTGACTTACTTTAACCAGTGATTCCTGACATTATTTGGAGTAAAAAATGTAAACGAAATTTTGTTCTCCGGTGACTTTTTTTGACAACTTTTTTTCTTTTTTTCAAATTTTTTTTCTTCAAAATCAAACAATTTTTTTTTCCGCATGTCGTCACTGGTCACTCAGCCGGGTGTCCGATGAACCCCTTACCCCGCCTCCAACTGTTCAACAAGTACCATTTTTTATGTTTTTGTAGAAAAAAAAAAAACATCAAAAATGTCAGAGACCAAAATTTCATTTACATTTTTTACTCCAAATAATGTCAGGAATCAATGGTTAAAGTAAGTCAAGTACGTCCCTTAACACCCTGTATAGCGCCGTTTTTGTGATAAATTACCTCAAGGGCGCTGTACAAACTTATAATACATTTATAAAATCCAGAAAAACTACAAGCTAGACAAACAATTAAAACAACTTAAGTATGGCTAAAAATTGCATCCACCGGTTCATTGATGACTGATACGAAAATATATTTACAATGTTTTGACCTATGAACGCGATGCTGCCTAAAAATGAATGAATACGGGACCGTACTTACCTGGAAGGTCGCTTGAAATTAACACTGTTTATTGTCTATTTAAAGTAATTCAGGCAGAATTTGCATGCAGAGGACATAATTGTGAACAGATGTTATTTAATCCTGAAAAATATTTTGATATTAATATGTAAAATATTAATTATTATTTTTAAATGTTAAACTAACGTTTAAGACAAGATTTTTATGCATAGCACAAAGGGTATGCGTCTTAACTCCCTCCGGAGCCGAAGCCGAACAGATTGATCGTAATGATAATATCTTTAGTAAAACTAATAAAAAAACTCAAGCTATTATTTATACTACCACACTGACAGACCATTACACAATAATTCTATCCAAAACAAAAAATAATTCTTATGTAAACCAAAATACGAAATCACTCCTAACGAAGTCTGAAACAAATTGGGAAAACGTCAAAAGGGAGTCAACAATGAATGACTGGACCGGCCTTCTGATGATACTGATACTGCTTGGAGTTATTTTATAAAAATTATACGGCACAGTATTCTATCAAACACCAAAACCACAAATAAAAAGGTATCTCATAAAAATATTCACAATAAACCATGGATCAGTCAGAATATTATAAACTCAATCAGAAAAAGATATGAACTGCACGGAAAAGTAAAAATCAACCCTTATGATGTCCATACACTTCGATTCTACAAAAGATATCGTAATACATGTAAAAATGTAATTCGTTATGCTAAAGAAACATTCTATAAAAACAAAATTGATTAATGCAATAATGATTTCCGTAAACTCTGGCAGATCATAAATGAAATTACAAATACTAAAGCCTCGCATAAAGACAAAAACATTAAAGAATTAAACATTGATGAGATTCCCACATCTTTTACGAAACACCCAGACTAACTTCTTGACTTTAAAAACTACTTTTGCAATATAGGCTCATGCTATACCTAGGCTTTGCTATACCTTGGAAATAAAATTAAACTCAATTCTACTACTGTCGAAAAAACAATGAGGATTGATGATGTAAATCATGAAAACAGCCTCAATATAGTCAAGATAACAGGTGATGAAATAAGAAATATTATAGCCTCCTTAAACACAAATACCTCATCGGGAAATGAACTGATATCAAGCGAATCAATTAAATACCTATAAAATGAGTTAATTCAACCACTGATATACCTTGTAAATCTATCATTATCAAAAGGTGTTTTTCCCCGCTTGTCTTAAAACTGCTACGATCATACCATTATATAAAAACGCTCCCAAAAATGATATATCAAATTATCGACCAAATTGCATTTTAACTCCTCTATCGAAAATATTGGAAAAGGTAATAAAAAACAAGTTCTTACATTTTTGGATACTAATAAAATATTATCGCCTGTTATGGTTTTAGTCCTATAGATGTATTTAGTGTCGCACGTTTCCGTTTTATCTAGTTTCCAATCACAACGGTGTTAAAGAAGTTTTCATTTAAAAAAAAAAACAGCTGTCAGCATTTTAGAAACAAAAGATTTACAGTTGTGAAGTTTACACGCGGTAGAAGTGAAACTTTCAGGAAACCAAAGGAGACAAGAGTGGGGAGGCTACGAAGCACCTCACAAAGAGGAGACCGATTAAAGTATCTCATTCACTCGCAGGCTAAATCCTATAGATGTGTTTAGTGTCGCACGTTTCCGTTTCATCTAGTTTCAAATCACAACGGTGTTAAAGAAGTTTTCATTTAGAAAAAAACAGCTGTCAGCACTTTAGATACAAAAAAATTACAGTTGTGCAGTTTACACGCGGTAGGAGTGAAACCTTCAGAAAACCCAAGGAGACAAGAGTGGGGAGGCTACGAAGCACCACACCAAGAAGACACCGATTAGTCTGTCTCATTCTCTCGCAGGATAAATCCTATAGATGTGTTTAGTGTCGCTCGGTTTCGTTTCATCTAGTTTCAAATCACAACGATGTTAAAGAAGTTTCATTTAAAAAACGGCTGTCAGCATTTTAGAAACAAAAAATTCCAGTTGTGCAGTTTACACGCGGTAGAAGTGAAATCTTCAGAAAACCAAAGGAGACAAGAGTGGGGAGACCACGAAGCACCTCACAAAGAGGAGACCGATTAAAGTACCTCATTCTCTCGCAGAATAAACCCTATAGATGAACGTGTTTCCCCCTTTTGCGTTGCTATTTTTCGTTTTATCGAGTTTAAAATCACAACGGTGTTAAAATAGTTTTCAAATCAATAATCATAATGGAGCCGCCGAGGTGTAACGATTGTAAGGGGAGGGGGTCTTTGGGGATGTTTAGTTAATTTTAACAGACAAGAGGTATTTAAGTATTATGATTGTGTTGCGAGACATTACATTAAAAAAAACAAAGCTAGTGGGATATTTGGATATAATAAATTACATTACATTAGGAATATCTATTCTCAAATATACTTTAGAATTTACTCAGTAATTGAAGATATTTGTTAGGCAAGGTCTGTACGTAATATATCAGTTTGGAAAAAGGATGCATTGCATGAGGCCTCTGTTTACTAACAAAATGTATACAATAGAATTCCCATTCCAAAAAATAAAACCCCACGCCTTTTACCTCAAACTTCAGGAATCTCAAGAAAACTGTTATATAGAGACCTGCAAAAAGTTAGCTTTGACATCGTTTAAAATCACACTTAGATTTGGAAGCGGGCATAGTACTTAACGTTAGGTATATTTTATACGAAATGCACAATTTAGCTTCAATCTTTAGTATTTGCGGTTGAACGAGACCATCGCGGTCGGTAGGTATTCACACTTCACGCGCGACGCGCTCTGCTATTATTATTTAGCAAATTTCCTTCTTTAAAATTTAACCGAACGAGTTACGGCGCTGAAGCTGGTGATTGCTGGAGTAAATTTTGAGTTAAGCTTCCCTATTCCATGAATGTAGGTTACACCTTATGCAGTTATGATCGGGGGCGAAGTGAACGATTTGTTGGTGGGCTACACTATTTCCCAAATGTGGGGGCGAAGCAAGCGATGACACGTGCTTGGTTCAATTAAATTGGAATCCTTTGTGATGGAGGCTTGGAAACCTGTGTCTCTGGACGGCCCTGAAGCAGTTGAAAGCGAGGCAGGTACCCTTTCATGATGTCGACGTATATGCTATCACATGTATCGTCATAAAGGCATTGGGAGACGCCTGGAAGGCAAAGGACGTACTCCCACCACCCTCCCCTTCAGCCCCCTCCAGAGATATCAGCTGATAAAAGTCGCTGTCGCGGGAGGTCAATTAAATACACGACGAAGATAACGATCTGGCCGCGCTACCTCCGTAATGAAGGAAAAGAAGTGACGAAATTCGCGTTGGCTTCACTACCCTTTGGTTACGCTCGTGGGGAGTTACCTTGCCAGCGGAACGAAGAAAACATGACATACAGAGTTGTTTTAGCAATCGATCGGCGACTCTTTGTCGGAAACCGGATAAATTTTCATAATTTTCCCCAAAATTAGAATTCATTCATTCACAAATTAGAATAATCCAGCATCAGGATGGGAATGTACTTTGGACGAAAGCGTAACAGGGGAAATCATTCCTTCTTCGAGCTAATATTTGAGATGAGCTTGGGATATCACCTATCGTAGGGCGGATGCCCGTGACGCTACATGGAGGACCGTCTCCATCACGCTTATTTCCGTCATACGAAGGGAGGTATTTTCATTCAAATCCAATACCGATGTTCACCGCGGCTGAAGGCTGACGCATGTTTCTAACGTGCCTAGGAAAACGTAAACATTAGTTCTACTCGTTCGAGGCGGTATGCTGGACGGAGAACGGGACTGTTGAGGACCTATTTTTTTTTTTTTTTTTAAGTTTCTTTATTCTTTGAATTGTTCATTACATGAATTGGGGATTTTTCGACCACCATACTAGGCACATGCCTGTGTTGTGTTGGTCGATTTTCACAGTATATTAAAAGATGCAAAATAAAGAAATGTGCGAGAATATAAAAAATTAAATAAAAATATATAAATATACATATTATATATAATAATATTAAAGAAATTTAAAGAAAACAAATGAATATAAAATAATGTAAGTAACTAAAGAGTATGGAAACAATAAATTACTATAGAGTATAAAAGAGTATGAAGGAATATAGTAGAATATAAAAATAATATGAAAAGTATAGAACATACATAGAAGGCAATACATGAAAGAATATAAAAATGATATAATTATAAAATATATAGAGTCGAAGTAAGTTCATTGTAGAGTATGCAAATAAGAAATGATAACGATTTTAATGAAGATCTGTGTGTACGTTGTTATATTGGTAGGTACATTATTTCAAACCAATTTTTGTACAATTAAATTTTGGAATAAATTTATGTTTCGAGTCCGGCGAATTACACTGGTCACTAGAGTAAATTATTATTGTCACAGTGATTTTCTGGTGGCACTGGGCTCTGAGTACATAAACATGTAGATATAGGCACTAGTACACAGTGGTGCCAAACAGTTTTAAAGAATTAGTTTTTAAAAGTATTTAAACTTTTGGCTATTTATATTATAGTGATTACAACCAAAAAAAAAAATTAGCGGTATATAAACCGATATCAATTTTATTTACAAAATATTACTAAAAACTCTAAAAAAAAAAACGCAATATGTGACTGCAGAGGCGAGGGTCAGTGACATCAAAATCTATTTTAAGTAGATTCAAACTTCACGTGATCAGTGGAGAGAGCGGCCCCAACCGATCTCCTGACATTGCCGTTTGTCTAATCCACATCGGTTTAATGTTCATGTTCGATGCTATAGGAGTGAACGAAACTCTAGTCATCTACATGCTGAAAGACTTCTACAGCATCATCATCAGCATCATTATCATCATCAATTCGGCTTTGAGGATGTCACGATCTAAAACCTCGTGCCACCCACGCATTCCTGAATACTTCCGGACATCGGCTACCACACCATAAATCGAAGCAGATCCTCACATCAAGCGACATGAGATGACATTTCATCAAACAACATTAGCATTATCACCCTTATAATTTGGCGGCTATTTGAATGAGAACACTCCCACTATCACTCTACAAACCGAAACTTACATCAAACCCTTTCCCGACAGGAAGCACAACATGTCGATTTTTTATTAGTCGCTTGCGACCATCAAAATATTCTCTGGAGGTGTTGGAATTGGAGGCTGGCCGGGCGATTTTAATTGAACCTCACCAAGTCAGTTGAGGAAATGGAGGTGTCCAATTGAAGCAAGACATATTTTGCTTCATCTCAATCTTTAGTAATCTCCCAAAAATACCTACTCAAACTCAAAACTAACTAACAAACTTCACTTACAAATGTGACTGTAGAATTTGTGCATCCCGGACCTGTTTTAGTTGAATTTTGATTGAAAATCGGTAACTAGAGTACAAATGTCAAATTATTTTATGTGTTAGCATCCCAAGAACAGCAGAGGATACGCAGCGTTACACTAAAGGTAGGATCTTCCCAATTCCGTGTATAAAGGTATATTTATGTACTAGGTACTAGGGAGGATGACGCGGGTTAATTTAAAAGAAATAATCATCAACAAACAAGTATAGAACGGACGTTAGTAGGGGAGGAAGCTGTAACATGCCATACCTAAAAGAACAAAGAGTTTACCACAAACAAATTATTAATTAAATTGGATTAACCATATCAAACCTTGTAACCTTTTTGCGTACGTGATATGATAAAAGTAGAATCTACCTACAACACACACTGGCATGAAGGTACCAATTCGACATTAATCAAATAAATAATAAGTCTGCTGTTGAAAGAATGACATTTATTGATAAGCAAGAACAGGTAGAGCAAGAACCATAAATCTCAGAGCGTGTCAGGTAGGATCCTGATAGAGGTTAAACATTTAAATAGCAAACTGTAGGTAATCTATGCCATCAAAGCTATGGAGAATTTAATCAATAGGGCGCCAGCCAGGGAAAACATCCTGACATATTTTTAAAACCAGTGACCATAATCTAAACTATAATTATATTCATTTGTCTCACGCGTAATCGAAGTTTCCAGAAACCACCCAGCTGCGTGCGTAGGACACGACCCACCTCACAACACCGGCTCTCCACGCCAACTGACGGTTGCGGAAATCCCTCAAACTATCGAACCCCGAAACTCAGGCGTACCACTTTCGGGAAACATGCGTAGTTACCACAATGCGGAACCATTCAGTAGCTACCTGCTACAATATCCCCCCACGAATCCGAAATTTTCCCAGGGAAAATTTCCTAAAGCCTCCTGGCGCTCGGGGAAGAAAACGTTCTCGCAGACCAAGTGATGAACTGGTTCAATTGACTGCAGGCGGCAAGGAAGAAGACCAGGCCCCGGATGTTTACTGGAAATGCTGTTCCTCCAAGGTGACGTTGCTGGAGAACAGATTCAGGAAAGACTTCAGCGAACGGCCTCACAATATGACTTCTGCACACTTCGTTGCACATGATTGTGGAATTATAGCCCGAAAGCGTTGGAGAAAAAGGAAGTGTAGAAAATCCTAGAAGCATCTTCAGGAACCATAGTGTTAAAGCGCCTCATCAGCAATCTTGTAAGGATGATGAAGTGTCCAGTGGGGAAAAGACCGAGGTCCATGAGGAGAACTTTAGAGATGTTCCTCCCACCAAGTAATGTTATAGAACAGCATCCGCATAAGTGGCGATGATGTCCAAGGTCCTTGTGGAAAACTTTAGAGATGTTCCTCCTGCCAAGTAATATTGCAGAACAGCATCCGCATGAGTGGCGATGATGTCCAAGGTCCTTGTGGAAAACTTTAGATGTTTCTCCCGCCAAGTGATGTGATGATTGCAGTGTAGAAGAATCTTGATTGAAGAACGTAGAGGAATATACGTGTGAGACACTAACAGCTAAACTACATCTTACATAGTGGGTCACTGAGATACTGAAAGTTACTTAATGAAGATCTGAACTTAAAAGTTTACTTAAAATAGAAATAAAATCCAAAGCTAAACCCGAATAAAACATCTGTTATCCAATGATAATTAAAAGCCTAGACGCCCCAAAACAATTATATAATACCTAACAGGCAATATATGAAAGCTAAATAATATAGATAAGAAAAAAAAAAAAATTCAATATTAAAAGGTAAACCAGAATGACATCATGAATATCATTATGATTGTCAAAGTTTGTTGACTAAGGCACTGCCATCTATTGACCCAGAAATGGGTAACCCGAGATCCAAACCATTGAGAAAATTAAATAAATAAAAGTTGCTACCAAAATTAAACAAAATGTCCAAAGTAACCAGTAATTTTAATATTGCATTAAGAGGTCTGGAGACGTGCCTTGAGCTCAGAGGCAGGTCCCGAAAGCTCAAAATGGAACATTAAAACTGATTGTAACATTAAAACCCAGGCTTATCGCCAATCACATTCAAAATTAATTATGTACGAATGGAAAACATTTAATTCATGTAGGAAAAATTCCAAATGCTTATATAGAATAATCACAGTCTCCAACTAGTGGGAAAATCATTATAAATAACAACAAAAAATTGATGTATTGAATATACTTAAAACACATGCAAAATTATATGGTAATATAAGACAAAGTAGTATCAATTATTATTTATCACATATAAAATGATCACTTGTGAAAAAACACGTATATATAAAATGACATGTAAAATCACGCTACCGGAAAACTGACATAGCCTGTGGATTTCCTAAAATCCAAAATAGATAATTATTAGTTTCTGAAACTCTCGCCTGTGTAAACCGCACAGCCAATTTTCCGAAAGGGTGAAGTTGTTAAATAGCAAATACCAATATTAATAATTTAGAGTGTCTACGCACTACATTTTTAGTTTTTAAACAAGTGTGAGTGTAAAATGTTTTAATAAAAAGCAAGCTACAATAAATACCACAGAACAATCCTTAGTACGCACCAGATACATAATTGAAACCATGGTTTATGACCAGGGAGTTGAGATAAACCATCTTCCTAAACCAGGAAGTGAATATATATCCGTTACGTACTACATTCTTAAATATAAATAAACATGATCCACAATTCAATGCCCGAAGATAATAAAAAGTCATCTTCGCGCGTTAAATTTTCCATAAACAAAACCCAACAAAGGGACACACAGACAAACACAACCCCAACAAATAACAAACCCAATCAATGTGAAGACACAAGTGTTATGTCGTGTCATCACAAAGAAGGAACAATAAAATTTGCATGGCAACGGTGGCAGAAGCATGCAAAAAAAACTAATATTATTGTAAACAGCAGAAAGCAAACTCTTTTGTAGATTCGCCTTCACATTATACAAGAAAAATTATCCCGTAGATCAACCGGAGTGTTCAGACTTGAGAATATCCTTCACATGGAAAACTCCCAGCTTTTTCCCATTCATGTCTGCCAATTCATAGGCAACAGGGGAAATCTTCTTAATCACCTTACTCCTAATGAATTTAGGGGCCAATTTTGCAGAGAAATGTTTACTAGCATCAGACAGGACAAACGACCGCCTCCAGACTATGTCCCCGAGGTTGTATTGAACATCCCTGCGACGCAGGTCATATTGACGTTTGTTGCGTTCGTAGGACTGTCTCAGGGACGTGCGTACCTGCGAAAAAATGTCGTTCAATTCCTGTAAATCATGAGCCCAAGAGTCACGTTCTGAAAATTTAATTTCTTCTTCATTGAAATCCACCCCCAAATAGTCCTTCCCTGAAATAATTATTTCCCTACCAAAGTTGAGGAAAAACGGAGTATACCCTGTGACCTCATGAACCGCAGTGTTGATAGCTAATTCAATTTCAGGAATAAAGTTCGCCCAAGTTCGGTGATCAGAGCCAACGTATGAAGCAAGAGCAGAAACTAAAACCTTATTTACTCGTTCAACAGGATTATTTTGCGGGTGATATCTACAGTTGTAGAACAGGTGACGAATGTGAAATTTGCTGGCCAACGCCTTTATGTCACGAGAAATGTACTGAGGTCCATTGTCCAAAACTATAGTATCCGGAACACCAAATTTGTAGAAGATGTCATTCTCCAGAATCGAAGCAATATTACTACCCGTAGCTTTCCTGAGTGGGAAAAGTCTTGTAAATTTCGAAAAGAAATCTGACACTACCAACAAATAAGTATATCCTTTCTTGTAGGAACTAGGATATGGGCCAAGTAAATCTGTCGCTATCATCTGCCAAGGACGCTGAACCAATTTGGGATCTCCCATAAGACCTGGAGGTAACAAATTCGAGCTTTTGTAACCTAAACAAGTTTGACATTTGGCTATGAACGATTTAACATCAGCCGCCATCTTGGGCCAATAATACTTATGTCTGATCCTGTTTAATGTTTTTAAAATGCCGAAGTGAGCGCAAACCGGCGGAATATGGTGCTCTTTTATGACACTAATTCTGAACTCTTTAGGGAGTACTTCCTTCCAGTCATAAGACCTGTGAAGCGCTTCCATACTTTGAATGTGTTTAAATATCTTGCCATTTAAAACCTTCCATACCGGATACTTCTCGGGATGTGTTACGATTTTATCCCTCAATTTGACATACCACTCGTCAGAAGTTACAAAGTTCTGATCTAAGGATTCTACAAGTAAGGGGTCACGGGATAAAGCATCAGGAATGACATTGTCTTTGCCATTTCTATGTACAATCTCAAAATTGAACTGTTGCAGTCTGACTGCCCAGCGGGCCAGCCTTCCTGACGGCGACTTTAGTTTCGTAAGCCATTTAAGACTATAGTGATCCGTGATAACTTTTACCGGAATGGGAGAGCCTTCGATATATCCTCTAAACTTTTCTAACGCGAAAATCATGGCATTCAACTCTCTTTCAGTTGTAGAGTGATTTCTCTCCTGAGCTGAAAGCGTTCTTGAAATAAACGAAATAGGATGTTCAATCTGATTGTCATCCATCTGCGTTAAAACTGCCCCGAGGCCTATATTCGACGCGTCACAACTAATGGTAAACGGTCTATCAAAGTTCGGACATGCAAGAACTGGCGCGTTCACCAGGATGTTCTTTAATTTAAGAAAAGCAGCCTCGGCCTGCTCATTCCATTTGAACTTTTTCCCCGCGAACTCCTTCTTCGTGAGATTATATAAGGGTGACGCAATTATGGAAAAGTTAAGTATGAACCTTTTATACCAAGAAAGAACACCTATGAATCTGCGCAGACTCTTTTGAGTCGTAGGAGTGGGAAATTCAACTATAGCTTTAACTTTGTCCGGATCTGTACGGAGCCCTTTGCTGTCGATTACATAACCCAAGTATTTCAAGGAATCCCTGCAGAAAACCGACTTTTGAACATTTATGGTAAGACCGGCGGCTTGCAATCTCTGTTTAACCTGTCTTAAAAGATGAATGTGTTCTTCAAAAGAGGAACTGATTACAATAATATCATCTAGGTAACAGAAAACTTTCCCGTCGAATTCCGGCCCTAACACCTTATCCATTAATCTCATCATGCGTGCGCTTGCCCCGTGAAGACCGAATGGCATGGTAACGAAATGAAATAATCCTCGTTTGGGGATTGTAAAAGCCGTTTTTTCTTTAGAACTCTCATCCAATGGAATCTGGAAAAATGCATCATTAAGATCCAAAGTCGTTAAGTAGCGAGCTCCCCCCAAACTGTTAAGAATGTCCGAGATAAACGGCGTCGCGTACGCGTCACGTTTTGAGTTTGCGTTTAAAAGTCTGGAATCCAAACATAGTCTGAAGGAACCATTCTTCTTGGGGACCAGAACAATCGGATTATTCCACGAGCTGTTACTAGGTTCAACCACCCCTAACTCTAACAATCTGTCTAGCTCGTTATGCACTTTAGGAAGAATATGCGGTGAAATCGGATATATCCTTTGCTTAATAGGAGAACAATCACCCGTGTCGATTGTGTGTTTTTCTAACGAGGTTCTACCTAACCGATTGCCCGAATATTCCTTGAATTCATTAATTACCTTATCCAAAACAGAACGTTGAGAAATTGATAGGTTATGAGCATTTTCCAACCCAACAGCATCAGCTATGCGCTGTTTGTTCCCCGTCTCTTTGCAAGACATTAACTTAGAAATCTTTGGACAAATATTAAATATCTTCCAGAAGTCACAGCCTAATATTATATTCGCTTTTATCTGTGGCATGACAACAAAGTTAAAAGCTTTTTCCACCCCATTGACACAAACCGGAAGCGAAATCTTGTACGAACAACATACAGAATGCCCTGTGGCAGATACTAAAGAGAAACTGACATCTAACTTAGACAGTTCAAAACCTGAATCTAAAAATTTTTTGTGAAAGTTATTCCCCAGAATTGAAACATGTGAGCCTGAATCCAACAGACCGGAGCACACAAACCGATTAACTTGAAAAGAGATGTAAGGACGCCCGTCCCTGTCAGGCGCTCGCACCTCCTTCGCAGTTCTAAGATTAGCATAAAATTTTCTTACAACCTCGAGCCAGGAAGACCATTCCCCGGAAGCAATCTCGGCAAACGACGGCGTCCCGACGTCCGCTGATAGAATCTCCCGGGAAATCAGTTTTTTGACTGATCTCGACAGCCGCAAGCTGGAGCCTTCACCCCTGGTCTGCCGCAGCGGAAACATTGCACCTTCCTGGAATGAGACCTTGACGGGCTAAGCTTATCATTGTTACCATAACGATTTTTATTGAAATTGGGATTTACATTTCCAGAATCTCTAAAATTAGCATTGTGAGAATTACGTTGATTCCTCCTGAAATCGGGATTTGCATTCGCAGAATTTAAATTATCATTCCGCCTCACATTGTTATACCTAGAATCTCTAAAATTAGCATTGTTAGAATAACGTTGATTCCTCCTGAAATCGGAATTTGCATTCGCAGAATTTAAATTATCATTCCGCCTCGCAACATTATTATTCCCAGGTTGCGATGTGCACGGAGAATTCCTGTCACCCGAACGGCTATCAGCCAGCTCAATCATCTTCCCAAGCTTCTTGAGCGTAATAATGTCAGGAATTACTGAAAGAGATAATTTTTGTATATACCTAGGTAACATATTGCATTGCATAATTTCAAGTAATTCTACCTCAGATAATTTAGTAGATAGACGGTTATTCAGAACAAGAATGCGAGTTATGAAAGCACTAATATTCTCTTTTTGCAATTGAAGAGTAGATCGAAGTTGAGCCAACTGTCGCCTTTCATGATCGAGAAGCTCATATTCATCCTTTAATGCGACAATAATATCCGCCCAGGACGAGAAAGACGAGCGATTCACTCTAAACCACAAGAGCGCATCACCTGCAAATAACTCCACAGCTGACGAAAAAAGTGAAGAGGTACATACATTCCTTGCTTGAGCAAGTTCCTCGATCCTCTCTATGAAGTCCCTCACACTGGTCGACCCATCATACGTGAGATTCCATTTATATACCGGAACGGATGGTGATGAAGAAGGAAAAGAAACCGGAACGGAAGTAGCCGACGTTTCTCCTTGTTTCGCCATTGTGCACTGTGCTTTGCTTCTTGTTAAAACGCCACAATCCATAACCTAACTTATAGCAAGGTAAGAAAAAAAAATTATTAGTCACATGCAACAACAATCCACATAAAATTGCGATACGCCATCCACGTGCAAAACCAAATAAAACTAGGATAAAATTTGAAAAGCGCTTTCACGCTGGTGAGTTGGGGAGATTACAAACTGTGTAAAACTATAATTAACATACCGGTTGAAATGAGGAGATCGTGCCCTCGCCACAACATTCGAGAAACCACTCCCCCGCATGAGACAAATGAAATATCTAAAATTCTAAATGATAAGTTCACCACAACCTCAACGGCATAGACCCAGCAAAAATATTTCACCTCTAGATTCCACAAAGCCGTTGGGCCGCCATTTTGTAACCTTTTTGCGTACGTGATATGATAAAAGTAGAATCTACCTACAACACACACTGGCATGAAGGTACCAATTCGACATTAATCAAATAAATAATAAGTCTGCTGTTGAAAGAATGACATTTATTGATAAGCAAGAACAGGTAGAGCAAGAACCATAAATCTCAGAGCGTGTCAGGTAGGATCCTGATAGAGGTTAAACATTTAAATAGCAAACTGTAGGTAATCTATGCCATCAAAGCTATGGAGAATTTAATCAATAGGGCGCCAGCCAGGGAAAACATCCTGACATATTTTTAAAACCAGTGACCATAATCTAAACTATAATTATATTCATTTGTCTCACGCGTAATCGAAGTTTCCAGAAACCACCCAGCTGCGTGCGTAGGACACGACCCACCTCACAACACCGGCTCTCCACGCCAACTGACGGTTGCGGAAATCCCTCAAACTATCGAACCCCGAAACTCAGGCGTACCACTTTCGGGAAACATGCGTAGTTACCACAATGCGGAACCATTCAGTAGCTACCTGCTACAACCTTTAAAACAAAAAATCACACAAGGTTAAGGGGTTAGTTACAAGTTGATTAATTGAGAGCATCTCGCCACGTATACCTAAAACGTATTAGGTAAAAGGGGTGTCGAGGCGCTGCCAAAGGAATGAATGGGAGAGAAGCGTGATCGACGATTTCAAGGCTACGAACTCTACGTACAGAGTTGACTCTTAGGTGTAATATTCCTAAAACTTTTAATAAGGGAGGGGGGAGGGGGGGGGGGGGGGGGGGAGAAGGTCAGAGTATTTTTTATTACACGTGTAATTATTACTCTGAAATCAATTATGTTTATACCTTGTAAAAAAAATATAAAAAATATTGATTACAGTCTAATAAGTATTATTTTGCTATATTAAATCATATTAGAATCAACACTAAAAACACACTAAACGGACACCTGTTTTTCAAATTTTTATTTGCTGCCACCTATTTAAATATAATATAATATCAGCCTTACTAAAAAACCCCGTGAAAATTTTACTCCGAATTTCTGAACGAAGTTCGGAATTTTTCCAAAGTATTTTTCCAATGTATTTTCCAATATATAAAGAAAGAGCAAATATCTTCCAATTAAATTCGGGGTCCCCCAGGGAAGCGTATTAGGACCTATACTATTTCTGATATATATAAATGACCTTATGAATCTTCCCATTAATGGAAATATAATGAGCTTTGCAGATGACACTGTTATTATATTCCACGAACAAGATTGGACAAGAACCTACAAGGAGGCAGAACATGGGCTGGCTGTACTTCAAAACTGGCTAAAAGTAAACTCCCCTACATTAAATGTTAGTAAAACTAAATATCTAACTTTCTCCAAAAACAAAAGAGGACAACCAATGAATGTGCATACCCTCAAATTACATGAATGTCAAAATATTTTCCACAATGTTCCTGCTCGTCTATAACCCAAACCAAAAGTATTAAATATCTTGGGATTGAAATTGAAGAAAATCTACAGTGGAATTCACACATTGATCTTACCTCAAAAAAGCTAAAAAAACTCATCTACTTCTTCAAAAAATTAAGAAACATCTTGTCGATGAGGAATCTAAAGAGAGTATATAATGCTTTATGCCACTCTCGATTGGAATATGGAGTAATGGGATGGGGCTCAGTAGCATCTAATCACTTAAAACAACTTAAGATAACTCAGAATTGCATTATAAAGACCATTCTAAAGGTCCCCATAAGACGTCAACAACAGAAATTTTTAAACAGTTTGATGTTCCAAGCATACAGAAAATCTATGCCAAAAACATTCTAGTACATCACCACAAAAATGATTCAGAGGCAGACACCTAACACGCTCATAAAACCAGAGCCAAACAAACAGACATACTTAATATACCAAAGTGTAACTCTTCATGTGGTCAAAGAAGTTCTGCATTTTTAGCAGTAAAGTTATATAACAAACTCCCACTTAGTATCAAACAAATTTTAAAAAAAATAGCTACAATGTTGGCTGAAGAATCTATCGGAAAATGAACTTACTAGTATACTTAAAACATCATAGAAGTTTCTGGAAAACCTTATCCAATGAAGTTAAACCATAGAAGTCGCTGAAAAACTTATCCGAAGCATAGTCCCCCTCAGCACAGGATCTCCTAGTGAGGAGGACTACGAATATATTTTATATATACATCTAACTAACATGTTTCATATAAAAATGTAAAAAATATTATATAGTTACTAAATAAAAAAAAAAATTAAAAAAAAAAAAATATATATATATATATATATTTTTTTTTTTAAATGTCTTGTATATTTCTTATTTTTGAAGATGTCGTAAAAGCATATACCTTTATAGAAACTAGATTGAATAGCCTTTTAGATTTTTGTATCTGAAATATACGATCGTGTTTAAAAATTGCAGTATTTTAAGTTTCAACATGAAAAAAAATTGAAAAAACAGCTGAGTATAAACATATTTTTTTAAATGGTCGAAATATTTAGGAAAATTCAAAATTCTTAAAACACAGTCCTCTTACTTTATGAATATGGAAGAAAACTGTCACTTCACTTTTTATCTCGTTCATACAAATAAAAAAGATAAAAAATATAATAATAATTCCGAAAAAATAACTGAAAAAATCTGACATTTTGGATTCATTTTTACGCAATTAACACGTTGATTTCTCAAATTTGTATTTATTTACACATGCATAAGGCTTTTACATTAATAAATAATATTACTTTTATGGAAGTTTTATTAAATTCACGCGGAAAAGTCATTAAAAAAATCAAATTCCAGAAATAACCTAAAACCTATAGTTAACGAAACTAAATCATCAACAAAACATTATTTAAAGGACTAAAACTGAAAAAAAGCAATGCCAGCATTGGTAATTATGTCGAATTACCCTAATTTCACAGTGAATTGATCATTTAAAACAAAAATAATCTTCAAAAACATAAAATTAACTGCAAGTAAAATTCAAAATGTCATTGTTTTACCGCGAAGTCTATAAAATAAGATGGCCGCGGTGCCTGCGCAGATCTATGTGAGATTCAAGGGGACCAACATAAAAATCATAAAATATGTGATATTGTTATTAGTAACCATGTAAAAACGCAGTGCACCGCGCAAGTAACAAATACGCAGTTGAATGATCGGTAAGGCGTTTTGTTATTAGTAAGGCTGTATGTGTTTTACTATAATATAACAAAAAACTTATTTCAAAAAATATTTATTGAATTATAAAAGAGCGGAGGGTCTTTTCAGATCATCGTATCTTTTTCCATTGAAAATTGTAAACATATTTTCAAAGGTGATATTTATATTGAAAATTTTCAATGGAAAACGCAAAGTCGTATAAAGCGCCGCCGGTAATAACAGTATTTTGCGGAAGGATGCATATTGCACCAACAAATTTTCATGCGAAATCGAAACCATTTGTTGAATATTTAGGACCATTTTAATGGAAATGTGTGGCGCATTCTGCTTTCCGGATAAAATAACTATTTGTGGTTTGTAAATACATACAATATTATAAAATGCCGAATTCATTGAAAAGATTCGAAAATATATTCGAATAAGCTTTTCCGTTGCTTTTACCCACAGAAGTACCCTTTACAAAGTAGCTAGTCATGGAAAAACTTTTCAAGCAATCATTTTATTGGAAGGATGTTTAATATGAGCGCGGTGTTTAATATTGAAGGTAAATATTAAATTATTTAAGAAAAAAAAATTTAACACTTAGAAAGAAAGACCTACGGATTGAGTTAGCGGAATAATTATTAGAGTTAAACTAATAATTATTATAAATTCTCCGCTCTTTGGTATTTTGCAGAAACCGAAATAAATGTACCTACATAACAGGCGCGGTCCCTACGTACGTACTGTGGATGCGGCGCTTCCATTCCTTTTGAGGCGAATAATAAATATAATGATAATGGTCATTTATTTATTCAGCATTAAAAAAAGCTTTGAGCTTATTTTTTTCTCGCCCTAAACAGCAATAAATACTGCAATTTCAATACACCGTTCCAACCACAGCGGTCAAAAACAACAAAACGCGGTGACGCGCCCTTCGGACCGAAATACATAATAACAACACCATTCTCGATGCTAGTATGTCGAATCTCGCGTAAACGCATCAATACCAGTAACAGTGGATTCTCTGCTCCATTCCGCATCCACGATGTTAGAAAAAGTTTGATATTAGCGCATGCGCGTTTAGTTCTGCCTGCCAATTTTGCCTGAAGCAGTACACGCATTTGATTGGAGAATTCAACGCGCAGAAAACTACCAGTAATTGCATCTTGTTCGTGGGCTAGTCTGTAGGTAGGTATATATTTATATTTGATTTTACTCGTCGGTATGTACATACTTTAGCATCCCCTGTATAAAAAGTCACCGACCGCCACTGCTATATACCTAACTCCTGAAAATATTTCAGGGATTTACCAAACACTTTTTCATAACCGTGTCATAACGATTGGACGCTTTTGTAATTATCGTGACAATTACCGGTTACCTACGGTACCGTAACGGAAAAAAGTAATAATGCTACGTTCCTTATCGCTATAATGCTGCAGCTCTTTCTTACACATTAAATAATGGTGAGACACACAAAATACGTGCGACTGTTTCCTACATAGTACTACTTTTTAAGGGAGTTATAATATGACAACACAGGTCTGCAAATTGACATTTTAAAATGGTAATGGGTGAATTATATGTATGCTGAATTCGAGTAAGCCATCCATTTCGATCCATCACGTAAGGATTTTCTGCAAATTGGAAATTAAAATATAGGCAGAACTTGAATATCTTTGGGTAAAACCCTCCTTACACTATTTCTGTAGGGAATGTTCAAAAGAAAAAAATCATACAAATTTAAGTAATTTTAAGTCATAAAATATTTTATTTACATTATATACAATTATAAATCTAAATAAAATCTGTTTTTTAGTTTCAAAGCTTCGTTTTGTGCTTTTTCTTTTGTGGTACGTTATATTAAAATTTTTGAGGTCCACTGGAGTCGCCTACTTGAAACTCGTCTTTCTTAAGATTCACTTTCTGATGATGGCAAATCGTCTAGGCTTTGGGGTGCTTATGTTGTAGGAATTCCAGGTCCGTGGAGGACTGGGCGGAGTGCCGAATCCATGTTTGGGTAACAAAATTGTTTATTTTTGGTAATATAACCCTGCACATTGCACGAACAAAAGTAGCAGTCATCGCTGTGGTTTCGGGGCTCTCTCCAGATCATGGGAACACTAAAACGAAAAGATTTAACTTTACCTTTTGACCACATTCTAAGTCCTTCAACACACCCTGAACGAACTCCATGCGGGGCCCAAGATTTGTTCTGGTCCCCTATCTTCACACCAAATACGCAAATTACACTTTTTAATCAGTAATATTTCTTTGTTGTTTTTTAACTACAAATTCACCACAAATATAGTAAAAACTCTCAGAAGAATTTGCACAACCTCTTGAAGTTGGAAAACGCAAAAAAAACGCACGTTACGAAAGTTGGTACAGAAATAAATAAATGAAAGGGCATGGAAGGGAGTGGGCAACTTGTGGCTGAAGGGAGTGTGTTTCTGACTAATTTTATCGCCATGAGTTACTAAATGTTTTGTTTCAGGCTATAAAACATAACATTATTTTATAATAATTTGGAATTGATAAAAAATATATATTTCGGCAATAAACCCTGATTTGCGCCTAAAGATAGGCATTCCGACAGTATTTTGAGTTTTCCGGAAAAACCTTACGTGATGGAATTTTTTTGATAATTTTCCCGAATTCAGCAACCAAAAATACATGGGAATTACCTCTTATTTCAAAGAAAAAAAAAACAGTCGCAGACCTGTGTAATGATTCAAAGTTTTATTTGGGGGGGTGCAGACATAAGTTCACCGGTTGTCTCATTTTCGACTGTTGTTATTTAATGTGTAAGAAAAAACTGCAGCATTCTTTATTTAAGAACAAAAGCAAAACTACCAGCGCATTGACTTTTGAAACGTCACCTAAACAGACCTGCATGCATACATTATTACATCTCGTCTTTTGAAAGAGCTGTAGCATTATTGTGATGAGAAACGGGTTTTTTATTGCCTTTTTTGCCGTCACGGGTAATAGTTTGAATTTACAATGCTAAGTAAGCGCCTAGTCATTAAGTCGGTTGCTACATTAATTCGAATTGATTTTTAATTCCGAATTGGAAAGACAAATTAGAACAAATGGAATCCTGCGTTCTTCTGTTGCATAAAACATAAAATGAGCAAGCTAATTTTTCAAACAGTTCCGAATAAGAAGTCAGAGAGTCTGGAAGTTTTTTTCGACAAGGAAAGACACATACTTCGGTGGATCTATGTTGACCTGTGAGCTAATACTTCGTTGGTTCTGATTTTAATTTATTAATATATTGATTTACCATTTAATATTCCATTCAATTTGAACTGGGCCCCTTGTAGTAATTTTCACACCGTGATGATCTCTTTAAAACACATTTGATTTTTTTTTAAAACGCGACAAGCTAAAGATTGATTATAATAGTTTCTAACTATTTAGTTTCTTTTAGGCTAAACACGACCGTGAGTTTAAAATATTAGAATAAAATTATTTTATTTATGTTATAAGAGTCCATGTTCTGGTTTTATTTTTGTTTTATTTAAACTATTTTTTTTAAATTAAAATAAAATGTTGTACTATTTATTAAGCATTACAATGGCGACCGACGTGGTAAGTTCTTTCTTTACTAAGCTTTATTTTTAAAGCATTACAACGGTAGCGTAAGCGTGAAAAATGGTAATTAAAAAGAGCACAATGGTTATTGACTTAAAAAGTATTCACCACGTTTCTGTAAAATAAGAAAACAAGATAAACCTGTCATCAAAACCATTTTTTTTACGGTGAGTGCTTCAGACTATTTATTTTATTTGTAGATGGGTTTTCACCGAAAATATTAATTACACCTTAAAAATTATATAAGTAAAAATAGGGAGGGGGATTTAAAATCACATCAGTAAGTCATCTCAATAATGGCGTATAAATATAACACAAATATTTGGAGGACTTAAATGACAACTTTAAATTTGTTACTTTAAAATAAAATATAAACATTTTTAGAATGAATCCTCGAATACAAACTTTTTGTGGAATAAATTCTTAAATACAAACTTTTTGGTTCGTGAAGATTTGTCTTGTAATTTAACAGGGATTCTCTTTCACCACCCGATTAGGCTTCTCCGCGGGGTGGATTAAGGAGGGTTATGGTAAGAATGGGTTTCTTATTACAAGTGTTAAATTTACCTGGATTAAATGAAGGAGATAATCCAGTTATGGACTTTTAATGGACATCTTGTTTCTAAGACTTGCTCCAAAATTCAACGCTTCATAAATTTTTAGTTTATCATCTCTTTAGAGTACATCAACTTTAAACAACAGACGATAAATAAATAACCCAAGCCTTTTAGTAAAATGTATTGTACGCTAAATTCGATTGTTCTAAACCTATTAAAATCATGGATTTAATCATTCTACCAAAGATAATAGAATCAATCTACACATATATAAACGAACGACCAGACTGACATTAACATTTTTCATGATAATGTTATGCGTATTTCATTCCAGCTAAGGTTTGCATTCCCTAATACAAAGTTTACACAGTCCACACAGATGTTTTAACGATTTTTAATGAATATTTATTTCTTCATTTTTTTAAATGAATATTTTTTATTTTCATTTTAACCTGACAAAGGAACCTTAAGTTTCGAAACGCAGTGGTGTACACGTCGGCGGCCGATCGTAAAATCAGGCAGATCATGCTGCGCCTAGCTACATCGTGAACTGCCTTGCGGCAGATCGTAAAGTTCCTGAGGCGCATCATGATTTGCCTGATTTTGCGATAGGCTTGCGACTAAAATAAATGTACACTAAAATAATTTATTAATTTATCAAAGACCTGGTGAGTTTTTGTATGATTCTATATTTTACAAGATTTAGCGCATAATACAGACACAAAAGTATAAATGAATTGATTTCACTCAAAAAAATGTGAAAACCTTCGATTGTAAATATGTTGCCAAAGTTGAGCAAGTGATGGAATAAATAATTAAACCTCAACTTGAAGAATTAGAATATTTACATAACGTGATGAAATATTTTGTCAAAATCGTAATAAATTAAATAATCGTAATAAACTCACATTTTTGTACAAGTCAAGGTCAATGTTATACATTCAAATATGTGGATAAATGTCATATCAAATAGTATAAATAGGGTATATATTAACAAAGTGCTGAAATATGTTTTAGAATAAATTGGTAGGCATTTTGTTAACACAAATCGGAAACGAATTGTGGACACACAGAAGGCTGTTTTCTCCTTGACAAGGGTCTGTGGTTACCTCCATCGCAAGGCGATTATGTATAAAGTGAAGAAATGTTTTTTTTTTAATATATATATATATCAATGTAACCTAATATTTAAAAATTACTTGGATGTGACTTTTACGATTTAATAAGAAAAGAAAAAAACTATCTACGTAATTTTTACAGCAAATTACAAAAATTTACAACCGATCCAAGAAAGTTTTCCCTTACCTTATTATTTCTCTTCAGATATTAGAACTCGAGCATACGCTCATTAATATACCAAACCACCCACCCTCCGCTTATGGAGAAACTGAAAAAAACAGTTCTTAACGCAATTGCAATCAACCTCCTTAACAAAATCGATATTTTTCTGATCTGACATGTCAAAACTTGACGGTTCGTGAGCCGCTACCATGGCAGCAATGGGGAAAAATGCAATTGAAATTTCACTGCCGCGGCGAAAGGCAGAACTAGTTTTTCAATGCATTGTTTTTACTTGCATTGTTGACAGATTCCATGGTAGCGGCTCACAAACTGTCAAGTTTTGACATGTTAGATCAGAAAAATATCGATTTTCTTAAGGAGATTGATTGAAATTGTGTTGAGAACTGGTTTCTTTACAGTTTCCCCGTGAACGGAGGCCTTTAAGAAATGCTTGTTTTTTTAAGTAGAATTTCAAATTGGAAAATATTTTCTCCGCCTCCGTGGTTGGGTGGTTATGATCTTTGGCTACGAATCCGGAGGTCGCGAATTCAAATCACGTTATTCATGTGTGTTATTTTACGATTTATTCATTTAAATTGGAATGCGGCACGTTCCAGAGCTAGCAAGATACTTTCAGCATCGCCCTGGTGAAAGACCACCATTCAGAATCGAAACGTTGTATATCTGGTCACCAAACCGTGTTAATCCATTAACACGGTTTGGTGACGTTAAATCAAGATCGGATCAGCCGATTACTTCTCCAATTTTCTCTTCCCCATATCTTTCACTCTCCAATACCTTCAGCCACACAGCATACCTCAATTGGCTGCAGACAGTTGGGAGCAATTGGGACTCTTGTACTCGCATAAAAAAAAGATTAAAAAATATTTACCTGCAACGTGGGACTGATAGATTTCTTGTAACTCTGTGAAAAAATAATAATTTTGGGTTAACACCCAAGGAAATTCAATCCAGCTAGATGACGTCACATTAATAGTTGTTTTCAATCAATCCACCAAGGCGTACGTCTCGATTACTATAGTCTGTTTTTTTACATTATTTAAAAATATATTACATTCGTAGAAAAAAAACTATTTAAAAGTTAATAATCAAACATCAACATTCAATTTATTTATTTATTAATTTATTGTTTCTTTACACTGCAGGTAAAAATGTTTACAATAATAAATGTAAAAATGTTTACAATAATAAATAATAAATGTTTACAAAACAAATTAAATTAAATAAATTTAACAAACTAAATTAAACTCATATTTTCAGAAATGATGACGTTTATTCTGTTAGA
This sequence comes from Limnephilus rhombicus, assembly GCA_929108145.2. Taxonomy (NCBI): domain Eukaryota; kingdom Metazoa; phylum Arthropoda; class Insecta; order Trichoptera; family Limnephilidae; genus Limnephilus; species Limnephilus rhombicus. Next base: position 48,358,536 of record OV815288.1, read on the forward strand.
TATCGTAATTTACTATGCCTAAGAGAGTGACAATTTCAAAATTATGTTAAACATAATTATGTTAAACATAATGTCAACTTATATATATTATGTTAAACATAATGTCACCTTAAATTAACTTGATAGACGTATTTGACATTTGTAATTTGTTTTACTTCAAACAATGCATGTATGTACCTACCTAGGTAATGTATTAAACATTGAGCATAATCATAATATGTAATCATATGTCTCCATATTCTTAATCATAAAGTTTATATCACTCGACATAAAATCCCATCAGTTACTCACAATGCACGCGTACAAATTATTCACTTACCGATGTACTTTTAGACTTAATTACATACTTTATAAATATTTTGTTATTACTAGCTATATTTCTTGTCAACTTACAACCACACAATTAAAATCATCGCGCACTGCTTGCATTTTGCATTTTTTTATTTCTTTTATTTCTTTAATTCTTTTTTATTTTACCTTCCGTTGAATATTATCATTTTATACATATATATGTACAAATTATTTTTTATTTGTTATTATTTCTTTGTTCTTATATCATTTTTAACAAATTATCTTTTTGATACTGTTTATAATCATCTGCCTTTTTTTAATATGGATTGTATAATTAGTCGAATAACTAACGTATTCATTTTCGATAACATTGCGCCCATCCCCCACTCCCCTGTCATTCCCCCCTTTATCCTAAAATGCTGCTCCTCCGTACTTGCTGCTCGCCTTTCGACCACACTGTTTTATCTATATAATATCGCACATGTCATTCATAAAACTCTTTATTTTATTTTATTTTATCTCATCTTTTCCAATACAATTTACGAATCTCCTACAAAATTATCAATGATTAATATTTTGTATCAAAACTGTAGAGGACTACGTACTAAAACTGAAATATTTTACAGTAATATTTTATTGAATGACGAGTGTTGCATATTCGGTATTTCTGAATCGTGGCTTATCAATTCTATTTTTGATACGGAGCTAGCACCATCAGAATTTTATAGCGTTTTTAGGCGGGATAGATCAAATAGCACTACAATGAATAGCACCAACAACAAAGAAGATTCTCGTCGGGGCGGTGGAGTAATGATCATAACACATAACAACCTTAACGCTTACCCTCGTGAAGACTTGGTCTGCGACGCTGAATGCATTTGGGTTACTATTCCTCCCTCTAACTATACCTCCACTATCCATGTGGCTTGTGTATATCTCCCGCAAGGTCAAGGGTACGAAACAGCTCTCAGTTCATTCCTTTACTTGCTTGCTAATGTAAAAGATCAACATCCCGATGACATTCTACTTGTGCTTGGAGACTTTAATATGCCCTCCATATTATGGGAAATACATGACTCACATTTAACACCTGGAAACTTAAATACAATTAGTTCCTCACTTACTGACACAATTTATTACTCTGAATTAAAACAATATAATCACATAAAAAATTCCAATAACCGAATCCTAGATTTAGTCATCTGTAGTGTGGAATGCCATATGTCTCGTGCATGCAATCCTCTTGTCAGTGAAGACTCACACCACCCATCGCTTCAAATTATGTTACAAATCGACACACTCCCAATTATCAACGCTCCTCCTAAAGTAGTATGCCTGTTTGAAAAAGCCAACTATGAACTAATCAACCGACATTTATCGACGATAGACTGGTCATTTACTCAGAAAAATGCGGACGTTGACGAAATAGTTGATTCCTTTTATAACATATTAAACAATACCATCAACCAATTTGTCCCTAAACGAATCGTCAAAAAAAATAATTTTCCAAACTGGTATTCAGCTCCTCCAATCAAAATCATTAAAGAAAAACAAAAACTTCATAAGAAATGGAAATCCTATAATAATCCGTTAGATTACATACAGTTCACTATCAAACGTACACAACAAAAACACCTACAGAAGCACTGCTATAATCAATACATATGCTCGGTTGAATCTAACATTCAGAATAATAATAAACACCTCTGGAATTACGCTAAAAGCAAAAGTAAAACAACTGGCATCCCACAAATCATGCACCTCAAAGACCAGTCAGGCACCGGCGCTCATCAAGTGTGTCAATTATTCTCTAAACACTTTCAGTCCACCTACGTAAGCGATATGGGTACGAATAATACCAGCACAAACGATAGTTATACTTATGTGAATAATCATAACCCAATTGGAAACGTACAAATTCACACTTCAATGATCAATGGATACCTGAAGAATTTAGACGTTAGTAAGGGTGCTGGCAGTGACGGTATTTCACCATACTTTGTCTCTAAATGTGCCAAAAATCTCTCATACCCTTTAACTAACATATTTTTAATATCACTAAAAGAAGGAAAATTTCCCACAAAATTTAAAGAAGCAATTATAATCCCTATTCATAAAACAGGTTCTAAAAGCAACATTGAAAATTACCGCCCAATATCAATACTCACGGTATTTAGCAAACTATTCGAGCGCATTATCTACGATCAAATTTATACTACAATTGTTCGCAACATTCAAAATCAACAACACGGATTTTTACAAAAAAGATCGGTTTTAACAAATTTGGTAAATTTTACCGATTATTTATCGAGTAATATGGACAACAGAAACCAAATAGATGTGATCTATACTGACTACTCGAAGGCCTTCGATAAGGTAAACCATTTAATTTTAATTAAAAAATTAAATCAATTAGGCATTCATGGTGACTTACTCCGATGGCTCACTTAATACCTTTCGAGTAGACTCCAATGCGTCTCAGTTGAGGGATCAAAGTCCAACTTCTTTTCCGTGCCCTCCGGCGTACCTCAAGGTTCTCATCTAGGCCCATTATTATTTAATGTGTATATTCATGATATTCACAAATGTTTTTTACACTCTAATTATCTAGCATACGCAGATGATAAAAAAATATACCTAGTTGTCAAATCAATCGAAGACTGCTTTAAACTTCAAGAAGACCTCAATCGTCTTTTTGTCTACTGTGAATTGAATAAACTAGTCATAAATATCTCAAAATGTAATAAAATATCATTTACACGTAATAAAAATAAAATTTAATTTGATTATACACTAAACGGGACACTTATCAACGAAGTTGTATCTATCAGGGACCTTGGGGAAACGCTTGATTCTAAATTAAACTTTATCCAACACACTAATAATATCATCAACAAAGCCAACAAAATGCTGGGTTTTATAATTCGTATATCGAAACCTTTTCGAAACTTAAATACTCTATATTCCCTCTACACCGCATATATCCGCCCACACTTAGAACACTGCACACCGATCTGGACTCCTTTCTACCAAGCCCACATTGTTAGGATCGAAAGAATTCAAAAAAAAATTTTTGAACACTTAAATTATAAACTTAACCTACACTTTCTAAATTACACCGATTCTATTAAATTTCATCACTTCAACTCCCTTCATACACGACGATTAATTTTTGATCAAATTTTATTATTAAAAATTTTAAACAATGGCCTGGACTCACCAGAGCTTACCAATTTAATAAAACTCCATATTCCTTCAAGATTTACCCGACAATCGAATTTACTTCATTTGCCCACTTGTAGAACAAACTTTAGAAAAAATTCCCCGATTCCTCGAATATGTGCTCAATACAACGAATTGTTTCACAACGTAGACATTTTTAATTTAAACCTTCAGAAGTATCGAATAGAAGTAACGCGTGCGATATTGGATTGATACGGGGTGTGCAAGGTATCGAGAGCATCTCATATCCCTATCCTATATTCTCCCTCCCCCCCCCTCCTCTCCCCTTCCTCTCCCCTTCCTAAGTCTAAATTTAGCTTTATATAAATTAAAACTCCATCTAGAAACAATATTAGCATAGGAAACTCTTTTGGCTTCACTGCAGTTAACGTGTATATTTTTATGTCTATTGTATGTATATAAGCTGTTTGTTTCTTACAAATCAAATAAAAAAAAAAAATAAAAAAAATAAAAAAAATAAAAATAAAAAAATTGTTTCGTGATTATTTTTAATTCAAAAGCGATAAATAAATATTCGTCAGTATGAATAAATTATGCAGGTCATTTTTAAAAGAGAAACTATTTTTTGATTCTGTTGGAAAAAAAAACTATTTTTTTCTTTTGGTAAGATTTACATCTCTACAACCTGTGATTTATCGAGGATATTTTCAGAAATTTTTAACCACATGTACTTTACATAATTACTTATTTACGTCCCGGCGTGACACCTACGTTGTATAAATCTATTTTTAATGTGATAATTTAAGCGATTGCTTTCTTCTCAGGAATTCGTTATGAAAATATAAAATAAAATAGTATAATAACCACTGGAGGGACAGCGCAATTTAAAACTTTTTTCTACGATTGCTCGAGATTTCTTGGTTGAATATTTTCCGCCCACATTAAAATAATCATACCTCCAAATTTATTATGGGGACATACACACTGATTATAGTTCCATATAGCAAATGAATTCATCTTTCTTTATCCGATTATCGCATATTTGTAGGATTTATAAAAAAAATATTATAAAATCGTAAACTTGGCAAAAAATTCCCATACTACATTAAAAAAATTATACTGACACGCAAAAACTAAATTCGAGACCTTGGCGTGATTTTTGAAGCAAATCTCTCTTTCAAATCCCACATATTTGACGTTGTGACCCGCGCTAACAAAATGCTCGAATTTGTTCATCGTAATGCGAGATCATTTTCTAATGGAACTGCAATACGAAGAACATATGAAGCACTTGTCCGCAGCATCCTGGAATACAGCTCCGTTATTTGGGCCCCCTTTGAACAAAACCATACCCTAGAAATAGAAAGAGTACAAAAAGGTTTATGTGCTACCTGTATACGAAGGAAAATACATACTACCCATACCAGTATCCATCGTTGTTCTTAACAGGAAAGCTCGATCTTAATACCTTAGAAGCCTGCTGTAAAATATTGTCTCCGGTACTATACTGAATCCATCTATGTTGAAGGAGATTGACCTATATGTCCCTAACACGTATACTCGAGGGAGATCTTCTTCCTTTCAGAACGAGCAATTCAACTGCTTAACGATTCTGCATTGAGCATCGACATCTTGAATGTTACCTGTAGAGAGTTCAGTAACTATCTTTTGACATACGTCGCAACATAGTGAAACTGCCCCCATGGACTTTTTTTCTTCTTTTTTTTAAATTTTGTAATCTTCTACGTAATAATTAGAAGTATAACTGTTTTATGGAGAACCTGGAAAAATAAATAAATAAAACAGCTCCAGTGGTTAATATTCTATGTGTTCGGCAGTGCTGTCAACTGGAATGTATTCATTAAATTTTATAAAATAAACATGTTTGTTGGCAAAGTTTTGGAGTAATCTTGAAATGTTAGAAATAATTAAATAAGTTATTAACGTAATATTTACTTCCACCTTAGTACCACCAATCTTAGGAAACTTATAACGCAGAAATGATGCTAATAATTATTAAGTTAATAAAACCTTACTAGAAAATTACCAATAAATTTGTACGCTTCGGTAAATTTGAAAATTTGGCAGAAGGAATTGTTTTGATTATATCCGCTTGGATTATTTTAAGGGATTAACACGTTTTCTAAAAGTTTTCGACAACATTCTGATGTTATCGTATTAACTTATGTGCTAATTTTATCAATTTTTGCACGTAGGGTGGATTTTACGATCGTTAGAGTGGGTCTTTAATATTCATATTTTTTTGTAGATAATCTCAGGGATCTCAAAAGTTGGATAGGCAGATAGGAGATACCACCTCCTTGAATTGGCGCGCGCTCCTTGCTTCAATCACATTTGTATATTGTCGCATACATATTGTTTTATTATTCCGATTCTCGGATACACCTGGTGGTACGATTTGTTCCTTGCGTTTGTAAACTTACGCTCGCGTCATTATGTCTTGGACAAACAATGTTCACTCGGGATTGTGCGCGTTGGTGCGTAAACTTCCAAAAGCGATCCTTGCGAAACCTCGGCGTCGCGTCACTGAGAAACAGCATTGTGTCTTCTTTCTTATTTTACTTTTAACTTAATGAGTAAAACCTCAAATTGAAATATTTAATTCATGAAGACAATATTAGCAAAACTCAATCGAAAATCTGGCTGTACAAGTGATTTAGCAGGGGTGCCCGAGTTCCTGGAGTGATGTGGGTCTAGGTCTTGGTGGCGAATGCATTTCCTCACCTACTGCGTGGCAGTCAGGATCGAAAGAAACTGCTTGAGGCAGACATAATTTGGACTCTCTCGACCCTTCACCTTGCACTGCAGTGGAAGGGATGGATTCACACGTCTCTCACTCCTGGACCCATTGATCCCCAGATTCCTACCCTCCCCTCATACCTTTTTTCCTACCCAGAACTTTATCTCGTTCCTATCCTTAAAAAAAACCTCCGTACAGCATCCCAAAGATGACACTGACTCTGAGGGATTTTTTCCTCAGTGCCTCCTGTGTCGAGCTATTGAAAGAAAGACTTGGGTCACAGAATTTCAACAATTCAACAAATTTCAAAGTTATAATTATATTATTGTTAATAATCCTCTGAAACTTTTTAGATCTTACTTATCAAATCGTTTTTAGCAGTAGAACTGAGAAGAAAAACGAGGGTTTTAGAAAAAATAACTTGTGGAGTGCGACAGGTGTCAATTCTTGGACCGCTGCCTTCTCTAATATATGTGAATGGCGACAAATTGGGGTATTGAGGAACTCTACAATTTTAGGTGGATAAACATTATTTTTTTATTAATAGCGGAAGTAAATATTGAGTTTTCGCATATCACAAGCTGGTTCAAATGTGAAATCGCAATATTGAATAAAAACGCACATTACATACTTTTCGGCAACAAGAACAATTTCAGTTTCAATATCAAAATTGGTGACAACTGCCCCGAAAAGAAAACAAACCCAAAATATTTGGGCTTGTACGTAGATTCCCAACTCTAGTGGGATCTCTACATAAATCATGTACCTAAAGGAGATAATTACCCATATAACTGCTGTAGGTACTAAATAGGCTTCAAGGATTACTACCCATTCCTTTACTCTCTTCAGTGAACTATGCCATGGTACATTCACACCTTTCCTATCTCTACTGTATCTGGAGATTTGTCAACTGATAACTGACCTGCAGATGGATCAAGACCGAGCTCTCAGAAATGTTCTTGGATTTCAGGGACATCTATTTGGTTTCCGATATCTTTTCAATCACAATTTTTTCTAAACATAAAATCTCCAGCATCATCCTAAAAATATATATTTTAAAATTAAAATTACCAAACTCTTTTTCTAATAATCCCTATTTGCATTTCCTTGTTTGTTTCTTTAATTGTTTTCTCTTGTTGTTTATTCTACTTAACCTGTCTTTTTTGAAGTAAAACTTCTTTAAGCACGCTCGACTTGGGGGGTAAGCTGGTGAATGCGTTACGAAAAGTGGTGATTGTTACGAAAAATGTCATGCGAACGGTAATCGACGCGAACGGTGATCGATTGCTAGTCGAACGGGTGGGCCTTTACGCACGCTTGACTTGGGCAGTGATAAGGATAAGGATAGTCATCCCAAGGTCGTAGGTCACCCCTAGGTCGTAGGTCACCCCAAGGTCGTAGGTCACCCCAAGGTCGTAGGTCACCCCAAGGTCGTAGGTCACCCCGAGATCGTAGGTCACCCCACGGTCATATTTCACCCCAATGTCAAATGTCACCCTTAGTTCATAGGTCACCCCGTTCGCTACGTTTGGTAACTTAGCAAGGATACCTGGGTTCATTAGGCGAGGTTTGTCTTGTAGTTTTACTTCAGTTGTATGGTCTAAAGCACACTCGTTTTTTTTTAATGCTTATTACATTTTACCTAATACCCCTCGCTTATGAATTGTAAGTTCCTCCAGTCCTAAAATGAGTTTGGTAACTCAACAGGGTTGCCCGAGAAATAAAAAAAAATTAAAACCTTAACGTTTCAGATTCTCATCTGGACCATTGAAAATGATTCTGAAGCATAATATCGGTCTTTGGAATCCGCCACAAATGTAGGTATTATTCAGAATAAGTTGTCAACAATTTACTACCGTGAATATTTAACGCTCCCTAATAATTTACGGCTTCCGCTCAAACTCGTAACTTTACACCGGATATAGCTTCCTTCCTATTTCATCTCGCAGCGTCAGATGTACATTTCCGGTCTAACAATAGCCTCACCCAGAACCTGCAGGGCTGGACTTCAATCAATACCACGTTATGTAAAATATTTAAAAGAAATTAAATATTAAGATTGGACAATTTTGACAAGATGGACAATTTTAAGGGGTGTGTTTTTATGTGGTCTAACGTAGTATTTTGTCGTAAATCATTGACGTAAACCGTATACTTGATCAATTTTTCCTCACTGCATGTTGGGGTGTTTTGATGTTAACTGCTGTTTTAGACGATTTTTCAAGTAACGAGCTTTTTCGTGTTTTACCACATTTAACCATGTTTCGCCGTATTTTAGTGCAGCATACCGAGATGTATCATGCTTTACCATGTTATTCATCATTTGCCTTTCAGCACGTTCCTTTCAGCGAGTTAATTACCACGCTTTGCATGTTTTACATATTTAACCATACCTTCTGTGGTTTTTACTTATTTTAGCGTATTTTATCGGATTTTATACGTTTTATCGGATTTCTCCGTGTTAAAAATCTGTTATCATTATTGACCGGTTGGTGGCTGAGTTGGGATCGCGTTTGGGTCCCACCCAGGCGTTCCGTGTTTGGCTCCTGTTCCTCGGCTGGCTAAGTCCTCCACCATGACACAAGCAACATTTTCCGCTTTCTGTGATAGTAGTAAAAGATTTTCAAATATTGTTATCGTGTTATTCGTGGTGGTTTACAGTGTTTTCAACGTTTAACCACTCGGACAAATGAGTTTGTTTAGACGATAATTTAACGATGCCAGACATACGTACATATGGCGTAGGAGGCGTACCTGTCTTATTAAGTGTGTTTGGACGTTGTTCATTATTTTATTTATTAAAAGAAAATAACTTAGTTTACATCACTTTATTTGTTTATATTTTATAATATCAACATGTTTCGTGAACCATGTTCACTTCTTCAGGAATAAAAGTATACTAAAGTTAAAAAATTAATTATAGATTACATATGGAGAGAAGAAATTGAAGGAGGGGGAAGGGTTGACAATGGTGGGAGTTTCGAAGAATTGGGGATTACCAAGCTATTAGAAGTAAAAGTCCGGTTAAGTGGGAAGATATTTAAAACAGGGTTAACAAAAATTTTTTGCTTATTAATTATGTCAGCTTTGGAATTTACATTTTTTCTTATTTCTAAAATTTCTAAATTATTGATTTGCGATGTTTTATATCCTGTATGTAATATTTGAAGACCTAAATTTATGTCAAAGCTATGATCATATTTTAATAAATGGTCTGCGAACTCAGAATCGCTATTGCCATTTAGTGCTCTGAGGTGCTCTTTAACCCTAATCTCAAAGTTTCTATAAGTTCTACCTATATAAAACGAACTACAATCATTACAATTGAGTTTGTAAACCCCTGATTTTTTCGTTTTAATTTCGCTATCTTTATTGTTGAGTATATATTTCTTCAGTTTGTTATTTGTGTAAAATGCTGGTTGAATAGTACCGGGAATATTTTTACTAATAATTTTTGACGTATCGTTGTCGACAAATAAAATTCTACGCCAATGTTTATTGTTATCTTTAGATATAGGGTAAATATATAATTTGAAAAAATTCTGTTAATTTTTTTATTTAGTATTTCATCTATCAAATTATTAGAATAGCCATTATTAATTGCTATTTGCTTTATGAGATTTAATTCAAAATTATAGTTAAGAGCTGACAAAGGAATTGTAATTAGTCTATTAATCATAGAATGGAAAGCGGCTAGTTTTTGAGAAAAGGGATGATTTGAAGAATTATGTATAACAATATCAGTATCTTTACGGAAAATATTGAAATCTATTTTTGTACCTGTTAATGTTAAATTTAAATCTAAGAAATTTAAGCTCTTATCTTTTTCAATTTCTTCTCTCCATATATGTAATCTATAATTAATTTTTTAACTTTAGTATACTTTTATTCCTGAAGAAGTGAACATGGTTCACGAAACATGTTGATATTATAAAATATAAACAAATAAAGTGATGTAAACTAAGTTATTTTCTTTTAATAAATAAATAATGACATCACAAAGTAACAACCTTTTAGAAGAAGTTTTCTTCGAAAAAAAAAAATCATTATTTTATCTTAATAAGCGTTTACCCCTTTCTACACAATTTTCCATATTTCACTGTGCTTAACCATTTTATGATGTACTAGCGGTTAAAAACCCACTCCGCAGATTTTTGCTGCTAGGCCCTGCGGGTGGCTTTTAGTTCCCCTCCCCGCTCTCAAGTTCCCCTCCTCCCTTTCCCCTCCGCACCCTTCCGAGTTCCCCTTTTCCCCTTCCCCTCCCCCCTCCACTCCTCCACCTACCGCCACCCTCCTCCACCCTCCCCCCCGTCCCTCTTCCACCCCCTCCCCCCTCGCCCTTCCACACTCCACCCTCCCACTCCCCCTCCCCAATCCTCCCTTCAAATCCCCAAATTTTAATAGCAATCGGATGAACGGTTTAGCAATGCATAATTTCATGATGCCAGAGCTCACCATTGTATACAGAAACCATCAACGGCATGCACACATCAAATCCCCAAAGTTTCATCGCAATCGGATGAATGGTTTAGCAATGAATAGAGGACATACATATATACATATGAACCTACATAAAAACCCAGAAACAAACATATTTTGATTTTTATATATATAGATTTGTAATTAACTATCTTTAACCACAATTTTACGCGGTTTGTCATGTCGAAACGTGTTTTGGCATGTCTAACAAAATGTTACCTTTTCAACGTATTTTTATCGTGTTTTTCTGTAATTTTTCATGTTAATCACCTTTTATCATATTAGAACTGGTTTAACCCACGTTTTACGGTGTTTTTCGAGATTTTACAATGCTACACGGTGAAACACGATAAAACACGGAAAAACATATATATTTTTAAAGAAAGACAAATTTTCCCGGGTTACGAATAACTTGACAATATTTGAAAATCTCCTACTACCACCGCAGAAAGCGGAAAATGTTGCTTGTGTTGTGTTGGAGGACTTAGCCAGCCAAGAATCGAACACGTGAGGCCCGGGTGGGACCCAAACGCGATGCCAAATCAGCCACTAAATCAACCTGGTCTATTGCATTCCCAGCATAAATACTAATGCATTCCCAGCCGTTTTAGACAATCCAGACAGTAAAGAATTGTGACTATGCCTTAACCTCTTCCAATTCTTTCAGGGTGCTTCTCCTTATTTCTTCTTTCGGTAGGAATTCGAGAGATGTTTAGAGACGAATTCCATTCCAATTCGTCAGGATTGGCAATTATCCGTCATTTAGCAGGGGGCTTCACTTGTAAAATCTTCCAAAACTTTTACCGTCTCCTCGGCGGATTCCTCGTCCTCAGACTCCGGATCTGATGTAACCACACGGTCACCGAGGTTATCATCGTCGGATTCAGTCAACAAACTTTTAAATTGAGCTAATGTGAACCGTCCACCACACTTTTTTCGAGCAAGCTTATCGGAGTCAAATATTTGTTCAATTATTAGTTTTATAAGAATCCAGAACCACTTGCAATGTTAACAAAACGACGTCGGCCGCTACAAAAACAACTCCGCAACAAAAATGCATTCATAAATATCAGATAAAAAACGAATTATTGCCAATACTACGAAATGAATACTTCAATATCTTCAAAGTGTTTGGCACTTAAAATTTGTAACACAGTTATTTTGCGTATGTCCGTTTTTCGTTTTTAAACAGATGCAGACTCGCCGGCTCCGTCCTGGCGTGGTTGGAGATTACGATATTGTGTTTCACATCCGCAGTTATTGCGTTGCACATCCGCAGGGACGGCGGAGTTTGAGGCCAATGAGTAAAGAGAAACTCCCAATTGTCACCAAGATCATTGAAAACATAGTTCATCAACTTTTTCCGGCAGTAAAAAAAATCATGTCAAAAAATCAACATGGCTTTTTCAGAAAACCAAACATCAACATGGCTTTTTTAGAGACAAACTTGTTGGTATATTTTATAAGGGTCGATCGAGACAGGTTTTTCGTTCTCGGCCGAGACCGAGACCGAGAATAAATTGAAATCTCGGCCGAGACCGAGAATAGATAAATTGAGAAAAAAATGAAAATGCTCTATTTTTTCATAGTACAGCAACAATAAAACATTATACCTACTTAGTTAACACATTAAATCGAAATAACACACCCTAACAAACCCTAGCCGACCAATCACAATCGACAGCTCTCTCACGAACTGACACCAAGAAGTGACGGATGTGGACGCGCTGTATCTATACCGTACCTACTTACAAAACAGTCTCGGTTATGGCCGAGAATCTCGGCGATTTTTCGCCGTAAACCGAGACAGAGTTCTCGGTAGAATTTGTAGCCGAGAATGCCGAGACCGAGACCTAGATATCGGTCGACCCTTAATATTTTATATTAAATTCTATGAGCAGTCAAACTTTAATTCCACAATATCTGACCTACATATTTAAATCTGTGTTTATTGCATCTTTTTATTTTAAAAAACAAAAAAAACTTCTACCAACAACACTTTATATATTCTATACCAATTTATGCGAAAACTGTTCTGCTTCATGCAACCATGTGACATGGATTTATTTTAACAAAATATGTATAGCTTGTTTCCCCAGTAAATAAAAATTAAAATAATATTTTCGAGAGTAGTAAGTAGTAATATGAAGATTGAAGTAGTTCAAGATTTTACTTTTGAAAAAGCTTAAAAACACTTTAATATTGTTTTATTGAAAGATATTAAAGTGGTCGAACCTTGAATATTTTACGCCAATTCAAGAGTTGAAATGTAAAAGTTTTTGGTAATTCAACCAAATTGGGTTAAGTTCTCAATTTAAATATTTTTATTACCGTTTTATCTTTCGGCCTTTGTTTTCTGTGATCTGCTTATATTATTCTAACAAAAGTAAGAAAGCGTAAAAATGTTGTTTTTTCAAGTGGTTTTGTGATTTTTACGCACTGTGCGCAATACGCAAAACAGAAGAATATGATAAAAGGCTTCGATCCATTGATATAAAATGCTGAATGCTTCCCGAAAGAGAACGAATTTCTTTGTGGAAAAAAGGAATGTTAAGAAATAATTTTTAAAATTCTGAAACGAACGGGAGATAGTCACAAATAATGAAGGCCTAATAAATTATTCATATGAGGAAATATATTTATATATATTTCACTGCGGTGTAATAATCATTGATGATGTTAAAAACATATTTATATGGACCGGTTGGTAGCTGAACTGACAAATACGTCGGGTTCTTACAAATGCGTCTTGGGATTAACCCCACTTCTGGAGAAATCCTCTACCATTGCGTAGGCAATATTTTTGGCTTACACTAATGGCAATACACATAATGTTAGGTTTTTCATAAGCAGAATATCGTTGCCTTTCATATTTAAAAAAATATTTAAAAAAATAACAAATACTGTTTTATTGTCAAACAATAACGAATTTGAAAAATGGTAAAAACTAAGATTTTTTATCATTAGCTTCCACACTTGAGGAAAACTTGAGGAAAAAAAATTCTTCAAGATCCATGTTGTACGAGGCAGGAAACACAGAGGCCGGTAACTGATATGTAAATCGAACAAAAAACATTAAAAAAAATTTAACCCTAGATAACTAACGTTTGTAACAGTTTGAAATTATAATACTGAGTAAGCACCCAATCATTAAGTTTGTTTAACCCATCAATTCAAATTGATTTTTAATTCCTAACTAGAAAGATAATTTAGAAGAAATGTAATACTGCATTCTTTTCTGTTGATAAAACATACGACGTGCAAGCTTATTTTTCAAACAGTTTCAAATAGGCCCTGAGGGTAATTATTTTCGCCAGTAATGAAATTATTTTCGTAATTATTGTATTATCGCCAGGAATGGTAATTATTTTTGCCATGTGTGGGGTTGATGTAAAAAAAATATATATATATGTTACAGTTAAAACCCGTTCTTAGTTACAACGCGTTTTCTCTAGTATAAAATATTTTTCACTAAATGCCTTTATTAAAACTATAATTAACCGCTGTTCAAAAATGAATACCAGTGAAAACTAGTTCTACCTAGACAAAATTTTTTTTTTTTTTACATGAGCTCCTCACAGGAGGCCCTGAGGAACATAATTTCCCTCAGGGCCTATGTCATCTTTATGCTCACCTATGATGCTATGTGGAAGGTTTTTTTAAGGAAAGGAAGGAGAGGAGAGTTCTGGGAAGGAAAAGGGTTAAAGGGGTGGGTAGGAATCTTGGGTTCAGTATGTCCTGGTCATCCGCCTCCAAGACCTAGACAAACCTCACCCCATGAACCCGGGCACCCCTGCTAAATCACCAAACGTAGCGAACCACTTGGGGTGACCTATGGCAGAGGTGTTGGTTATCCAATAAATGTTCCCGGGGCGGTCGTACCCATTCCCGCCTCCCAAATTTTTAAAACTGTGTTTAGTTAAAACTGTTTTTAATTAACAGTTATTAAATATTTTTTTAAAGTAACTGTATTTTCAATCCCCAACAAGTTTCCCTAATACTAGTTTTAACTAAGGTTCAATGTTATATCGAGTTTTATCTAAAATTTAAATATTTAAAGAAGTAAATTCTAGTTAAAACTAGGAAATTTCAGTTTTTAAAAAAGGCATTTAGTAAAAACTAGTTTTAACTAGAGAAAACGCGTTATAACTAAAACATATTTTAATACAAATAGTATCATATAGTACGGCTAGTACGGCGAGACATTAATATTGTAAAGTGAAAAAGTGCGAGAAAAATACACAAAATCAATTTGAAAGCAGAATCGTGCAAATATAGCCAACGAATCATGCATGTTCGACCAAGCCATTTTAATAAAAATATTTTCTTTTTTATGGTGGTTTCATCCGCTGAATTCTTTGTCAATGGCAAGATAGCAATAACACGTACGTTTTCGTAAATAAAATCAATTTTCACGACAATTTTTTGAAACGTAATACGCTTTTGGTGCCGGAACAACATTTATTGTTGTTCCGGCCATTTCCAACTTTACGTAACTAGGACGATTACAGTATTGACAGAGAATGCAATGTCTCGATGCAATTTAATGCAACATATATGGAAACTTTGACTAGCCCACTAGGAATGGATCCTGTTTTAGGCCAGTCAAATTGACAAATTTAGTTCATATCATATTACATTGATTAATTATATAAACATATTATTTATTGAATGAAACAAGTGTTACGATTGAATTCCTCGTAGAAGCTTTAGTTAATAACTACAATTTTGAACCCATAAAAAAGAATAAGCGAAGAGAAAAAACAATGTCTTAAAGTACAAATTTAGTATCGAATGCTTGTTTAACAATAGATAAATGTTTGGTCATTTAAATCGCTTGCAAAAATTGAGAATCGAGACATTCTTCAAGCGTGATGACAAAATCCATATTATAATTAATGTGGATGTTTAAACGTGATTACAGAAAATAATTATAATTATAATTAACGTGAGTGACGTATCCCTCAACTTTACGAGCGGGTAAAGAAACTCAAAAAGAATGTGACTCGAAAAGGATGCAGCAAATGAATAAAAACAATTTGTATATAAATATTTCATAAGTTAGTTAGTGTATAAATAGTGACATGACAGTGGTTGATAACAAATTGTATTTATTTCCCTTTCCTTGCTTCATTTTTTCATCCTACTAAGATATTTTCCCTTAGAGCACTTAATATAAAATAAAACCGGTAAAGTAAATAAAATCCAGATGGTAATGTTAAAAAGAAAGATCACCGCAGGACTTGAATGTAGAACAATGGGAAGGGTATTGATAAAATAATAGACAATTATGTTCTGAAGTAATAAGTAAGTGTTTTTGTAATATTACGTATAGTACGTAATTTTGTATAAATTATATTTGTACGTATTTTGTATAAATGATAGTTTACGTTATTTTGTATAATAAAAAGAAAGATCTCCGCAGGAGTTGAATGTAGAAAAATGGGAAGGGTATTGATAAAAGAATAGACAATTGTGTTCTGAAATGATAAGTACGTGTTTTTGTAATGAATGGAACTATGAGTGAGTGTTTTTTTTATTTTGTTTTTTTTTTTTTTTTCTTATATATTTTTAATTTTGTTTTATTTTATATGATGAGACTATCTATTGGTCAACATATCTTCGCTTTTGATCCTCCCTAGATCAAGGAGCCAGTCGTTGATCAATTTGCGCAAAACATTTGCACTTTTAGTTTTCCAATCATTAGGAATGATATTAAATAATTTAGGTCCTAAGTACGAAAATTGCCGTTGGTCGAGGGACGTCGTGATTTTTATTGGGACTATTGGATTGTTCCTTGAAAGTCGAGTGTCGTGAAGGTGGTCAATGGACGGGAAGTGTTGACGTTGTTTTTGAGCATGTAATGTAATCTTTCTAATATACAATTGTCTAATATCAAGTACTTTTAATTCCGTGAATAATGCATCACTGGGGTACCTGAATGGTTTTTTAAGAATGACTCTTAGTATTGATTTCTGAGCTTTAGCCAGGGAGTCTAATATTGTTTTGGCACATCCACCCCATCCTAGGGATGCATATTCGAGTAAAGAATTACACATGGCATAGTATATTGATTTCATATCTTTAACGGAGAGAATATTTCTGATGGTTATAAAAGGTGTGTAAGTTTTCTGACTTTTGAGGCCGTTGCGTTGATGTGTTCATCCCATCTCAGATATTTATCTATGGTGATCCCTAGATATTTTAAACTATCCACGCATTCAAGGTTATTGCAAGTACAGGTGTTCGGTTCATTGCAAATGTGAATAGTAATATTTAGTATTACCTTAGGTTGACCCGCTTGTGTTGCACTAAAACGTATAAATTTTGTCTTGTCCGTGTTAAGAGTAAGAAGATTGTAG
The DNA here is from genome assembly GCA_929108145.2 of Limnephilus rhombicus. Lineage (NCBI taxonomy): Eukaryota > Metazoa > Arthropoda > Insecta > Trichoptera > Limnephilidae > Limnephilus > Limnephilus rhombicus. The sequence continues at coordinate 48,375,612 of OV815288.1, forward strand.
TCTAGCCAATGTTTGACATTGTTTATTCCAATTTCTGCTTTTCTATGCGCTTCATGCCAGTTTTTGCCCTCAAATATTAAGACCGTATCGTCAGCAAAAGTGATGATATGATCGGCAAGGTTACTGTTGCAAAGGTCATTAATATAGATATTAAATAATATGGGTCCTAAAGTACTTCCTTGTGGTACACCAAATTCGATATTGGCTGGATCGCTTATAGTACCACTAATAATAACTCTTTGGCTCCGATTTTCTAGATAGCTTCCTAACCATTTAAGTAACTGCCCCTGTATACCGATTAGCTGTAATTTTTTCAAAAGGATTTTGTGTGAGATGGTATCAAAAGCTTTAGCCAGATCCAGGAAGATCACGATGCTTTTGATTCCTCGATCGATGTTATTAGAAATTACTTTAGTCAGAATATGGATGAATATAAATATGGATGGAATTAAATCAGATCCCGCACTTTTATTCGGATCAAGTTTTTTTAAATAATTAAGTACACATGATTGATTGAAGTTAATATTGTGTATATGTAGATTAGAGTTGTCGTCATCATTCTCACAGTTTATAAGATTGAGGCGAGGGTTGGAATTTTCTACAAAAACTGATCTAAAATAATCACTAAAATGGTCGCATATGGATTGTCCATCATTGCAGGAAATATCTCCAAGATACATTTGCTTTGGTAAATCGGAAGAGGATTTCTTTGATTTAACAAATGACCAGAACTGTTTGCTGCACTTTTTTATTGAATTTTCTGCCGTCAAAATGAAGTTTTCATAACATTCTAACGCGATCTTCTTTTGACGATTTCTCAGTACTGAAAATGATTGGTAGTCAGCCAGGTTCTTGTATTTTTTCCATTTCTTGTGATATTTTAATTTCTCTTTTACAATTTTAATAAGTGGTAAAGTGTACCAGGGGGGAAACCTTTCTAAATTACCGTAAATTTTTTTTTTCGGAGATATATTTGCGAATAATATCATTTATGATATTGTAAAAATCTAATACGGCTTTTTCGGTATTCTTACCTTGAAATTCGAGTTTCCAATTTATTTTGAATAATTCATCAGTGATTTGACCGTAATCACCTCGGTGAAACATTTTAACTGTCCTAGATGAGCTGGAGAGAGACGGTACAGTAACAGGTGATAACTCTATGTCTAATGCTCTGTGATGTGAATCTTCAGGCGTCAGAGGTTCGGTACACTGGGTTATACTACATTTTGAAATATTTGTCATGATTAAATCAAGAATTCGTTTGTTTGTATTGGTTATAGAATTGAATTGGTGTAGTTGAGTGAATGAAAGGAAGTCTACCAAGGTACAGCTAGCAGTGTCTTCTGTAAAATTTGGTTCTAATTGGTTTTGCCCTTCGGTTAACTTCCAGTTTAGTTTGGATATATTGTAGTCTCCAGCTAATAAAAACAATCCTTCCGGGTGATTTGCGTGCAGGTCTGATGTGGTGTTGAAGTAATGAGTTAGGTTGTGGATGTAGTTGGTGTTTTGTGGATGATATGTGCAGCAGATATATAAATTTTTGAGTTTATTATTGTTACCTAGTATTGGCACTGATATCCAGATCTCCTCAGTACACGTAGACCAGGGTAATCTCTGAGCCTTCAGAGATTTGGATGTTGCAATTAGTACCCCCCCTCCCTGCTGCTGTCCAGACAGTCCAGTCCAGACTATCCAGTTTGAGAGTGTTTAGCAAGGTGAAACACTTCGCAAATATATTTAATGCATTTAAATTATTTTTTAACAGTAACTTCAAATATGCAGAAACGTTGAATAACTTATTTACCTACACTCTAACAAATAAGTCCAGTCAATTTATCCGACAAAGGACAGTAACGCAAGCAATAAAAACCCTAACTGCGGCGAAATTTAAATAACTTCAGTTTAACCTCTGTATGTGACAACTTTAGAATGCCATACATATTTTCCAAAAGATTTGTAAATCAAATTACCTCGATTTGGTATGAATAACATATCAGAAGTAAAATGCTGTTTTAGTGAAAAGCAAGTCATAAATTCGATGTTATGAACAGACTGTAAGACTTTGAAAATGTAATAAGTTGCAAGCAATAAAGCACGCCCGTTCTCAAGAACACTACTTTATATGGCCATGTGAAAAATTATGTTTGCAAGTTAAAATGCAAAGCAGTGAGCAAAGAAGTGAGTAAAAATATGCGCTTAATTGGTTTGTCTGGCGTGTTCATACAGATTTATGTTTTTTGCTTCGTCGAATTAACATACTATTTGATTTTTTTAAATCATCTGCTTTGAAAGCTTTTATGTCTAGACGAGTGTAGTCTAATTGCTTTTTCGTTTCATTGGAGTATTTATTAAAATGGGTTTTTATAATCCTTTTTTACGCACCAGATTTTACGTCCGGGTTAAATCTTCCCCACATGAAAGACTAAACCCTTTCACACACTTTTCCACAAATGATCATCTAGTCAAATCACGCTATGCAATTGCACTATATAAGTATAATAAATACAAAATAATACAAGAACAACATGTCAACCTACCAGAGACCAAATGGGAAAATAATTCACCGACTCCAGATATTTTCATATCAGAAGGTTCGGCTCCTACTAATCCCTCAATATAAATATTTAAAAAATCTTTTGTAATCCTACATGTATTTATAATGACGAATTTTTGCATTTTTATAAATAAATTATTTGACAAATAATCTAATATGCCTAAATTTTGAATGAGAGAGCTAGGTATAATGCCAGTTGCCGAAATAACAAATGGTAATAATTTTATAGTCTGTGAATGCCAAACTCTTTCCTAAATCTGTATATTTTCTCATTTTTTCAGAAACAGATTTATGAATACTACAGGAATTTGAAATAGCGTCATCAATGATAAAAGTTTTTTTTTTTTAATTTTGTCATGTAAAACTGTATCAGGTCTATTGCGACTAATTGATTAATAATAATAAAATTCATTTTATATAATTATTGATGGTATATAGAAATATTAATGATTAACGGCTTATTTGATAATATTCTGATGACTTCCATGGAGTATCCAGTCCATCTGGTGGTATTGCATTTGTTCTTTTGTAGCGAAATGTGTAATGTACTGGAAAATCAATTATTCCTTTATTATTAAAAGTGTGACTTATTCCAGGATGTGGGGAGGATGGTGCAATCCCAGACGTCTCATATAGTTATACATATTTACACAGTAAAGAAACAAGAGAACATAAATAGAAAAATATATAATAACAAAAATAAATAATTCATTATTATGCAGGGCGTGGTCTTGAATGCGCTCGGGCCCATCGCTCACTCAGGAGTGGCGCTTGGTGCTGGAAGGCTGCGGTCACCAACGTGTTGTCGGAAGCCATTAGCCGTATCCTGGCTCCAGTGACCCAGTGTCTCATCAGGCTGGCGAATCCATAGAGTCCTAATTCTGTGAACATTGTTTTAAATTTTACACATCTGACAAATAAATAATCATCCACCCGAGATTAATAATGGTTGTTGAGCAATTAAGAGGAAATCCGGTAGCCGTGAAATTTGAACAATAGATAATGTACTGCTGTCGCTGTGACTCTTACGCCTCGAATACAGAGCGAAAGGGACAACTATATCTCAGGCTGATAAATAATACTTAAATAAAATCGTTAAAATCGAGGTCTTGTATTCCCCATTTTCTCCTCTAAAACATGACCAATTTTTAAGATTTTTTTTTACTAGCTGTATTAGAAGAAAATACTCCTATGTCTGTATGTATTCCTTTTTTGAAGTTAAACTACTTTAGCCCCGTTGTGACTTTCGGATGAAACGGGAATGACGATTACTGCACCTGCGACGCATCAAATGCGCTCGTTGGCCACATTTATTATGATGTCACTTTTAAAGGCTCCTATTTGTTGAGTTATGAAATGCAAATCATGAGAGGTCTACGCTTATTTGTCATAAGTATCTATTGGTTGAGATTGTTTTGAAGTTTGGCTTCTACCGCGCAAACTGCACTCGAGGTTTTTTTCTAAATACGTTGTCTTACTGAACATCAGCTGATGGCGTTCAAACCAGGAAATTTTAAGGAACCTAACTCCTATAATAATTAACTTATCAAAAATAACAAAACATACCGAGGCGCTAGTGGTCGATTGTGACATATCGTATTGTTCTTGAAACTAGTTCAGAAATAATTATTGATAAAATAAATTCTTTTTTGTGCATGTCTGTCTTCTCACAAACTGGGGAGAGGCTTGGTTGAAACAAAGGGGTAAAAAAGAAAAAATACATGAATTTAATTTAGTTGGCAAAGTCAATATATAAATGTATCATCTTTCATTTATTTATTTTATTCAATTTTAATTTTAATTTTTTAATACAATTTTTTTGTTCTTTTTATTTTGTTTTTGTTTTGTTTTGTTTTCAATTGCCTTGCCCTGCCTTGCCTTGTTTTGTTTCGTCTTGTTTATTTTTTTTTGGTTTCGTTTCGTTCAGTTTAGTTTAGTTTCGTCTCGTCTCGTCTCGTCTCGTCTCGTCTCGTCTCGTCTCGTCTCGTCTCGTCTCGTCTCGTCTCGTCTCGTCTCGTCTCGTCCCGTCTCGTCTCGTTTCGTCTCGCCTATCTCTTAAATTGTGAACGGTGAAAGGCTACAAGGGGACGTTGAAAGGCTGAAATGGCTGACAGAGAAAAAAAAACCTTATATTAATGAATTCTAATAAGTCCCAGGAACACCATCGCATGAATCTTGCATTCAATGAGTGATTAGATATAATTAATGAATTAATAGTATTTTTGAACTTAACAATATAGTTTAAAAAATATGTTTTTTGGATGATTTAACTAGTAGAGGAACGAATCCGTAACGTCAAAGTGGGAACAAATAATTAGCTCGCTACCAATCGGTGATATATATCAAAACACGTAGTTTTCATTTAAAAATTTCGGCGCTTTTCCGTATATTGTTTATCGTTTCTTAACAAAGTATTATTCTGTACATTTTTCACAAGGACGATCCTGCGTTGAGGTCAATAATTTTATAAAATAAGAAAAATAATTTATTTGAAACAACAATACTGTTTCTTTCAAAATAATGTTTACTTACTAAAGTGTAAGGTAACGCGGTGAAAGTTGGAAGCGATAAGACAGCTTACACTCGTAATAACCCAAAAATAAATCACGATAGTTACCATTGTATACGAGTACTAATAAGTTTGTGTATCAGAGCATAAAATGATAATATATTTGGATTTAACCTACAGCCTTTGGCTTATAAATGATTCGTACAATACGGTTGAATTTATTCCTTTCAAATAAGGTAAGATCTCGTGTTTTTATTATTTTCCACTACCTAAAATATATTGGACTTCACTATTTCTGTATCTTTCATCTGGCAAATATAGTTTTTTTATATAATGTATTAGGTAAGTATACTTACTAATCTGTTTTTTGTGGATTTCTTCTCAATCTGTTTTTTGTGTCTTCTTCAATATATATTATATCATTATATCAAATAAAATTTATTTGCCACGCCGGGATTCGATACCGCGACCTTCGGTGTGCGAGTCAAGAGCCTTACCGCTGGACTACGCCGGCCGTCATACCATGGAGATATGTTTTTAGATTTTCATGGTCAAAAGTATTTTCATTATTTGTTTTTGGGGTATTATGCCGTGTTGCGCTGCCTCCTTATTTAGCCAACGTTTCGGACAGCGTTGCAAGGGTCCGTCATCAGGGCAGATCCGGCAGTTGTGTAATTGTTGGTGGTGAAATGTGAGCTTATTTACTTGGAAGCGATAGCGTGTTGCCAGCTCCACTCCACTACGAGCTGGTATTGCAGTATACTTCAAAATATTGTAGATATCAATTGCCTCCCTAATCAGGCGTTCTACAATAAGAACTGATTCCAAAAAAACTGTTCCTCGAATCCACTGTCATTCAGTGATCGCTAGTCACCGGTAAAGTAACCGAGATGGGCAACGCCGTAGGAACTGGTTCCAAAATAGTCTGTTCCTCGAATCCTCGAATCCTCGGTCACTGTACACTGCAACGCTGTCCGAAAAGTTGGCTAAAGAAGGAGGTAGCGCAACACGCCATAACACCCCAAAAACAAATAACTATAATATCATGCAGTTCAACAAAACAAGCAAAGCAGTTTTATGGTCAAACAAGGATCACATGTGAAGTAAGATCCAAAAATATTACTAAAAGCGATAAAATAACTTCTTTTAAAATCTTTAATTTATATCCCTCATTCAACATACCCCAAGAAATCAACAAGGCATTTATCGAGGCAAAGAAAAACCAAAAGCAACCCTTCTTTCGCACCCCTAATTTAGTGAGGGTGGAATTCCCAGTGCGTAGATGAGGAAGACGTTGGTAAAGAGGCTGAGTGTGTGTGGAGAGGGGAGGGGAAGATTACGGAAAGATGAATGGAAGTAGACAGTGGACTTAACGAATTTAAAGTTTCGTAAGAACGGAAGCTGGGATTAAAACATTTTCTTTTCAGAAATTTAGGACTAAAACATTTTAATCCCAGAATGCAATCGTCACAATTTGACAACAACGCTGATGGGTCTAAAATCGGCAGTTTTTTTTCATCATTGGAAATCTTTTTAAATTTAAAAAGCGTACATAGATGTCGTACTTGACTTTCTTTAACCAGTAATTACTGAAGTAAAAAATGATTTTTTTTCATTTAATTAAATGAAGACAATATTAGCGAAACTCAATCGAAAATGTGGAGACAGAAAAATCAGACAAAGATATGGGCACAAAAATGTTAATTAATTTTTGGTTTCCGGTAACATTTTTAATGATTTTTTTTTTAACAAATGTTCCATTTGGCCCAATAACCCAGCGCTCCGTCTCACGTGTATACCTGACATAGTAGATCCCTGTCCCATTTGAATTTTGCAAATGTAGTTTTTAATTTGAAATTTGTCTCTATTAGGCAAATATTTGACCGGTCAGTGGTTGAGTGGGCATAGAGCTTGTGTCCCACCCGAGCGACGCGTGTTCGATCCCTCGGCTGGCTAAGTCCTCCATCACAACACAAGCAACATTTTCGGCTTTTTGTGGTGGTAGTAGGAGATTTTCAAACATTGTTGGGTTATTCGTAACCCGGGAATGTTTGTCTTTCTTTTAAAAAAAAAAAAAAAAATTGGATTACAAAATACGCCCACAACGCGTTACTTGCGCTTTAAAAAAATATATATTCGATGAACCTTAATCAAAATGTCTCTAAATATGAGCACTGGTGTCGAGAAAATTTTCCATCATAAATAAGTTTTGCAGTTTTTGCTGTCCAGCCTTGGATCTTTAAGTTTTCCCTTTAACTGTACAAAATTAGCATAAGACGCCAATATTTGCGCCTGTAAAAAAATATATTGCAATCAAAGCATTGAATTTTTTGGTGTAAGCCTAAATGACTTTCGGCAGTCGATACGCAATGTGATTTTTCAAAGCCTTTTAAATCCGTCTTCAAGCTACTTGTAGTTATCTTCTATATGTACTTTTATCGTACATGTATTTTGACAATGCTCTTCATCTATTTCTAATCTCCTTTCATTGTCATCTCTTTTTTTATTCGTGTTATTGTCATTTTGTTTAATGAACTATTTGTGTGTAAATAAAACATATAAAAAATGATAATATTAAAACTCGGGTGCATATTAAAAAATGTTTCGGGTTTGAAAATTCTAGAAAGACAAAACCATTTTCGGCTTTCTATGATAATTATTTAGAATGCTTCGATATATAAAAAGACACCAATTTTTTTTTTTATTGAAAAGTTTATTTTGGTACAATACATACAATAGATACATAAATATAATGAAAGTATATAAAAAAACTTAATACAATTATTATTATTAAAAATATACACATTTTTTAAAAATATTCTCCCATAATAAGCAAATGCTTGTGGTACAAGCATTGTTATTGATAGTTTTAAAATAAATTAACAATAATTTTCCATACAGACGAAACACCCTTCTCTTGTTTATTCGTTTCTTTGTATCATATTTATATAATACTAGAGAGTACAAGGCATGCGTTGCAATGCCGTATAAAGAATGAAATTGTTTCTCTCTGCATCTCTTCCCCTACCGCATCTCCTTTTCCTCCCACGTTCCCCGGCAACCTTCCCCGTCTTTCGCCCTCTTGCGTCCCCCCGTCCCGAAAACCCCCCTACATTCCCCTCCCTGCCTACTTCCCTCCGTGCTCTAAGCTGTGTGAAATACACACATTTTTCGAGCAACTCGCGCGATATATTTTTGAAAATTTTCATTCTAATTTCATAACTCCACAGCGGGCGGGCGCACAACAACTCACCAAAGTTCCTTCGCAATCTAATTAATAGCATAGGAAATAATTTCATAACGCTAGAGCTCACTTTTATATATAGGGCTTGCGCACATCAAATCGCCAAAGTTTCATCTCAATCGAATTAATTGTTTAGTGAACGCATAAGGGACAAACAAAAAAGCATTCATTTTTATACTCGCATATTCATAAATATTTTTAGTTTTAAAAGGTCTATAAAAACGATTATGCTAAAAAGGTTTGGAGGTATCTGAAGATGCCCCTATTGTCACCTTGATTTATCGTCAAAACTATAGTAGTAATGTCGTGTTTTACCATTGGAACCATTTCCATTTATTTAAGTACAGAGTCACCTTTCGAAATGTTGAGACACATCATTATCAACTTCGCCATCAAAAGAAGGTACGAGAAATATCTAATATTCGCGCGATACGGGCAAGCTACTTTCCTGAGTACATACCTACCTACTGCTAAATACCGATAAATAATAATATCGCCACTGCCTAGAAAGGTCTAGAGTTTATAAGCCGCCTGAATATTCAGCACCGGGTATGTTCGAGTACCTTACAGTGTACACATTGCCGGCGAATGGAACATTACTCCACCGTTTGCGCTGGTATATATAAAGCGACTAAACTTGGCGCTCGCTCAGTCAGTCCTAGACCATTAGTCGGTCAACAAATCAACATGTAACAAGTGCTCCTGCATTGCATCTCCGCTCTCTCCAGGGCAGCTTCCCGAGGTCCATCACCACGTCTCAGCTCTAAGGCCCACCGTGTCTTCAGCTCCGCAGAACAGCTACATCCCGTGACTTACAAGGCTTGCGTCACCTTCAGTCCAGGGATCAGCTCACTACTTCACGGCACCCCGAAGCGCACCGTGCTTCGCTGCCATGGAAACAGGCTCCGCCTCGCCAGGACTACCTGCTGGTGGCTCAGCTCACCGAGCCACTCACCGTTCATCTCCGAGACTCAAAGCGTCAAGCAACGGCCTGGAAGATAGGTCATTTCCACTGCCGTAGTCTCTTGACCTTCTTCACTCATCATCACGCAGCAGCAACACCAACGGCACCACTGTCACTCCGCTCCGCTCCGACCTCGCTACGTAGCGCAACAATAAAGACTGACTCACCACACCGACTGACGCCTTTCATTTATCTCCCGTCTCTACCGATATGGCCCGTTCCTTTAGAAATAAATGCTGTACATGACTCCTCTACACCTCTTGGTCGCAATGGTAATCTTCCTTTACTTCTTATGCTTTTCACTTTCCCGGTGATCATTGATCTCGACAAGTTGGAGTCCTCAGTTTAGCGAGCAACGTATCCAAAGTGTCTTAAATTGCGTTTTAGGCAAATAGTTGAAAGCCTATTGTAGATGCCTTAAACAAAATAATGTGATGAACTCGTCGCACAACAATTAACAGGTTCCGATCTGGGAAATTATGTGACTGAAATTTCAGGCTCAATGACCCAGACCTAATGTACGAGTTTCTGCATGATAATCCAGATCCAGACTAGTATGTAAATTGAAAGGAAATTGGTGTAATAACCGGATCGCCAATAAATGTAAAAAAAACTACCATCTTTCGATAGCTTTTGAAAAGTAGTGATCATTTCAAATATATTTTATTTCCCCTTTGCGACTTGTCAAACCTTGTCGCTTGCAATTACTTTTTTACGATCTTATTTTTATCGGAATTAAAAATATGAAAACAGAAAAGTTTATCTCGCACTGCTTCGGAGGTTCTAAACTTAAAGGATCTTCCGAGAATCGACAAAATTCTGGTCTAAAGTAATAGATACGATTTCTAACATGTAATCGGAGTTCTAAGATTGAACAATCGTCTGAAACCAGTGAGACTAAGGCATCCCAAATCAAATTACATAGTGGGGATGGTAAGGATATGGGGGAGTGAAACGTCAGGAAGTATAGGTACTCCTTTTAAAATGTTTTTTTATGTGAATACCGCTCAAGTCCCCACTGTTCCCAAGCATCTGGAGCCAGTGAGACTATAGCATCGCCAATTGGGATATGTTGTGAGGCTGAAGGTAGTGGGGAGGGGAAGGAGATGGGGAAGAGGAAGATGGAGATTACCTCCGCAAATAGATCTTATATATTTTTAAAATTATGACATCGTCAACCAACACAAACCAATTAAATAAAATTAACTTGTGCACGAAAGGATTAGTTAATATTCAGATTGCTGAGCCTTAACCGTCGACCACGGAGGCCACCAGTTGTGGCTTTTTTTCAATCTATCTACTATCGTTAAATTAATCATATCTCGTCTTAACATTTTCCGGATACCTTGGAGACAATTTTATTAGGATGGTATGTTCATTTAAGATAAACGAAAGTAATTAGAAAATATAATACCGAGATCTTTTATAATTTTCGATTAGTTTGCGATGTATGATTAACATTTTAGAATACGCAATACTCTGAAGGAGATCTCGTCGCTAAGACCTATGACATCTTTGGGGATGCTGTGTGTAGGACCTTTTCAGGGAAAGGAAGGAGAGGAAGTTCTGGGAAGGATTGGGAAGAAATCTGGGATTGATCTATCTAGGAAGGCGTATGAGTCCATACCTCCCACTGCGGTGCAAGGCTTTGTGTGGAGAGGTCCAGGTTAGATCTCTCTGAATCAATATCTCCCGATCCAACCCGCCACGTAGTAGGTCGCCAAGAGATAGACAAACCTCACCCCTTTCAGCGAATCAGTTGGGAAGACTTAGGGAAGGGGTGTTGACGGTTCTCGGGGCGGTGGTACCCATACACGCCTCCTAAAACGCTCTTCAAACTGAGTTGAGTCAGGTCAGGGGTCAGAATAATATTATATGAGAATGAACGAGTATGAAACCATGCATGAATATCAACGAAGCAAGAAGCGCGTGCCAAGACAGAGATACGTAACGGATTATTCTCTTTGCTTACCCTTGTGAAACATCGTCGGGGTAAGTTGTTTAAGTGGTTAATGAAAAAAACTCAGTTGATTTGACACCTAAAAAAATATCGTAATGTGATGCTTATTTATGTTCAAAAACAATTAATAAATTTTAAAATGCACGCAAATCCGAGTAATGCAAGTTGTGAGTGCTTTTCTCGGATCGCAGATGTTTTTTTATCATAAAATTACAGATTTTAGTGATTATTAAAAAAATAATTCGCACACATATAATTGAATACAATTAGAGAGATTCGACGAACATATATTATAGTCCTCTTACTAAGGCTCCCTTCTTTTCCTCTATAAAAACATAGAGGAAAAGTAGGTATTGTTGATCATTTGAGAATATTATTTTCATTGGCTCAGTTCGATGCGAATTTAGCAATTCTTCGATGAATTATTATTTTTAATTGTTAAACTAATAATAATTGTTAACGTTTAAGACAAGATTTTTATGCGTAGCACAAAGGGCAACAATTATAACAAGCAATAATTATCAGCCTGAAACACTCATCCACATTGAAAAATCTTCCGAGAAAAGATACATGACGCCAACGGAACTTGAACCCGTGCCCTTCTGATTGCCGGTCGGCTGCTCTCCCAATTGAGCTATGAAGACATAATTTGTCTCGACGCCATCTAGCGAGGGATTTAACACTAACAGTGTCTTTTTCGCAAAAATAAAGTTGGTTGTTTTCAGGTGGAAAAAATATAATAAGCAGTAATTGTTGAATGAAAGACTAGTATATATTGAATCATTTGGCGAGTATAAGATAAGCCGCCATAGCTCAATTGGGAAAGCAACTGACCGGCAATCAGAAAGTCACGGGTTCAAGTCCCGTTGGCGTCATGTATCTTTTCTTGGAAGATTTTTCAATGTGGATGAGTGTTTCAGGCTGATAATTATTGCTTATAATAATTCTTCGATGAATATCTTAACAACAAAAGCAGATTTTAAGAGTTTTTGAAGATATAGAATAATACTCACCCACACCACTCTTATATCCTATTCGTTAAATACCTGGGACATGTCATCAGAGACGACCTTAAGGATATCGAGGACATGGAAAGGCAGAGAAGAGCAATATCAGTTAGAGCGGGTATGCTATCAAGACGTTTTTACTCCTGCAGCCCCAAAGTGAAAAGAATACTGTTCAACGCTTTCTGTACCTCACTGTACACATCAGAACTGTGGGTTGACTACACTGCAACCCAATGGCACAAGTTAAAGGTTGCTTACAATAACGCTTATCGCCAACTTTTCCGCCTACCGAGATACTGCAGTACTACGGAAATGTTCCTGGAGGGACGAGTGCATACTTTCCGTGCACTTCTCCGCCCCCGCGTGAGAAGTTTATGGCGCAGACTGCGCCATTCGAAGAATGCGATTATCACCTCCATGACTACCTGGATGGAATCTCCCCTGATGGCCCTCTGGAGACGGCAGATAGTGAAATACCCCCCGTAAACGGCAGTTTGCATTAATTTAAGTGTTTTTTTTAAATTTTTTTTATTATTAAGTTAAAAGAAACATAGTATTTCGCTTTCTTAACTTAAATACAGAGCATATATATATATATAGTACAGTAATAAGAATAATATTTTTAATTTTGTTCCAACATTTTGAGATTAAATAGTTTTTTTTGAAGGTTTTTATGTTATTTTCCGTTTTTAGGCTATCTGGAAGGAGATTATATATATGAACTCCCTATTAATAACTCTCTGTTTAATTTTTCATATCTCAAGCTTATTTGTTTTTATTTAATTTATATGTTGATACTAATTATTTTTTACCCCATCTTATTATTTATCTTTCTTTTGTTATTTCAAAATGTGGAATATATTGCATTGCACTCCCCCTGCATACATTCTGGAATGAACGATTATTATTATTATTATTCCTAAATCAAAGAAAAATATTTTGAAAGAGAAATTTAAAAAAAAATCCTAGCTTAACCCTGCGTGCATAAGGTTGGGTAAAATTCACCCGAGGCAATTATTTATGTTGCTCGATAATTTTAGTTAGACGAGTTCAATAATTGTTCCGTACCCCTCAGTAACTGCGCGGGGGAGGAATGGAAGCGGCAAAAAACGAGGATTTAGTCATCCACCAGTCAGTGGGGCTATTAGACGACGTCAAAGTCGTCGGCGGATGAGTTTTACCCACCTGGCGCTCGGTGTTACTAATTTTCACAAGTACTAAGATTAGTTGTAGAAGAAAAAACCATAATAATTTGTGTTAGTTATGATGTATTATTAAAACCTTAGAAAATGATCATTTTTTGTGATTTCATTTAGTTTTATATAAAAATGGACAATTAAGTGCCATAAGTTGAATTCTCTAAGAAAAATGTAAATTCAAATAAAAATGATTAAACTAATAATTTTAACATTTTTATACTCAGTTTCTAATAACAAGTACTTAGAAAACAGGTAAAATAAGTATAATATCGAATTAAAAATAGTAATAAGTCAAGAATAAATAAAAAAAACGAGTGTGCTTTAGACCACACGACTGAAATAAAACTTCTTTAGCGCCATCTATATGATAAGAAGAGAGAAAGAATATGTGCGCGCGCACTGCTCTCTCTTGCTCCTATAGTGTGATACAGATAACAGGCCTGCACTGTATCTTAGATACAAGAAACCTAACTGGCTATGTGAGAAAGAGAGAAAGAAAAATGTGTGCTCACACCTCTCTCTCTCTCTCTTGCCCCTACAGTAATATACGAAACGTAACTCTCTCTCTTTCTAGCTTCACTAACTTACTCGTATATAACCCTCACCCTCTCAACTACCGTTCGCCTCGCTTTTCGTAACGCTCTCATCACGCATTCACCAGCTTACTCCCCAAGTCAAGCGTGCGTAAAGAAGTTTTACTTCAAAAATATATATGTAAGTAAGAATTTCAGATGGAAATTACCCAACCTTACGCTCGATGTTACAAATTTGAACCTAACGCTCGCTGGGTTAAGAAACAAATTTGAACCTAACGCTCGCTGGGTTAAGAAATAAAGAATAATATTTTAACCCATACTGCGTACACCATTTGGATTTTTCTCCGTTTGTGTTCTCATGGTTCCCGAAGGTCGCGGAATTGAATCCCGGCGTGGCAAAAAAAAATTATTTGATTGATTTGTGTTTCACAATTGATTCATAAAAAATAATATATAGTATATTAGCGGCACGTTCCAGAGTGGAAGATACTCTCAGTATCGCCCTGGTGTAAGACCACCATTCAGAATTGAAACGTTGCTTGAAATGGCTTCTGCCGTGTTTGGTGACCAGATTTGAATAGCCAGGTACTTCCCCACCCTATCTCCTTCCCCTTCAGCCACACAACATACCCCAATTGGAGATGCCATAGTCCAATTGGCTCCAGACGGGAGCAGTTGGAACTCTTGTGCGGTATTCATGTAAAAAAAAAAAACTTTTGAAGCGGGAGCACATTTGTGTTATTTTTCGCTATTATTTATTTTAAGTCGCATTAAATATTAATTACTTAAGAGGGCATTACCAGAGAAAGCCTGAAATACGTCATTTTCAAAAAAGTTTTTAGACGTATTGACTCTTTTCCACAAAAAAATATAAATGGATTTCGAAAGACTGTTCTTTTATCTAGCATTCGTATGTAATAAATTTTTAGAATTTTTTAAAATTTTTACTATAATAAGGTTATTCCATAGGTCGTTGGCAGATTTGTTAAATTTTCAAAAAAGTTTTTGTATTATACCACACCCATTTCAAATAATCTAATCATGCAGTAAAATAAATCAATACAATATCTAGCAAAGTTATGTATTAGAATTTTAATTTTAGTTTCAATAAAATCATTAAAAAATATGTACGTACATGTCTTTCTTGACGGAAATTGGTCCATTTGTGTATTTATTTGCGCACTTACAAACTAATAGATTTCAGATTTTTTTAACATTCTTATTAAATTTAGACATTATTGAAAAATGATAAATACTTATAATCAAAAAATAACTACAAAAAGTACACTATTTTAATAGTTTTATCATCACGCCTTTCAGCATTTTTGGATGAAGGTATAAATTAAAGCTAATTTGGATTGAAATAAATTCGATATTGAGTTATAATTTTTTAAAAACTGGTACGGAGAATAATTAATCTTTCTTATTGTAACCGTCCTGCACGATCGGAAGAACAACTTTCGACGAAATGTGGATTTTCGTCCGCTGGCTGGTTAAACGCTCTTAAAGATTGTAGTTATTTTTTTTGTTAACATCGTGAATATTATTATTAGGTATTATGATGGAGAAAAATAAATAATAAAGCAAAACGAGGCTACCCAAACAGGGTAAAAATGTAACTAATATTATAACTGCGAAAGTGTGTTTGTTTGTTTTTCCTTAGTTGGATGACTTGAAAGTGACACAGGATAATTTTCATCCCGGAAAAACGTTTTTTTACTGTGGGTATTATTAATATGCTTTTTTACAGTAATTTAGGTACATACGTTTGTGTTTATTTAAATGAAAAGTACAGTAATTTATTCACAGTTCTCCTCACTAGGGATTCCTGTTGGGAAGGCGAACTGCAGGTGTTGGTATTACAACATGATTTCCACATATTCATTTTTGTTGATTTTTACAGCTTCGTGTGTCACTGTAGGTTGTGATGGTGTTATTTCATCATTTTTATGATTTCCTAGCCTTCATATTCACTTAGCCAAATTGCTATGTAGTTTTTAAACTTGTTTATCTAGATGGTGTTAAGAATTTTATTTAGAATGGCTTTATAGAATTTGGAAGGGTTGAATTTATGGTGCTTTTGGACAAACGTTGTTTTAACTTTGGGATGTTCAGTAGATTTGGGAAGCGGGTATGGGTACCGCTATCGCGGGAACCATGTGTTGGATAACCGACGTTCGCTGCGTTTGGTGACTTAGCAGGGGTGTCGGGATTCATGGGGTGAGGTTTGTCCAAATCTTGGCGGCGGATGCGTCTACCCGCCTGCTGTGTGGCCGCTCGGATAGAGAATGACTGAGGGAGGCCTTTCGACCTTTCCAGCCGTACCCTCTCGACCAATCGCCTTGCACCGCAGCCGGAGAGATGGATTCATACATCCGTCACTCCTGGACACACGAACCTCCAGATTCCTACCCACCCCTTATACCCTTTTCCTTCCCAGAACTGCCTATCCTTCCCTTCCTTAAAAAAGACCTTCCGCACAGCATCCCCTAGGATGACGTAGGACCTTGCGGTGTAGGTGTGTAAGATAGTCAGTAAGATACCCATCTTTTCCTTCAAAATTTGAGTAGAGTTGTACAAAACTGTACATTTAAGTATTTTAATTTTTTTATGGAGTTCTTATCTATTCGGATTATTTTATAATTTCATATAATATTATTATTTCCTCACTACCAATATGATAGTTTTCTTGGTACAAAATACACTCCGACAAAATATCCCTCGACATAATGTCCCAAGGACAAAATATCCTACGGACAAAACATCGTCAAACAAAATACCTACTAAAACCTAACCTCACCTAAATTAACCTAACCTAACCTAATCTTTTTTTAGATTTTACTATTTTCGAACAATAATTTATTGTGAGATGCAAGTTGTCTGTACTATTTAGTCCAAGTTTTTGTAAGGTTAGCTTATGTTTGAGTAGATATTTTGTCGGAGGATGTTTTGTTCGTAGAATAGTTTGTCGAAGGATGTTTTGTTCATAGGATAGTTTTGTTCGTAGTATAGTTTGTTGGAGGATGTTTTGTTCGTAGGATAGTTTGTCGGAGGATGTTTTGTTCGTAGTATAGTTTGTCGGAGGACGTTTTGTTCGTAGGATAGTTTGTCGGAGGATGTTTTGTTCGTAGGATAGTTTGTCGGAGGATGTTTTGTTCGTAGGATAGTTTGTCGGGGATATATTGTCGGAGGGTAGTTTGTCGCGGGATGAAAAGTTGCGGAACCAGTTTTTTATCAATATTATTAGAATATTATCTATCATTATATCGAATTACACACTAAGGGGGAAAACTTCTAAGGTAGAATCTACTAAGGGAGAAACCTAATTTTATCATTCTTTGAAAGCATTACCTTCCTATATCTCGAAAATGATATAATTATTGAAGTTAGAGCACATTTCGCATCGTTGCGTCGAGAAAACATTTCACTAATGAAAGCATGTCACTTTAAATACGAAAATATTCAATTATTTTTACAATGTCTTAAAAAAATACACTTCCCTAGAACTACACCTTAAGAGGGTATTACCGGAGAAAACCAGAAATATGTCATTTTTAAATCAGATTTTAGACGTATTGACTCTTTTCCACAAAGATTATCAAATGGATTTCGAAAGATTGTTCTTTTATCTAGCATTCGCATGTTTTAAATTTTGAGAAAAATTGTTTATTTTTAGTATAATAAGGTTATATAGGTCGTTGGCAGATTTGTTAAATTTTCAAAAAAGATTTTGTATTTTAACACACCCATTTCAAATCATATAGTCATGCAGTAAAATAAACCAATACATTATCTGGGTATCGCAAGTTTTAGAATTTTAATTAGTTTAAATAAAATCATAAAAAAATACATACGTACATGTGTTTCTTGACGAAAATTGGTCCGTTTGTGTATCTATTTGCGCACTTACAAATTAATTTATTCAGATTTTTTTAACATTGTTATTTAACTTAGATATTATTAAAAAATGATAAATATTTACACTCAAAAAATAATTACAAAAAGTACATAATTTTAATAATTTTATCATCACACCTTTCAGCATTTTTGGATGAAGGTTTAAAGCAAATTTGGAATGAAATAAAATCGATATTGAGCTATAATTTTAAAAAGCTGGTAAGGAGAATAATTAATCTTTCTCATTGTAACCGCCCTGCACGATCGTATGTACAACTTTCGACAAAATGTGGATTTTCGGCCGCTGGCTGGTTAAATGCTCTTAAGAACAAGAAACAGTTATAAATAATTATACAATAATTCCTTCCTTCCCTGAGTCGATTGCTGGAACCATTAGGCCTCGGAAACCACAATGATAAATCGTTTATCTCAGCACGTTTAAAGCGTTCATTACCATTTTCTTATAATTCCCTTTAAGTGGTTTTAGTCGAGATTAAAGGTTGAGGGACAGTTCGGTTGGCAGAATTCCAGATCCTAACTTAGGGGATGATCTTCAAAGGCACTATCTGCCCCCTATCCCTTTATTTATTATTTTAACCCCCTTTTGCTTCATCCCTAAATTATATTGTAGGTTTATCTTTTCTCACAAATGATATGCGATGAAATAAACAAAAAACGTGCGCGTCGGTGGTGAAAATAGGCAAGTAAATAAAATAAATTGAAGGAATAGACTCGCTGACTCATAAATGACTCTCTTTATTATCTTTTTCCGTTTCATAAATTTATAGTGAACGTAAAAAGAAATTATACAAAAAACTTACGAACCAAAACGCAGTTCGTGATTTTTTTAAAACATTCTCTCAAATTGTTGGATTTAGAAATCAAATGTATAAACTTCTTACCGCTGTATTTTTTTTAATCTAAATGCGACAAAATACAAATTTTGAAAAAGGGGTGGATTTGTTTTCGAGCAAGCGAATTTTAAAAAAATCCCGGGAACGTTCGTCTAATATACAGGGTCATCGAAAAATAATGACAACATTTATAGCAACTGTTATAAAAAAAACTATCAAAGGTAATTCAATAGTTTTGATCTTAAAATGTGCGGAAAAAGATAATTTTTTCGTACTTTAGTATGTTTCGATGTGTGCACCGTTCGTCGCTCTGCAGATGTCTAGTCTATAATCGATTTCTTGCCACGTACTGCAACCAATCCAGCCGTTGGGAAAGCGTGCATGCCAACAATTAAAAAAATTATAGCACCGAAACCCTTTATGTTAAACGTGTAATTCTGTCATTGAACGCTAGCTGGTAAGTGTAAGTTTTGTTTTGGAGGTGGCGTGACCTTGCTATGCGCACACTAGAATGCGCAAAAAAATGTATCCTTTTCCTCACATTTTAAGGTCAAAACCATTGAATTACCTCTAATAGTTTTTTTAAAACAGTTATTTAAAATGTTGTAATTATTTTTCGATGACCCTGTATTAAACAATAAAAAACAGATGGCACGTTAACAGTTCATTGAACATTTTATAGCTCTGTGCCCGACGGAATTAAAAATCTTTCCCGGTTCTCAACAACTTTTCTCTATCTAGCCAATATTTTTTTCCATCACCGCGTATTTTTTTCATATTATTTCTCGAGCGAATTTCAGTTTACACTTTCAGCGGTAAACAAAGAAAGTTATTTATTAAATTTGTGCTTTCGTAGACATACAGCTAGCAATAAGTGCCAGAAGGGATAGGAGGTTTATTATTTAGGGAATACTCTGAACTTTAACCCTTCTGTTTCAATGAAATATTCCAGGCAATCATCAATGGTAAGTGATGTTAGGTGTTTTCATTTATTCTCGTGACTGGCGCTTTATTGATTGCCTGAAACGTTGGGTTTGAACACTTTCAGTGATATTTCAAAGTAAACGTAATGTTTGTACACGTTTTAGTTTTAAAACTGTTTTTTCGTGGTGGAATTTCTCAAATTTCGGCGGAAAATATTTTTACGTCGCACCCCGGGGATAACAATGACACAACTCAAAAAACTTTTTTTTTCTTGAGAGCAGTTTGAATATTTCGTTTGAGTGTACTAAATCAGTTTATTATCCAATAAAAAACATCATCTCACAAAAGTTGAAAAGCAGTATATTAATATTTATTAGGTTTCATATTATTCTATATGGCACAATAGTCGTTGTACCACTATTTTTGTTTGAATTCGAGTAAAATATTGTAATATAACAACGAAATATTCGCTTTTAAGGCAGCAAGTTATTGTTAATTATGTTAATTTTAAAGAATTGTGCCGTTTTTATCGAAGATAGAATAGATATCCAGGAATACTTCTGCATACTTAACTCAAAAGTACGTTTTTTCACTTGTGCCACTATTATCCCTCAGGTGCGGTAGTGATAAGGTACATTGCGTTAAATTTTATGATTATGTTTCTACCTATTACGTTAATTTATAGAATATTATATTATATCATAAATATACAATTTGGCTATCCTGAAATGGATATCCTCACCAGTTGGACAGGCAAAGTATCATTTTGTAATGTATTGTAATATATATGCATATATAAATAAAAAATAAATAAAATTAGTAGGTTATTTCGCCTGAGATAAGAAAGGTTCTTGAAACTTGACTAATGAACGTATGAGTAAAATAATAAAAACGAAGAATGTGTCATGAAATGATGAATTATATGCTCACGAATTTAAATTGGTTAATAGAAGTTTAATGAAAAATTCAGTGCTATTGTTTCTTTAGACAGCGATAGGGTGTCAATATTGTTAACCACAATAATTTACAAAGATCCCTGAAAATCGATCATCCCCTGGTCCCTTCTTGGTATCGAGAGACTTAATGTATTTGTGTGTGATGTATTCATTGATCTCGATCAAGCTAAAACAGTCACTGTCAAGTAGTTTTGAAATAATTTATATCACGCTAAGAAATTTATACGTAAATTAGTTTTATACGTTAACAAGAAATCATGAAAAATGTGTGGTAATTATTCGTAGGTTGTGGTTGATAAGTTATTTCTTGCGTTAACGTTTTTGGCTTCTAAATATGATATGAATATTCTTCTTCTATATTAAGAAACATAAGCGAGCCTGGTAAGCCTCGTTGAGACATTTAAACCAATGACGGATAGCAATTCGGGACCATCTATTTTATTATTTAGAGATTATTTAGAAACATAGAACTGATAATGGGTGACTTTTTAGTAAAGTTAATATATTATTTGCTGCTTTGTTGTATTTCTTACCTAAATATTTCAAAAATTTGATTTTGTGTGTTTTGTACTAAATCTGTGTAGGTATGCCTTATGTTGAGGATTTCATATTGTGGAAGCATACTCCATCTTCCATTGTAATACCGGTAGAACAAGGACAGCATTTCCACTTGACGCCTGTGCTCTAAAGATTGCAATCCGTCTGTTAAGGTGGGAGAATCTATCAAACGGACCGCCCGTTTCTGCACCGAGTCAAGGTTTTTTTTTAGGTATTTTGGAGCTCCAGACCAGAGGTGGCTGCCAAATTCAACCGTGTGGCGCACTTGCGATTTGTACAGGGTTAGCAGTTGTGTAATATTATGGGCTAGAAGAAAATTTGTATAAAACGGTATTTTAAGTTGTTAAGTGATTTGTCATGAAGTCATGTTTTAAGGGCGAATATAGTTGATCGTCAATCATTTTTTCCAATACTTTACTACCGGTAATTTGGATATAGGTCGATATTTCGAGACATTATTTTTACTTCCCTTTAATGAGTTAATTAAGTTATTTGCTTGTACGAGCAGGTTGAACATTCAAAAATACACTTAAAATACTCAGGAAATAAGTTGACTTCTCCTTTGTTTCGTTCAAAGTAATTCAACGTAAATCATATGATCCGGAAAATCACTTAAAAGAAACCTAAACGTGGACTTATCGACTAATGTCGCTTTCAGAATTCACTTCATATTTCACGTTAGGTGTAAAAGTTTTATTGTACATTGAAGTACACGAAGTTTTAATACGTTTAAATTGAAGTTCGATTTAGAAATGTTAGAAAGCACTCTACACGGTCGGACTTAGTCAGGTCTAACTTTTATTGTAAAGAATGACGAAGCCGATAAAAAAATTGTAATATTTTTATTTTTAAATTAATCAGTAAAACCTCAAATTGTAATATTTAATTAACGAAGACAATATTAGCGAAACTCAATCAAAAATCTCAAACAGAAAAGTCAGGAAAAAAGATACGGTCACATTTGGGACTCAGACCCAGGATTCCAATTCCTGGGTTCAATAATGAAATATTAAATTGTAAGGTTTTACTCATTTAGTTAAAAATAACAGTAAATATTCATCTTAGACTTGCATAAAAGTCAATAGATGTCGCATATTAAATAAAAAATGATAAATTTATCCAAGACGCTCTCTAGATAGCATTTAGTTCCGGTATAATCTTGCAATCACACACAAAGATAGCAGCCAATAAACGAAGATAATTTTGGTAGTTCTTGGTCGAAGAATGGTAAAGTTAAAGGAATCGGTTAAATAGTCCTTGGTTTGATTCTCAAATGTGACCGCAAATTTTTCTGTTTCAGATTTTCGATGAATTTTCTCTAATAATTGTCTTCATTAATTAAAAATTCAATTGTTTATAAAATACCAAGACAATTTAGTTAATTTTTTGGCATATTCAGTGGTGAATGTTGAAAAAAAAAAGTTTTCTGCAATTATTATATAAATTTAGTTACGTCAGGTTAGTAGCCGAGTGGTACAAAGCGTCGGATTCCTATCCAGACATTACAGATCTGCTCCATCATTGCACAAAAAATAAATATTATTGTACATGTTTTATAATCTTCCTTTTTGTTTCAAGTAGAGGTAATGATATCCTCACTGGGAACTGCCGTGCTGAAGATTTCATTTAGATGAAATTTAATTATCTGATTATTATGAAGTAATTATAAATGTATTATTTGGTGTATTTTTCAGAAATAATAACATAATACATTAGATGCAGTTTGGGAGGCGGGTATGGGTACCGCCGCCCTGGGAAACATTTATTGGATAATCAACACCTATGCCGTAGGTCATCCCAGGTGGTTCGCTACGTTTGGTGATTTAGCAGGAGCGCCCGGTTTCACGGAGCGAGGTTTGTCCGGGTCTTGGCGGTGGATGCATCTGCCCACCAGCTACATGGCAGGCCAGATCAGGAGAGAATGACAGAGGGAGTCCTTTTGACTTCTCCAGCCGTACTCTCCCGGAACATCGCCTTGCACCGCTCTATGGAAGAGACGAATTCATACACTGACCCCAAGATTTCTACCCACCCATAATACCATTTTCCTTCTAAGAACTTCCTCTTCTTCCTTTTCTAAAAAAATCCTCCATATAGCATCCCCAAAGATGATGTGGGGCCCGAGGGGAATTATTTTCGCCAGGGCCTCCTATGTGGAGCTAATGTGTAAAAAAGAAGACATTTGATTTTGTATTTTGCGATTTAAATGTTAAACTGCTGTTGTGGTTTTTGAGTTTTTGGGATGTTATTGTAGAGTTTAGTACCATAGTTTAGTTAGTTTTCGACTATCTTAACACGGGCATCAGTCTAGCATGGTGGTCGAAAAATCCACTAATCAATGTAACCATAATATTTAAACAATGAATAAAGAAAAAAAAATAAAAATGGTATTCAAAGCTTTTTGGCACAAATGTATTTGTCGTTACTCGTTGGACATGCTTTTGAGCCTAAGATCCAGTATTCTATTACACGCCTCAGTTGTTATTTCTTGTGTTTTGTATTTATGAACGTAAAGGAGTTTAATTTTAATTGACAATGAACAAGCATTTCTTTTCCTCTTCTAAGAATCAAAATTTAAGAAAAAAAACAAGCAATGCCAGGTTATTGATAACCCGGAAATGTTTGCCTCTTTTTCATTTTTTTAGTACCAATTAAGATAAAATGTAATTTTCTCCAGCCATTTAAATGTACACTCAGGCGAAATTGAAATAATGTAAAGTAAGGATAGAAAAAGTAATTTCTTAAATCATTTTAATTTCAATTAGGAAAGTGCCATTACATTGATAAATATTGCAGGGCTTTGATCCTGTCAAATAATACACGCTCCACGATTTATGTTCCTCAAAATCCGTGCAAAAATTATACCGTTAATATTAGTCTTACTTCATGATTGATGTCCTTCCTTAACGTGGCGTAAATAAATAAGATATATGGAGGTAGCACAGTAAGCCTTCATACGCAAGGTAATAAATAATGGAGGACGACCGATAAATAATTCAGACTTAAACTGAAGAAAAATTACTTGTATATTTTACAGCTGTTTTAGTTTGTGTATGGTAAATTTATTAAACAAACTTATTGGTGCTTTACATGATGCTTTTTTCATACCGACCCCCATACAGAGTGTTAATGAACGTACTAGGCTTACTCAATGATTCCTGACATTATCTGGAGTAAAAAATGTACCTTTTTTTGATTTTTGATGACTTTTTTTTCGTATTTTATTTTCTTCAAAATCAAACAAAAAAAAATCGAGGGCAGTTCACACGTGGTAAAAGCGAGACTTAACCAAAACAACTTTAACCAATAGAAGCCTTAAAAGTGAGGTTTTATTAAAAAAAAAATTTATTGAAAAAAAATACTTAATACATATCAAAAAACAAGTCCTGCTAAGTCAATTGAATTGGCCTGTAACAGGTGCTTTTAGTTTAGTTACATATACATTTTAAAAGTTATAATTTACATCTTATGCCCACAGATTTAAGATTTCATAAATTTTTTCATTCATATCAATATAAATATAGAATGGTAAAAAAACTGATGTCAAAAACTACAGGCCAATCTCCAAACTTTGCATATTCAACAAAATTTTTGAAAAATAATCTATGATCAACTATACGCTGCTCTTAAACCTAGCCTGAATATGAACCAGCACGGTTTCATTAGTGGTAAATTAACAAGCACAAATCTTTTAACTTTCACAGAGTACCTCCAGGATAATTTGGATAACCGAATACAAGTGGACACTATCTATACTGACTTTAGTAAGGCGTTTGACACGGTCGATCACTCAATCTTGTTAAACAAGCTCTTAGAGATTGGTATTCACGGCGATCTTTATCGTTGGCTCTCTTCTTATTTTTTTTTTTTTTTTTTTTTTAATTGTACAACAGATTTTTATCCAATTTCTGTAGATTTTTCTCATTATAACTCCAACCGTAGCCAAATAGTAATGGTTGCTGGATTTAAATCCGATTCTGTTGCTGTTACATCAGGACTTCCTCAAGGCAGCCTGTTGGGACCATTATTATTTAACATCTGTATCAATGATGTTGGAACTGTTTCCTAAACTCCCAAACTATCCTGTATGCAGATGACATGAAAATATTTTCACCTATAAACTCAATCGAGGACTGCCAGAAGCTGCAAGATAATTTGCTACGTTTGAGCACGTATTGTTATGCCCATTGTCTGGAAATAAATATTTCTAATAAATAAAAACGTATTAATCCATGAATACTCAATTCATCTTGTACCGTTGTCTATCAAATTCGAAAGTAAGGACTTTGGGGTTATACTTGATAGTAATTTGAATTTCAATAAACATATCGACCATAAGTCACTGACGCATCTTCTATGCTTGGTTTCATAATCCGCTCCTGTAAACAATTTAAAGACCTTACTACTTTCAAAACACTGTATTTTTCATATTTTCGTAGTATCCTTGAATACGCATCTCAAGTGTGGAACCCAGGCTATGCAGTGCACAAAAATAGAATTGAAAGCGTTCAAAATAGTTTTTTAAGGTACCTCAATTTCCGCTCTTTTCGATCTCATGTTAGTAATGAAGTTCTTCAAAATACAAACATTAACTTGTAGAAGAAATACAGCAGATCCTGAAATGCTATTTAAAATTACACAAAACTTAATCGATTGTCCTGATCTTTTTCAACGCCTATTATTCCATGTTCCAAATCGCAACAGCAGGCAGTCGCTTACCTTTAATCTCCCTCTTTGCAAGACCATCTCCAAACAGAACTCATTTATCTACAGATCCACACACTCATTTAACTTAAATTATTACCACATTGACAGTTTTAACTCAACTTTACGTGACATAAAACGAAAACTCACCAAGCAACATGACTCAAACTAGAAAGTTCAATCCCTATATATATATTCCCGTCTTTTGCCTCTTAATCCTATTCCTATGTTCCTCCTCCCCCCCCCCTTCTTTTATATTTTGTAACTAAAAAAATAAAACTAAGAAAATACCCTTACACTGTCACACTTTATTATTAACTATCATCAGTGGAAAGTTCATAATTGGCATAATTAATAATAATAATAATTGGCTAATTTATATAACGCCGTTTTCGTGGAAAATCACCTCAAGGGCGCTGTACAAATAATATATAAAAGAATTAATATTACTGGCTTATAACTAAGATTTACAATTACAACTAGTGACTTACATCTAAGACTTATAGCTACTTATTACTGGCTTACAACTAAGATTTACAATTATAACTAGTGACTGACATCTAAGACTTATAGATTCTAACCTAAAACTGGTGACTTATTAACACACATATTTACAATTAAGATTAGCGCCAGAAGAAGTTGGAAGTTTTAACATCTTATTATTGTATTATTTTGTAATCTCTGATTTGCTGTCAACTTTCTCTAAAATAAATAAAATAAAATAAATATTTTTTGCCAATTTTTAACCATATTTTTAACCTTATTCATAGAATTACATTGCTTTGTAGTATAATATAATCAAAGCGGCCAATGAACGCAGACCTAGCGTCATTTCCGTTTCATATCTCAACCTTGGAGAGTGACATTGTAGTTTGATGTTTCGCAGGTGCTGTAATACATCATTTCCGTTTCATCTGAATTTCAAATCATTACGGGCTAAAGAACTTTCACTTCAAAAAACTTTCCGCATGTCGTCACTGGTAACTTCGCCAAAATAATAATAATATTTGGATGATTTATATAGCGCCGTTTTTGTGAAAAATCACCTCAAGGGCGCTGTACAAACTTATAATACATTTCTAAAATCTAAAAAACTACAAGCTAGATAAACAATTAACAACTTATTGCTAAAAATTGCATAAATCGGTTCATTGATCACCGATACGAAAATTTGTGTACAATATTTTGACCAATGAACGCGATGCTGCCTAAAATTTAATGAAAACAGGACCATACTTACCTGGGAGGTCGCTTGAAATTAACACTGTATATTGTCGATTTAAAGAAATTTAGATAGAATTCGCACGCAGAGGACATTATTGTGAACACATGTTATTTAATCCTGAAAAATATTTTAATATTAATATGTAATGTATTCTTTGGCGAGTGTATTTTGGAAAGTAAAAGCAACATGTAAATGTGGGTGGTGCAGTAGTACCTATAAGGATTTGATCTTTCTAAATGTGATTCGTCAAGAGACAGATTGATGTGTAAGGAATCGAGTAATTTTAATTCAGTAAGAAAAGTGTGATTAAGACATATCATAGACAATACAAGTATGATACTCTCAAATAGGTATATTTAAATTACGGGTATAAGAGCCCAAAAAGGAAGGTTTTTAGTTTGGACCTAAACTCTGTTGGGCTTGTTATGCATCTTAATTCCGGAGGGAGTCTATTCCAAGCCTTAGGCCCAGATACTCCGAAAGCACGATCTCCAAACATAGTATTTGGCTTTTGTTTAGGTTCGATTAGTCTGCCTTTAGCAGATGAAGTTGCTGATCTAAGGGTTAATTGTCTCGGACCGGTATTTTCCGGGACGCATAATTCGGAGATGTAAGGTGGGGCCATTTCGTACATTGATTTAAAAACCATCCAGCACAATTTGTACTGAATTCTCTCAGGGCACTTGAGCCAGTGAAGGTTACGAAGGTGTTCTGAAATATGCCAAGTAACCGGCCAACTTGTTACCCCGCCTCCAACTGTCCAACACCTACCGTTTTTTATGTTTTCGTAGAAAAAAAACTTCTAAAATGTCACCGTAGACCAAAATTTAATTAAAATTTTTACTTAAAATAACGTC
Source organism: Limnephilus rhombicus (assembly GCA_929108145.2). Classification (NCBI taxonomy): domain Eukaryota; kingdom Metazoa; phylum Arthropoda; class Insecta; order Trichoptera; family Limnephilidae; genus Limnephilus; species Limnephilus rhombicus. Next base: position 48,403,563 of record OV815288.1, read on the forward strand.
AGTAATTACTGGTTAAAGTAAGTCAAGTACGTCCCTTCATGTGAAAAATCGTTTCGTACTGGGGTATGTTGCGAGGCTGACAGGAATAATGTGGAGGGAAGGAGATGGGGAAGAGAAAGTATTTGACTAGTTATATCTGGAAACACGGCTACAGCCATTTCAATCGATTTGATTCTGGTTTGCGGTATTTAATTAGAGCAATACAAAAGAATCTACTACTCTGGAATGAATAAATTACACAAATTGATCAAATAAAATTTATATGCGCACAGCGGGATTTAAATCAGCGACATCAGCATTTGATCAATTATTTAGAGAGCAGTTAAACAAAGTGCGTTTGATAAAATTTTTACTGTATTTCAATCAATGAATTATTGCCATTAAAAATTCGTTTGATCAATCACAATCCAATCAATGTTCATATCAATTCCAGTAAAGTTCTGTGCTCTGTGCATTGATTCAGTGCAATTGAACTGACTGATCAGATGCTTTTAAAACGGAGCCCCAGTTTTTTGCTACGAATCCATTTAGCGTACGCCAGGAAATATCTGTATTGTTTAGGGAGGAGATTCAGCTCATTCTTGGAATGAGAAAACTGTAAATACTGGTGGAAAATGTGGTTTTGATTGTTAAATGAATTTCATGATTCCAGATGAATCCGTTCAAGTTACGTGAGCTCACAGGTTACTGATTTATTTACATAGATTTATCGTGAAGTAATTCTTTGAACTGTCTATTTGGACTTCTGTGTACTGTAATACTTTACTCTGTGATTCAACTTTTTCACTTTTTCATTGTTTAACGGGGAAGATCTGATTTTCTGAATAATGTAATATGATAACTAATTATTTCAGACCTGAAGGGTAATTCTGTATCTTTTACGTCACGAGGTAACTAAGACAAAATGCAAAATCTGTCGAATATTGGAAGGCGTCGTTCGTACATTATCGGCTCTCAAATTTCTGTGATTTTCTTTGACTTTCAATAACATTTCTATGCCTGTCGTGTGTTGAATGAATTAATTACTACTTAAAACACGAATAACCATTTGTTAGTTGAGCCTTTGCCTGGAAGTTGAATCCAAAAAAAAATCTTGTTGCAAGAAAAATTGATAAATCAAAACCATTTATTTTTCATGACATTTTATATTTAAAACACATAAAACATACAATCGTTAAGAGTTTTAATTAAAAAATCGTCTAGAAAGGCAATGAAATAAGTGTATATTACGAGAATTTAGGCTTAATTTGTGGAATAACGTTGTATATAAAAAAATTCACATAAAACACAAAACGTTATTACAAAATTTTTTTTTTTACTCTTAGTACCTTACAGAAAGCAACATGCTCTTCTAACATAAATGTACACTTGTCGTTGATGTATTTGAGCTTAAAAAGCAAAAAAAATGAATACATGAAAACTTTTATCTTCTGGATATTGTCTTAAGATCAACATACAACATTATTCCACAAAACTGTTTCAACGGCTAAAAATCGTGCTTAATTATATTTTTTCTAGACAAATTCTTCTTTTCTTCATTCTTCAGCTTCTTGGCTTTGAAGATTATCTAGTTGAAGCCATTTTCTCCGTTTATTCCCATAAATTAAACCATGCGTTTTGATTTCGATAAATGACATTACACAACATTCTTCCACAAATCAAACTTTAAAAGGCTGCCACAGTAGGGTTCGTCACAAGAAATCAATGTTGGAGCTTTTTTGAGGGGACCCCCCTAAAAGTTTCCAATTGGCTAAGGAATGAGATTGGTGAAGTTTCAGCTCAATTGGATAAGGTTAACCCGTGCCTCATCAAGGTTGAAGTTTTAACTTTCTATAAAAATGTTTTTTTTTAATAAAATACCTAACAATATTGCAAAATTTAATTTTGCTTTACTTATATTTATGTCCAGATTTTGCTTTGTTTATTTTCTCAATTGGTACATAAAAAATCGTGTAGTTAAAACTGTTTTCAAAGTAAATACAGCACAATCCAAATTGAAAATGATGGATTTAGGAGAAAAGAAAAGCAAAAAGGTATAAAAAAGTAAAAGAAATAATGTTCAAAATTTTATTATTTAAAATATAAAAAAGAAAGCATTATAAAAGAAAAAAGTTATTATTATTTACATTTACAATTAATTATCAGATTAAGGTGGCAACGGCTTAGATAACGTGGCTTTTGAAGAGTCAGGAAATTTTTTTCGACATTCCGATACAATTTGTAACAGAAACTGTCGTTGTTCTTCGTCTTTTGTCAAACAGGAATTGAAGTCTTGGATTAATTTTACCCCTCTTTCAGCTGTGTCATTGACAACCTTGAAACCGTTCTCTATTTTTTTTGCTTTTAAATGATGTGCATTTTTACACCATATATCAGGATCCGTATTTTAAAATTCTGCATCACTTTCAAATCTTTTGAAAAAATTTAGAGTTTGACGAGAAATAAAAAAATCAATATCTTTGTCCAATAAATTATCCACTTGATGGAGATTGCTTTTGATTTTACACTGAATTTTGCTTTCACATCTCTATCATCACGTGTTTTTTCTTCAATTGGAATTATTTATTTATTTATTAACGCCGATTATAGCGGCTTTTACAAAAGAATTACAATTATTTTAATTGTAGACTCTTTAGAGCCATGCTTGTAATGACACTTTTTTCTAAATTTTCATCGAAGATAGAAAATGCGACTTGCTCAGAATTGAGGTACCATAGATGATTTATCATTTTTGACAGTGCCTTGTCTGCAAGTTCTTTATCGATTTCTCTATATTTTACAAGAGATTTTAAAAATTTTAGGTCTTTGTTGAGGGCCAAAGTGGGATTGGGGGCGTTAAACCACGCTTTTACATAAATGTTTATTAAAAATAAACAAATGTCAGTGATAGCTTTTTTTCTAAATTTATTTATGTATATTGATCACTGAAAAGATACATTTTGATACAATAAATGGCCTTTGCCATCCATCTAGCGTGATGAATGGCACCGGGTACTTTGAAAAAAGTGTCTTTTAGGGGAGTACGTCCTAACACAATTAACGAAAGTTGAATTAATTCTTTTTATCATCCCTTGGCTGTTGGTTTTTTAATTGTTCTATAAGAAAATTTGATATTTCATCTGAACTCTCTATTTAATGTCTAATATTTTTATCGTCAATAGCAGTTTTGTATTTTGTCTTGTCTAGCTTCGACTGTCTTGTCTAGTCTGAAACTTTAAAAAAATCAAAAACTGGAGTATTAAAAACTGGTTGTCTTCTTCAACAGTGTTTTTTATTGCATCCTAATGAGAAATATCAAAAAGGTCATCAAGGGCTGAATTGAAAGCTTCTACTTTTTTTATTTCAAGCTATGCCTTTAGATCTGTTAGCGTTTATTTGTAGTTTTCTCCAATCTTCGTACAGTTTTTCAAGCTTTACAACACAATCTTTAAAATGTCTGGTTGGTATCTTAGCCTTCTCCTAAAAAATTACAACTTCCTGTATTGTAAGTCTTGCAGCTTCTCTGGTGTTCAATTTCACTTGCCGTATATTATAGAATAAGCTGCGTAAAACTTGACAATTAGATAGTAATTTACTGCCATTGATTTGATGAGACATGTGGCCAATTAAATGCACCATTTCTTTCTGCCTTGAACTCGAACCGGCACGAGCATGGCTAGTTAATCTTGTAAAATAGAAGACATAGTCCCACAAACCTTATAAGAAAAAACTAGAAAAACGTTGTTCAAAAATGTTCAGAATGTTCACTGTTTGAAAAGCAAACGTTAACTAAAGCCCTCTGACCTCTCCATCATACTTTCGAAAGAGTGGAAAAATCCCAGGAACCCCAGACAAGGAACACAAAAGGAAGGGTGTGGTTTATGACACTCCAGGTAGGGATTCTCTGAAGAAAAGGTCCTTGGCAATAGCTCTTTTGTAACAAATCCGACCTTTTAAGGGATAGACGAAATAAAGGCGACTTTGAGGATTCGGATCATGTCCGGTCTTGGAAAATAATAGATATCTTCAAATATTAACGTTTTAACAAAAAAGTGATTAGACTAAAACTTGAAGATAGCAATATTTCCTATGAAATGAAATAAGAATAGGGCAAATAGTTTTCATTTTATGAAGAAAAAACGTCAAATTTAATCTCGATGAGGCACGGGTTAACATTATCCAATTGAGCTAAAACTTTCCAAATCTTATTTTCTAGACAAATATTAGGGGGGTCCCGCCGGCATTACGACGAAAATATTTTTTCACCTTATACCTTGTGACCACCCTATTGCCACAGCCCTACAAAATTTGCATATTATTAGTTATTAAAACTACTTAAATACTTATTAGTCTAATAGGCGTTCATAAATTACTATCCATCTGTCGTATTATTTGTATATTTGTAATTAATCATTGCTAATTTGCCAATCGAATGTCATTACATTCGATTGGCAAATTTTCACTCATCTCTTAACGAGAATTATGCTGCAAACCGTATTTTCCAGATATTTCTGTACAGTTTTTAAAAATGAACACTTAGAGCCAGCGAAAGAAAATAAAGACACCCTCGAAAGTGGTACTGGAGAAAAATGCTCTGGATTCCATGAACAGCCAGACATCCACAATTCAACTATCTGCCTTCAACATATCTTGAGATATTTTGGTCATGTTGCTCGCCAAGTTGAGAATTCCAATTTGGAGAAACTCATAGTCAGGGCGAAGGCAGAAGTAGCAGAGGAAGATCACCGCAGCGCTGGAGTGACCAAGTATCACTCGCGTCTGGTACGTCGGTGTCCGCTGCTCTCCACTCAAGACGTGAGGATCCTTGCGTGGCCTCCTGCGTGGAGCTAATATAATTTTTTTTTATCAATAAATAAACCAAATTTGGAAATCAATATGATCATGAGGAAATCACTATGTAAGACTAACACAACACCTTCAGCCTGCTTCGAAACAGGATTCATTGGTGAGGAGTATTGTGAATATACTGTACTACGCGTTTTAGTATTTTTATTTTTGCTGCGGAGCAATCCCGATAACTTATAAAACTCATTTTAGTAGTGACGAATAAATAAAATAAAATAATAAGTTCTCAAAGTGTTAAAACAATCTAAGAACTGTAATTGACCACAATTTGGAGTTGCTACATTACCTGAAATTGGGCATTTTAATAAAGAAAGACAAACATTCCCCGGTTACGAATAACCTGCCAATATTTGGTATTCACATAAAAATAATAAACTTAAAAATGGCAGCGGCAAATGCCCAACAGACTGAATTGGGTTCAAGTTTTCTTTGACGAAATACTGCGGCCGGTCATAAAGACACAAGTTACGAGTGGGTCGGCGTCACTGGGAGGCATATCTACAGACATGTGGACACATAACTTCATGGGGACATAGGGAGACGTGATAGACAATATGGGAGACGTAATATTCCTACATATAATACATATATGTCATGGGGCCGCCTTTCTTTGTAAAATGTTAATCTTTCAGAAAGGAATGTGCATGTTTTTCTGCTGAATATGTGATGGAAAAACATAAGGCTTTTTCTTATTTACAGAAAAACAACTTTATGTGCAAAGTTTCATACGAGTTTAATGTATTCGCTACAAGACGTTTCCAATAAATAATAAATAAATAAAATAATAAAATAAAATAATAATACGGCGTTTGCGATGAGCTTTAAAAATGACACAATCTTGGAAATAGTATTTTGTTGTTATGTTCTCCTGATTCTAAAAATGTGCCTACACTCTTAAAATGAGTTGGTGAACATACTGAACATGTAAAACCAAAAATTCAAGGAGAAAAATGTTCAGAGAGATGAATTGAGAGAGTGATTATGTGGGGTTCGGAATCTGTTTCCCCTGCACTAAATGTTAGGGTTTTCTAAATTGTTTTATAACGATGTTACTGGTATAACTCATTTAAGTGTGTTATATTTTTTAGATTTGAAAACAACCAGCCTAAACCATTACATGTAGAAAGAAAGGGTCTTAGATTAAATTTGCTTGAACAATAAGAAATCAATAAACGAACGAATGACCCCAATGTAACGCTAATTAATAAAATAAGGAAAATTATTTATTCCTCTCAACTTAGTATGTATGTTTAAGAAACCTAAAAAATATAACGCACTTAAATGACTCATAGCAGTAAAGTCATTATATATAACTTTACGATTTTTTTTATAAATCCTAAAAATATGAGATAAATTAAAAAATGACCTTCTGGGAAATCTCGAGCAATCCAGGTAAATTTATTTATTTCGTAATAATGGGTAAATAAGCACACCACGTATGTTAAACGACTTACAACAAATAATAATAATAATATTTATTCCAGGATGTGGGGAGGATAGTGCAATCCCACACGTCCCATAACGCATTTATTATTATTATTATTAAACGTACTCACTGAAATTCAGAAAACTAAATGAATAAAATACGTGCCGTTACTGGCCTACACATGTAGACACATGTATCGGGTTGTATAACCGACCGGCTCTTATTTGTCACATGAGAGGGGGTCGGTTCTACGACTCGTTCCACGGAACGAATTGCCGGCCTCTGTGTTTCCTCCCTCCTAGAACATGGGTATCTTAAAAGCCAATATTCACGCCTTCCTCTCCTCAAAAAAACCTTCCACAAAACATCTTCAAAAATGATATAGGCCATGAGGGAATTTATTTTCCTCAAATGAATAAAAATTTAAATCGTATTTTTCAAAATCTAAAAAAAGATTAATATACACGAACATTTGTAAAAGCATCACAAGTTTATGCACACCATAAAAATCGTTAAGGGGGGGGGGGGGGGGGTATGGTTTAAAGACGAAAAAATTATATATTTTTTTTGAGATATGAATATTATTGGTTTATTTTTTTAAATATATATTCCTGTGCTGGTCATCTAATCGTAATTCCTTCAATAGCTTAAATTCACCTGGAAATGTAAAAATTTCTAAAATTGAGGTTCGTATAATGTATTAAAAGTTTGAATAGATAGGAATTGCACACAAAGGAATCGAGAATGTTTTGAAGCGAGCATTTCTACTCTGTCATATATAATATTCCTGTACCAATGCTGGTTTGAAATGTTTATCACGTAGTACTAGGCGCAGATGATAAAGAACTCAAAAAACGAATATAAAAATAATGAAGAAAACAGAAAAAAAAATTCGTCTACAACAGTACTTCTCAAATTATTTTGTCCACCTGTTTCCTTTTCTAAGATGTTTTATTTCCTCTTTCGAAAAAGCTCTATCGTTTTAAAAGAAAAACAAGGAAAAGTACTTTGTATCTGAAATTTTAAACCCTCCAGTGTCATAAGCCTAGCATAAAGGTTCCAACTTCCCGCGGCTAGTTTTAAGGCAGCCCTAATTTCATTGTTTTAAGATTATTAGGTTGGAGAAGTTCTATGTCTCGGATAATTTCACGAGGCCGCCAACACAGTACCTGATTTTTCGCAGGTGCAGTCATCTCACCAATGCTAATGCCCGCGAGAAAACTTACTAAGTTAAATAATTGTCTCGCATGAAATATGGATATTAAGACTTATCAAGTGTACTGTACAACCGTCATAGTAGACAATCTCATATTTCAAATTTTAGAATTAACAATATTATCTTCAACTAATTTATTTTCCATATCATAGGCAACTTCCCTTTTTATTGGAAACAATCATTTTAATAATTGGTTTGTAACCTGGATAGCGTCACGGATAAATAAAATCGGATATTATTATTTTTAATTATTAAACTAACGTTTAAGACAAGATTTTTATGCAAAGCACAAAGGGTAACAATTATTATAAGCAATAATTATCAGCCTGAAACACTCATCCACATTGAAAAATCTTCCGAGAAAAGATACATGACGCCAACGGGACTTGAACCCGTGCCCTTCTGATTGCCGGTCAGCTGCTCTCCCAATTGAGCTATGGCGGCTTATTGTCTTAAACGTTAGTTTAACAATTAAAAATAATAATTAATATTTGACAAGTTTAAGTATTTCCCCAATGAATGAAGACATAATTTGTCTCGACGCCACCTAGTGACGGATTTAACACTAACAATGTCTCTCTCGCAAAAATAAAGTTGGTTGTTTTCAGGTGGAAAAAATATAATAAGCAGTAATTGTTGAATGAAACACTAGTATATATTGAATCATTTGGCGGGTATAAGATAAGCCGCCATAGCTCAATTGGGAGAGCAGCTGACCGGCAATCAGAAGGGCACGGGTTCAAATCCCGTTGGCGTCATGTATCTTTTCTTGGAAGATTTTTCAATGTGGATGAGATTTTTTCACAAAACTTGTACCTTAAACTACCTTTTACGATTTTTTTTTTACAAATTATCTCAAAATTGAATAAATGTTGAAATAAACAAGTCCACACTATTATTACTATTCGATCATTTTAACAGGTATGTCGGTAAGTTTCTTAGGGTAGGTACTTCGTAGGCAATTTATGAAAAATAATAATTTTAAATGCCAAATATTGGTGAAGGTTTTTTTAAGAATTTTCACAGTTCATATTTTGTATCTTGGAAGTTGTTTGTTTTCATTATATCTAGAGTAAAAGGTTCCGTGCCAGATTGCGAAGCTTCTCTAAGGTTCCCAAGTAGCGTACTCGAGCACCTTAATTATTTAGGTACCTCTTGAGTACCTACTCTTCAGTCTCGGCGTGTAATTTATCGGTCAAGTTCCCTCTTTGTTCGGAAAAAGCTTGGAATACCACGACGTGGATGACGAAATATCTACAGAGGTTGTTATTGACTGTGTAACGAAGGTATGTGTTAACACACTCTGATTTTTTAATATTTGGTAGTAAGATAGAAATTGAAATATCTGCTTACAATTCTTATAATTTCAGTGGAAACTTTAATATTTTTTTTAAATAGAAGAAAATTAGAAAATTACTTTTTTAACTCGATAAATGATTCAAGCTTTAATTGAATAAATCAAAAAAATAACTTTTAACTATTTAACACAGTTACTTGAGAAAAATACTGAAGTTTATAAAAACAGCATTGTACTATGATAGAAGAAGATTTTTAAATATTCTCAAGTTGTTCGTTACTAGGGAATATTTGTGTTTCTTTTAAAAATATAAAACTAATATATGTAGAACTATAAATTGACGGTAAAATTTATTAAATAACTTTTTACTTCATCATCAGAAAGCCTTATTAGTTAATTTAAAAACAAACAATTATGTCTTTCAGACGGTGAAGATAAAAATAATTTGAAAATGCTATTTACATAATATCCAGCTCTGTCTACATAAAAAAAAAATCCATGGCTAGACACTTTTCACTCGCTTGATATTGTACTAGCTGGTCGCCGGCATGCGTTGCAATGCCATTGAAAGAAATAAATTGATTATCCCTGCATGTCCTTTCCCGTGCGACCCCGTTCCCTTCCACCTTCCCCGCACTTCCTCGTCTCTTCCCTCTCCGCGAACCCCACCTCCGCCGTTCCCCTTCCCCCTGCCTTTCCACCCTGCCACTAAAATATATGAAATACACAGCTTTCCATTATATATAGCCTACATGTTATTTTGACGTATGATCTAATTATTGTAAAGTTTCATTAAAATCCATCCAGGATTGGTGAAAGAGTAACACACACGCATACATCCATACAAACTTTCGCGTTTATAATATTAGTAAGATTGTATTTTTCCTTTGGAGAGATACGTTCACTGTTTTTCCCATGTTGATATTTAGGGTATAAGAAATAGAGGCAGCATTAAATGTTTAAGAACAAAAGCAAAACAACCAGCACATTGACATTTGAGGTTTTAGAATTTTTGGAGTTCACTCAATACTATTATTATCTTATATATCTTATATATAATATTATCTAAGGATGGGAGGTTTTTAAGTTCGCGGAATGGGAAGGAAGGTGATAAGTGGAGGTGTCGCTGAATCAGATACTAATTGAACAACTCATAAGTATAAACACCGGGTTTTACCATAATAAGGTCATTAGTCTTTAAGCTATCGTCGACGATACATGTCAATCGGGAAGAAATTGTGCAATATGGAGAAGATCGAGTTCCGCGCTGTTATAAAGTTCTTTACCAAGCAAGGAAAATCATTTCTGACCATACTAAAAGAGATGTCATCCATTTACGGAGACTCTTGTCCAAGTAAAACTATGGTTTACAAGTGGCATACCCACTTTAAACAAGGCGATGGTCACTTGAAGATGACCCACGGTCAGGAAGGCCGATCGAGGTGACCACTCCGGAAATTATTTAAAAAGTCAAAAAATTAATATTGGAATATGCCCGACTAAAGAAGAAACATTGTAAAACATTGAACTTAACATTTTAAATTTTAAAATGTTAAGTTCAATGTTTTCCTGATTTCTACATCTCTTTAATAAAAAAGCAGAGTAGGTATCCGAAAGTGTAGAATTATGACATAACTTTCCTCACTTTTCGTATCATCACACTTTATCCGAGGAGGCGCAAAGTGAAATAAATTCTAAACTTTTAGTTGTTCAGTGCTGGGTGTACTCTGTACACGCACACTGTATGAATATTGTGTAGACCGCGTGGGCTTACTGCGGTGCGGGAAGATAAAAACTCTGCTGTCTATTGACTTTATGTTCGGAATTCTTTGGGTTAAATTTATCGTTCACTATATACCAATAAAAAGTTCCGAAGCACATTGTAAAAAGCGAGGAATTTAGAATTATGTGGAGGCCGCTGTGAGCGTCAAAACAATGTTAATAGAAAGGATTGAAATATAGGGAAAATTAAAAAAGTTGTGCAAAATTAATATTCAGGATATTTTTTCATATATGTACATTCGTCCCTTCTCCCTCCCCCTCCCTCGGATTGTGCAACGGTGTGTTATTGTGGTGCAAAATTGATGCCATTTTCAGGTTTGTAAAAAATCGAAAACACGCACAAAGATAGTGGTACTTAGTACAGCGTAACTTTTACAAACGTCAAGCTATAATGCTGAAATTTAGCAGAAAGTGTCGTGACAGATGTGGTAACCTAAGAAAATAAAAATTATTTCAATCGGGTGACTGACAGCGTCACATGGCGGCCGGTCCTAAGATTTTTTGATTAACCTGGTATTTCCTGGTATTTATTACAACATTGGATTATTTTTATAGCAACGTCTTTTTGTAAGAAAGTCGGCTTATTGCTTAGTCATCGATGTGTGTGTAGGGTGTATTTAAACACGTCGAATATTATGTAACTACCTGTGTACATACAAAATACATTCCATCCATTGTTTTTCATAGTCTGATTGTAATATGAATCTATACATGGGCTTTCCGGTCGGGTGTTAAATTGTAATTTGTTGATTTTTAAACCTCACATTGGTCAAGGCCTTAGACTTTAATGGATTGGTTAAACTCTGCCCCTCCTGACCAATAAAGCTGTTTTAAATTTTACTCAACTGATAAACAACGGTAAATGATGGTTTGTCAGGTGTGTAAATTTGAAAAATACTTTATTAGTAAAAGCACTAGTTGTGAATATTATACGTATCGCCTTGGTGAAAGTCCACTATTCCGCATCGAAACTTAGCTAGAAGTAGCTTTCACCGTGTTTAGTTGATGGCCTCCGTGGTTCTCTTCTAGTGATCCGCAGGTCGCGGGTTCAAATCCCGGCTTGCGCAATAAATTTTATTTGATTAATTTGTGTTTTTCATAACTATTGCGAATTTCGATTTGGAGGCGGGTATGGATGCCGCCGCCCCGGGAAATATTTATTAGATAATCAACACCTCTGCCGTAGGTCACCCTAAGTAGTTCACTACGTTTGGTGACTTAGCAGGGGTGCGCGGTTTATTGGGGTTAGGTTTGTCCGGATCTTGACGGCGGATACGTCTGCCCACAAACTGCGTGACAAGCCGGACCGGAAGACTGGTTGAAGGAGATCTTTTAACCTTTCCAACACGACTCTCTCGGAACATTGCCTTGCACCGCAGTGGGACGGATAGATACGTATGTTCGTCACTCCTGGACATACTGACCTCCAGATTTCTACCCACCCCTCATTTCTTTTTCCTTCCCAGAACTTTCTTTCCTTCCTTTCCCTAAAATACGCTCCACACATCATCCTCAAAGATGGCATGACTCCTGTGTGGAGCTAATGTTTAAAAAAAAGAAAGAGGAAACCGCTGTCAGTATCGCCCCGGTGCAGGTGTAACACCACCATCCATAATTGAAATGTTGCTTGAAATTACTTTAAGCATGTTTGATGACCTGATCTGAACAGCCAGGTATCCCCCACCTTCTTAATCCCTATCTTCTTACTCTTCAGGCTCACAATATACCCCAATTGGAAATGCCGTAGACTCACGGTGTCCAGGCGGTTGGGAGCAATTGGGACTCTTGTGCGGTATTCTCGCAAATTGTATTTTTAGAAATATTACAAAGAATAATGTTTTTTTATTATTCTACTTATTTTCACAAAACTTAAAAAGCAAAACGTTTTAAATTAATGATGAATCGTGGTAGCCAAAAACCCTCCAAATAGTTTCTCTGACAAGTAAATCCTTTTTTCATTAGATACTTTTCAAATATAAAGTGTCAGCAGTTGATAGATTGGACAGAATGAAGGGTGGAAATGTCGGAATCATCCCCAGTACTTTGCTGCCAGAATATGTGAAGGATGTGGAATTTATTGTAGAAATGGTCTGTAAATGTGGTCGTTTAGAAATGTGGGAACGAAATATTCAATATTTTTCCTGAATCTTGGCATTCATCACTATTTGAAATATTTTTAAACACACTAGTTATACTTTCTTCATATTTTGTACTTCATATTCAGAAAAAAAATTAATGTGAAATTGAAAAGCAATTCAAATAATTTATTATTATTTATAACTAGCTGACCCGGCCACGCGTTGCTGTGGCTAATAAAACACAACGTCATCTACTGGATGGTTATCCAACCTTTATAACCACCGCCGTCTTTGAGTTTATCGCAAAGAGACAGACAGATGCCGCGGAGGACTTTTATTTACAATAAATAGAGATGGTGTGAAATATTATAATAATGTGCATGAAATGCTTGGGGTTAGTAACGTATTTAAGTTAATAAGGATTAATACTGTATCCGTCTAAATAACTTTTCAATTACCGCAATGTACGTGACCATTTTTTTAGAAGATAGAATGGGTATAGTAAGCTACCCGTAAAAGATAGATATATGCCTTTGCGGACTTTTTTGTAGATCTATAAAAGAGGAATATCCCATCATGCATTGTTTTGTTATATCCCAAAAGGATTAGGCAGCGTTTTCAATGAAAGCTACCAGGCGGCTTGACTTTTTCCGACACTTCTAACAATTATCGTTATGTTTCTACTAATTTACACAAATCCTTGACAAATTACATACTTAAACCTTCCTCACAAAACACTCTATCTATTGGTGAAAACCGCATGAAAATCCGTTCAGTAGTTTTCGAATTTATCGCGAACAGACAGACAGACAGACAAACGACGCGGGGGACTTTAATTTATAATATGTAGATATTAACGCACTGAAAAACTTTTCAAATAGCCATACATAAAAGCCTATCGATTATTCAAATTCGATCATCGATTACATTTATTGCAAATATTTTATTTTATTTATTGTAAGAAACAAACAGCAATTTATATACAGGATGAGTTATACAAGAGGTTAAACATGAGGTAAGCCAAAACAGTTTCTTATGCTAATGTTGGTTATTATGATATAATATACAATTGTAATTGGTAATAACCATTAAATGAAAATGAAAATAACAACAACAAAAAATATATAAGTATATTAGAAGGAAGAAGGAATAGGAAAGGGCAAGAGGCAGAGGAAGGTGGGATGGGGACAGGAGATGCCCATGCTGTACCTTTTCTATAGTTGTGCATTAATTTAATTAACATTTGTGGTCGTACGTTTGACTTCGTTTCGGTATTTCACAAGAGTATTATTAAGAATATCGATATTGTTAAATTGCGTGTTATATTGCGCGCATATACGGGGGATTGAAGAATTTTTTCTAAGGTTGGTTCTGCACGCTGGCAAATGAAAAAAATGGTTTAGTCTGGTTGGCCTTGTAGGTATGTGAATTCTTAAATAATTTACGAGTTCAGGAGAGTCCAGGCCGTTATTCAGAATTTTGTATAAAAATATTTGATCAGATATCAATCTATGTGTTTGAAGTGGAGTAAAGTTGTGAAATTTTAAGGATTCGGTATTATTTGCAAAGAGTAAAATATACAAAGTGTAGTTTCTCAGTTACGTTTCACTAGGATATCACTAACAGCAATGAACACAAATGCACCAATAAATGCAATCCTAATTATGCGACATTCGAAGAACAAGGAGGAGCTATTAAAACTTTGTACAATGATGCATTTTGTCTGACTAAACTTAATTTCTCGAAATCCAAATTTTGTATAAATTGGATAAAATCTGTAAAAGTGCGTAAATACAAGTAAATCAGGAAAATGCAAAAAAGTCACATTTTAGGTATTGAATAAAACAGAAACTCACTGAATATTTTTTCCAGTCCATTACTACAGGTTGAGATATTTATCTCTGTAGGCTGACAAATATTAGGAACTAATAAAGTGCGAGCTGTTTTAACTGACAATCTAAATGGGGAAAACCACTGACTACAAAAAATACAATTATATTAATATACTCCCACTGACGGCCATTTTCAAAACCGGGAAAATTTTTACAAATTCTTAAAACAGTAATAACTAAGCATTATTAATTTTAGCTGAAACTTATTTTTCAACCAACATAATATGGTAACTTGATATTTTCTACGATAAATCTCTACAACATGAAAGGTAGTAGCTTAATATCGCGGTGTTTTATTCCAGATGATTCTGTAAAGAGGCTATGATAGGGGTACATCGTTATTTCTGTGTATCTTTTTACCTTAACTTTGAGTACGTTCTTAGGTGGGTACTTAATATAAGCCGCTGTGGTTATTAATGAGGAGTGTCGAAGCTTTTTTATAATTTTGATTAAACAGGAGACTCAAAAGTTACGCATTTAAATGCCGATGACAACATACAGAAAGCTGCAAACTAAAGTTTAAAAAATCTTTAAAAATTCACTGTACAAGAAAATTTGCAATTAAATAATGATACTCATAATACTATGTAGTTAGTTTCTTCTGAAACTCCCTATATCCATGGAACAATTCCATTATTAAACCGTTCACGAGTTTTATCAAGGGTCATAAGGAGAATTTTTAAGAGTATTTATACAATGATGGACGAATGAAATAAACCAAGAATTATAGACAATAATGGGCGGTACATCCTCTCTACTGACGGCGCGCAATAATAATACAGATTAGTTCAAATTTATAGTATCAACGCACCTGTTTACACCTGACAATCCTGTACTATGGACCAGAAAAAAATAGACAAATCAGCCGTTTCGTGTTTCTTATGCTTCGTACTCTAACTAATTAACTAACTAACCATTATGCCGTTTCTGCGCAGGGGTCGGCAGAGAGGACGGACCGCCAAACAACTCGGTCTTGGCACACACTCTTTGCCTGACTCGCATTCATACATTGTCTCATATATACTCTTCTATTATTCTGACCCTTATCATGGCCCGTCCAAAGTATCTGATTTACTTAATCCCTTCACAGTCTTGCTTAACACCTTTTATGATGTCAAACCACCCCGTAAAATCACCGCTCACCCTAACAACATGCAACGCTTCCCTCGTACAGAGACTCAATTGCCTGTATGAGATTTGTATTCACTCCATACTTGGACAACACCTTCCATAGCTTTTTCCTGTCGACTCCGTCATATGATTTTTGTAGATCTACAACAATACTCTCGTATTTTTGTAGATCGCTTCGTACTCTCAATCAATATTAACATACTCGAACCTCACAAGAGATCCAGCTGCTCCCGTCTGGAGCCAGTGAGACTGTGGCATCCCCAATGGGATATGTTGTGAGGGTGAAGGTAGTGGGGAGAGGAAGGAGATGGAGATGGAAGGTGGGGAAATACCTGGCTATTCCGATCTGGTTACGAACCACGGCTAAAGGCATTACAAGCAACTTTTCTTTTCTGAATGGTGGTCTTTCAGCAGGGCGATACTGAGAGTATCTTCCACTCTGCAACATGCCGCAAATGTACTATGAATTATTTTTAATTAATTAATTGTGAATTAACATAAATTAATCAGCTACAATTTATTTACCCTTGCCGGGATTCGATCCCGCCACCTTTGGATTGCGAGTCAAGAGCCTTACCCCTCGAGCACGCTATTCGTCAAAATTTTAATAAAAATTTCAATTTAATGCTCAAAAAATTTTCATTCGGTAAAAGGATGGGTGAAGATCGATCGTAGTCGGGATGTTAGACTAAATACAAAGGACTATCCCAACAAAACCGTGGTTTCAACAAATCCCCCATTTTTCCAAAAAATAAATTTCCTCACATGTTCAGAAGAAATTGGAAATTGTTCTGATCCTTCTCACTTATTTAGAATTTAAGTCCTTGATTCTGTAGATTATACATTCTGTGGTCTAGAAGTGAGAGCTTTATATTATTTGCATAGTTTTTGGTCATCCCTCTCTAAAAAATTATTCTTTCTTCTATCAAGTCTTATCTAAAATTCCTTCCCGCCATTCAATTCTCATCTCTTCTACCTTCCGTATAATTTTGAAATTTATCCATTTAAATAATATATACATAATTTCACCTTTACTCTCTCTCCATTATTTGAAATGATGGCCAAGAAAGCTGAAGACCAGAAACATTAAAAAAATCAGAGTGTGTAATTTACAAGCGGTAGAAGTGAAACCATCAGAAAACTAAAGTAGACTAGAGCGGGAATTCTAAGAAACACCGCACAAAGCGGAGACCGATAGGCTATGAAGCATCGCATAAAGAGGAGACCGATTCAGGTAACCACTGATCTACGTACAGGCTAAATCCTACATGTACATCAGTGGTTCCCAAAGTGGTTAAAACCACCTAATTTTAATATATATTCTTCGATCGGTTTCGGTTGATCTCAAACTTCTTCAAGACAATAATATATGTTCAGTTTATTGTCCAGAAGAAGGTTCAGATCAACCGAAACCGGTCATCGAATATACATTAAAATAATGTGCTTTTAAACAACGCACCTTTTTCATTTTGCAAAAGAGAATAAAAATGTCCAAACAAAATACTTTTTCGTGGTACCGTGATTTAATTTCTGGTTATTAAAAATCTTCAGTTGATTTCTAAAATCTACGTACTTTTTGAGAGTTTGTCAATGGTTCCGTTCATTTAATTCAATTTCTTATTCCTCTGGCTAAAAGGAAACAGATTCGAAATTAGTCTAAAGTCGCAATCATTCTATTAGGTGGGTAGGTTAGGTACATAATAAAATGTCAACAAGCATTACGCAGGTAGTTAATTTAATATTCCCCGATTACGTTAACACCCTGATTCTGGAACAATTCTCGGGTATCACGTGCAATTGAATTGTAATAATTCTCGCCCTCCTTCCACCCCCCCCCCTCCCCTCCCCCTACATTCCTTACACGTCTCCGGACAGAAAAGGTAAACCGTTAGAATAAAGGAATTAAATGAAAAACCTGTCACTTTATTACGTTTTTATTTGATTTCCCGCGATAAAAACAGACAGTTCTGGTGCTGGAATTCGAATAAAATAATATGAAGATTTTTAACAGAGAGTGGAGGATGCCAGATTATATTTATTGACATTCAATCAACTCATCTATTTTAGATCTTTGATTGAACTTTAGGATTCATAATACAAACGATAATTTAATGCATGTATGGAGGGGTGTTAAAACACAAAGACCCCCAGATTCCCACCCACCCCTTATACCTTTTTTGTCCCCAGAACTTCTTATCCTTCCCTTCCATAAAAAGACCCTACACACAGCTCCCTCTAAGATGACGTAGGCCTTGATGGCAATTATTTTCTTCAGGGACTCCTGATTGGGGCTAATGTAAAAAAAAGATAAATAACTTTTTAAAGAGATTTTTTGCGATCTATATTCTAAGTACATCTATTTTAGATCTTTGACTGAACTTCAGGATACGTAATCCATACAAAAATGTAATGCATGTGTAGAGGGATGTTAAAAATGTTTTTTTTTCATTCAAAGCTCGCTTCCTCCATAGCGGTGTACTTCCGCGCACAACAATGCCACGCCTGGTTTGGCACAATAAAATGTTATTGGTTCCAGGGAACAAAAAAAAATCAATCAAGTTAAAGGATGGTCCACAGTTGTATTTACGGAGACAAACCTGGAAGGCGCTGACCGGACGGAAAGGGGTTATTTCGGGATCCAGGATTTCAGGATTTATACTTGGAGCTAGAACCTACATACATGCATACATATTATGTTGCTGTAAAAGCCGGAAAATTGGTAAATCTTGGGAAGTATTGAAAAATTCAAACTTTTACCAGCACCATTGTGAATTTCAGAAAACAAACATATAAAATGTATACTAGCTCAGATTAGTGAAAAATTACGGGATATTATAATTGTTCGATTTGTAATGCTAAATTTTATGTTTGTGAATTTGAAAAAATAGGAGTTTTATCAAATATCCAAAATACATCCTACTATCCTTACTATAATAATTATAATAATAATATAATAAAGATTTTAATCAAATTGATGACTTGTGTAGAAAATGTGTGGCTTCTCCGGAAACTACAGAACATATTATATCGGGATGTTCTGTATTAGCGCCATCCGAGTTTACATTTAGGCACAATCAGGTTTTAAAAATAATCCACCAAAGTTTGGTAATTAAACATAACTTGATTGACTGCCGTAATATAGTACCATATTGTGAATATGAAATATGAACCAAATTCATTTTTAGAAAATGAATTTTATAAAATATATTATGATAAAACTATACTAACAGACAGAACAATTAGTCATAATAGACCTGATATAGGTTTACACGACAAAATTTAAAAAATTTCTTATATCATTGAAGTAGCTATTCCAAATTCCTGTAATATTCAAATATCTATTTCTGAAAAAATAAGAAAATATACAGATTTAGGAAATGAAATTAAAAGAATTTGGCATTCTCAGACTATAAAATTTTTACCATTTGTTATTTCGGCTACTGGCATTATACCTAGCTCAGTCATTCAAAATTTAGGCATTTTAGATTTGTTAAAGAATTTTTATATAAAAATGCAAAAATCAGTCATTTTAAATACATGTAGGATTACAAAAGATTTTTTAAATATTTATATTGAGGGATCAGTAGGACTTATAGGTCCAATTAGGAGTTCCACCGAGCCGAACCCTCTGATATGAAAATATCTGGAGTCGGTGAATTATATTCCCATTTGACATAATATAAGTATAATCAATATTTTGTATTGATTTATAGGTCCACTTAGGAGTTCCACAGAGCCGAACCCTCTGATATCTATAGGGGGGAGGGAAGGAAGGGGAAAGGGGAAGAATGAAGGATGGTGTGGGGAGGGGTAGGGGGTGGGGGGAAGGGGGTTGGAGAGAGGGAAGGTGGAGGAGGCGGAGTGTGGTGGGAGAGAGGGAAGAGGGAAGGAAGTGGAGGGGGAGGGATGGAGGAATGTGGGGGAGGTGGAGAGGGGAGGGGTACGGGGTGGGGGAGGGATCGGTGGAAAAAGGAGGGGGATGGAGAGGGGGGTTTATGGATGAGTGGACTGGGGAGAGGGAAGGTGGTAAGGGGAGGAGTGTGGGGAGGAGTGGGTGGAGGGGGAGGGGGGAGGGTGGTTGATGAGGGGAGTGGAGTAGGGAGAGGGAAGGTGAAGGAGGTGGAGTGGGAATCCCCTAATAGCATGCGAACGAAGCCGCGGGAAAAAGCTAGTGGGTACTAAATTTTAAGTTCAGACAATCGAACAAAAATGTTACACCGCTGAAAATGGTAACAATAGGCCACTTGCATGGATTTCATAACGTTTTGGAAAAAATGGATAGATATTTTTACTAAGATTACGAAATTAGAAATGTTCAGTTTTTTTTAATAAACAAATCCACTATTTGGGCTCGTGACGTCACTACATGAAAATGTCCGGTCTCCGATAATGTTCTATTTATTTTGTAAAATTCCACACTGTTTTTTTTTTTAAATGGCAACAATTTGAATTCAGGCGAATTTTTGAATTTGACATTAAACATTCACTAGATAGATGTTTTGTTTGTTCTCTGCGAACTTATCATTTGGTTTGACGAAGATGTTGCGAAGAGAACCCCGTACTTTTATGCCTTCTGTACCTGTTTTAGAGGTATAATGGTAATGGTGCTGATTTTAACAAAATCATTTTTTATCATATTCTTATTATTAATATAATTTACAAGTACAAGTATATGACAATGGATTTAGTCAAATGTAGATGTTGAACATTGTAATGATTAATGATCAATAAGATGGATCAAGGAAAAAAATATTTATGAGGTGTAATATTTTTGGTACGCCTCGTTATTCTTCTGTGCCATTCGTGTGGAAAATGTTCGTTTTTTAAATGATTTTCGGCTATGTAATTAACATTTTTTCGCACCCATAAAATTAAGTCCCATCTTTCCGGTTTGTAAAAAAATGGTCTGATTTTTCGGAATGAATTTTTCAAAAAATCGCCAGGTTTTCAAAAATAAAGAATATTTGCCTAAAGTGGAATTTTTTTTAAATGTGTTGCAAGTGGCCTATTCAATGCATATGCTTGTATTATGAATGATCCTCTAAAGCAGTGGTTCCCAAAGTGCTCCGCATGGATCCCCAGGGGTCCCCAGGATCATTCAGGGGGTCCGTGGAAAATAAAAATTGATTTTGGGCTCCCTGAATGATGTCAGGGGGTCCGCAGCAAGATTTTCACATATTTTTATTCATATGAAAGTTTCATCAGGGGAGGGGCGTAATGGGATGGGATGTTTCGCCCCACCCCATCCTACCCCGTTTCACCCTATTCCATTCCGCCCATTCCGTTGTGCTATCTGCCCCGGGGTCCGTGGGCCAAAACTGTTTGGGAAAGGGGTCCGTGTACCAAAAGAGTTTGCGAATCACTGCTCTGAAGAATGTTCACTAAACCTAGTTCAGTCAAACAACTTATCATCACCCTAATAATTCATCTAAGCGTCTGTCAAGCATTTGAATAAAAATTCATCTAAGCGTCTGTCAAGCATTTGAATAAAAATTCATCTAAGCGTCTGTCAAGCATTTGAATAAAAATTCATCTAAGCGTATGTCAAGCATTTGAATAAAAATTCATCTAAGCGTCTGTCAAGCATTTGAATAAAAATTCATCTAAGCGTCTGTCAAGCATTTGAATAAAAATTCATCTAAGCGTCTGTCAAGCATTTGAATAAAAATTCATCTAAGCGTCTGTCAAGCATTTGAATAAAAATTCATCTAAGCGTCTGTCAAGCATTTGAATAAAAATTCATCTAAGCGTATGTCAAGCATTTGAATAAAAATTCATCTAAGCGTCTGTCAAGCATTTGAATAAAAATTCATCTAAGCGTCTGTCAAGCATTTGAATAAAAATTCATCTAAGCGTCTGTCAAGCATTTGAATAAAAATTCATCTAAGCGTCTGTCAAGCATTTGAATAAAAATTCATCTAAGCGTCTGTCAAGCCTTTGAATAAAAAAATACGCATTTCTAATAAGATTGTTTAATTAATAAACTTAGCATACCAATAAAATATTCGGTCCAAAATGGCAGCCAACATTTATATTTATGTTTTTATGTTATATGTTATATTTATGTTATATGTTATATTGTATCCATTTTTATGTTATATTTTAATAACTATTATTATCAACTTATTATTACAATATTATTACTTATTTTTGTTATTATCATAATTATTATATGCACCAGATTTATTTTTATTATTATTATTTACGCACCAGATTTAAATGTCCGGGTTTAATTTTCCCCACAGGAAAAACTAAACCCTTTCACACACTTCCCAAATGATCATCTGGTCAATCCACGTTATGCAATTGCACTATATAAGTATTATAATTACAAAACAATACAAGAACAACATGTCAACCTACCAGAGACCAGATGGGAAAATAATTCATCGACTCCAGATATTTTCATATCAGAGGGTTCGGCTCTGTGGAATTCCTAATTGAACCTATAAATCCTACTGATCACTCAATATAAATATTTAAAAAATCTTTTGTAATCCTACATGTATTTAAAATTACCGATTTTTGCATTTTTATTTTTTTTATTCATTATTATTGATTAATTAATTATTATTATTATAAAATTTTGCAATTTAATTTAATCTGCACAACTTCTAATTTTATTTATCAACCATTACAAATGTATAATTTCTAATCTATAAACTTCACCCGCCATAACACAGGGATATCCCTAGCATGGCGGATGAAACACCACAAAAAAACTAAGCAATGTACAATATTCTTATAAATAAATAAATAAAAAAATTTCATATAAATTGAATAATAACTATAGAAACCGGCGCCATTTTTATAAAACTGTTTGGACAGAATGTTCGGTGTGTATTTAGATCGGTATGCCAAATCATCCTATATTATTATTGGTATTTCGTTTAGTCTTTTGTTAAACGTATTAATATAAATAAGTTATTTTTTCCGACGCAATTGCAGGTACATTGACAAAAATGTGACGTCATCTGCCACACGGCTGTTAATCGATTGTGTAAAATTTAGAACGCGATTACTGGTAAGGGGATAAATAAATAAAACATAGGTACTTTTATTACGGTGACCGGACAACTCAGAATTATGCAACTTTAACATTTTTGAAAAGTCATTAAAAGTGATGAAAAATGAAAAAAAAACATGGTTAAATAGATAACATCAGGTTGCGTATTTCTGAGTTGTCATGGAAATTTTTAATACGTAGTGGTGGTATTCGTCCAAACATCTAATAAAAGCTTTTATTTCGAACTTACCAATTTGCTAAGTGGTGACGGCTTAAATCATCTGATAGTGTTGTTGTAACTTTTAAAATTAAAGGGTGTTATATAACGACAACCTACAACTAAAACTGCTTTTGGAAATATGTAATACCTCTCTAAAAAATATTTAATTTACTCTCTCTTGCAATAAAAACCATTAAAAAAATAACTGACTTCAAAAGAAGCATTAAGATATGGATTATGAACATGAGAAAAAAAGATATAGATACAATTTTGCAACCTAACAAAGATTAATGCTTGTATTGTATTTTATTTTAGATATAACTTTATAATTTTCCGCTTGTAATATTTTAACATGGGTATTTACTTATATTTCAAAAACGAAAACTTGTACAATAAGACATTAGAACGGGTTACCCCAGTAAAGATACATTTTCCTCTAAAATATTGTAAAACAAATAATAAAAAAAATAAAAACAAACTGTATACGTCGCCCTTCTACCTACTTTCCATGAACCTAACCTATCTGACAATTACGTGCCGATATTAACCTAATGTGACATTTTGGAACAATAACTCCAAGGAACAATCAATCTATTAACCCGTGTAATTATCTCCTCCAATGGTGTTGGTGACTTTAATATCGATATCGAAACTTGTGCATCGATCCACCCAGTGATTCTTCGGTGCTGTACGTGCTGTGTAAAATTAAGGTAAGTCAGATTCATTCCCAGTGTCCACTGTTTACCAAGCCATTCCCATAGTTGTGTCACGTTGAAAAACATATATTTTTTTACAGTCCATTGATTTGTAGTCAATTTAACTGCGACTTACAGGTAGCCAGATCCTAAGTTAAGTTTAAGCTTAGTTCGGCTTAATTATAGTGTTGGAATTTCGAGGAATTAAACTATTTTCTTTATTTATATTTATTTTTTACTTTATGAGTAAAACGTCAAATTGTAATATTTAATTAAATAAAGACAAGCGAAATCTGAACATAATGTTGGTAGTTTTAAGTCGAAGTATGATATAGTTAAAAATGACTGAATCGGATAGGTACACCTTAGCTCAGTTGGTAGAGTCGCTGCCCGGAAAGCCGAAGATCCTGGGTTCGAGCCCCAGAGATGACAATATCTTTTACTGATTTTTCTGTTTCCAGATTTTTTTTCGATTGAGTTCGATAATATTATCTTCATTTAATTAAATAAACTATTTTCATTTCAAATGCATGGTAACTTACGATTTACAAATATTCGAATATCTCCAGTAATACGAAGGTACATTATTAATTTATTTATTTATTTATTTATCAACGCCCTTTTTCGGGGTTTTTACATATGAGTGGTAAGAAATATACCTACAGTATTTATTGTATATAACAGAACTGCCTCAGTAACAATATTTTATGTTCATAAGTATATTTTACATGGATAAATTGAAGATGTCCACTGACTTGGTATTATTTTTCCATCCATTAGAAATCTGGGCTAAGAGGGATACATATGGTAGTTAGTCCCAGAATTTCCACAACGAAATAAATCCTGACTTCTAGTATTACGTAGTGATATCCGGAAGCTTATCAATTCAAGCAGTATCGAACTATCAACTAAATCATTTAGAATTTTAAATAGAAATACCAAGTCAGTGAAAATTCTTCGGTTATTATTTAACAGAGTATTGTAGTTCAACATAATTGACATTTAGAAAACGTAAGAATTTGTTTTGTATTCTTTTAACAGCTTGTACATGTATATTATAATGTGGGTTCCAGACGGGAGAATTGTACTCAAGTTGACTTCTTACATAGGCAAAATATAACAGTTTAATACAATTATAATATTATAATGCGGATAATATTTTTAGGGAAATTGAAAGGGAAGGTTTTACAGTGTTTTTTTTTGCTGTAGTTATTCAAAATGAGAACGGTTTTACAACACTTTGGGGAGAATGGCTATACCGTAATCTTACGGCGCGCGGTGATTTTAACTTTCACAGAACTTAAATGATAAGTGTGGTCTTTGATAAAAATTACTCAAATTCCTTGAAACAACGATCAAATTCGATTTATGGAACTTTTGCAGTTATTCTAAATATCAAACGGTGTTTATTTTACCAATAAAATTACCCTTTTTCAATTTGAAATAAGTAGATTTTTTTTTTCGCAGCCAATTTAGTTTTAAAAAATTATATTTGCAAGCAATGCTATTTGATGGCCTCCGTGGTCAGGGGATAAGGCCATCGACTAGAAATCCGAAGGACGTGGATTCAAATCCCGGCGTATATTTTTTTTTTAGATTCATTTGTTTTATTTCACTAATAATTAATTTAAAAATAAAATATAGTTTATTTGCTACACGTTCAAGACACTCACGTTGTCCCTAGTGTAAGACCACCATTCATAATTGAAACGTAGCTTTAAATGGCAACCACCATCAACCCCACAACATACTCCAATTGGAGATGCGGGGACTGTTGTGAGGTATTGACATAAAAACAAAAAAAAACGAACAAAATGTGTAATAAAATAATACGTGTAGGATGTAGGATTAGTCATGCAGTTTCAACATCCTTCAACAGATGCCGTTGGTATAGATAGTTATTTGGAGTTTTTAGGTGTCTCAACAGAATTAGTACCTTAGAAGAGTCACATTTATCGTCATTCATGTCTAATGCATGAATGGTTACCGAAATAGCCGACGGCTTAAGATAGACCGCTAGGTTCCGGGAGTATTTGCGCGCCCAGCTTTATAATAATTTACAGCCTCACCCTCCTCCTCCTACAACTATTACAGACGTCTGGTCCGGTTAAATATTTATTGTAAACCATATGAGTTGTTTGGCGGTCCGTCCTCTCTGCCTACCCCTGCGAGAAAACGGCGTGATGGTTAGTTAGTTAGTTAGTTATATGATAATGTAAATTAAGCAACAAAGCGCTCACAAATACAATTACATTGAACATAGTCGCTACCAGGGTTGTTGCGAATGCAAAAATTTTGACATCCGCGGATGCAGATGCGGATGCGGATTATTAAAGTTTCACATCTGCGGATGCGGATGCAAATGTCTGAATTAATGCGAATAATCCGCATTTGCGGATGCGGATGCGAATATCTGTAACACCCCTGCTTCCTACTATAATGACACTTGTACTGATGATCAAAAGGGTTGAAATCATGACAAAATGGAAACGCTTTTAAGTCCAAATACTGGTTTTTATTGATTGCGACATTTTTATTTACTCTTTCACTTAATATTTACATCGAAGTATTCATCAACCACGCAAAAACTTGGATAAAAACAGCAAACAATCACTAAAATTGATTAATTAAATCACGTCGAAAACTAAACCAAAACAAACAAAACCTGCAGGATCTTGTCACCAACGCGTTGGTGGCAAGACAACTTGCAGATTGAAACGTGGTCTTCCTGTTGGTCAGTTAGCGAATGAAGATAGCAACAATGTTATTACTTATCGCTAAGGTATATCTGATCAATTTGGAACGTATAAAGACCGAATTCTACACTATAAACTACACTCTCTGACAGGAAGACGGAAACTTTCTGATTTATTGCTTCTGCACAAAATTATACATGCATCAGTTGATACACCAAACATTTTATCCCAAATTAACATTAACACACCGTCAAGAAATTCAACAAGGAGGATGCAAGATATTTTCTATATATCTACCTACCACACACATACAGTATATTTCTCCCCTTTACCACAAACATTGAGACATTATAATACTATGCACTACTCTAATAATGAAATTGAAATTTTTAATAACCCATTTAATCACTTCAAAAAATATATTTTACCATCAATCGTATAAAGCTGATTTTATGATGAAGCCCTTTATTCAAAGACAGGAAATATTGTACCTACTAAATCATTGTCCTATCAGCACAGGTGCCAATAATAAATTGTTGATGATTCTTTTGTACTCTACCTTTTACTAATTCTTATTCGTCTTTCACTTATGCATATTTACGAGTAGCTAATTATTACTGATATTATTTTTGTTATAATTTTTGTAATTTAAATCATCCATGTATATAAATTTTTGGGCATAATGCCTTTTTTATGTACTTAAATAAAAATAAATAATAAATAATAACACGCGCGAGGCACCCGCCACTCTGGCCCCGCCCACATCCGCTTTCACTCCACATTAATTGATGCGGATGCGAATGCGGATGCAGATTTCGGAATTAATGCGAATAATCCGCATTTTCACATCCCTGGTCGCTATTATCACTAATTGAAGACACACAACATTGCTACATTGAACATAATACGCTTCACAATACTAAGAAAACATAGGTTATATTAAACCCTACAAGATACCATATTAATTCTGTAATAAATACATGTATGTGTGTGCATGTGCGTATATACATTATTTTCCCGTATACATTTCAAGTAATCTCAATCGCTGTGAATAAAGAATTAACGCGCGTTTTCATCCCGCGACAAAATATCCCAGACAAAATATCTACTAAAACCTAACCTAACCTAACTCCACAGGATGTCTGTATTATTTTTGTTCCGTTTTACGATTTTTTAACAATAATTTATGGTATTTTTTATTATAAAAACTCTCTTTTTATAACTTTCGAAGGTTTATCCCATAAATGTAATATAACATTGAAGAAGATAACAATAATAAATCTAAACGAAAATATGAAAGAGAACAAGATACAGAAAAATAGAAAATACAACGGTCGCTACTGGGACTCGAACCCAGAACTCTCGCAGTTAATAATAATAATAATAATTGGCTAATTTATATAGCGCCGTTTTCGTGGAAAATCACCTCAAGGGCGCTGTACAAATAAATATATAAAATAATTAATATTACTGGCTTAAAACTAAGATTTACAATTACAACTAGTGACTTACATCTAAGACTTATAGCTACTTATATTACTGGCTTGCAACTAAGATTTACAATTTTAACTAGTGACTTACATCTAAGACTTATAGCTAGTGACTTATGACTAAGACATATAGATTCTAACCTAAAATTGGTGACTTATTAACACACATATTTACAATTAAGATTAGCGCCAGAAGAAGTAGGAAGTTTTTACATATATTACAATTCGAGAATACGGGTGCAAAAAGTATAATGAAGGTTAACTGGATTTACGGGAAGGTATAGATATTTTAAATAAATTAATAAATTTAATAGGCGATCTTTACTGCACTAAGGTGATTCATCGCTCAACAGAAAACAGATTGAGGTATCACAATTAACAGATTACATTAAACAGATTGAGTTAACTATAAACAAAGAGAAAAGAGAAAAAAAAACTATTAAAAATTGCAAATTTTAAATAGAATGATGAATTTATGGAAAGGAGTATCGGAAAAAGTGAGTTTTCTGTTTGGATCTAAATTCCGCTGAGTTGGTTATGCATCTCAATTCCATAGGAAGTTTATTCCAAGCTTCGGGGCCGGATACTGCGAATGCACGATCACCAAACTTAGTGTTCGGATTTCGCTAAGGTTCTTTCAACCTTGCAATTGCAGAAGATGTCGCTGATCTAAGAGTTGACTGCCTTAGACCAATATTTTCCGGAATGCATAGTTCAGAGATACCACCATTGCCGTTGCCACCATTGTCGTTTTCTATTTTTCTGTGTCTTGTTATATTTTATATGTT
Source organism: Limnephilus rhombicus (assembly GCA_929108145.2). NCBI lineage: Eukaryota > Metazoa > Arthropoda > Insecta > Trichoptera > Limnephilidae > Limnephilus > Limnephilus rhombicus. Next base: position 48,432,125 of record OV815288.1, read on the forward strand.
CGTTTAGATTATTATTGTTATCTTCTTCTTCAATGATATATTACATTGATGGGAACAATCTTCAAAAGTTATAAAAATAGAGTTTTTCATTAAAAAAATTGTATATTCATTTAGACTTGTATAAAAAGTCAATAGTTCCATATGAATAAATTCGGATATATTTATCCGAGACGCTATCCAGGTTACAAACCAATTCATAGAATGATTGTTTCCAATAAAAAGGGTAGTAGCCCGTAAAAAGGGAAAAGAATTAGTTGAAGACAATAATGTTAATTCTAAAATATGAAATATAAGATTGACAAATATGACGGTTTGACAGAAGGTGGCAGTTGTGTTCCCTTTTTTGTTAGGTTAGGTTAGGTTAAAACATTTCAATTTGAGAGGCGGTAATGGGTACCGCCGCCCCAGGAACCTTTATTGGATAACCAATACCTCTGCCATAGGTCACCCCAAGTCATTCGCTACGTTTAGTGATTTAGCAGGGGTGTCCGAATTCATGGGATGAGGTTTGTCTAGCTCTTGGAGATGGATGACTAGGATACACTGAACCCCAAATTCCTACCCACCCCTTAAACCCTTTCCCTTCCCAGAACTCTACTCTCCTTCCTTTCCCTAAAAAAACCCCCCACACAGCATCCCCAAATATGACATAGTCCCTCAGGGAAATTATTTTCCGCAGGGCTTCCTGTGTGGAGCTCATGTAAAAAAAGAGGTTAGGTTTGAGTCAAAGATATTCAAATACAGAATAGATATGCTATGGTGTCCGCGCAACTGTCGCCGGACAACGGTCTAATTAGCGTAGTTTTCATACAAAAAGAATTTGTTCATTTTGTTGATTTTTTGAAAATGTGCATTAATATTGGTTAACAATATATTTTGAATAAGGAAAGAATTCGTTCATTTAGTTTAACGTTCGTTTGGTTTATTCGTTAATTATTTGTTCTTTTAGTTTATTAGTTAATTGGTAAACAATATCGGCGACACCCGGAATCGCAGACCCACATAGTAAAAACAGCAGATAGCACATCGACTTATATTTCAATATCTTTGGTTTGAGTAGATATTTTGTTGGGGATACGTTGTCACGGGACGAAAAGTCGTGGAACCGGATTAAAGTACGAGTATATCACAATACTCGCAAGTCAAGCAAAACATCAGACATCCTTTAATTATCAATCTTATTTGTAAAATTATTTTATTCAATTCACCGAAGTACGAGTACGTCAGAGAATTTGAACCGACCACGAAATTTCCAATCATAAGCAACCAATTTATATACTAGCAAACAGTATATAAGGTATAATGTATTGTTGGAGGTTGACAACGAAGCCGCTGCCGCTGTTTATTTCGGTGGTAATTTATTTGGTTTGATTAATGACAACGCAGATAGCTGATTGAGTGGGTGAGAAATACGGGAACGATGTTTTATGGAGGTCGCAAATTGAAAAATATTAAAATTTCACTAAAAACTGTTTAAAAAGAAGTGAGATATCGCTAAAAATGTCCGGAATCTTTGGATGTTACATAATATGGTCGAGGATAAACGGATAACTCAACACAATGAAAATTCAATAGACTTTTGAAAATTGGTGTAAAGTCATGAAGTCGCTTCAGCGGCTTACAAAACCTACATTTCTACGATAGAATCCGGCATACAGCATTATGTTAGAAAAATATGGTCCTATGTCAATTCTCAAAGAAAATCTCCTACCATCCCCGATCATATGATTTATGGTGAAAAAACTGCTAATGACAGTAAAGGAGTAGCCAATTTATTTTCCGAGTATTTCAGTTCTGTATTTTCGAATGTTCAACCTGCTCATACAAGCAATGCCAGTGACTGTTTTAATTCAAATAGCGTTATTAGCTCAATCGAGATCAATGAAGACATAACTTTCAAATACCTTAAGTCCATCGATATCAAAAAGGGACCGGGGAACGACCAACTTCCAGGAATCTTTATAAATTATTGTAGTAAACAACTGACACCCCCCATTTTTGCCATTTTCAAACTATCGCTATCTGAAGGAACATTTCCTGACAAGTGGAAAACAGCCTTGATTACCCCAATCTTTAAAAATGGTAGTAAAAATGATGTCTCCAACTATCGACCTATATCCAAATTACCCATTCTAAGTAAAGTTTTGGAAAAAATTGTTTACGATCAATTCTATTCTACCATCTCACCTTCACTCTTAACTAATCAACATGGCTTTATGAGAAATCGCTCCACAACCTCGAATCTTGTGTCTTTTATAAATTTTCTTCATGCTCAAAGGATATGCGATGCCAGGTAGATGCCATCTATACTGATTATTCCAAAGCATTCGACCGTGTTAATCACTATATTCTTTTACAGAAGTTATTTAGTCTAGGAATTCACGGTGATCTCTATAGATGGATCGCATCATATGTCAGTAATCGGCACCAAATCACGGTTGTCAACGGTTTCGCATCCTGTTTAACGGAAATCGTCTCGGGTGTGCCCCAGAGGTCGCATCTTGGACCACTCTTATTTAATATTTACATAAATGACATCTATGTATGCTTTCAAAATAGTTACTTTGTGTTATACGCGGATGATATGAAAATTTTTAAACCTGTACAGTCTTTATCTGATTGTATAGAATTACAAAGCGATCTTGATCATTTGTGCGCGTATTGTGAATCAAATTTACTCTCCTTAAACATTAAGTGTCACTCAATTACATTTACTAGAAATAAAAATAAAATCATCTATTCTTACAACTTGAATAATAAACCTTTACAATCTACGTCTACATGTAAAGATCTAGGTGTTTATTTAGACAACAAATTAATTTTTGATAAGCATATCGAACACATAATATCAAAATCCTACAAGATGCTAGGTTTCCTATTAAGAATATGTAAAGTTTTCAAAAGTGCTAAGACTTTTGAAATTTTGTTTTGTTCATTGGTCAGAAGTCCACTGGAGTATGCGTCCCCGGTATGGAATCCTCAATATAAGGTGTACATAGATATAGTAGAAAGTATACAGAATAAATTCTCTAAATATTTATTCAAGAAATACAACAAAACTACAAATAACATGTTAAGTTTACAAAAAAGACGCACATTATCAGATCTGCTGTTTCTGTATAACCTGCTAAATAATAAAATAGATAGTCCTGAATTGCTATCCACTATTGGTTTAAATGTCCCAATGAGGCGTACCAGGCACACTTCTCTTTTTCATATAGAATCCAATAACACTAATGCAGCGAGTAACTCACCAATTACTCGCGCAATCATAACTTATAACCACTATGAAAAATTACTACACTTAGACATTTTTCATGATTCCTTGCAAACATACAAAACTAATTTATTAAATTTCTTGGCGTGATATAATTGTTTTAAAATTACTTACACTTAACTTTTCATTAAACTTTATTCAGTCAATTATTACAAGCAATAATTGTCAGCCTGAAACACTCATTTACATTGAAAAATCTTCCGAGAAAAGATACTTGCCGCCAACGGGACTTGAACCCGTGTCCTTCCGATTGCCGGTCGAATGCTCTGACCACTGAGCTATGGGGGCTAGTGGTCAGAGCATTCGACCGGCAATCGGAAGGACACGGGTTCAAGTCCCGTTGGCGGCAAGTATCTTTTCTCGGAAGATTTTTCAATGTAAATGAGTGTTTCAGGCTGACAATTATTGCTTGTAATAATTGTTACCCTTTGTGCTATGCATAAAAATCTTGTCTAAACGTTAGTTTATAAATTAAAAAAATAATAATTTATTCAGTCAATTACAATTAGTGATCATATAATTCTTGATTTCAAAATGTCTCCTTATCTGTGGTTAGCACAAGTGGCACGGAAAATCCTCCAACAGATATTATTCTTTTGCTTATATTTAATTGTGGTAAATTATTTTTACTAAAGAAATCTTTATGTATTTGTAATAGTGCAATTTTGTCATAAATATTTGCAAGTGGGGGAACCGGGAAATCTTGAAAAACATTTATAGTTGGATAGTAAAAGGGCTTTTTTAGGATGATTTTTATTAATATTTTTTGAATTGTTTCCAATGGGAGAAGGGTTGCTTTGTATGCACCCCCCCAAGCCACGATTCCATATTGTAGTACAGAGTGCGCAAGTGCATAATAAATATCTTTTAGTATTTTTAATGATACAGTATTTCTTAATCTAAAAAATATATAGATCAGTTTTCTCATTCTGTCTACTGTGGAATTTATTTGACTTTTCCATGTGATGTTAATATCGATAATTATTCCAAGACATTTTATTTCTTCTTTACTACTAATGTATATACAGTTTGAGTTACAGGGTGCGATTCTAAGGAGGCAATTTCTTTCGTGAATTTTTATGTTTAGATTTTTATTTGAGATATTCCCTGTTAGACTATAAGGTATAAAATGGGTTTTCTCGACATTTAGTGTCAATAGACGTGTGAATGCGGTGCGGTGCAGACCACCGAACATGTGGTCAACGAATGCCCGCTCCATTCATTCCCCGGCAGGATTGATGAGGTCAACAGGGCAACGCCTGAGGCCCTAGACTGGCTCGCAGACCTAGATGTCCCCCTCTGACCCCCCACCATACGAAAGAAGAAGAAGAAGTGTCAATAAGTTTTCGTCAAACCATACTTTTACAATATTTATTGCATTATTAGCTAATATTTCGACCTCATTCCAAGAGTTTCCTTTAATAGTTATCACTGTATCATCTGCGTATGATACAATGTTTCCAATGATTGGGAGTTCAAAAAGTTCATTTACATATAATATGAATAGTAAAGGTCCTAAAACAGTTCCTTGCGGAATTCCAAAATCTATATTTTCTATTTCACTTAGTTCGTTGTTTACTTTTACCTGTTGAGTTCTTTGATAGAGATAGCTTTTTAACCAAGATTTAGCTTTGCCAGTTATTCCTATATTATTTAGTTTATTAATTAATTTTGAATGTGAGACACTATCAAAAGCTTTACGGAGGTCAATGAATATACTTTAGCATTTTTTGCCTCTATCTAATGTTTTGTAAATAAGCTTAGTTAATTCTGCAATTGCGTCTTGTGTGCTAAGTTTATCTCTGAAACCATATTGACTAGGGTTAATACATTTTTGGTTATCTGTATAATCAGTAATTTGTTTTTTTATTACTTTTTCGTGTATTTTTGCAATGTTGGATAATAAGGATATTGGGCGGTAATTATTTACTTCTTTTGAATCTCCGGATTTATATACTGGGATTATAATGGCTTTTTTTGTAGTTTGACGGGAATATTCCATATTTAGTGCTTACGTTAATTATATGTGTAATCGGCTTGGTTAGGAAATTGCAGTATTTTTTCAAGATTTCTGTAGTTATACCGTCGTATCCTGGCGCACTACCATTTTTAAGTGATTGTATTATGTTTTCAATATTTTTTTCTGTAGTCGGTTTAAAAATTGAAAGATTGTTATTTGTTATTTGTTATTTTATCTTCATGAATATCATCAGGTTGAAAATTTTGATCAATTTTATATGCAAGTTTTTGACCGACGGTAGCGAAAAATTTGTTGAAAATATTTGCGCACATTTTTGGTTCACGGATAGCATTTTTATTAGTTCCATTATTGTTTATGACATTTATTGTAGACCTATTTTTATTCATTATTTCATTTATAGTGTTCCATGTTTTTTAGGGTTTTCCTTTGTGAGGATTATTTTCTTCCTGTAATATTTCTCTTTTGTGTCTTTGATAATTTTAATGAGCTTGTTCCGGAATATTTTGTATTCGTTTTTTACTTGACTATTGGTAGGGTTTTTTTTTTGTATGTATGAATAGTTTTTCTTTTTTCCGGATAGATATGAGTAATCCTTGCGTAATCCTTGGTTTGATTTTCCTTAATTTAGAACTAGGTTGATTATTTATAAAGGTTGTACAGTCTGCGATTTGAGCATTTAAAGTTTCTTCAAAGAAGTTTGCGCACATGTCTGGGTTTTGGCAATTTAGTATTGAAGACCAAGATTCTTTACGTAATTTATTATTTAATTTTAAGTTGTTTAGTTTGGAAATTATGTTAATATTTTTTCTAGAGTCATTTAATCCTGAGTTTTTATTTAGATCATAAATAAAAATATTTGTATGGTGATCTGTTATATCATTTTTCCATATAATAGATTTAATTTTTTCTGTGTGTTTAATATTGCTCCATATGTGGTCCAGGCATGATGGCGATTGGTTTGCAAATTCTCTTGAGAAATTATTTACACATGATATAAAGTTCATTTCATTCATCGCATTTATATAATCTATTTTATTTTTACCGTGGTTATTTGGACCAATATTAATATTTAAATCACCTATTGCGATATAATTTAGATGGTTTTTGTTACATAGTATTTTTTTTTTAATTCTTCTATAAATATAGGTACATCAGAGCTGTGTGTTCGATATATTGCGATTATATTGAATGGCATGTTATTTAAAACAAAATTAAATGACAAACAGTTTGCGTTGCATATGTGTATTTCGGTAATATTGATATCAGTAAATTTTTCTTTAGCGTATACTACAATTCCACTATTTTTATTAATCTGATAATTTGTATTGTAATTTTTGTAGTTTGGGATGATTGGTATATTAATGTTTGCATGTATGTGCGCCTCGGATAGTATTATAAAATCTGGTTGTGAACATAATGTATTTACGGATACCAGAAGTTCATCCATGTTTCTATTTATACTTCTTATGTTTAGGTGTAAGATTGTTATAGATCTTATTGCATTCACTGGCTGATTCACATACGTATTCTTCTATATTTAGATTTATATCAATTTCACTTAAGTTAAAATTTTCCATTGCATTTATTTAGGTGTGATAAAATATGTATATATATATATATATATATATATATATATATATATATATATATATATATATATATATATATATATATATATATATATATATATATATATATATAATTCTACGAGTAAATGAATAAGTAATAATGCTCATAATTTGTGTTACGGTATTCTTGCTCGATTTCAGTTCATATCTGGAATTGTAGGTGATTTTTTCTATAAGATTTATTTTATGCTTAGATAATACTCGGAGACATAGTGAGTGTTTGTTTAATTGGCAGCAAAAATTAATTTGAATCGTTCTTCTTTTGATAATGTTTTCAATATAAAATAGCGTATGTATGAATATATCAATAGTACAAGTGAACATATACTGTAGAGATTTATTGCACATAGAATATTGGCAGCGTGATACATATATCAATAGTACATACAATTTCAATAGTACCATAGTTCATAGTACTATGGTACTATTGAAATTGTATTGTACTATTGAAATAGTACTAAGATATTCTCAGTGATGCCCTGGTGTATGATTACTCAGAATTGAAAAGTTACTTTTTTTTACATTTACTCTACACAGGAGGCCTAGAGGAAAATAATTTCTCTCAGGGCCTATGTCATCTGGGATGCTGTGTGGAGCGTCTTTTTAAGGAGAGGAAGGAATGAACATTAGTCTTGAAGAGACCCATAATGTAGGAGGGAGGAAACACAGAGGCCGGCAAATCATTCCACAGCCGGGCTGTTGTTGAACATAAGAAAGAGTCGAAGAAGCGACCCGTTCTGATGTGACAAATGTCAACCGTGTACAAATGCTGGGCACGCGTTTGGCGTGTTTCCCGACTATGCACCGGTGCCGAAGGGATCAATGAAGCTAATTCCATTGTAATACCGGGAGAACAAGGATAGCATTCCCACCCGACGCCTTGCTCTAAGGATTGCAATCCGTCTGTTAAGAATGGAGAATCTATCAAAAGGGCCGCCCGTTTCTGCACAGAGTCAAGGGTATTTTTCAGGTATTTTGGAACTCCAGACCAGAGGTGGCTGCCAAAATCAACCGTGGGGCACACTTGTGATTTGTACAGCGTTAGCAGTTGTGTACTATTGAAGTATCTGCGGGCAATGTACAGTACGCCCAGTTTCTGGGAGGCTAACTTAACTCTGGTTTCGATGGAGGTCCCATATCTGAGCTGCTCACTTAGAATTACACCAAGCATATCGATGGAGGTCCTGTTCGGAAGATTGCTTCCGTTGGCTTTAGCCGTGTTTAGTGACCAGATCTAAATAACCAGGAACTTCTCCACTTTCCTCTTCCCATATCCTTCCCATCCCTACTACCATCAGCTTCAGAAAGTACCCCAATTGGGGATACCATAGTTTCACTGGCTCCAGGCGGGAGCAGTTCGGACTCGTGTGTTATTCACATAAAAAAATAATAATTTAACCATTCTAAAAAGTGGCCTCTTACCACAAATTAATCGAAAAGTTAACATGTCGGCCACATTAAATTATGTTTTCGTTCACACTACTGGAATAGATATCGTTCTTTGACTGAGCGATGCCCATTTCACAAGCGTCGCGTCGTTGGTTCATAGTATATCTACTTATTGGAAACGTTATAAAAGCTCGCTTTACGCCACCGAGCTTAGATATTAGAAACCAGAAACTTCAAAGCTGTAGATACAACATGAGAAAGGACGCCTCATAATGACAGAAGAATGATAATACCGTGTTTTCACCTTTTTATACTAAGAAGAAAAACTTGCAAAGGGAGAGATAATCAATATGAGCTCTTAGGAAGAATCTGTTTGCAGTAGCAAAAACTCTTGGTAGATGAATTTTCTTAGATTTTTTTAGATGGATTTCTAGGTTAAAAAGAAACATAATTTTGGATTTCAAGCAAAAATACTAAACCGTTTAAATTTTTAAATTTAAACATCAAAATACTTAGTCCAATGGGTTTTATTTTATGATTCACTTTTAAATTATTTTTTAAAAACATTAATTTAAATCGTTAACATTAAGCTTAAGACCATACAGTTTGAAAATGCAATTAAAAGGCGAAACAGCTGTTACAATAATAAAAACTAAAATTCTTACAGAACTTAATAATAATATTATTTAACTAGCTGTTAAAAATGTTGTTTTTACTGCTAGGCCCGGCGGCGTATTTACAATCCCTACCGCGTTTCAGTCACGCTACGGACTGAAATGCGGTAGGGATTGTAATGCATAAATCACTTACAAACACTACCGAGTTTCAGTCGTGCTACTGACTGAATCGCGGTAAGGATTGTAATGCATAAATCACCTTACAAACACTACCTCGTTTCAGTCGCCTTACGCGCTTCGTCGCTCTATCTGTTTCTGTGAGAGTGACGACCGTAATTATAGAAGGGTTAGCAGAGAATATGGACCGCGTTTTTTTATACTAAGGTGATTTATACATTACAATCCCTACCGCATTTCAGTCGGTAGCGCGACTTAATCGCGGTAGGGATTGTAAGGTGATTTATGCATTACAATCCTTACCGCGTTTCAGTCCGTAGCGTGACTGTAACGCGGTAGGGATTGTAAATACGCGGCCCGGCGGCCGACTTTTGGTTCGGCTTCGCCAAATTAGTGTTGGTGACCATTTTATAGCTCCAAAAATAGCCCATTCCTCGGATCCACTGTAGCTACTGTAGCTAGTCACCGGGACAAAGTAACCGAGGCAGAGCAATGACGTCATATGTAATATATAGCCACTTGATACAACATGTATTTCCGTCAATCTTTTGATATGAGGAGAGATACCACATATTCACAAATTTGTGCTGACGGAAGTAGCGACATTTTGTGTCGAATTCTTGAATACGTAACCGAATTATAACAGTTTATAACCGAATTATAACAGTAGTTTTGTGTGCAATTCCACGTACACATATGTTATTTGTGGTGCGGCGATAATGGCGTGGCGTCCGACATGCACTCGTAGCTGGGTTAACCACGCAGACGCTACGGTATTAATAACGTTCTATTTGATTTAAATTAAATTTTAAAAAAAGTTCTATTTTATATTTACAGAGTAGATTTAAAGTAGAGTAGACCTAATGTTTTTTGAATAGTTGTTATTTATTAACTCAACAAATGATTGTCAAAATCGAATTCTATAATGGCTTATATTTTATAGATAAAAACATAATTGAAAAAAATGCTTACACCCACACTAGATATTTGCTAAAATATTTAGTTTGGTTTATTTTTTTGGCCTCAAATCCAAAATTAAGTTTAGTTGATGAACTAGCGTCATCCCCTCGGCGCGGCACCGCGCCGCTGCATAGTGGGAAATACACCAAACATGCGCCAAACATGTGTGCACTGTTGACATTTGTAACATGAGAACGGGTCGTTACTACGACTCATTCTTGAGTTCAGGAGCTTCGCTGTGGTACGATTTTAACGTATAACATGGGTCTTGAAGAGACCACTCCTTCCTCTCCTCAAAAAGACCGTCCACATAGCATCTTCAAAGGTGACATAGGCCCTGAGGGAAATTATTTTCCTCCCGTGTCGAGTTAATGCAAAAAAAAAGTATTATAAAGGCCGTGCAGCCGTTTCAATTGGTCAAACTGCAAATTATTAACGTTACTGATTCCCATAGTGGGAACTAAGTGGGGCGGTAGAGGCTTCGGGGGTAAATGTAGGGCGGATGACCAATGCATAGTAATGTGTAACCAGGTGCTGACCTTCCTCCTTCTTGCCTTCTTCCTCTTCCCCCACACTCAGTCTTACAACATAACCACAAATGGAGTAGTCATAGACCCATTGCATTCAAACACATATCCATTCAGTAATTCGGCATTTTAGATGGATATCAAAGAGATTGCGGCTCAGTAGGCACCTTAGAGGAATCTAAAATTCGAACTTAATCCCTGGTATTCTGCAACTAAGGCGGACGGCGGTACGAGGTATGGACTATTTTACTCAATCAAAGCCTTAGAAGCTGTGCATTCAATGATTCGATGACTTTGATTGATGTTTTCATCGTGATGTATCAAACCAATGAGTACTTGTACTAAGGATCAAATGAAAAAAGCAGAATGCCAAAAAGTTTTTCATTTTGATATATTTTTTGTGTGTGTTTAATATTTTGTGTTTATGTGTGTAATATAACGTCATACCCTGTTTTAAATCTGACAGCACGATGTGTTATGAATCGTCAAAAACAGTTATCTACATAGAATATAACATTTTTACTTTTTGCTGATGATATGAAACATTATAGAGTGATTGATAACATTAATGATTGCATTATATTATAAATCAATTTGAGAAATCTTTTTGAATGGTGCTCTATCAACAAACTGGCATTGAAAATAGTTTGATGGCAAACTAACCTTTGTTTGCCATTTCAATAATATTATCAATAAGGCCCTTAAAACTCTTGGATTTGTTTTGAGAGCTGCAAAAGACTTCAATATTTTAGGCACATTTATCATTATTATATAAAACCACATCGGATGCCAACTAGAGTATAACTCTACGTTTGTTCTCCATTTTACAATATTCATTCCGACAGCACTGAAAAGATTTAACATAAGTTCCTGAAGTTTATAAACTATAGATTGCGTATTCCTGTACTAATTACCTACTCACCAACTGGATAAAATGTTCAAACTTTCAGAAAGAAGAATTACCACAGATTTAATATTATTACATAAAATACTGCATTACAAAATTGACTGTCCTGAATTACTTCAATAAATCAACATCCATATTCCCAAAAGGTCTTGCCAACATTTCCTACCCTTTTACTTTAACAACACCAGGACATTCTCTTACTAAAATTATCTGATTCCGAAACTTCACAGTCTCAGAAATAAATATTCTGATCTAGGAGGTAAATTTCACCCTAAGAATAGCCAGTGTAAACATGTTTTATTCCAATTCATTTATATATCCAGACACAAATAGTTGTGGTTAATTTCTGCAATTTTGTTCATATTGCAATTTTTTATGATAGACTTTTTATCATTTTTACCAATGTATTTTATTACACAATATGCTTTTGGTGTTCCAATTGTTTTTTTTTTCATTATATTAATATTTCTTTATTGTTTTAGTTTTAAAGTATTTAAAAGTACTGTGTTACTTAACTTATAAACAAAAATTGTAAAAGCCCATTAAGGCGTGTGATAAATAAATAAAAAATTATGATATTTCTTCTTTATATCTTGGCTAAGATATAAAAGATATTGTTTTGTGTGGTTTTTCACAAAAATACAGCATCCAGAAACTCTTAGTAAAAGCGGGAAACTACCCAATGTACGTCACATTTGGAGACGGTTTCAATGAGTAACTTTTATGATTTTAGCTTCTTTTTCTGAGTAAATATAGAAAAAAGTTTGAATTTTATGTCAAATTTGAAAAATCGGTTAAAATCAGATTTTTAACGTATTTTTAATAAAATGCGTCTATGCGCAAACCCGGCTCTAAAAGTTTAACTCTTCAGTTGCAGAAAATAAAGAAAAAAACATCAGAATACGAAACCTTCAGAAAACTAAAGTAGAAAAGAGTAGGGATACAACAAAGCAATTTTTTATATCAATGTGAACAATGATTTTTTCCATATTTTTGCCAATAATGAATTCCAGTACACTTTTTCCTACACATTTGTTCATCTTACTAGATATAGTCGCTAAAGGTCTCCTTCTACTGTATTTTCTTTGCTTGGTCATTTTGAAGTGGTTTGAAGATTATATATAGATTTTACAAAAATTATGATTTCTTTGGATTTAATAGAACTTTTTTTTGGATTTAATAGGATTCTATCCTTGGTGTGCTGAATGTCTGGGCGCTAAAGTTCGTCAGACACTTTATACGACTAGACTAAGCACTAGGCGACTTGCGTGGAACCATGGATTTTCATTCTCTCGCAGGCTGAATCCTATAGACCAGGGATGCTCAAACGGTTGATCGCGATCGACCGGTCGATCGCGAGTGCTTTTTGAGTCGATCTCGAGAAAAAATTGCCAGATGTATTCACAGTTTTTGCTTTAGTTGATCCTAAATTAATGAGACCGCCCATTTTTCACGCCTTTTTGTTTAAAATTTATTTGTAACTTATATTGTCAATGGTCGCGCATTTTGGTTGTTGTATACTCTATCCTCATTTGTGGTGTGTGACGTCACAAGTCCCCATAAAAAATCGTAAAATTATTGCATATTCATATTGAAATATTGTTGATAATTGCTCCCTTCAAAAGCTCAAGGTTATCGATCTAGTTTCTAGTGTGTGGTTTGGTTTATTTATGAGTCAGTGAGTCCGAGTTGTAACTTGAATACGATACAAAGTTTATTAATAAATAATTCAAAATGAGGGCGGTGAATAGATTCACTCTTAATTCAAAACCAGTTATGTGATCAGAATGTAAAATTCCAGTTCTGGATTCATCTGCTAACATATTTCGAAGGAAAACATTCTCTTATTCGACGTATAAAATTCTAGTTGCAGACTCTGCATGTGCTGCCAGAATAAAGAAAAATCATTTTCATCTGAGTGTAGTTTTAATTTGCCGCACACAGATTTAGTTTTATCCAGTTCGTAATGTAAAATTTCTGTTGTAATATTTCGAAGGTAAACATTCTTTTATTCGAAGTGCAGTCATAAAATTCAAGTTGCAGATGTATGTGCTGCCAGAATTAAAGAGAAGCCATTTTCATGTTCTGAGTGTAGTTTTAACTTGCCGAACATAGATTTAATTTAAATCAGTTTTGTGTTTAAAGTGTAAAATTCCAGTTGTGGATTCATCTGCTGAAACATTTCGAACAAAAACAATATCTTATTCAAAGTGCAGTAATATAATTTTTCTGTTGCTGACTACGCATGTGCTGCCAGAATAAAAAAAAACATTTTCTTGTTCTGAGTGTAGTTTTAATTTGCCGCTTTAAGATTTTAAGATTTTTAAGATTTAATTTAAACCAGTTTTGTGTTCACAATGTAAAATATGAGTTGTGGATTCATCTTCTGAAACATTTCGAAGGAAAAACATTTTCTTATTTGAAATCCAGTCATAAAATTCTAGTTCCAGACTATTTGAATCAAAGAAAAACCATTTTCATATTCTGAGTTGAGTTTTAATTCACTGCATACAGATTTAACTAGTTTTGTGTTCAGAATGTAAAATTCCAGCTGTGGGTTCATCTGCTGACACATTTCGAAAGAAAATTATTTGAAGTCTAGTTATAAAATTCTAGTTCCAGACTATTTATGTACTGCCAGAATATTTATGTACTGCCAAAAAAAAAACAAAACATTTTGATGTTCTGAGTGTAGTTTTAATTAACCCCACACAGAATTTAATTGAAGCCAGTTTTGTGTTCAGAATGTATAATTCCAGTTGTGAATTCATCTGCTGACACATTTTGGTGGTAAACATTTTCTTATTCGAAGTGCAGTTATAAAATTCTAGTTGCAGACTATTTTTGTACTGGGTGTAGTTTCAATTCAACCCACACAGACTTAATTTGAACGAGTTTTGTTTTCACAATATAACGATAAATTAAATAACAAGTTGTCGATTCACCGTGCACCAAGTGAAGCTTTGCATTTGAGTTGTATGCCATATGCCGCATATTCTGAGAAATTGACTGATCCGTGTGTAAGTGTTGCTTTGGGACCTGCCCTGCTCTGGGTACCATTGCCGATTTCCGAGAGCAGTTATAAATTAGAGTAGAATTTATGAACATGATTTTTTATTGGAAGTCACATGTTATATGAAAATCGGCATTAAATAAGGTCGCAATAAAAAAAAAACATTTCTACCCCCCCCCCCCCCCCCCCACCCCCCGGCGCTACATATCATAGTCGATCGATCGGAGGAGTCTAATAATATTGAGGTAGATCGCCAGCAGTTCGAGTATGAGCTCCCGTGCTATAGACTATAGATGTATGTGTTTATCTCTTTTTAATATCGCTTGCTTCCGTTCCATCGAGTTTCAAATCACAACGGTGCTAAAAAAGTTTTTACAAAATTGTACCGCTCGAAAAAAGACGCTTTTTCCTGATCGTATTTGGATTAAAATATGTCATTTATGGTCTGATGATACGGTTTTTTAATTAAGAAAAAGATACATATTTTTCTTTCGTTGTCTTAGGTTTTAATTATAGTTTCTGCGTTAGCCGTGGTTACATAAATTTACTGGTGTAGTGATTTAAACTCCTGCTTATGTCATCCCTTGCTATCAAATCCATGATTGTGGCTAATGAAGTGTACAGAAATGATGACAGGAAATAATAAGGATTGGTTGAGAGCCAACCAATAAATAATATCCAAACCCTCAAAGGATGCAAATAATAATAATTATACAGAATTGCGGAGTTGCTTATTTTTAGGAACAGGACTTAATCGATGAAAATTAGGCGAGGGACTTCCCTAAACCCGAAACCAATTTTGAGATCTAATATTAAAAATATGAGAGTGCGCAAATCACACACGGTAAAATGAAATCTTCAAAAAAGTAGACAAAAGTGAAGAGCCTACGAAGCACTGCACAAAGAGGAGTCCGATTATACTACATATCTCATTCTCTAGCAGGCTCGGCCGGCGTAGTGCAGCGGTAAGGCGCTTGACTTGCATTCCGAAGGTCGCGGGATCGAATCCCGGCGTGGCAAATAAATTTTATTTGGTTAATTTGTGTATTTTCACAATTTATTCATTTAAAATAATATATAGTATATTTGCGGCACGTTCCAGAGTGGAAGATACTCTCAGTATCGCCCTGGTGTAAGACCACCATTCAGAGTTGAAACGTTGCTTGAAATGGCTTATGCCGTGTTTGGTGACCAGATCTGAATATCCAGGTACTTCCCTACCTTCCTATTCCCTATCTCCTTCCCCTCCCCACTGCCTTCAGCCTCACAACATACCCCAGTTGGAACTCTTGTGCGGTATTCATGTAGGCTAAATCCTATATGTAGATGTTTGTGTTTGTCTCGTTTTATTGTCACTATTTTTTGTTTTATCGAGTTTTAAGTTTCAACGGTGCTAAAGAAATTTTCACATCAAAGTATTGTGAGCAAGATTATTAAATGGTTTATCAAAATAACATTGAAATCTGATTAATTAAATAACTCTCAACTCCACAAAAACCAAAAATCTATCGACGGATTCCTATAACATAAATTTTGGGAGGCAATCAAGGGTTCCGCCGTCCCGGTAGCCAGAAGTGATTCGATACGGTTGGTGACTTAGCGGTGCCTAGTCACTTTCGGGGTGCTCGGGTTCATGGGTATGGGGTATGGGGTATGGGGGATATGTCTTGGTATTTGCGGCGATCGCGATTGGCCACCCACTGCGTGGTGGGTCGGCTCTTGTCAGGTGGATTCTTATAAGGCCGTCACTCCTGACCCCCAGATTCCTACCTAACCCTCATACTTTTTACCTCCCCAAATCTTTTTCTCCTTCCTTTCCATATACCATTTCCCTTAGGGCCTCTAATGTGGAGCTAAAATCTAAAACCTCGGTGACTCAACAACTCAACAACACACAATACCTCCTTCAAAAAGTCATTAAAAGTTATGAAAAAAAATGGTTAAACGGGTTAAGTTAAGTTAGGTTATGGGCTATTCAAATTGTTATATTATAAATAAATATTAACATTTGTAAATATTAAAATTTAGAATGCAAACATTAAAAAAATGTAAAAATGACTCACGTGATGTTTTTATGTGAAAACGGTACTAAAATCACAGATTACGTAAAACACAATACTTATTCTATTGTACAAATATACAGGGTGTTAAGGGACGTACTTGACTTACTTTAACCAGTGATTCCTGACATTATTTGGAGTAAAAAATGTAAATGAAATTTTGGTCTCCGGTGACTTTTTTGATGTTTTTTTTTTTTTTTTTTTTCTACAAAAACATAAAAAAATGGTAGTTGTTGAACAGTTGGAGGCGGGGTAAGGGGTTCGTCGGACACCCGGCTGAGTGACCAATGATGACATGTGGAAGAATTTTTTTTTTGTTTGATTTTGAAGAAAAAAATTTTGAAAAAAAAAAAAAATCGTCAAAAAAAATCACCGGAGACCAAAATTTCATTTACATTTTTTACTCCAAATAATGTCAGGAATCACTGGTTAAAGTAAGTTAAGTACGTCCCTTAACACCCTGTATAATAAACAATTTTGTCACCTCACTTTTTTATCATTTCATACAAAATATTTGATAAAAAATAACAATATCCAGCGGCCCGTAGGCGATTTGGCGGGTAAAATACATGCCAACCGTGTCTGACAGAATAGGTCGTTTTACGTATTTCTATGGACAACTTGAATAGAGATGTACAGAATGATTCACTATCGACCTTTTACTTTTTGTTTTAGGAATGTCACTAAAACAATAACGGAGTTACAACGATTTCTGTGGAGACACACGCGTTGACGTATAAACACGCTTATTGTACTTGACTGCTATTGTCATTTTAAGACGTATATCTGCTTACGTTGCTGACCGGTTGTAAATATTTTTTTTCATTACTTTTTTGACTTCTTAAAGGGGTGGAGAAATTCCGCTTTTTTTTAAGTTGTCGTGGAACCAAAAGCTTAGTAATAAGAATGAAGGCTTTTATTTTCTACCAAGATAAGTCGCTAGCTTTGTCCTCTGAGTCATGAAGTTATTTACAGATTTTTTTTTCAAAATGAGTTATGTCAATGAACGGGTGGTTTTTACGTGTTACGGCTTTGGAATGATTTATATGTGTTTCCTCCTATCTCCAACAGTTCGACGTGATGAAAAAATTCCCTTTCTATGTGGATTTATATGAAAATCGAAGAAAACAAACCTAAAACAAATTCATTATGGTTCCTTCAAGTATTCAACCAGTACAACTTGAAAAAAATCTGAATATCCTCATTATACCAAGATATAATAATAATTTAAGTCGACTACAGTTTCCACTTTGGGATAACGGCGTGCTTTGAGTAAACAATAGTATGAGCATAAAGCCTTCTGCGTCGAAGCCTGATCGTTAAAACAACCCTGCGATCTATTATGCGAGGATTGCGGAATTCACTGGCGGTATTTAAGGGTGAATTAAATATGAATTTCAAAAAGACGAGACGTTCACTGTTAATTTAACACTTTTAGATGAATGTGCAGGGACAATGAACTCAAAAATAAACCGAGTCTTAATAACTTACCGTTATTAATAATAAGTAACGGAGATTCTTATTTAGAGTAAAAATAATTAAATATTTATATTATAATAAGTATTATTACTTGATTAGAAAGGTTTAATGTCTTCAACTTACAGACACAATCATTCACCAGACTTGTCCACGTGAGATCCGCGCAATGCAAAGCCGCGAGAACTAGCGATAAGTTAAAAAGTACTTGAAAATTGATGGGAATGCCCGTACACTTTATTTTTCCCAATAAAATGTATGCTTCGTAACGCCCTCTTTTACTCACTTGCAATAGTTCATCAGCCAACCTTTTTTTACAGAGAACTAAGTCACTTGGAGACTCACACCAGAGAGAGTTTAAGCTTCCATGCCACTGAGAGCTAGCCGTGGTAAGAAGCGGCGATTCCCACCCCCGCCTTACATTTTACACTGGCGCTCCCGCCATTCATTATACTGGCGACCATCGCATACATTAAACTGGCCCCCAATTGATCCATTACAATGTGTAAAAAAGAAATTTATTTGTAGACAAATATTGCGAATTTTCTTCCAAACACCATTGAAAATTGATTTCCTATTTAAAAAAAAATCTTTTCCGATCGTTTCTTTCTTCCCTTAGAGTGATTAGACAGAGAGAATTGTATATACATATCGATCGCCCAGTTAATTAGTCAGACATCTCAGAAAAATCGAAATTTGAGTTGAGTATGAAATTATACGTAAAAGCGTAGGTACCCTCCATCTCGAAAATCATGAGTTTTCTCGTAAACCCCACCAAATCAATTTAAATGCAGAAAAAACGTGTAGCGAATTTATTTTTTCTCTTTTTCATCTTTCCTTACTTTTTTATTTTTATTTATTTTCGGGAAAGTTTTCACCAAATCTGAGATTATACAGTAATACAATAATAAGACAGTTAATTTTGCCAATTATGAACTTTCCCCGGATATGTGAATGATAAAATGTGACATTGTAAGGTGTTTTTTTAATTAATTTATTTTTTAGTTACAATGTATGAAAAGGGGGGAGGGAGGAACAAAGGATTATGAATAATGGGCAAAGGACGGGAATATATAGGGATTGAACTTTGTAGATTGCTTAGTGAATTTTCGTTTTATGTCACGTAAAGTCGAGTTAAAAATGTCAATGAAGTAATAATTTAAATGAGTGTATCGATCTGTAGATAAATGAGTTCGGTTAGGAGTTGGCCTTGCAAAGAGGGAGATTAAAAGTAAGCGAGTGTCAGCTACTGCGATTTGGAACATGGAATGATAGGCGTTGAAGAAGATCAGGACTATCGATTAAGTCATGTATAATTTTAAATAACATTACAGAATCTGATCTATTTCTTCGGCAATAATTCATTCGGTAATAATTTTAGTTAAATGAGTGTGAGGATCTGTAGATTTCAATTTGCGAGGTGGGTATAGGTACCGTGAACCATTTATTGGATTACCAACACCTCTGCCATAGGTTACCACAAGTGGTTCGATACGTTTGATGACTTAGCAGGGGTTCCCTAGTTCATGGAGTGAGGTTTGTCTTGGTCTCGGCGGCGAATGTGTTTGCCCACCTATTATGTGGGGGGCCGGATCGGGAGTGACTGGTTGAGGGAGACCTAACCTAGACCTCTCCAACCGGACTCTCTCGACCCATGGCCTTGCACCGCATTGGGAGGGATGGATTTATACGTCCGTTGCTCCTGCACACTAACCCCTAGATTCTTACCCACCCCTCGTACCTTTTTCCTTCCCAGAACTTCCTATACTTCCCTTCCTTAAAAAGACCCTCCACACAGCTGAGATGACATAAGCCCGGAGAGAAATTATTTTCCTCAGAGCCTCCCGTGTGGAGCTAATGTAAAAAAAAAATGAAAAATAATATTACTGAATCTACTATATTTCTTCGGCACGTTAACATCTGTATATTCAAGAACTTTGCTTTTACTTTCTTGGAACAATCTTTCTGGAAACGACATTTTTTCTTCCAATTGAATGATATGAAAATATTAGTATATTTTGCTATGTGATCCAGTTTTAGCGGAAATATATTCGTAAAGTTTCGATTTGTATCTAACTTTTAATTATTCTAAACTGGGTATGCTAAATCAGGGTGTACAAATCCCAGCGCAGCGGTACAAACACCCCGAGCACAATAAATTAGGTGAAAAGTGATAGGACAACTCAGTTGCCGACACAAAGGAAATGAGTTACGGTGAATTTAGGGTTAAAAGGTGGCGCCGAAAAGCAAACTGGGGGAAAGAGAGCAAAAGCCAAAGGTCCTGAATTTTCGTATTCGAGGTATAAATGTTGTATTTACCACTTCAAGGGCGATGATAACATGGTTTTAATTCAAGCATGGAAACAGTATTAGGTACTTGTTTAAATTCGTAACTTTTCTTTCGTGATGTCAAATATTATTTGAAAGGTTTTTTGAAGTGAAAACCTCTTTAGCACCGCTGTGATTGGAAACTCAATGAAACGAAAAATTGAGTGCAGTTCACACGCGGTAGAAGTGAAACCTTCACCACACAAACTCAACCAATAGGACCCTTGAAAAGTATACTCATAATCAAACGTCCAACGCGGTAAGGTTTCGTTCTATCCCATTCTCTCTGGGCTAAATCCTATAGATATATGTGTTTGTCTAGTTTAAGTGTCATTTCCGTTTCATCGAATTTCTAATTACAACGGTGCTAAAGAATTATAATAAAATCATATCTGGTGCTAAAGAAGTTTCTCTTTAAAAATAGAGAAAAAAAAAACTGCACTAAAAAGATCTTTAGGACTAAGCCTGCGAGAGATTGAGATGATATAATCGGTCTCCTCTTTGTGTGGTGCTTCGTAGCCTCCCCACTCTTGTCTTCTTTAGTTTTCGTAAGGTTTTACTTCCACCCCGTATGAATTGCACACTCTTTTTTTAAAGAAAAAACACATAAAATTTGCAGTATGTCATTAATATTCGTTACCGTAGAATTTCTATTAGTTTATAAAAAAACTCGCTATAGATATTTTTCACAATAGAGATTATAAAAATAACGTTTAAAAACGAGGTTATTATAAAGTAATAATAATAATAAAAAAATGTATTAATTTCATACACCATTACAAATTTTAATTTAGGTACCTATTACATGTAAGAAATAACGCCACATAAATATATATATTTATGTGGCGTTATTTCTTATATATATATATATATATATATATATATATATATATATATATATATATATATATATATATATATATATATATATATATATATATATATATAAGAATATTATAATCAACAAACAAGTCCTGCTAAGCCAATTGAATTGGCTTGTAAACAGGTGCTTATATTTCAGTTACATATAGATATTTTACATTTAAAATTTACATCTTATATCTACAGATTCAACTTTTTTTTTATACATATCAATATAAATATTATTTTCCGATAGCCAATTTTTCAACATATATTTAACCTTATTCATAGAATTACATTGCTTTATAGTGTCAGGTAATAAATTAAATATCTTCGGTGTGATGCATTCAAACGTTCTCTGTCAGTACTTATAGTTAAATTTCGGAACTATTAACCCGTCGTTGCGTGTGAATCTAGTGCTGTATTTATGTTCTAATTTATTTTTATGCTGCGAGGTAAATATATGCTGAATTATAATTTTGTGCCATAGTATTGCCTCAACAGGTAAAATTTTGGCACTCTGAAACAGCAACGGTGTATTATGTCTCTGTTTGAAAATATTAGGGACGACTAATAGTTTTACAATTGCGCTTTGTACAACTTGGTCTTGTTTCAGATTGGTTATAGTAGTATTTCCCTATATTGTTAACTAGCTTTTTCCCGCGGCTTCGCTCACATGGCATTAGGGGATTTCCACTCAGCCTCCTCCACCTTCCCTCTCCCCACTCCACTCCCCCATCAATCCTCCTCCCCCTCCACCCACCCCTCCCCACACTCCACTCCCCCCCATCACCTCTTTCCCCCCACCCCCTACCCCTCCCCACAACCTCCTCCATCCTTCCCCTTTCCCCTTCCTTCCCTCCCCCCCTCTCCATCCCCCCTCTCTCTCCCCTAACCTCCTTCCCCCCCACCCTCCTCCCACTCCCCTTCCCCCCTCCCCAATCCCCCCACTCACCTCTCGCATTCCACACATTCATTCCCGATACATTCAGTTTTCAAACTGCTCGCATGCCACCTGTTATAATTTCTTATACAAAATTCATAATGCCAGTACTCAACGGTAGTTTTATACAAAAAAAAAGAATTATCCATTTTGGTTCAGTATTTCGGGTTTATGCGCATACATACATTTTGGTGATTCATTTTTATAGATAGTTATTAAGTACGAATTATTATTCTTCTTTTTTTATTCTACCAAAAAATCCAGTACGCCAGTTTTATACTTAAAAAATGCGATACCCGTCAATCCAATGAAAACAATAATTGTTGTGTGACATTATGTCAAAATTTGAGAATGACATTTTGCAAAACAAAGATTCTTAAATAAAAATTCAATTTTAGAAAATATTTAAGCGAATTTATTTGAAGTACCTACTTCCCTAATAATTTGAATCGATTGAAGAATTATAGATATCTTACTAATCGTGCCACCTATTGCAATTTTTTCATACAAATTTCGTAATGCCAGAACTCTGAGCTATAGCCTATATGTTCATATTATTGTAAAGTTTTATTAAAATCAATTCTGTAAAGCAGGAATAAGTATTTTATACATATTTGAATTTTAACATTAAAGGGATGTCCATAGTTACCTAATTTAAAAAAAAAACATCGTTTCCAAGGCGACAATTGGCGTTTGCAATAAATTGATTTTGTTAGCGACAGAAAACGTATGATAAATAATTTCATAACTCCAGAGATTATTCATAACGCCAGAGCTTACCAATATGCCTATAGATCTCGCAAATAATGTAGCTTTCTATTAGTGAAATAACTTTTTAAATCTATTGAGTAGTTTTTGCGTGAAAAAGTAACAAACATACATCCATACAAACTTTCACCTTTATAATATAAGACTTTTTTAAATCTATTCAGTAGTTTTTGCGTGAAAGAGTAACAAACATACATCCATACAAACTTTCACCTTTATAATATAAGAATTTTTTAAATCTATTCAGTAGTTTTTGCGTGAAAGAGTAACAAACATACATCCATACAAACTTTCACCTTTATAATATTAGTAGGATAGTAGGATAGTAGGATCTATATCTTATAATAGATTCTGTCAGTGACATATAAATTATTTTAATTGTTTCAATTGATAGGAAAAAAAATTAATGTGTACATTCTGCCAGCAATTGAGCTTAGTCTTTTACAGGTTTTTTATATGTTTGTCCCATTTAAAAAACAATCTACTGTATCACCAAGATACACGTATTTCGTAATTAATTCTAAGCTTTATTAAAATTTATAATTAGTTGGAATATTTTTATGGATGCAATTAAAATTATGAGAAATATTATTAGCATTCAATTGAAATTTGACATTAGGTGATCTTATTTGCATTACTTTGGTTTTTTTAGCATTTATTAATAGTCCTGCGTCATGTGACCATTTACAAAGTTGATTAAATTCAATTTGCATAAGTTCAATTGCAATTTTTAGATCTTTATGTTATATGACCAATGCCGTATCATCTGCGAATACAAAATGTTTAACAAAAGAGATAATTTTTTTCATTATAATTACATAAATTATATAAAGTGTGGGCCCCAATATGGAACCTTGTGAAACTCCTGCAGATACATTTTTGGTTTTACTAAAAGTATTATTGATTTTGGTACATATTTTTCTTTCTCTAAGATAATCTTTAAATAAATTTAACACATTTCCTCTTATTCCGATTTTTTCTAGAGTTTTCAGAAGTTTTTTAGAGTTAATTGTGTCAATAGCTTTAGAGTTATCGTTAAATAAAACAATAACATGTAATTTATTATTTAATTGATTATCTACATAATTAGAAAAATCTTGCAGTAGTTTTTAGTGTTTTTTTTTCTTTGGAAGCCGTATTGATTTGGATCTATGATAGTGAATTTTTCAATATAATTATTTAATTTATTTGATAAAAAATTTTCGAAATTTTTTTCTAATGCTAGTCGTGTACTAAAAGGCCTAAAATTTTCCAGTTCAATGTGTTTTCCACCTTTAAATATTGGTCTAGTAATGCTACATTTAAATTCTTGTGGAATTTTTGCTTGCTTTATTATCATATTGATTAAATGAGTAATTATTGGCCCAAGAGTTTGTATATTTCTTTTTAAATCAAACATTCTTATATCGCCAATACCTTTGCTTTTAGAGTTTTTAATTTTTTTAACGATGTTTTCAATATTAGTTATAGCAGCTCTTGGTATGTATAAACTGAGATAGTTCTTCGAGTACTATATTAGAAGCATTGTGATTGCATTTACGTAACATGTTGCTGATGCTATCTGAGAAGTAATTCACAAAATTATTTGACACAGAATCCTCAGTTCTATCTTTTAACATATATCGTGTTATAGTTTCATCACAATCGTTTTTGGGTTTACGTCCTAAAATATTATTTATCTCGTCCCAGTTTTTTTTTGTATCATTAAAACAGTTTTTAAATTTATTATTATACATAGTAGTTAGTTTTATCTTTATTTATAAGTTTATTGACAAGGTTTCGTGTTTTTTTGTATTCTCTTTCATATGTTTTGTTTGTTGGTGTAATTTTCCATTTTTTATAAAGTTTATCCGTTTTATTTATATGACATAATAATTCACTGCTTACCCATTAATTTATTGCAAAAGGTCGTGTTTTCGGTTTTTTTACTATCGTTTTAGAACTTCTCGTGAAAAATTTGTTAAATAAAGATTTTATTTTTCATATTATGAAATACAATCCCTCTCCTCTATAAGTTTACTCCTATACTCTTTGATATATCGATCAATAATAGCCTTTTGTGAGATGATTGGAAAATACTTATTTGGAAAGTATACCTCACGTTTATGAGATTTTATATTAATAGGAGTGATAAAATGATCGGCAATATTATTTTCACAGACTCAAGCAGTTATTTTCTTGTCTCCAAATTTGGCAAATATATGGTCAATATATGGTCAATACCATGGTCCATTTAATATAGCTTCTCTGGTTACTACATTAATGCATTCATTTAAATAATGGTTAGTTAGTAAGTTTTCATATGAAGTTGTGATATAATCTTGGTCATTAAGCAAATCTAGATTTATATCTCCAAGTAAGATAATATTTTCCTTACTATGAATTGTATCAAGATATGATGATAATTCCGTTAAAAATGAAGATTTACTGAAATTAGGAGGTCTATAGATAGCTATCATATTAACTTTAGTTTTGCCCTGGAGTATGAGCTTTCCCGATATATTTTCAAAATATAGTGATTGAAACGATTTCGGCCTAAATTCAAATTTATTTCTTATATACAATATAATCCCACCTCCCGACATATCAGTCCTACAGTGGTTATATGCATTATATCCGGGAATATTGTACAAACACGTACTTTCAGTTTGAATAGATGTTTCACATAGCATTATAATGTCAATATGCTTCAAACAATTAAGTAAATATATATGCAATATATTCCAATATTGTTGTATAGATCTTATATTTAATTGAATACAAACAAGATTATCAGACGCATTTACGTTTTGTTTTTTTATCCAATCTTCTAAATTATTTACTGTACTACATTATATTTCGTTCTCATTATCTACATGCGAAAAATTATTCTGAGCCATTTAATTCGTAGTTAAATTTTATGCAATAAAATAAGATTGTGATACGAAGTTTTGTTGATTTTACATATTTAAATATTTCTATAAGAAATAACTCTATATTATAATGCAGTATAAGCTCCAATTCAATACTTGATATAATTACGTACATTTTTTTCAAATACCCGTATTTATACTTAGCATAATACAGCAATAAACAGTTATTATACAAGTTAATATTATGATAAAGCATTTGTTTTTATTAAAGACACCTTAAAGTAAAAGCCCTTAGTATAATATAATGTTACAAAATAGTTTTCCATGCTTTTAACATTAAATAATATTACAAATATTTGAGTTTTAGATAAAACAATAAAATTTTGTATTTTTGTTAGGTTGATAAAATCCCATACATAAATAATATATTTCACACATATTTTTATTATCTGTCCAGTAAACATGAAAAGAGAGCAACATAAAATAACTCCATTTATGAAACCTTAACACTAATTAATATCTTTTGTCGGTTTCAGCCCGTAAAATAAATTATTTTCTTGTTTTGTTTAACAAGAGAAGTATTTTGAGTATAGATTGAAGAATTTAATGTTAAATATTTAACAATATAAAATGTGATTGTATCTAGAGCTAATTGGTACAAGTACTTTTTGATAAAAACTTAATAAATATAAAATAAACTGTATGTTAACATCTAGTGTTATTTCAGAATTTGTATGATATTTTAAGATTTTTTTTAAAGCTGTTGTTATATTTATGAATGTGAAATATAGTACACAGTGAATATATGCATGCTTAAGTAAACAAAAAAATGTGATTGAAAGTGTCGTTATGATATTACTGTTAAAAAAATAATGTAATATGATAATGTTATTTTTGTTCGTGATCTTTTATAATTTTTATAACAATATTTATGTAATAAAATTCATTTTTATTAACAGAATATGATGACGTTTGGAAATCTAGTGTCTTTATACAATGATTTCTTTCTTTAATATAATATAGAAATAGAAATGTGTAATGTTTAGCAATAATAACGTAAACTGTATTTATTGAAATGTAGCAAATTCATATGTATTATAATAGCACTGTATCCACTTTGAGACAGGTTTAATGTTATTTCTAGTCAATATTCTATTTTTTATTTTGCTAAAATGCTAATTTTTTTATACACAATGCATTTCGTATTATCGTTTGCAGAATACCTTATATCAATATTCCAGTTCAATTTTATTTATTTTTGCTATCACAGTTTTTACATTTAGGTTCTTTATCTTTGTTAGCACAATCTTTGTAGGAATGATCACCAACACAGTGTGTAAACGATGGTTTGTCCTTTTCTTTTTGAAGGCACCTGGCAGAAGTATGTCCAAAACCCTGTTATCAATTATGAATGTAATGACATATTGTTATGTGTTTGTGTTATATTATTAAAGGGAAATGTAATGATGAGCCTTGGTCGGGCTCGGGTGTAATCTGCAAGTCAACTTTGATTTCATCTCAGGAAACCTTGGACGCCAAACCCAGTCTAATGTCTGGGTATGTCAACAAGCGGAGATCACGATACTCAAATCTCAGAGTGTGGGCCATTTGGTTTCATAGCATTCCTGAAAAGGCTGCACAAGGAATCTACATAATAAAACAAAGAGTAGAGTAGAAAATCGGTACACTGTATTGACATGATAAGACATAATAAAACAAATTGTATGGACTCACCCCCGGGACCAATTTCTTAATTTATGCTATTCCTAGCTACACTAATTAAATCTACTGCCGCCGTACCCCCGATGTCGTGAGAACCAACACCACCTCCTGGTGGCAAGGGAGGTCCCAACCTTTGCGGCTCAGCTTGTGCCTGCGACCTCCACAGCGGTCGCATGGAAGGGATGATAGACCTGGACCCTCAATCGCTTCATAACAACCCAGGCAGTGAAAGCACTGAACTTCAGGACGGGCATCCTCTACTTGTATTCTCTGGTACCCCAAATAGATTTTACCGGTAGAAACTAATCATCGTCTTATTTTAGTACTAACTTCTATTATGTAATTGTTGTGTTATTATTTTTTTTTCAAGATCCTTTTTAACGTCATCTCAATTTCTGGTTTATCTATCATTACAGCCTTAATATATTCATTCTGTTCGATAATATCTTGTAAAATATCATCCTTATTATAATCATTAGTAATGCTCTTAAGTATTATAGTTGGTCTTTTCTTTTTAATTTATGTAGCACTGATGTATTTGCACTCGTCCCTAATGGCTTTACTCATTTTTTCCGCATCGTACTTTATCGAACA
This sequence comes from Limnephilus rhombicus, assembly GCA_929108145.2. Classification (NCBI taxonomy): domain Eukaryota; kingdom Metazoa; phylum Arthropoda; class Insecta; order Trichoptera; family Limnephilidae; genus Limnephilus; species Limnephilus rhombicus. The sequence goes on from OV815288.1 coordinate 48,460,205, forward strand.
TTTTATAAGTATTCTATTGTTAGATATCGCATTAAGGGTATATTACCGCAAGCGCAGCATATTTAGGGATTTTTGATGCAGTTTTAAGAACATTTCTATATTGTTTATTAGAAAAAAATATTATGTTTTGAAAAATAAACTATTCTTCTAAATGGTGCGTTAAAAAACGTGTTAAAATATTTAAAACAATTGCGTGAAAAAATATTTACAAAACCTCTAAAAATAGCTTAAAGTTCGATTATATCTTTTAATTTTAAATACAGGAGAATTATAAAAAATATACATTATCACCACATCAATGTTGTCTAAACGACTGAATAATAAAATTATTTTAAAAAGCATTAAAACAATGCTGAAATAAATAAAAACAGTTTTTCAATATCACGATATTGTTATTTTGCCTCACGCCATTATATAAACCAAGACACGAGTTATTTCCAGTCAGTATGCGAGATGATTTCAGAGTGAAAGCACGTCAAATTTTACAAAAAATAAATACGTAAATGTGTAGGCACATAAGAAAAGGGGTCACACTAAAGGTTAGTCGTTATGTCATTGTGTTTTATTTCAGAACCAAGTTGACTTTTTTACTAGAACTTTCATTTCGCGGCCGCCTGTTTGCAACCAGCGGCATAGAATGGTTTAGAGTGCCCCTTTACCCGTATTTTCGTATTCCTAGTTTTATTTATTTACGTCCTACTGTGCTTTTACATAAATTAGGTAAAGATAAAGATATATATATATATATATATATATATATATATATATAGTATTGTTCACTTTGCAGACATATTATTAGTATTTTTTAGTGAACAAAAGATAATAATTGAGAATAGTAGGGAAAAAGTTTCATAATAACACGAAACGATCCTCACCATATATATCTCCCAGTACGAATCTAACAAACCTTGTAGCAATAATTAAAACTACCAAATGTGAATAACCAACAAATTGTGCTATTTCATATTGAAAAATGTTAGTTCACATTCCTGCCGCAAGTTTTTAATGAGAACTATGGAATATAATATGAATATTTTTGTAGTTTCGTAGGCTATAATCTCAAGGGCAAATATTGTGATGTAACTCTTATTTAATATATGCATTGGAAATCAGAATTTTCGTGCCACTCCAAAATTTCAGACCCCTTAGTAAAGAAGTTTAACTTCAAAAATACAGATCAACATTTAGAAAAGGAAAAATATTTTAATTTAAAATAAAACAATAACTTTGTAAACACCACTTTTATTTTTATACTTTATGCCGACCGGGTTTCGCTACAACCGTAGCTTCTTCAGGGCAGTATAATACTCTACTAACAAAGTTATTGTTTTATTTTAAATTAATAATGTCACATCACAAAGTATCCGCTTCATACGAACAAAAAAAAAAAAAAAAAATTTATTTACTAAGGAGTGATATTCTCTTATTTTTCAATGAGGTGTTTGTGAAGAGTTCGTTTCATTACTAATACGGAATCCCCAAATATATCGAATTTATTTATTGAGAAAGGAATATAAACTTTTTTTTTTTACATTCATCGTAAGCGGGTTTGTATCATATCAATTTTTTAGGATTTGGATGCCATTATTTGCATTTTCATTTACAATTTTTCAGTCATTACCCTTAATTATGATAATCGTATCGTCCGCATATAACGTTTCCACTGAGGTTTTACTATTGACATTTAGTATGTAAGAAGTAGAAGAGTGGGAAGTTTTTTGAATTTTTGGAATTCACTTACTGTTTAATATTATATTTATCACAACATTGCCGCAGCTCTTTCAAAAGATGAAAATTCGTTCCATATAATATGTACGAAAAAAATAATTTTCTTCATTACTTTTTTTTCTGATTTTTTCCGATGTTTTAATAGTTATACTGCTATTCGGGGCGAAGACAAATCCAACAAATCAAAGGTCATAAAAATCGGTCCAGCCGTTCTCGAGTTATAAATAGTGTAACTAACCCGACTTTGTTTTATACATAAAAATTATTTTTAGTATTCCTAACTGATATGATAATAAATGATAACGTTTATATAAAAAAAGGTTGATCTTATGTTTTTTACAAAACATAATTATTTGTTATTTAAACGCACCAGATTTAAATGTCCGGGTTAAATTTTCCCCAAAGGAAAAACTAAACCCTTTCACACACTTCCCCAAATGATCATCTAGTCAATCCACGCTATGCAATTGCACTATATAAGTATTATAAATACAAAACAATACAAGAACAACATGTCAACCTACCAGAGACCAAATGGGAAAATAATTCACCGACTCCAGATATTTTCATATCAGAGGGTTCGGCTCTATGGAATTCCTAATTGAACCTATAAATCCTACTGATCCCTCAATATAAATATTTTAAAAATCTTTTGTAATCCTACATGTATTTAAAATGACCGATTTTTGCATTTTTATATATAAATTCTTTGACAAATCTAATATGCCTAAATTTTGAATCAGAGACCTAGGTATAATGCCAGTAGTCGAAATAACAAATGGTAATATTTTTATAGTCTGAGAGTGTCAAATTCTTTTAATCTCATTTCCTAAATCTATGTATTTTCTAATTTTTCAGAAACTGTTTTTTTTAATATTACAGGAATTTGGAATAGCTACATCAATGATATAAGTTATTTTTTTAATTTTGTCATGTAAAACTATATCAGGTCTATTATGACTAATTGTTCTGTCTGTTAGTATAGTTTTATCATAATATATTTTATAAAATTCATTTTCTAAAATGAATTTGGTTCATATTCATAATATGGTAGTCAATCGTACGGTCAAGTATTACGGCAGTCAATCAAGTTATGTTTAATTACCAAACTTTGGTGGATTATTTTTAAAACCTGATTGTTCTATAGTTTCCGGAAAAGCCAAACATTTTCTACATAAATCATCAATTTGATTTATATCTTTGATTATATGCTTCCTATAATTTTTGTATTAATGACTCTATCTTGAATGGCAAGCATAAATCCTTCTATTTCTGCGCTCAACTCTCCAATACTCAACCATTTGTTTGACGAAAGTTTGTCAACATACGTTTGGTTGAGATAATTGAAGTGTTTTGCATGAATAATTTTATTTGACCAGGAATCTAATATTTCCTGGTTAGTATTTATAAGAATTTTGGCACTCTCGTCATATAAATTTAAAGGTGTAATGTTTATATCTGCCTTGCAAATTATCTTGTGCATTTCTGAGCTATTTGGCTTTCCTATGGAAAAAATTTCTAAGCATTTCTACCTGATTGTGTTTCAAAGATGTTATTTTGATTACACCTCTACCTCCTAAATTTCTAGGTAAATTAATTCGTTCTACAGCTGAATTTGGATGATGGCAATTAAAATTTGTTAACGTTGTTCTAATTAATCGTTCTAAACTATCTAAATCTGTATTGGACCATTTAATTATGCTAAATGAGTACGTTAGTAGAGGTATTGCCCAAGTATTTATTGCTTTTACAAAATTTTTAGCAGATAGATTGCTTTTTAAAAATTTTCTGATCCTAGTTTGAAATTTAATCCTAATATCATTTTTAATACTAGTGTGATCTAATCTATTCGATTGCGGGTATCCTAAATATTTATAAACCTCACCCCCTTTCATACTTTTAATTTTGAAATTTCTAAATATACCCTCGTCTCCATCTACAATTTTGCCTTTCTCTATATGGATCGTTTTACATTTATCTAAACCAAAAGTCATTTTAATATCATCTGAAAAATTTTAACTACCTTAATCATTTTCTCTAAATTTGATTCAGAATTTGAAAATAATTTTATATCATCCATAATAGATGTGAAACTATACTACTCTCCCTTGTATTACCGTTAATTTTTATTCCAAACTTGCTTTTAATTAACATTTTAGACAGAGGATTCAATGCTAAGCAAAATCAAAGAGGACTCAATGAGTCTCCTTGAAAAATCCCTCTTTTTATTGAAATGCCCGGTACTACTATTTTAAATTTACTAGTAAATCTGTATTCCAAAAGGAAATAATATTTTTCAAAAATCTAATTATAATTGGTTTAACTTTATATATTTTGATTAGCCACGAGTGCGGGACACTATCAAAATATAACTTTTATATAAATATATAATTTTTATATATATAACTTTTTATAAACAATAATAATAAATATTGAAAATGACCGATATTTTATTTATCTCCAATATATTCAGATATAATTATGATCACATATTACGAAAATAATGCGAAATTGAATACCGTATTGTTTTGACATCTGTCAATGAAGAACTAATGCCTACCGTCCAGCAGTGTAGTTGGTTGTATCGAATAATTTATCAAACAAGTTTGATCAAAATCTGATAAAGAGTCATAAAATCATGAGCTCCTCCTGCAATAGGTAATGTTTCTATCTAAATTTACCTTAAACATGCGCATTCAATTTAATAAACATAATTAAAAAAATAATGAAAAAAATGAAAATGAAAATAATGGAATCCTGTCAAATTTAACCTATAAATAGACTAGGCAGAATTGATTTCATTACTCCATCTCCAACATTTATAAAATAACTCTCTTTAAATTATTTATTACCCTTCCAATCACCCTTCTGTTTTAATTCTATTCATAATATGTATTTTACCTGAAATATCCTTGTAATTACTATATTCATTTATATACCTGTACGCCTGTCTCGACACAGGTATACCCTAGTGAGACAGGCATACAAATAAAACCATTGTAAACATATTTTATTATAGATAAATAAATAAATAAAAAACAAAAAAAAAATTTGAAAGATGCCCAATATTTAACGTTTCATGTTCAAATCTTACTCAAGTGTACCATCTAGTCTAGATTCTTCGCTGCTCTGACTTCGTCGGTAGCGCGCAGCGGTTCCCCGTTCGAGCATACTTCATACTTCCCCACCCCGAAATATTATTTCGGTTTTGGTAAATTACCCCTTAACACCAAACACTTTGGCACCAATCTTACTTAAGTTAATTTTCTTCCTGATTTTATTTTGTATATTTTCTGAAGATTCTTCAGCATTGTTCGATGAAACTATTAATTTGTAATCACTTTTCAACTTTTTTTATTTTGGTTATCAGTTACTTTCCCGTATCCAAATGTTGGTTCAATTATTTTTTTCTTTCGCTTCAGACAATTGAATAGTTAAATGTCCCATCCAGTTTAATATAGCACTTGTTTTCGTTGTAATTAGGTGAATTTGTTCCTTGTTGAATTTATAAACTTTATTTAAAAACACAATTCAGCAAACCATCAAATGCCTCCTTCGCAGAATCCATAAATTGATGTGGGTTCATTTTTTTCATAACTTATCACCTTCTCTGTATTAATTATAAAAATAAATGCAAAAAAACAAAAAAAAATTTCCGAACCGAGGATCGAACCCCTTTTCTCTCCTCAGCGGCTGGCTTTGACAGTTTAGCGAGTGACGCTAACCGCTAGACCAATTCCTAGATGTCGGCCACCGAGATTTAATAGGTTTATTAAAGTTATAAATAATAGTTATCAATTAATTGAAATTTGTATTTTTAGTTGTTTTTAACTCACTTCTCAAGTAAAAAAAAAAACCCCGTTTATATTGAGGTTCTAGATTTTTGGATACACTTTATATTTCGTTGTTTTTCACTGTTTATAATTTATTTACTTCACTATATCGTTGTATGTCATTGACCTTATTTTCACAAACTACGAAATAGAGCACAGAGCCGCTTTCTTAAAGTTTTAAAACGCACAGACAACGCACAATCGCGTAATCAATATATTCTGCACTTTTTATTGCTTAAGTATAGCTTTATTTGTGTTTATTTCTTTAAATTCATTTGAGCAAAGATGACACGTCTAATCCGTAGGTAGATGTAGATTTTAGTTAGATTAAAAAAAATGTTCACAAATATTTATACATAAAAGAAATTTAAAGAAATATATCAATTTCAAAAAAATCTCAGGCAGTGGTGAAGATTTCTTCACTGTGGAGAGACTCATTCAAGAATCGAAAGAATTTCCCCTTTGAATCTCTCCTCACCGACGCTAAATATATCAATCTCGGAGGAGATTTGGTTCAGGAGCAATATACTCCTCCCTACCGGGAGAATTACATATTAGCACGATAGTCCTACAGGCAGGAAGATAGAATAATGTATGATGACGCTATCTCAGATAATCTGGAACATAGAGACTCAAGCGCTCTAAAATGGCTGAATTCTTGAAATATAACCTAGCAGCAGTCTGAATAAGTTGGTGGCGGCATACCCCTCTCTTTTGAGCTGCAGGGAGTGAAGTCTCAGCATACCCTGAAGAAAGTTCGTTGGGTAGAGCCATGGATAGTGGCCATGCTCCCTCATGCAGAGAAATCTTAGAAACTTTTTTGAACCTTTTCCAACATGAGGGAGCACCCTACCTCATGTGAATTCCAGATAAGCGAACCACTCACTTTGGAGTACAAACCCTAACATTTTTAAGGTCAACTGGCACACTCCTTCGATATGAGGACGAAATGTTGGTGTGTGGTTGTTGTCGCAACTATATATATCTACCTTTCTCCACCTAGCTTACTATGCAAATACCTATCCCTATCTGACAGTGTGTGGTCAATTTACCATACCATTTTAAGTGTGGACATTTGCATCAATAAATCGTTGCAAATGATCAGTCTATTAATGAAGCCCATGCGATGAAAGACAAATTATTCTCTTAGTGCAATTTAATATTGACTCAATTAAGAAATCTGGGCAGTGGACCACCTGGCACTCCCAGCGTGTTTATAATTTCCAGTTTCTTATGTGTGCTTGCACAGTGTTTAAGTATTAGGGTGGATCGCCATTGTATGGAATTTTTTATTTTTTATAAATCAGTTTTGAGGGGTACGGAATAGATGCTCTAGGTACATACAATTAATCATACAAAATATCAATTTAAAATTTTGGTGACAAATACCGCCCCAAAACAGTTGAATTATTTTAAATCTCGTAAAAAATTGTCCTTTTATAAAACAGTTTTGTGCCAATGATACTTGAATTTTTACTTTTACATTTCAGAATGAATAAAAATTGCCGCGCCTTAAATAGTAGTAATAAAAAATTGGGATAATATTTATTTTCCCGCGAAAATTTGACAAATGGCTGAGTCCATTTTCGCGCCTAGCTCGCGCACCGCGCATTCCCGCGCGCAGGGACGCGAGACCGTGGGGGTTTTGCATGCGTTATTGCAATAATCAGTAAACAATTGTAATGTCGTTATTGCAATCATCAGTAAACATCAGCAAACAGCTTACAATTATTATTTGGAGTTCAAATTAAACAAAATAACAATGAGTTTGCGCAGAGGTGACAAAAACTGTCCATTGTTTAGTGGTGGTTGTTGTGCGGTTTAGTGTTAGTTGTGGTGCGGAATTACTAGCAAGTGTGTTACCAAGTTATGAAAACACGATGAAATATTTTATTCACGTCTTGCAAAGCACAGAAAAACGATTCCAGGATTTGGTTAGACATACTAGTGAAATTGTTGCTACTAAAATAGAAAATATTTGGAAACGAGCATCTCTACTGATCGTGGAACATCGCTCAATTTTGGCGAAAATAAAGGACTATCTACCATGAAAAAAATCGGCCGATTCTTAAACCATACAAAGGTAGAAAGCAGAGTGAGAGTTACAAGAAAATTGCTTGAACATTGTTTTTGTGCGCAAGATCGAAAAGTACCTATTAAAGAAAGACATTTTTTAATAGATCAAAGAGGCGACAGAAAAATAATGATTGGTACTTTAGATAGAAAAACTACTAAGCAAAATGAGAGCAATATGTTAAGAAAATTAAAGCGCAAACTATACCAAGAAACACAACAAACATTTTTAGATCAACCGTCCACATCTCGCAGTACAGTTTCATGTTTTACTAACGTTGATCTTCCAACTGACCAACAATACTCAATAGGAAAGTTACTCAAGAACTGTGAACATCTTCCTGTGATAGAATTTCACGCAATAGAATGCAACTTACTGCACATTTCAAAATCCCGTGACGAGCTTTGCACAGACCAGCTTTATTTATTGGAAATGTGCCGAGCAATCGCCGAAGGACAATGTAACGAAAACTTAGCGAAAAGATACCCGGGTAAAATCTGTCATTCGCGTTGGTTAATAACAACCAATACTATTCTTCGACTTTACATTTCAACCAAGAATCCGACAGAAAATCAGGTGATATTGACTGAATTTGTGCTAAGAGTGTATGCTCCGATGTGGTTTAAAATAAAAACACAACCTTCGTTTGTTTACGGGGCGAGACACCTCCACGAAACCATAAAATTGTCTCGTTACCTTCCAGAGCATTTGAAAAAGGTGGTAGATCCCGTAATTCAACGCAACAGGTATTTTGGCTACAGTGAAAATATACTTATTAGTATGCTAAACGACGAACGAAAAAAATTAGAGAGTTGGCTCTGAGACGGATTCTAAGTATCCGAGAATGTTCGTCAGGGTTCTCTCCAATAAGAGTATTTAAGCTATCTACATACTTTTATTTTCAATGCAGCAGACTATATTGACTTGATCTACTGGGAAAAATCATCAGAACCACCTCTTACAAAACTGATATCAGCGAGACAATAATTGATGCCATTGCAGACCACGAAATTATCGAATCCAACATTTTGTGTGAGTTCCGATTGATGCCCTGTCACACGCAAGCCACGGAAAAATGCATCAAAGTGGTAACGGCATCATGCTCTGCTGTTTACGGCCCTGAAAGATGTAAAGGGTGGATACAAAACAAGCTAGAATCTTGTCGTATCATGCCAGTATTCAATTCAAAGAAGGACTATAAAACACAATAACTTTTATGATTTTTGACTTTATTTTTTAACATTGTTTGTGATTTTTTGTGTTGCGATGGTACTTTTATTGTTTCTTGATTAGTAGATAATATTATTATTAAATGAAAAGTTTAATTTTTTAACTACTTTTATTGAGCAAAGATTAAACCCTTCTTTTTCTAGTTTCTCGCTGTTTTTTCAAATTTGAATTGACTTGGGGCAGTACTTGCACTCGAAATATTTTAATGCTGTCATAATGACTTTTAAAGTGTCCTCATAGAGCATCCATTCCACACCCCGCTGCTAAGAAAAACAAAAAAATAAAAAATCGAACCACGCTATTAAGTATCCCTCAAGGTTGTAAGAACGATTGTTATCAACAAGAATATCAGTAGACAAGGGTAAGCCAGTCCTTTCCAATACCTTTACTAACTTTCAAAGTTATGTCAAGTTTTTTTTATTTTTTTTTATATATATATATATATATTTTTTTTTTTTACAGTGAATACCGCACAAGAACCTCAACTGCTCCCGTTTGGAGCCAGTGAGACTATGACATTCCCAATTGGGGTATGTTGTGAGGCTGAAGGTAGTGAGGAGGGGAAGGAGGTGGGGAAGAGGAAGGTTGGGAAGTACCTGGCTATTCAGATCTGGTTACCAAACACGGCTAAAGCCATTTTCAAGCAACGTTTCAATTCTGAATGGTGGTCTTACACCAGGGCGATACTGATAGTATCTTCCACTCTGGAACATGCTGCAAATATACTATATATTATTTTGTATACGGATTGTGAGTCAAGAGTCTTACGCACTGGACTACGGAGTACTATTTATTTATTTATTTATTTATACATGCATATAATAAATTACAATACATTACAAAATGATACGTTGTCTGTCCAACTGGGAAGGATACCCGTTTCAGGACAGCCAAATTGTATAATATTTAGTTCATAATATTCTTAACAAGGTAATGGTTTCGTTCAAGATATCACAGGAATTTGCTTCTGTCAAGACAATTTTTGAGAACATTAAAAATTGTATTCTGAACGAAGGGATGGTTTCTTTATAGTCCGGTCAAGACAGCCCGAAAAATAGGGTTACCCTAGAAAAAATTCCCAAAAAGCCCATAATTTGCACGAACGTTAGGGATACCAATATAATGAAATTAAAAAAAAAACTTGATATTATAAACAAGGTGACGCGTTTTTCGCAATATATTATATAAATTTATTTATTTATTTATATCATTTTTACATTTATTTATAACAATTACAGGCTATAATTTTACCATTTATGCAGTGTATACGCAATGCCAAAAATCTTACAAATGCGCCATAGGACACAAAAAATAAATCTTTTTTTTATCCACCACATTCAAAAAGCAAAAAGGTGAGTTCATAAATAAATTAGTGTGGCTTGCTCTACTATATAGGAGGTTGTGATGACGTTCTCGAGAGTGAGACTCTGGTACAAAAAAATATGTGTATATGGTCAAAAGCTCTACAAAATAAGAACTATTATCCTCAAAGCAAATAACATCTTCATACAACATTGTTACTGCTGAAACAGAACTATTGTAAAATGTATAATTTAAAAAAATTAATATGAGTACCGCAGCCCCAGGAACGATTTATTGGATAACCAACACCACTGCCATTATGGGGTATTTCCACAAACGAGGGATTCTGTTGAAAACGTACGGAATATTTAAAAATGATTTTTCTGATTTTAATCATCCCACTAAAAATGTTTGTTTTACGTGTTTTCATTCAATATTATTGATTTTAAAAACGGTCTAAAACTGAAAAAATCAAAACGGCCCATGGTTTGAAAATCGGAATTTATTTATTTATTAATTTATTTATTTATTTACCCCTATTTAGGCTTTTACATACATATATATAACAATATTAACGAAATTATACTATATTAATTGTTTTTGTGTTTAATTCGTAGAACTCCATTTTAATTTTTTGAAATTTAATTAAAATTAAATTTGATAATGTTATTATCAAGTTTTGCAAGTTTTTTGGTTAGTGTTTTAGTTACAGCTGTTTCGACTTGTTCGAAACAGCTGTAACTAAAACACTAACCAAAAACAGAAGCAGAACTCGATAATAACATTATCAAATTTAATTTTAATTAAATTTCTAGAAATTATACTAGTAAATAGTGCAGGAAACTACTGTTTAAAACACTTGCACAAAAATAAATACAAAGTAAAAATATTAGGTATTGAATTTGAACCAAACAGGATGTAGGTACAAAATACTAAAAATTCGAAATAGTTTTTCTTCTTTCAGCCAACAAAATACTGTCAATGTGTTAGTCAATTTTAATAGTTTTATCAAAATATTCCCTGTTTGGATATTTATTTGGTGAATAAAACTTCAATAAGGTATGCTTATATAATAAAATTGATGTACTAAATATATCAACAACATCGGAGTATTTGTTTCCAAGCTCTTGAATCCGTCGCATAGGAGTATAATATTGCCTTGTTGACTTAGAATTGCTACAATAATATGGTAGGTACTGTCTTGTGACTGACCTGCCTGGAGTATGGGAAGAAATTACATATAATAAATCAGGGGTATCAAACATTGAATTTATGATTTTATACAAACAGGTTAAATCGGAAATGATTCTACGATCAGATAATTTTATTAAATTTAATGAACAAAGTACGTTATCATAATTTAGGCATTTACTAGGAATGCCAATTTTAAAATTCACATATCTTAAAAATTTATTTTGGATTCTTTCAATCGCATGTGAATGAACCTCATAATTTGGGGACCAAACCGTGGAATTGTATTCTAAATGATTCCTTACGAGTGACATATATAATGTTTTTACAGTATTGACATTGACGTGTTAAACCAAATACCTAAGTCATTAATTTTCGAGACAGATACTAACGACATATTGTTAATGGAATAATCGAAAAATATTGGATTCTTTATTCGATAAAACCTCATAATTTGACATTTGCTTATGTTAAGTTGCAAGCGGTTATCATGACACCATATAATAAATCTCAACAAGTTATTTGACAATATATGGCAATCATTAATGTTTCTGATTGCTTTAAATAATTTCAGGTCGTCTGCAAACATTAATACTTGAACATCATTGAAAATATATAACACATCATTAACAAATAATAAAAACAGGATTGGACCTAAATGTGACCCCTGAGGAACACCACTCGTAGCAGTGAATTTGTACGAAAATGTACCATCAATTTTAACAGCCAGTAATCTTTTGATCAAGTAACTGTTAAACCACTTATATAGTGAACCACAGTTTATTCAGCAATAATTCATGATTAACTTTATCGAACGCCTTACTCAAATCGGTGTAAATAGAGTCAACTTGACATTTACTAGGCATGGAATCAGATATATAGTTTTGATACGTTAACAAATTAGTGAGGGTAGATTTTCAAGTAGAGAAACCATGTTGTTCAGGAGAAATGACGTGGTTTAATTGGAAAATAATTTTTTTAAGAAGAATTTTTTCAAAAACTTTAGGAATTGTTGATAAAAGGCATACCGGTCTATAGTTACCTTGTGTTTATCACCTTTTTTAAAAATAGGTGTAAGGTAGCTGAATTTCCATTTAATAGGAAAACATCCTGTTCGTAAAGACTGATCAAAAAGCAAAAATAAGGGATACGCTTGATTGGTAGCACAATTATTCAGAAAAACAGGAGGTATTTTATCTGGTCCACCGCTTTTACTTTGATCTAGTAATTTAAGTTCAGTCAGTATATCATTATATTCTATGTGGATATAAGATAAATTAAGATTATGATCAGTGGTAAAATTTGATACTGTACTAGCAGAAACTGGTGTATCGCATTCATAAACACTTTTAAAAAAATCAGCAAAAACGTCAGCAATACTTTGAGTGTCTTTGGCCTTTTTACCTGCATATTCCAAGTTGGCGGTTATACCAAAGTTGTTATTTTTCATTGATTTTGCATAGTTCCAGAAATACTTTACATTATGATTTATTAAAGTTTCAACATTATTAATAAAAGAATCGTAGTAAATTTTTGATAAGATTTTGCAATCTTTTCTAATGTTTTTAAATTCAATATAATTTGATAAAGACCTGTCTTCTTTATATTTCTTATGTAAAACTTTTTAAGGCCAGTTAATTGAACAAGTTCTTTATTGAACCATCTCGGATATTTCGATTCTTTGAAATGAATAAGTGGGATTAGATCTGAAATAATTTTATCCAGCAAATGATAAAATGATTCAATATTTTTAATATAATATTTATCGCCTTCTTTAAGAAATGACCAATCTTTCTGGTGGAGACGATTATTTATGTCCTGATAATTCGCATTTTTAAAGTTAAACGTAGAAATTTTTTGTTGAAATTTTTTGATTGCCTTCTTTAGTAAAAGGGATAATTATTGTTAGTGGGGGATGGTGGTTGTCTATCGGAAGAATAGACTCTAATGATTTATTTATAATTGACTGTCCTAAAACGGGAAACCTTCCTAGTTGGACAGTCAAAGCTTCCTTTTATATTGTTATTATCTTGTATGTAATAATAAAAAAATAAAAAAATAAATAATAAATAATCACATTGCTCTCATTTGACAAAACTAGATCAAGAACACGATTATTAATATTATATACATGGTTGAATTGGGTTAAATTAAAAAGTAAAGACATATCTAGAATTTCTCGTTCGTAGGCGGTTGCTGGTATTGAATTAAAGTTACTGTCTAAATTGTTAAAATTGCAATTTGGTAGGTTGTAATCACCGCAAATAATTATTTTATGATTTGGGTATTTTGTTATTACTAACTCAACATCTGTACAGTATTTTTTATAGATTGATATGTTAGAATTAGGAGGGATATAAACAGTACAAATAATATATATAATAATATATATGTAAAGGAAATATATTCCCTTTAAATTTGAATCCTATAATGTCAATTAGAATGCAATCATCGATTGTCATTTGTTTTGTTATTCTATTATTTGATTGTTAGAAAAAACCATTCAAAGTGATATTAATAAACATAAATGTCGTTTCTTAGTTAAAAAAAACTTTGCAACACAAGTGTTTCCTTTACATATATTTAGGAGTATCAATAGATATAAATCTTAATTGGAAATCACATATTAATCAAATCACTTCTAAATTAAGATATCTGACCTACATATTTTATAGACTTAAGGAAGTACTAAACATTGAAAAATTGAAAATTATCTACTTTTCCCTAGTGCAATCATCAATCACTTATGGCATTATAGGATGGGGTGGTGCACTTGATACATTTATGAAGCCTCTACAAATAATTCAAAAACGCATAATTAAAGTCATATATAACAAAAATAAAACATTCTCGACCAACTTATTATACAAAGAAAGTAAAATATTTAATATACGTCAATTATTTATATTACAAACTTTGAAATATGTGTTTAAAAACAAAAATAATTTCGAAATAAATGAAAACAGAACGAGCAAAAGAATAAATAATATATTTTATACTCCACAAACCAATACTAAATTATTGCAGACACATAGCAGTTTCATTGGTCCTCGTACATTTAACCTTCTACCACTACAAACTCAAATGATAAATAAAATGATAAAATATGTAAAAGAGGTAAAATTATGGTTGAATAATGTAGATTTGAAACGCTTTTTCTATAAATTTATCCATTCTTCTACAACTCATTTGCTGTAACTTCTTAATAAGTTTTCTGTTTATTTTATTATTTTTATTTTATAATTACTAAAAAAAAAAAAAATTGTATGTTTTTCTCCATATTTTTATTTTATTTTTATAATAGCTGAAAAAAACCCTTTTCACTTATTCTACCTATGTAATACTTATTTTTTATACTATCTTTATATTTAATATGTTTTTTTAAGTCTAATTTATACTTTGGGTACTTAGAAATATAGTATTTTGTTTTAATATTACCCACACTCAGGCAGTGCCTTAGTGGGTTTTCATTTCTTCTTCATAATTGTTATTATATATTATGTTATTATACATATAATATTTGCTATTATACATTATATGTACAATGAAATGGGAATAAATAAAGTTAAAAAAAAAAAAAAAAATTGTTTTCTTAAAATCACCACTTAACAATACGAACAATTGTTCCACAGCAGTATTTTTTATTTTAAGTATTTTCGAATTAATGAGTTTGCGGACCGCTATCAGGACTCCACCTCCCTTGTACTGGAGCTAGTATTCTGACTCCGGTCAGCTCGGTGGACATGGTGACTATGTAGTCCAAGCTCCGCTGAGAAGATCGATGATGTTAGCCAGGTTTCAGTGAGTATGATGACATCGTTTGAGAAAGATGGAGCATTTACTCTGAACTCCTTTAGTTTTGTTCTGAGGCCCCTGACGTTCTGGTAGTAGATGAGGCGTTTATATGGCTGGAGTGTTTTGGTTGAACATTGACAATTTTAGGTGAGTTGTTAATATATTTTATTGTTAAATTGTTTTCTCCCTTATTTTTCCGCTTTTCCAATTCCTTCCATACATTTTGAATTTCTTGGCGCTGAACCCACGTTAAGTCTTTTTTGGTTTTGATACTGACATTTTGGTAGTCTACCGCCTTTTTTGAAGAACCAGTTTCACTTGATATTGGTCTGACAGTTCAATCTTGATCGGGCGTATTTTATTCATTTCTTTTTTACCTAAACGGAACATTTTAATTTCAGAGGTATCAAACTTTTCAACTTTGTTTAGGATACTCAAAACTTTGTTCTTATCCTCCCTCATGCAGTCAGTTTGAGTATCAGCTGAGCACTCGGGTACATTAATTTTCTCTCCTAAATTTCCGCTAGTGTTTCGCAAATTCCAGGTAGTTCTTGGATGGATTGTTGGACCTGGGGCGGTTTCTGTTGTGAGATATTTGTATAGGTCTTCAGCTCACCTTCGAGAAAGCCCACTTTCGCCCCAACTACACTAATATTACCCAAAAGTTCCGAAAGTTTAGGAGTTAATTTAGCCATTTGTTCTTTGGTAAATTTATTAGATGGATCCATAATGGTACTGTTTAAAGAGTTTATTATATTACTTGCCATCGTAATAAAGTGGTAGGGATCACACGAATCCATAATTAGCAGTTCGATGTAGAAATATAATATAAGAAAAAGTTTAGCTCCCCTGGATCACGTACTCGGGATAGTATGCGTAAATGTGAAGGTATAACGTTTCGTACACACACACTAGAAGCAAGTTCAAATTGACAGTTCTGATGACAGATTTATAATTATTTTGTTTTTGATGTATATTTTAACTGCGAGATTAGAATTACTTAGAATTCTATCACCACACTAAAACTTGATTTGCACTTGTAATTTAGTATTTCCTATGCGCACAGGTATAAAATTAAGTATTCTTATTTATGTTTTAAACTGAATGTGACGTCGCAAGCGTTGCTCAGTGGGCCAGCATAAATTAACTATAATTATATATTAATTATAATCAGTGATCCTCCACGCTCATGACGTCACACAATAGCCCCGCCCCAAATTAGCGTTTTGGCGGTAATTCAAAAATTGGAAACTTTGATTGGCTGTAGAAAATTTATTCGTCGACATATAGATAAAGGAAAAATGCTGTAATCCTTGTAATTTTTTGTTTAATTTTTTAAGCAATAAAAACGTTAAAATACCCTATCAGTGATTCACTATGTTTTGTGACTTAGCAAGGCGTCCCGATTCATCGGTTGAGGTTTATCTAGGTCTTGGCGGCGGATGTGTTTGCCCATCTACTGCATTGCAGGCCTGATAGTGAGAGACTAGTTGAGGGAGACCTTTCAGACTCTAAAGGACTGAAGCCTTGCACTGCAGTTTTTAATTTTAATTTTAATTTTTTATTATTAAATTAAAAGAAATATAATATTTCGCTTTCTGAACTTAAATACAGAGCATATAAAGTATAGTTGTAATATTTTTATTTTTGTTCCAACATTTTAAGTTTAGGTATTTTTTTTAAAATTTTTACATTCTTTCCCGTTTTTAGGTTATCTGGAAGGAGATTATTATATTATGTGAACTTCCTCGTGGCCAATACTTCTCTTGTCACTTTCAGTCTTGACAGTATTTATGTACAATTTATTGTGTTGTCTAGTAATGTTTGTGTACTTGTGATGTTTTTATAAATGTTGTATTTGTGTGTATAAGTCCATTTTGTATTTTGTAGATTAAAAGACAATGTTCTTATTTTCAAAAGGTTCATTTCCTGCTGTAGTTTTTTTGTGGGAGTGTCTGGGTTATAGTTGAAGAGTTTTTTAATAACTTTGTTCTGTGTTATTTGTAAGTCGTTTAAGTACGTAATGTATGTGTTACCCCGTATTTCTATTAAATAATTAGTTGGAGGGATGGATTCATATAACATAAAAAAAATTTAAAAAAAACGATTTAGAAAAACGTAGAAAGGACTCTGATCTAATTTGCATATTTAAAATTATCAACAGTATTACTGATACACCTGCATTGTTACAACTCATCCAGTTTAACATCTCTTCCCGTAGGCTTCAAAATAATGAATTGCTGTTCCTCAATGAACATTCTACTAATTACGGATACCATTCTCCCTTATCCAGAATGTCGAGACTTGTCAACGCAAGTCAAAGTATTGATTTTTTTGGTGTAAAACTAAATGACTCTCGGCAGTCGATATGCAATATTTAAATGCTTCTTCATGCTTTGGACTTGTAGTGTCTCTATATGTACTTTTTATATTTTATATTGTCATTGCTATTAATTTTTTTGTGCTCTCCCTTCACTGTCATCTCTGTTTTTTATTCGTGATATTATTATGTTTTTAATGGAGTGTTGTCCGTAAATTAATAAATAAATAACATCAATCCTGGATACATTGTCCCGCAGATTCCTACCCACCCCTCATACATTTTTTATTTCAGAACTTCTGCCTTTTTCTAAAATCACCCTCCAAACAGCATATTTTTTCCTCAGAGTCTCCTGTGGGGAGCTAACGTTAAAAAAAGCAAAAAAAGCAAAAATAAAAACTTTAAGCCTCAGAGTAGAAAAATCTTCGTATATTGTCAGCCCACGTATATTGTGTGAATAAAAAGTATTCCCTTAGTACCACCCTCCGAGTATTACACCAGACGCACCTGACAACGTAAGTTACCATTCATCTGAAAACAGGGAAAAACTAAGACGTTATTACAAATTGCTCTGAAAGTAAAAACATATGAAAAACGAAAAATTTCAAAAGTATGATTGAATGAAAACTGATGTTGGCAAATTGCCAAAAATTGACAAAAGACCTTAGGCTCCAGGATTTGCTAGTAGCCCACCGCACTTGCCTCTATTTTGAACAATAATTTTTTTTTAGTACCTAAGCTAAAATAAATTTTATTGGTTTGGCAAGAAACATGGATATACATAAATTTCTCGTCCATAGATGGCGCTAATTTAATTGTTTCATTAAAAAACACTTTTTGCAAGTTATGCATCAAAATATTAAGATGAATTGTTTGTTTGAGCATGTACGTACGGTATATGAATATAATTAAATAGGTTTAATGCATATATTAATAAATAGTTCTTTGAAAGGTATATAAATACAATATTGGATTGAAACACTGACGCAATATTGTATTTATGTGTATTTGTATTTATTGTGTGTATTGTATTATGTGTATTTAAGTAGGGGGAAAAGTAAGAAAATCACAAAAAATATAAATCCGTACACAACACCTTCTCTGATATTAACAAAACCAAAACACAGACAGTTGCGCATCGATAATGGCTTAATTGTGTAATTTTTAACTGCCCTGAGGAAATCAATTTCTTTATGTCGTCTTAGATGATGCTATGTGGAGGGTCTTTTTAAGAAAGGGAAGTACAGGAAGTTCTGAGAAGGATAAAGGTATGACGGGTGGGTACGAATCTGGCGGTCAGTATGTCCAGGAGTGACGGATGTATTACTCCATCACTCCAACTGCGGTGCAAGGCGATGGGTCAAGAGCAGTGGCGGCTTGTGACTTTTGGGTGTGCTAGAGTGCTGATATTAAAAAAAATGGCATTATTGATGTTGTTGTAGCCGAAAAAAAAATTTTTTTTTTTTTAAATCAGTTTTTTGTATGAAAAATTTCAGGAAGTTTCAGTTGGGCGGTGTGCCGCACCGATTTCCTGAAAAATCTTCATACAAAACACCGATTTTTGAAAAAAAAAATATACATATTTTTCGCATACGACAACATCCATGATGCCATTTTTTTTTTAAATATTAGCACCCTAGCATACCCAAAAGTCACGAGCCGCCACTGGTCGAGAGAGTCTGGCTGGAAAGGTTTAAAGGCCTCTCTCAACCAGACCCTCAATCCGGTCCTCCACGCAGCAGGTGGGCAGACTCATCCGCCGTCAAGATCTGGACAAACCTTACTCCATGAACCCGGGCAACTCTGCTGAGTCACCAAAGCTAATAACTTGATTCTGAGGCGGCACGAAGTTCGCCGGATCAGCTAATGATAAAGGAAAACGCTTAGATAACTTAGAAACCTTAGAAATAATAAAAAAAAAACTTAAAAAGAATGAATTCAATATATAATAAAAAATAAAATAAACACTTTGTATTTAACCACGAATTTATTATTTTAAATATCTACCGGTTTCTCTTCGACCAAGCTTCCTCAGGATATAATTATAACTGTTATAAATAGTTATTATTATATCCTAGTTAATAATAGTTATTATTACATCCTGAGGAAGCTTGGTCGAAGCAAAACCGGTAGATATATAAATAATAAATTCGTGGTTAAATGCAAAGTGTTTGTTTTATTTTTTATAATATAATGTCTAACCAAAAAGTAATTGCTTCTTATGAAAAAAAAAATTAATTCATTACCAATAAATAATTTTTTTTAACTTATAGCTCGATCTTAGATATATTCTCATTTAATATACATTCTGTTTCTCCCACCCACTCTTCATCAATCCCTAGCCACGCTCCCACCCCTATCACAACACTTAGTAATAGTATATTGTACTCACCACTGTTTTGTAATTGTCAAGTCATTATATGTTTGCCCTGAGGAAAGAACGGTCGTTCCAAAACCGGTTGGCTTTAATAAAATATAAACATAAGTGATTTTAACAAAGTTTTATTGTTTCATTTATTTATAATGGATAACCACAAAGTTATAGCTACATTCAAAACTGTTTATTCATATTCACATACCATATGCACAGGCGCAAACAAACATGTATTCATTTCAATATTTTGAGCCCTAGCGTGCAAAAAGTGTTTTTATAATAAAATAACGAAACTAGCTCCATCTATGAACGAGTAGTTTATGAATAATTTTAAGTTCACCGTTAATATTATTCTAACTTGTCGTTTTATCAAAGCGTGCCGCAAATTTCGTAACGAATGTCTGCTTTTATTTTATAAGTCGTAGCATAGTATTTATTTATAGGAAAGTCTCATATTATTTTTTATTGGGAATAACGCTTTCAAAGCTGTAAAATAATAAAAAAATATATATATATATATAAATATATTTTTAAGAATTTCTCCTTTAAATTTTTTTTATGATATTAGAGAGTAAAAACTCAATTCTCTGTATACATATAAGCAGATAATCTGGGAAACCACATAGGTCATATAGTACTACGATTTAGTGTACTTGCAGTATCCCTCCACGGCTAATAATACATATGACACCATTGCCTGTCTCGGTTACTTTGTACCGGTAACTAGCGATGGATGACAGTTGATTCGATGAACATGCTATTTTGGAACCAGTTCCTACGCCATTGCCTGACTCGGTTACTTTGTACCTGGATGACAGTGGATTCGAGGAACAGTTTGATACTAGTTCCTATTGCAGCAAGCCTAATTACGGAGGCAATTGATATCTACAACCATTTTGAAGTATACTGTAATACCAGGTCGTAGACGAGTGGAGCTGGTAACACGTTATCACTTCCAAGTACATAAGCACACATTTCACCACTAACAATTACACATCTTCCCTGATGTTCAACACCGTAATGCTGTCCGAAACGCACGGCATGACACCTCAAAAAAAAATGACGAAAATAGTCCATATATATGTTTATATATATATAAACCTAAACGTTCTTTATAAACATATAAACACATTACCCTGTAAGAAGGTTCAATTTACAAAAATATCATTTTGCTAAAAACAAGTAAGTTATTACGAAAATAGTGTTAGCCTGAGTAACGCGGCCACTCGCCATTTTTTCTGGCACACTTAGGGTTAATTAAATAATAGTACGAAGGTGAGCGTATTGCAAGAAAGCTGAAAATAAACTCAGAATACGATAATATCCACTGAAGAAATATACGAAAAAATTAAGTTGTGGGCATGTCTGTGTGACCGAGTAAGTCCATCCGCTCATGAGGTAACTGAAAAAAAAGGTTGGCAACTCAATCGATGTGCACAGGAAAGCAACTTGCGAATTTTATTGGCGGTCCGCACAAAGGCAACTTCTCAAAGACTAGTTGTCAAGGAAGGATTTTGTTCAGGGCGTTGATAAATTATTATTGTATATTACGGTTGATAATTGATGAATTGTAATGTTGAGTTGCGCCATGAATTTAGTTGCCAACTAGTTTCCGGTTTCTCCACTATCGATAGATGAATTTGATCGAATGTTTAGAATAATATTTTTTTTCATGATTTAATTATAGATACATGAAAACAGATAAATAATGTTGAATCTATTTGACTGAAATGTCTTTTACTAAAGGGACATTTAGGGTTCCTACGAATAAGACGGCTGCCATAATTTTTCTAGTTAAATGAAAGCTTGCTCGTTCGGATAAAAAATGTGAAAGAGGGAAAAAAAACATATTTATAACAGCGGTATTTTTTAAAGGATCGCAGTCGGCAAACAAGATTCCGTTTGTAGCCAATAAACTCTTGAAATACCGACTTGGGTTTCTACTAACATATAACACGGGTTTTGAGTTGTTAAGAGGATATTACCAGAGAAGACTAGAAATATGTCATTTTTAAATCAGATTTTAGACGTATTGACTCTTTTCCACAAAAAATTATAAATGGATTTCGAAAGATTGTTCTTATATCTAGCATTCGCATGTTTTAAATTTTGGGGAAAAGTGTTTATTTTTAGTAAAATAAGGTTATAGCATAGGTCGTTAGCAGATTTGTTAAATTTTCAAAAAGAGATTTTATATTTTACCACACCCATTTCAAATCATATAATCTTGCAGTAAAATAAATCAATATATTATCTGGGTAACGCATGTTTTAGAATTTTCATTTTAGTTTAAATAAAATCATTAAAACATATATAAGAACATGTATTTCTTGACGAAAATTGGTCCGTGTGTGCATTTATTTGCGCACTTACAAAGTAATATATTTCAGATTTTTTTAACATTCTTGTTTAACTAAGACACTATTGAAAAATGATGAATACTTATAATCAAAAAATAATTACAAAAAGTACATTATTTTAATAGTTTTATCATCACGCCTTTCAGCATTTTTGGATGTAGGTAAAAATTAAAGCAAATTTGGTATGAAATAAAATCGATACTGAGTTATAATTTTTAAAAGCTGATACGGAGATAATTAATCTTTGTCATTGTAAATGTGGATTTTCAGCAGCTGGCTGGTTAAACGCTCTTAACACATACATTTGAAACAAAAAAGAGGTTAATATCTCAAAAGAGAAGAGACTTTTTTGACTGCTGAGAGAATGAGACGTAAAAAAATTTAAAAAACCCTACATTGACGGCTCAACTTACTTAACGTAAAATTACGAATTAATTGTCCGTCAGCTCAGCGAACCCTGCGGCGAATTGATGAAATGTTGTTTGACAGCAGTATCAGCATTTTATTAATAATGCTGAGGCGGGAATCGAACGAATACCCTTCAATAACCAGAGGTCTCCATGTTATAAGCATTAATTTAGTGTAAAGATACGAGACTTTACACACATCCGTAGGCTTACATATTTACAGTATTTTCCAACTATTACGTAAATTTTCCGGAAAAACCGAATATGAATAGTCGATTATTCCGATTTCTACTTTGCCTTTAAAATTTAAATCCAGGCAAGGGTCGTTTTTCCGACATTTCGCCAATAAATACAGCGCTTGACCCCGAAGATGTCAAGTGATACGAGGCCGAAGCGTCCTTTTCAATTTGGGAATATTTCGGGAAGATACCTGACGAATCGATAATGGAAACCAAAAAGAGGGTTTTTTTCGACAAGTGGTAAGGGTACAGAAAAGCTCTAATTTACAAAGGGGCCAATTTTTTAAATATGGTTATCTACATAATATTAAAATGTACATATAGAAAAGCAGTTTTGTTACAGAATTCACGTTTTATTAGGTTTTTGATGTTCTTTAATATATTCATATAATGAAATGAAAACAATTCACTTAGTAAAACACCACAATTTAATTTAAATTATCCACATGTTTCGAAATCAAAGGTTTCTTGTCAGGATAATATTAAGATTATCCTGATGAAGAAACCTTCAGTTTTGAAATATAAAGATATAATTTAGATTAAATAGTGGTGCTTAAGAAAGTGTTTTGTTTTGATATTAAAAATGATACCACAAATTGATTTTGCAAAGATTAAAGACGTAATAATAACATAATGGTACAGAAAAGACGTTTTGTTCAAGAATTCGCGTTTTGTGAGGTTTTGGATATTCCTTAATAACTAGCAGTTAAAAGCCCGCTCCGCAGGTTTTTACTGCTAGGTCCTGCGTGTGGCTTTTGGTTCAGCTTCGCCCAGTTAGTGTTGGAGACCATTTTGTATATCCAATAGGAACTGGTTCCAAAAATTGCCCGTTCCTCGGATCCACTGTCATGTGTCATCCTGGATATTTATCAGTGATTGCGACTTTAGTGCCATCTGAACGCTTGTTTTCACTAGCCGGAAACATACTTATATCGCTTAAATCCGCAACGCCTGTCTACTCTCAATGGCAATTGTAAAATATTGTAATAGGTATAACTTCCATTTTTAAGAAAAAAAAAATTTTTTACTGTTCGAACTAATAATTTTATTTTATTTTAATCTTTAAAAAAAATGGATAAAAATCGTATGTATCGATACAAGACGTTGCGATGTATCGCTGAATCGATACGATTGGTTGCGATACGTATCAATACGCTGTATCGATACAAACGATTATTTTGGACATCTTTAGTAATCCAGTGATACCTAGTCACCGGGACAGAGTAACCGGGACGGGCAATGACGTTATTATGTAATATATAGCCGCGTGATACACAACTAAGTACTACCGTCACTCTTTCAAGGGAAACCAGAGTGCCGGCCCTAAATTTTTGGTATAAATCAGGTTTTTGGAATTTTTTGTGTGGGAGACGCAGATGAAAGTGGCGCTATCCATACGCGAGATTTGTAATTTATCCGTACTAATATAACGTCAGAAAAAACTCGCGGGAACATATTATATTACGCATACCTACATAGATTAGATAATTAATACTGTTTGATTATAGATGGCAGCACTTCCATTTGAATCTATTTGTGAATAGTGTGTGTACGCAGACGCAAGAGTAATAATACTGTTTGATATTAAAATGAATTCACAATCGGTTTTGATAGAGAATTCACGGTAAATTAGCTTCTGGGTATTTCTTAATATAGACAGACGTATTCTTTATCAAGGGAGGTTTTCTTCAAAGTAGTTTTTCTTGAAGTGATTTTCTTTAAATTTGCGTTAACGACCCTTCACACAAGATACTATTTTTGGAAAGAAGAATTACGAATTCGAATATTCAATTGCTTATTCAAGATGTTGGTATATGGCAAAAAATACAGCTCAATTTCTTATTAGTCGGTTCCTCATTCGTGACCCCTGCTCCAATATCTACGGTGGACAAGGCTTTATTTTGGCCCTGTTTTACACTTGTAGCTCTACTAAGCTAACATTTTATTTTTATTTTTACAGTGAATACCGCACAAGAATCTCAACTGCTCCCGTCTGGAGCCAGTGAGACTATGGCATCCCCAATTGGGGTATGTTGTGAGGCTGAAGGTAGTGGGGAGGGGAAGGAGGTGGGTAGAGGAAGGTTGGGAAGTACCTAGCTATTCAGATCTGGTCACCAAACACGGCAAAAGCCATTTTCAAGCAACGTTTCAATTCTGAATGGTGGTCTTACACCAGGGCGATACTAATAGTATCTTCCACTCTGAAACATGCCGCAAATATACTATATATTATTTTAAATGAATTAATTGTGAAATAATACAAATCAATCAAATAAAATTTATTTGCGCATGCCGGGTTCGAACCCGCGACCTCCGGATTGTGAGCCAAGAGTCTTACCCACTGGACTACGGAGGTCGTCATTAAAATATATTCCCGTTGATTATATATTTAAAAACATGAAAATGAACATTTGTCGGATCTTTCGAAGAGCCGCCTAAATTAAAATGTGTATTGTTATTGTAAAAGTGCATTCACATCAGAAAAGCGCAGATGCTGCATGGAATCTTGAGCTGGACTAACATAATAGACACACCGAGCCAAATGGACCCGCACCGAGTCAAAATTCATCGTGTGTTAAGAAAACCAGACTTTTCTACTTGCTATTCGACGTTGGATGGTGTGACCTACGGAAGATATACGTATACATGGTGTCACGGCCGATACCGCGACACGAGAATGTGACTGTAAATCCTTGTTTTGATGATGAATAAAGACCAATAATTGTGTTTTGAAATTTGATCGTAGGAAATAGGGTATGAAAGGAAGTCTCTTACCTTTGACGGCTTCTTGTGGCGTTTCAGGATCGATCCTGGCTTCCCAATATCGGCCCAACACCAGGTTTTAAGCCACGACCCTTTGATTCGATAAAAAATGAAATCTTGCGATAATTTGCTATATTTAGACGAGCGAACTGTGACCCATGTCACTACGAAATTCCAACTGCCCAAGTAGGTAATGTAAACTTGGGTGGCAATATTGTTCAATTTTTCTACATGTAGGTATTCCTGTATTCTTTTCCTGGTAGAAACTTTGAGGAAAGGAGGAAAAGAAAGGAATACATGATTGATGAAGGACTTGGGGAATATGGATTAAGTTTTTTTTTTTAAAGACTGTTTCAGAACCAAACACATGGTATTACGGCTTCTTCAAGCAGACGTTATTTTGTTCTAGTTATTATTATTATTATTCAATGAACGGGAACCATTTATTGGATTCAACCAACACCTTTATCATAGATCACCCCAAGTGCTTTGTCACGTTTGGTGACTTAACATGTGTGCCCGCTTTCAATTCATTCAACAATTCATCAACATTTTTTTGTTAATTTCGTGATCTGTGAAAGCTCTATTCAAGTTCTATGAATATTTCAATTTTATGAATCAACGGGACTATGATCATATAATAACATTACATAAATAGAACTTATGCAGAATGTGAAACATATCTTCAAATATATCCTGATAAATTGTTCATTTTTTTTAAATACCCGTTCTTAATAAATCTTTGGGTAGTTCAGAAGTTCAAATTGTTTACTTAGTGTTGACAAATTGATCAAATTGTCATGGCTCGGCGTGGCTCATCCTAACATCCAAACAGATCCAGCTAAACGGCCCCAGTCCGAATGGCTCCGCCGTGTGAAACAAGTATTAGAATTGGTATATAAATTTGGTCAGTTAAAAGAAAGAAACTCCGCTGTGTGAATCACCAACATTCTCAATTAAAACGTTCGTTGCCTGACACAGCTTTATTTAAAAAAACATATTTTGAGAAAATACTCTGAATTACTTCTTGATCACTTCTATTATCTTTGACCTGCAAATATTGAAACAATGGAAAATACCCTCTCGGCATTAATTGCAAATACCTATCCAAAAAATATCTCTAACCTTCTTCTACAACAATTGTAGGTAATACTCAACGATCAGAAAAACGAAGATATTCCAACCATCTCTTTGCCTTCTTATCTTAGCCAATGTACACTAATAAGGGTGGAATTGCTCCACTTCTACTAACAATGGAACTCTGAAGATGAAATCAAATAAAAATATTCACTTAGCTTCGGTATTCGTCTTCGACCAAATTTTTCCGGTTTTCCCACACTTGAAGTGTAATAGTGAAATTATCAGCCACAAAAAATGGTGTGCTCTAGATGCTAAGGTAAAGGTTATTTTATTTAAATGAAATGAAAATAAATAACTTTGTATTTAATCAAAATTATCAACATGTTTCGAAACCAATAATTCTTTTGTCATGATAAGTTAAAAATTAACAATAATATATAAACACGATGGGATTACAATTCGTTAGGGCAGAGTGTGAAAGTGAAAAGGTCTATCTGCTCTAACCAAAGTTATGATATATGCGAGCTCAAACATTTGAATTAATTTATTTTATTATTTGACAAATCTTTTGTGTAGTTTACTATTGAGAATTGAAATAAAATAAAATCTCTTCTCTACATCTTTTCTATTTCTATTTCTACATTCTACTAGTCTGTCTGTCTGTCTGTCTGTTCGCGATAAACTCGAAAACTACTGAACGGATTTTCATGCGATTTTCACCAATAGATAGAGTGTTTCGTGAGGAAGGTTTAGGTATGTAATTTGTCAAGGATTTGTGTAAATTAGTTGAAACATAACGATAATTGCTAGAAGTGTCGGAAAATGTCAAGCCGCCTGGTAGCTTTCATTGAAAACGCTACCTAATCCTTTTGGGATATAACAAAAGAATGCATGGTGGGATATTCCTCTTTTACAGATCTACAAAAAAGTCCGCGAAGGCATATATCTATCTTTTACGGATAGCTTACTATACCCATTCTATCTTCTAAAAAAGTGGTCACGTACATTGCGGTAATTGAAAAGTTATTTAGACTTTCACACATATGTCTGTCTCTTTGCAATAAACTCAAAGACGTCGGTAGTTATAAAGGTTGGATAACCATCCAGTAGATGACGTTGTGTTTTATTAGCCACAGCAACGCGTGGCCGCGTCAGCTAGTAATAAAATAAAATAGGTAATTTATTTATTTATGTATTACAACTAAAACTCTAGTTGTAATACACAAATACAACCTTTAATTTGCTGTACCTAAAACAGCAGTAAGAATTTTTCTACTACGAAACTTTCGAACAAAATGAGTTTGAAAAGGTTCCGTCTATTCGTATACAAGCTGGGTTATTTTAGATAGATATTTTATAATTACTGCGCAATGTACTATTTTTCATTAAACTGATTACTACCTCTAAACGTATAAACTATCAAAATCGTAGAATAAAACTTTCATTATTAGCTTCCATTGCGGTGTTACAAATATAACGTGAATAGTAATCAATATATAGAGGGAATGTGTTTTATGTGGGTCACCAGTTATAGAGGTTTACCCGCTGTATTTTAATATTTTATATCTAAATATTAATGATGTATTATGTGTTTTAAAGTGTGTAAAGAGTGTGGTAAATCAAATAAGTAGTATGTCGGTACATTACTTACAGGTTTATTAACAATTTACAACGTATGCACAATTCCTCTATATTTTAATATTTTACAATAATAATAATGTGAAGGGCGAACAAACACGATTTGCAAGTGAGTCTTGACCGGGAGTTTAAAACAGAATGAGTGGCAGATTTTTAATGCCGCGCTGAGAAAGTTCGTGTGACTTAAAAATGCATTGGATTGGTTGCTTGGGGATCAATCGAATAGCCAGCCGACTGCGATTCCGTGTCCTTTGTTCGACCTCCACAAATACAAAAATAATCTTACCCTACATTCTATTTCAATATGATGAAATATAAAATAAAAACAAAACGTCATACAAGAAGCGTTCTTTTGGGTCTAAATTTAAATTGTTGTGACAAATTTGTGTTTGAACGTCAGTCGGTCGTCGTTAATTAAATTTAAGCTTTTCAAAATGCTTTTTTATTAAATGTTTTATCATATTTATGTAGTAGGTAGGAAAAAAAGGTTTTATTAACAACTAGCTGACCCGGATAACTTTGTACCCCCTCAGAATCAATAACTGTTGTGTTATTAGCTGAATTAATTTAGTTTTTATATGTTAAAAATTACACAATGAAGCAATTATCGATGCGCAACTGTCATTTTTTTAGTATCAGAGATGGCGTTGTGTACGGATTTATATCTTTTGTGATTCTCTTCCTTTTCCACTTACTTACGGGAATTGAGTTTTAATTTCTTTATACGCGGATGACAGTACAGTTCATGATAGCTTTTTGTTTGACAAGCCCCCAAAGGGCTCACAAACTCCAACAGCTCGTAAGGCTTTGAAGCAAAGAATGGACGGTTACCTCAAGAGTGTTTTCTCTTGGGGTAAAAATAAACTCGTTGAATTTAATGTTTCAAAGACCCAATCTTGTCTGATTACGTCTAAAAGGGATCGAAATGAAAATCTAGTCTCTTTCAACAAAAGCAATCTTCCGAACAGGCCCTCCATCGAAATGCTTGGTGTAACCCTAAGTGACCAGCTCAGGTATGGGGGCTCCATCGAAGCCAGAGTAAAGTTAGCCTCACAGAAACTGGGCGTACTGTACAGGGCCCGCAGATACTTTAATAGTACACAACTGCTAACCCTGTACAAATCACAAGTGCACCCCATGGTTGAATTTGGCAGCCACCTCTGGTCTGGAGCTCCAAAATACCTGAAAAATACCCTCGACTCTGTGCAGAAACGGGCGGTCCGTTTGATAGATTCTCCCGTCTTAACAGACGGATTGCAATCTTTAGAGCACAGGCGTCGGGTGGGAATGCTATCCTTGTTCTACCGGTATTACAATGGAAGATGCTCCGAGGAACTAGCATCATTGATCCCTTCTGCACCGGTGCATAGTCGGGAAATACGCCAAACGCGTGCCCAACATTTGTACACGGTTGACATTTGCCACATGAGAACGGGTCGTTTCTTCGACTCGTTCTTGTGTTCAACAGCTCGGCTGTGGAATGATTTGCCGGCCTCTGTGTTTCCTCCTTCCTACAACATGGGTCTCTTCAAGACCAATGTTCATTCCTTCCTCTCCTCAAAAAGACCCTCCACACAGCATCCCAGATGACATAGGCCCTGAGGGAAATTATTTTCCTCAGGGCCTCCTGCGTGGAGTTAACGTAAAAAAAAAATACGTGTGAGGGAGATTTATAATAATTATTGTATTTCTCCTTTAGAGAGGTGCAGTCATATGTTCACCGTTTGTTTCATTTTTGACTATTGACATTTAGTGTGTAAGAAAGAGGGCAGGGTTATATGTTAAAGAAAAAAATCAAAACAACAATAAACGTTTGAAGTTTTTGAATTTTTCGAATTCACAACATTATATTTATCACAACATTGCTGCAGCTCAAATATTAGAATTCGTTCCATGCAAAATGTATGAGGAAAAGAATTTTCTTCATAATTTTGTTTCGTGAAGTTTTCTAATGTTTTAATAACTATTCTGCTGGAGAGGAGATAAATCCAACAAATCAATGATCATAAAAATCGGTCCAGCCGTTCTTGAGTTATAAATGGCGTAACTAACCCGACTTTCTTTTGTATGGATTACCAAGAACTCATAATTGACGCAGTTTCTTCTTAAATTTGGATAAAGCGAAATCGTTAATGGACTATTTTTTCAAACAAAAACATACAAAAGTGTTTGAAAGTCGTAATAGAAAAATAAATGTCCTTTTGCTTTAAGAAAAATTGTTAATTTTGGTTGCATATTTTGACATCAAATCCAAAATTATGTTTTGATTGAAGTTAGTTGGAACCTTATCCACCTAAACTTTCGATTATCTGAAATGAAATTAAATGTTCCAAATAATGGTTTCAACTGCTTTTGAATCCTTTTCACTCCAAACTTTATCAAAATATAGGTGCAGTTGAAACCTTATTACTTAAAAAAATCGGTTTTTGTACATCAGGTGGCGATGAATTTTTTTTTCAGTGTTCAAAATTGAAATTTAGAACCACATAAATATGATGTCTCAAAGTGGTTTACCCACAGTTTGAAATTGGCCATTTAAGTCGAAGTAGCTGTCAAAATAATAAAAACTTAAATTATTCCAGAATTTAATAATAACATTATTAAATTTAAATATGAATAAAAGTTTTTTTAATTTAACTTTATGAGTAAAACCTCAAATTGTAATATTTAATTAAATAAAGACACTGTGAGCGAAACTCCATCGAAAATCTGGAAACAAAAAAATTAGAAAAAGATATTGTCACCTCTGGGACTTGAAACCAGGACCTCTCCCGGTCCTTTGCCCGGAAGGCGAGAGGTCCTGGGTTCCATTCAGAGGTGCCAATATCTTTTTCTGATTTTTCTGTTTCCAGATTTTCCATTGAGTTTCGCTCACATTGTCTTCATTTAATTAAATAAATAGGTTTAAAAAAACTAAATGAAGTTCTACGAATTAAACAACACAAAAAAAAACTAAGGAACAAACTGATTGGCTAAATCCTTTATACATAAATTATAGTTGTATAGACTTTGATATTTTCCCACCTTCAGAACAAATTTTACACTGTGTCATATTAGTAGCAGATGCGAATGTAACTCTCGTAGCACGCTACCAGTAGTGCCTCCGTTCACGGAGATACTTACAAGATACTCGATCCTCGTGCGTGTATCTTACGCGCCGATCGTGAGTACCCCCCGTACGATTTTGCTGGTGCCCGTTCATGACGCTACGCGGTAGCTGTCAGTTTCCAATCAGTATCACGATACCGACAGTGCTGATCACACGCGACGCGTCGCATCATTTGTGTCTGATACTTATTCGTTTGACGTTTGACAGAAACTGCGTCGGAACATGAATAATGTTAGATTTGTTCTGGAAGTGGAAAAAATGCATGTTTATATAACTATACTTTACCAGAATACGTAAGAAAGGATTTAGTGGAGAAGGCATGTATTTATGTTGGATAAAAAGTCATATGACATCGCTTGACTGCGTGTTAACTCCACGGCCGCACGTGAAAAATGATGTAGTTCAGTATATTTCGGGTAGCGCCGTGTACGGAGACTAGCATTAAAAAGTAGTATATCAGCAGGGTACTTGTGGTTGCGTCACAACTACGTAAATTGTAAGTATCTCCATGAACCGAGGACCGTACTGTCAGTAGCGTGCAACTACGTCGAGCCCATCATGTACGAACATTAACAAAATACTCGTAAGTGGTGCGTATGCTACGCGCATGAAACTCGAGTCACTTGTAAATATCTCCATGTGCAAATGACTTAAGAGATCTATTATCTTTTACATGCTCACAAGCATAAGCTACATAATTCGCACCAAGGGAATGATAAAATTTTATTCCAGCTACCCTAAATCACGTCGACACATTAACTAACCACCGTTTGACAGAATAACATCACACAATTCAGGTCGGATTTATTGTATCCACGTGATATCAGGCCGGCAATAATAGTAATATTGCGCAGTGGCAATAGTGGCCTGGCCAAGTTATGAGGCACTTCCTCCCGCTGAGGAAAATTCCGTAATTTGGTCGTTTATCACATCATGAGATATTTATGACCGTGTACCGCTAATTGCTCACCCTACGAACTAAAACGACCTAGAATTAACCCTTACAAATTCATACATAACCATATTGCCGAATTATTTAGGTCGGCGACTTAATTTAGTGCAAGAGAATTTGTCTTATAAAATTTTCTGTATTTTGTGCTGAGGGTGGTTATTTTAAAAGGTAATGCATAATATTTTACATTTACGTATTTATATTTTAAATAAAAATACGGGTATCTCATAATCATGATTATAAAATTTAAAAAAATACATATTTATGTTTTAAGAAAAGAGAATAATAAAATTTGGAGGGCGTATAGAATATTACAAGATTTTTTGATGATTCGTAGGTGGAAATAGTGGAAGCAGTTTTTTATCAATGATTTGTTTAAATTAGTTAAATATTATCATTAATGCTTCTGCTTTTAAATATTTATTGTATTAAAGATACATTTTCCTTGGTGAGTGTAATGGCATTAGGTAAAATCTGTTCAATTTAGGGCATTCGAATATATGTGTATGTATATTTGAGGCAATTACCGTTGTCAGTTACGAATGAGTCTTTTTTATTCCCTAACTAGCTGGCTCCAGGCTTGCGTTGCAATGCCAAATTCAAAGGAAAATAAATTGTTTTTCCCTGCATGTCCTTTCCCGTGCGCCCCGTTCCCCTCCCGCATCCCCTTCCCTTCCACCTTCCCCGCCTACCTTCATCGCCTCTCTCGCTCCTTCGTCCCGCCAACTCCCCTCCCACGTTGCATATATTCAATCCCAGTACATTCTGTATTTCAAACAGCTCGCGTGCCACCTATTACAATTTTTTTATTCATTTTTCATATGTTCCCGCTAAGAGGGTTATAACTAAATATTCGGCAATCCACTTCTGTATAAATACAATGACAACAAAATGTATAGGTAGGTAACACTCACGGAAGGTAGAAGGGAGCAGTTTCATCTGGGACGTAGTTCCTTAACTAACTAACTAACTAACCATCACGCCGTTTCCCCGCAGGGGTAGGCAGAGAGGACGGACCGCCAAACAACTCGGTCTTGGCACACACTCTTTGCCTCACTCACATTCATACATCGTCTCATACATTCTCTTCTATTATTCTGACTTTTGACATGACCCGACTCAAGTATCTGATTCACTTGATCGTGCCATGTCTTCCTCGGGCGTCCCCGACTTCTTCTACCATTCACATTCGCGTCGTATATTCTTCTTACACTACTTCCTTCGTTCATTCGCTCTACATGCCCAAACCATCTGAGGGTCCCTTTCTTAATCTTACTCATTATGCTTACATCAGCCTTACATTCTTTGCGGATATCCACATTTCTCACACGATCATACATTGTTTTACCACACATACGTCTCAGGGATCTCATTTCAACAGCATTCAGTTTACTTTCATCCTTCCTCTGCCAGTTCCATGCCTCACGTAGTTCCTTTCAAGATAAAATCACCATCTGAGATATAGTACACTTTTTTACTCAATGAATTATTGCGAATTTGAATAGTTTTCAAAGAATGCGATGCGATGCGATAAAGTGATTGTTTTAAGCGACTTATATTCACGAGGACCTCGTACTCGCGGAGCTGCGTGAACACACTGACTTTTTTGGGGGCAAGAGGGAAGACGGGAAAGGGTGCATTTGTTGCCATAAATAGAATAAATAATCCATTTCAAGAACACAAAAGTATCTCACCGAGTTATCACTAAAAGCGGCGCGAACATATTACAAATATTATTTTTTGTATAGGTATTATAAGAACAATCAATCAAATTTGGTACATAACGTAGGTACCTATTTAAAATATCTATAACTTAAAAACTCCATAAAGAATTCTTTTTTTGCCAAAAAAAATGCCTGCTAAATTCACATTCATCAAACGCGCGAACTGTCAAGCGTGCGAAGTTAAAATAGTCGTTAAGTTTTCTCAAATTATCCAATTTTCTTAATTTTTCCCGTAAGAAACTTTTACAAAGTATAAGAAAACTTAAAAAAAAAGATGAATGAAATAGGTAAAGTCTTCTGAAGTTATGGCGTGACCAAGGGAAACAGGGAATCATGTATATAATATATATATAGATTAACACTTGAATTTATCACAATAAGCAAAGTTCGAACTCTGAACTCTTCAAATAAGCATTCAGTAGGGAAGTCTGTTGGTTATTTTTAACAATTTCTGTAGGTCAGGCTAGTTTTGTAAATTGCTTCCCAACGGATAATGGCATATTGTAGAATGGACAGAACTATTGCGTCGAATACCGAGTGTAGATTTTTCATTTCATGTTATAATTAACCTTAATATTTGATCATACTAAAACTTTAACTGTATTCGGTTTTTTGGTGAATCTACTCAACATATTATAATACCAAGTGCTGATTTGGTACCCTACCACATCAGTGGTTGGTATTTTCAGAGAAATGTTACTATTCTTGCTGCATTCTAGAGAAACCACCATACCGATTCAATCCACCATACCGAAACTCTTTGAAAGCCTAATACTTGACAAAACACAAAAAACACCTGTGATATTACCTTAGCAATTTGGATCTATGCCAGTGAGAAGTACTCTTTCCAACTTAATTATTTATGAAAATTTTATAACTGATGCTTTCAAAGAAAAGAAACAAGAAGACTATGTTTATAATGATTTTAGTAAAGCCTTTGATACAGTTTCCCATAAAATTCTCATTTGGAAATCTGGAAAGCCTGGTATACGTGGCAATATATTACAATATATGAAAATAAATTGTTAGAATAAATTCTTATAATAAATAAATTATGCCAGAAGTGGAATTCAACAGGGTTCACACCTTGGCCCAATCTTATTTATCTTGTTTATAAATGATCTTACAAAAATATTTCATGATATATATATATATATATATATATATCTTAGCTTTTGCTGATGACCTAATAAAATAAAAAATAAAAAAAATAAAAATAAAATAAATTTTTAGAATTATTAAAAATATTTACAATTGCAACATTCTTCAAGATAATATCAATAAATTGTTAATTTGGTGAATTGAAAATAGATTTTACTTAAATATCTCAAAATGTCAAAACGGCAGATTTTCTCGAATAAAAAATCCAGTGATCTTTTGTACGAAAAGGGTCCTCTTAATGTTAAGTTTGTCCTTGAATATTCGTGAAATTTTAAACTATGTTTGACCAATTAATATCAGTGATTACGCATTGCAATATGTTTTGTTTGTTCGAAAATTTAAATAAATATACATCACAAAGAGGGTACTTACTCACTCCTTGAATTTAGCAGAGACGCCTAAATGGATTCTTTTCAAAAATAGAATCTAAAACAAGAAAATAACTGACACTGTCTGTTTCTTGGAAAATTTTCATGCATTGTGAAAAACTATGAGTTTGTGTATTGATTGACAAATTTCATCTCTTGCAAATTATCAAGTCACCTAAGGATTGCATTGACTGAATTTAATTATTGATTGGATGACATCACGGAGGCCTCCAAGCATCAAGATCTACAAAAGGTTGGTGGATTTGTTATTTTCCCTGGAGTTTCTCTTTGTGCCATTTGTGATATATTTGTTCGCGCAAGTTGAGTTTTTTCATAATCATAATTTCTTGGGTATTAAGATGGTACGAGAGATTTTTCAATATTTAATGATTTTTGCGCGTTTTCGAAGTCGCCTACATCCATAACCGTACAAACAAAAAAAAAGTTATACCAAAAGAATGATAGTTACATTTACGTTCTATCCCAGGAAATATAATTAAATATTAACAAAAAATATTTTTCATACTTTATAACTGTTTGAAAAATAGTTGTTTTCAACAAATCTCAATCGACCTGCAAATATTTTTCTTATGTGTCGTATGCATAAAGGAAAAAAAAAGAAAAAAAATATTTTTAGATAGAAAACATCTTAACGTATGCCGCTTCATTTTTTAATTTTTTAATTAAAGAGCCTTTTTAGCTAAATTACGATGTGATATTATTAAAAAAAACTGCATAAATCAGTCAACTTTAGAATCGTTTTAATGTACCAAAAAACAGGTGAGTTAATAAAATAAAAATATCATCCAATAAAACAGTATTTTAAGAATCACAATTTAAAAATAAATATATTAAAATCCAGTGATTTATTTGGTTTGCATCAATTTTCGTATCATATATTTAGAGCACATTTGAATTATCGTTTCAGTGCTCGGACAGGCCCGAAGACGGGAGGTTGTCTGTCACGCTACTTTAAAAAATTTAAGTAAAAGCTGAATCACCCAAAAGATGACGAAAGAATGACCCATTTACTAGACCTGAATACATTGTCGGAATTATTAAATGGCCCTTTTTAAAATTTCTTCTTTAATTTACTATCTACTCAATCGCACGGCCGAGCTGTGTCGGCGCTGTGCAGGGATATTCAAAGTTAACATAATATTATATGTTTATGATAATTAAATAATGTTTTTGATAATTTATTTATTTATTTATTTATTTATTTATTAATTTACGGACAACAGTCCATTAAAAACATATTAATAACACGAATAAAAATAAAAAAAAACAGAGATGACAGTGAAGGGAGAGCACATAAAAATTAATAGCAATGACAATATAAAATATAAAAAGTACATATAGAGACACTACAAGTCAAAGCATGAAGAAGCATTTAAATATTGCGTAACGACTGCCGAAAGTCATTTAGTTTTACACCAAAAAAATCAATGCTTTGACTTGCGTTGACAAGTCTCGACATTCTGGATAAGGGAGAATGGTATCCGTAATTAGTAGAATGTTGATTGAGGAACAGCAATTCATTATTTCGAAGCCTACGGGAAGGGATGTTAAACTGGATGAGTTGTAACAATGCAGGTGTATCTGTAATACTGTTGATAATTTTAAATATGCAAATTAGATCAGAGTCCTTTCTACGTTTTTCTAAAGAAGGCATGTTTAAAATGTGTTCAATTTCATCATATGAGTACTTGCCTCTTTCAAGACCCAACCTCCAAGCAATTCCTC
Organism: Limnephilus rhombicus; assembly: GCA_929108145.2. Lineage (NCBI taxonomy): Eukaryota > Metazoa > Arthropoda > Insecta > Trichoptera > Limnephilidae > Limnephilus > Limnephilus rhombicus. Next base: position 48,497,599 of record OV815288.1, read on the forward strand.
TTAGGAAACGATGTTGTACGGATTCGATGTGACAAATGTGGATAGCGTAGAAAGGAGACCAAATGACACTAGCATATTCAAGGTGAGGGCGAACCAGCGAACAGTAAAGAGTTTTAAGTGTACTTATATATTTGAAGTCAGAGGTAATTCTATGAATGAAGCCGAGTAGTTTAAGTGATTTATTTACGATATTATTTATGTGATCACGGAAAGAAAGTTTGCAGTCTAGAGTGACCCCAAGGTCCTTGATAGATGTGACAGTAGACAGATAAACACTATTTAGTTTATAATCAAACTGAATAGGTTTTTTGGTTCTATAAAAGGACAAAATTTTGCATTTATCAACATTAAGTTCCATGCAGTTAATTTTGCACCAATCGTTAAATGAATCAATATCAAGTTGAAATAGTAAACAGTCAAGGTGGGATTTAATAATCTTAAGAATCTTATTATCATCAGCAAATAGCCAGAAACGTGTGTGAGAAAAAACTTTTGTGATATCATTAATAAAAAGGTTAAAAAGAAGCGGGGCCAAATGGGCTCCTTGGGGAACGCCGGAAGTTACATCAATGTTAAAGGATTCAAAGTTATTTATTTTAACCCTTTGTTTTCTATCTGTCAAGTAAGAGTGAAAGAATGATAACAAAGGGTTTCTAATGCCTATAGCATAAAGTTTGGCCATGAGAATACGGTGATTAACTTTGTCGAAGGCTTTGGAGAAGTCAGTGTATAGAACATCAACCTGAGTGTTATCTTCTAAGGCTTTCACAATGGTACTTGTAAAGGAAAGTAAATTTGTTGTTGTAGATTTCGCCGATCTAAATCCATGCTGTTCCTCAATTAGAACACTTTTGAAAACAGGAGTAATTTTCTTTGTAATTATCGACTCAAATATTTTTGGAATATTAGATATAATTGATATCGGTCTGTAATTTACAATATTCGACTTGTTTCCGGACTTAAAAATGGGTCGAATATATGAAATTTTCCATGAGTCAGCAAATGTTCCAGATGAAAGTGACAAGTTGTACAACATACAAATTGGGTTAGATAGTGTATATTTACATTCTTTTAGCAAGATTTCTGGAATGCCATCAGGTCCGGTACTTTTTTTGTTAGAGAGATTATTTAAGGATTGGTAAACCTCCTTAAGTGTAATTTGGCAATCATTTAAGTCAATATTATGGTCATAGTTAAGTGGAGGGATGTTGCATGATGCATCAGAATATACAGAGGAGAAGTGTTTGGCAAAAAGGTTGGCGATATCATGGCCTTTGGTAGCATGAGTTTCATAATAATACATACTTGAAGGAAGATCATTATCAGTACGCTTTTGCGCAACAAATTGCCAAAATTGTTTAGGATTTTGCAGTAACTTTGTCTCTGTAACTTCTACAAAATATTTATAACATTTGGCTGATTCGATTTTGGACAGTTCCCTTAATTGAGAAAATTTATGATAAAAGCTTAAGTTCCCAGTGTCTTTAAATAATTTATGAGTCTTCTTTTTTTCAATTATTAACTGTTTAAGTTTCGTGCTAAACCAATTTGGAAACTTAGGTTGAGAGTAACACCCCTTAGGAACAAACAATTCTACAGCATGTGATACACATTCATTAAATTTAAGTACAGCGTCATTAATATCAGAATTTAAAAATAGTGTCGACTAATCAATCTGGGATAGATATTTGTTCATATTAAAATAGTCGCCGTTAAGATATTTGTAGTGATAAGAGACATTTGGTTTCAAGGAATCAAATTTGAAAAAATGTGTAATTTTAATAGAGAGAGGTGGATGATATTTATCCAAAGGTAACAAAGAGACATCAGCTTCACTTACTATGACATTTGGTATGCTAGTGAAAATCAAATCCAGGCAAGAGCCTAGATAGTTAGTGACTGGATTTACTTGAAACATATTCAAATAGGCAAAAAAATTTACAATTTCAACAGCTTGTGGAGAAAGATTACTAGAAGGAGTTTTGACACCTTGATCGTCATTCAGCCACAATATTTTAGGTAAATTATAATCGCCACAAATAAATAGGGAATCAGCGTTTCTAGACACATGTTCAATTGAAGCAGTATGCGACTTATAGACTTCTACCGAAGAGGAGGGAGGAATGTAAACACAACCAAGTACAAGCTTTTTGGTACCAAGTAGAACACACAGGAACAATTGATCAGAAACATTGGTAAATGTTTCTAGAATATGGCAGGGGTATTTTTTGTTTACGCATATCATCACTCCACCACCTTTACACTTAAAAGAAGAAGTAGAACGGTCTCTGCGGAAAACGTTATAGTCAAAAAATCCAAGTTCAGCAGATGAGATATTTTCAGATAGCCATGTTTCGGTTAAAAATATAAAGTCGTAATTACATACACTGACGTTACAGCGAATAGTGTTCAGTTTCGTATTTAGGCCACGAACGTTTTGATAATACATTGAGAAGGAATTTTTCTCAGAACGATTATTCAAGTTCAACCTAAAAAATTTATCCGAGAAAGTTCACGTCTTTCAGCAGCTTGGCGGGCGGGGCAGTCTTGAGCTCCAGTTTTGTGGGAAGCCGGTTTTCTGAAGAAGGTGCAGGTGGCACATACTGGAGATTTTTCCTTTTTGGGGCAGGCATCACGGTTGTGGCCAACTTTGGCGCAGTGGGGACAGGTGGGTGAGTCTGCTTGGCACTTGGAAGCTGTGTGGCCATATAGTTGACAATGGCCACATTTCAAGCTATCTACCCAGTCTCTCACGCGGTGAAGCTGCCAGTCTATAGCAAGTTTGGTGCGAGATATTAGAGAGTGACGCACAGATGACGGGACTCTAAAAATATGGATGCAGCTTCCAGTGCGAGGGCCAGATTTATGAGAAAAGGACATGTTCTCTTTTAAATTTTGTAAAGACAGACCGGTATCATTAGAAGATTGATGATGAACGGCACTAATGATTTCATCTGCCGAAATATCTTGAGGGAGGTTGTGAATGGCGATCCGTGGGAGGCGATTTGGAGCAATAGTTGCTTTAAGTCCCGCTTTGTTTAGCGCTGGAGCATTCGCAAGTTTATCTGCCTCAGCAGAAGTACTAGGGTGTACTAAGACATCGCCACTTTTTAATTCCCTCATTCCAGTGACACGGATGCCCAGTTCACTGGGATTGACTGCATTTTTTAGTGATTTTAGGGTCGACTCGGAGGTGGACGGGGTATCAGTTGACTGGTGGATTATGACTGAAGGTCTGGCAGGTCCAGGAGGAGCATTATTCCTAGTAATAGGAGGTAATCGGGGAAAATTTTCAGATTCAATTTTCGAGTGAAGCTCATCACGATAGTTGTTTTCCCTTAAAATTCTATTTTCACCACTTATTTCAGCCATTTTTGCCGCCATTTCGCTAATTACACCTAATATAGTTATGGTCTTAGGATTCAATTTATTCATTTGCTCCTTGCTAAGTTTCGTTGAAGTATCATTAATACAGTTTTGCATCTGTTTTACCGCTTCCGTAGCTTTGGTAATGTAGCTCTAATAATTAAATAAATGTATATGATAATTAAATAAATGTTTCCGACATTTAAATAAGAACAAATAATATGAAATGCGAAATATCTATTCGATGGCAAATAACTATTTTTGAAAAAGCTTAATGAAATTTTATTAAATTATTCACATAAAATTAATCACTTATGCCCTAGTTTTGTTCACGTTTACAAATCTTTATTTATAATATATTTTTTTCATTTCTAGTTTTGTTATTTTCGATAAGGCTCTCGACTGGCGTTCCGGAGGTCACGGGTTCAAATTCAGCATGCGCAAGTAAATTTTATTTGATTGGTTTTTGTTATTTCACAATTTGATCATTAAAAAATATTATAAGGTATACTCTTATTTGCGGCACGTTCCAGATTGGAAGATAGTTTCAGTATCGTCCTAGTAAAAGACCACCATTCAGAATTAAAACTTTGCTTTAAATGGCTTTAGCCGTGTTTGGTGACTAGATGTGAATAGTCAAGCTGTCTGATCTGACAGTAACCATGTAGCAACTTTAACTTTTTTTCCAATTTAACCTTAAAAAAATTGTCTTCAAACTCTACTCTAAAACTAAGGTTTTTTGGTTTGAGCTTTATAATAAACATGTATATACCCAGCCGAGTAGTTGACCAACCCTTCACCCCTCCTCCAACTGTACAACACCTACCTTTTTTATTTTTTTGTAGAAAAAAACATGAAATATGTCACCGGAGACCGAAATTTCATTTTCATTTTTTACTCCATATAATGTCAGGAATCACTGGTTAAAGTAAGTCAAGTACTTAACATCCTGTATATGTGCAGTCCTAGTGCTGCATATATACATTATCCATTTTACCCTTAAATCGACTAAAATCAAACTAACCGTACAATGTACTTTTTATTTATTTATTTATTTATTCACGCCCTATTGGGTTTTTACAAGTACATATTAAATACAATTTTCACTTATAACAACAGTATAACATTAGAAAAGATTCAAAATATACAAATAAAGCATAAACTACTATAATGTATGATTTTAGAGAACTCGTAGGTACAATTCATATACCTACGAGCAACAAAAACATTAAAAAATATCAAAACCCTTTAATTTTTACATAAAAACACATTGTATGCATTTAGAATACGAACATTAGAGAAAAAAAAACAACAAACAAAGGAAAATCGAAATAAAGTAAAATGATTTCTCATTCATTATTTACATCTAAAAAATGGTGGACTAATTTGGCTTTAAATGTATTGAAGTTTAAATTAAATATGTCAGCGATATCAGTTAGATCATTGCCCAATCTATGTATTCTTTCTATCACAGAATTTATAGCGAAGTTATTGTTGTAAAATAAAATATTCCGCCTAGTATATTTTGGAGGTACATGTAAGGATAACAAGTTTATATCATCAGGGCAGTCCAACCTAGAATGAACAATTTTATATAATACGAGGAGATCAAATATTTTTCGCCTTTTGGATAATTTAGGTAAGTTAAGTTTACTGCGCAAATTGACATAATTGATTTCAATAATAGGAATACCAATTTTGAAATTAATAAAACGTTTAAAATTTATTTTGAATTTTTTCAATTTGTAAACAATGAGAGTTGAAATGAGGACACCAAATGCTTGAATTATATTCAACCTGACTAACTAAAGACGTGTATAGTAATTTTATGGTTTTTATGTTATGAAAGTCTTTAGAGATTCTAAGAATAAATCCAAGCATTTGTAATCCCTTACTGGTAATACTAATAATGTGATTCGTGAAGCGTAATTTGGAGTCAAAGATAACGCCTAGGTCGTTAAATTCAAAGACTCTTTTTATGGTAAGCCCACACAGCGGCCAACGTTCCAACTTCAAACGTTTGGACGATCGTGTGGAGGGGTGTTCGTGCGTTGGAAGTTCGAGTTGGAAGGTTGGAGTTCGAGTTGGTCCGGGATCGCCTTCGAGGCGATCCCGATGGCCAACTCACACGAACCAGCCTGCCGCAGCTGTCCACACATCAGTCTGCGAACGGCAGGCGATCAAGACGCGCGTGCCGCGTACTATTAAAATGACAATATTATTACGGAGAGTGGTCTAACAGTTGTTTGAAAACATGTCGTGTAGTAAGTATATAATTATACGTACGTAATAATTGTAGGCAATTAATAAGATACAACGTAGCTACAGCTGTTCGATGTCCGCCATTTTGGGTTCGGAATTCGTGGTTGGAGGGTTGGCCGCAGCCACCACACGATCGGCCAACCTTCCAACTCCAAACTAAGTTCGGAGTTGGAAGGTTGGCTTTGGTGTGGAAGTACCATTAGGGTGGCATTGTTAATTGTGTAGTCGAATAATAAAGGGGTTTTAGATCTATAGAAACTGAAACATCGAAATAGGTGTTGGACAGTTAGAGATGGGGTGAGGGGTTGGTCGGCTACTCGGCGGGGTGACCAGTGACGACATGCGGAAAAAAAATTGATTTTGAGGAAAAAAGTTTTGAAAAAAAAAGTCGCCGGAGACCAAAATTTCATTTACATTTTTTATTCCAAATAATGTCACGAATAACTGGTTAAAATACGTCAAGTACGCCTATTAATACCCTAAATATATAATATTGTATTATACTCGTAATATAGGTGTGCACATTTTGTAGTAATAAAAATTCTTGGTGCATAATCGTCTAATCAACCGTTATTATCAATTTTGTTAAGTTTTCAAATAAAACAATGACAACAAGGGGTTTTTTTCTTTGCGATGATATTAATTACAAAAATAATTATCGATTCATTAAAGTAACCTAAATTTACCTTTGAATTTGTGTTGAAGAAGTAATAATTTACATTGGAAAAATTATCATTTTTTTCACTTTCTGCAAAATTTTAAATAAAACTGCTTTTATACCCCTGATATCACCAAATGCTCGCTGAACAAAATTACATACGAGTTTCATGGTAAAGTCGACGCCCTAGAGCTTGACGGGAGGAGGAAATCGGGGAATTAGATTACAAGTAGCGTTGTGAAATTATGTACAACTTTAAAACAGAATACCGAAGTTAAAAAATGTAAAAACTACACGGGCGACGTTGCGACGAAACAGCAAACTAATTTCACCAAATTTGAAAATACTTAAAGGACTGCTAGGCGCTTAGGGTCTGGGGTTATTTACTCACCTCAGGCTCGCATATTAGGGAACGTACCCATACTACGTGACACGTTTAGGGGGGGGGTCTTCAAAATGTCACGCTCCATACAAATGAGCGGCGGGTTGCTTAGGTTTTTGGTCACCGGGGGGGGGGGGGGGGGGGGGAGTTAAAAATTGCAAAAAGTTGGTCACGTAGTATGGGTACGTTCCCATTATAATGCAATCAGTGTCTATTTTAAATGTTTCTTTTTTATATTTTAATTTTTTAGTATCCACAAATATACACACGAAAACATTTTTTTGGTATAAAGTATAAACCATCTTACTAGGCTGATCGTATTCCGAGGTGGTAGTTTATTTATGTTTGTACATTATTAGCATACACGACGATGTGAGCTAGCTCAAGGCTCATGATAAATACATAAATAAAAGACCTACTGACGTATTTTCTGTCTGGGGCTCTAGAGTATTTTGTGGATGCGCCTTATATTAGGTCCTCACATATGAAATTGGCGTTTTGTATGGGAGGAAGTCGATTTTTTTTTTAATATAATATATTTATTTAATCAAAGTATGTACCATTGCTATTTATGCAATTTTGCTATCTCATAGGTAGTTCATCGATCCCTTTACTAAAAAAACCATTCGGATTATTATTATTATTTTAAGAAGGCGGTTTGGACTGCCCCATCGGAGTTGAATTTTTTCTATTGCAAGAAGTTATCCAAATTTCGAAAAAATGGTAATCTGTTGGGGCAAGGTCCGGAGAGTACGGTGGATGTCTTAGATATTCCAATTGAAGCGCCTCTAATTTGGTAGCCGTCTGTTGTGCAGTGTGTGGTCTAGCGGTCAACGCGCGTTTGTTGATTTGCTTCACTCAATTCGTGAGGTACCCACCTTTCAAGCTTTTTCACCTTCCCAATTTGCTTCAAGTGGATTAAAACAGTTTTATCACTAACACCGCCGCCTGCAGCTAACTCGGACGTGGTTTGCGATGGTTCCGCTTCCACAAAAGCCTTCAATTCTTCATTACCAACTTTGGTCTCCGGCCGTCCACGGGGCATGTTCTGCAGGTCGAAATTTCCAGAACGAAAACGTTGGAACCAAAAACGCACTGTGTTTTCTTTTGCGGCACCGTCGCCATACACATCATTAATCCTTCGAGCCGTTTCTGCAGCACTGGTGCCACGGTGGAACTCGTACTCGTAAATAACGTGATATTTCAAGTTTTCCATTTTGTAAACTAAGTGACGTAAAGAAAAAAAACAATTAAGGAAAAAACAAATGAATTATAATTTTCGAAACACAAATACATGAGTAAATAGCTGTATAAATTTGAATTTGGAATTCCTAACCAAAGAGAAGATATTTGAGATCAAAGTTGCCAGTACGGCAAAATGCCAATTTCATATATAAGGACCTTATATTTATGTTCCCATATTTTTTCAAACATTTCGAATATTTTAAATTTCATAGTATCACTTCGATTCCTTTGATTCTTTGAGTCCAGGATTTCACATCGTTCAGAAAAATACAGAAATATAAGAAACAACTATTCTGAAATGTTTCATTCGTGTTACACAGTGGTAGAAAAACACGTTTTCTGTTTTCATATTACGTTAACAAAATATGCCTAAAACTTATTTTCCTCATACACAATATGTTAAATTTCATATCTTCCACACGAAAACTTGTACGATTTATAGTTTCGAAAACCTACAACGTGTCTATTTGTATTTCAAAATGTCTTTCATCAAAATTCCAAGAAAACGTTTTACGTTTGTAATTTCGACAATTCTATCCAACACGTCTTGATAAATGGATTGAACATAAATTTATCTTGCGTTTTTTTCATACCGGCTTGTTATCAATTTTATACTCAGGAGGCCGGTCACGTACTTCTCGAATCAGCGTAATAAGAAAAAGGACGACTGGAGAAATGAAGATGGGTCTTTGCGGGTTCCGAAACGTATATATTGAAAAAAGAGTGATAAATATGTTATTTGTGTGGCGAGAATTGCGGAAAAATATTTTTATTTTTTGAGAAAAGATTTTTCAATGAGGATTTTATATGTTATTTTCTGGAGAAATTCTTTTCCAATATTGGGCCGGTAGATAACACATATGATACGTATAATGGCTACATTATCCATCTTTGCCAGAGATTTTAAATTTTTTTCAGAAATCTTTTGTAATATGGATAACATAATATAGCGATAGTGAAAAATTTCTCACAAGATAGAAAATGTAGAAGTTTTTTGACGCGAAGATGGCTTTAAAATCAATGCCGGGTGTGAGGAGATAATCGTGCCCAAATGAGTGACAGTTTCTGTCGGTGTAATTTCAAACTTCAAAAACTCGACTAAAAATTGGCGTAATGCTCTCATCTTATGCCAACAATTCACAGCATGGTTCGCGTGTTGTTTGCAGTGATGATAATCTAAGATATGAAAATAGAGATGATCGCGTAAAGCGAAAAATGTTCACTTTGGTCTCTAATTGGAATCGGGCTAAAATAAGATTTCGTGTATTGTAGGCATTAGTTTCGTTTTAAATGTGTTTTTTTATGATACTTAAGAGCTTAATAATCACCACTACTTATCGTAATGTCTTTAGTTTCCAGGTATTTATTTGTTTATATTGGTTTGTTTATACTTATAATAATTGGATGGAGCGCCAATTTTTGTTAGAAATCACCTCAAAGGCGCTGTTCAGTTTATTATGAATTCTTAGGCTCTATCTAATTGCGTAATTTACAAATAGATACCGAAAAAATTCCTACCTGTCAGGTCACTTCCGATGAACACACCTTAATTAGAAAATAAACGCTTGGTGAAGATACGACTTTGCACGCGAAGGATATTATGTAAATCGAAAACACTGACGTTACACAAATTTACATTAGCTACCCCTACGACTGTAGATATTACTTACATTAATAAGAAAATTAATGCCAAAAGTTGAGTTAACATTTATTTTCAAAAAATTGAATTAGGGCTGGAGAATTTTTATAAAATGACTTTTACAAAAGCTTACAATCAGGAATTGTGTATATTTGCGAACTGTGAAGGTGAAGGTGAAAGGTTTTAACTTTATGGTTACGATTGTCTGAAAAGGAGAGTTTTAAGTTTGCCTCTAAGTTCCGCCAAATCTGTGATCCTACCGAAATATAATCATATCATTTTTATTTATTTATTCAGTGTCTCATATATATATATTATATATTATATTCAGTTGTGGTTGTTGATTTTATATACGGTGAAGTAAAATAATTTTAAAAATATATCAAATATGAGACATAAATATATCAATATGAGGTACTAATAAGAAGTAAGAAACCAGAAAAAATGATATAACAATGTTATGAAAGTTAAAAAAAACGCTAAAACTCAGAAAAGAGTGCCGGTACGATCAAGTTAGTTACATGGTTTATAGGTTTATAAAGTTATAAGTTTCGCTCTCTAGAAAAATTCTAAAACAGTCCAGATCATTCGAGAACCTTTCACAACATTCCAGAACATCCCAGAATATTCGGCAATGTTCGGGAACAGGGAATCGGGAACATTCCAGAATATTCGGCAATGTTCGGGAACAGGGAATCGGGAACATCCCAGAATATTCGGCAATGTTCGGGAACAGGGAATCGGGAACATTCCAGAATATTCGGCAATGTTCGGGAACAGGGAATCGGGAACATTCCAGAATATTCGGCAATGTTCGGGAACAGGGAATCGGGAACATTCCAGAATATTCGGCAATGTTCGGGAACAGGGAATCGGGAACATTCCAGAATATTCGGCAATGTTCGGGAACAGGGAATCGGGAACATCCCAGAATATTCGGCAATGTTCGGGAACAGGGAATCAGGAACATTCCAGAATATTCGGCAATGTTCGGGAACAAGGAATCGGGAACATCCCAGAATATTCGGCAATGTTCGGGAACAGGGAATCGGGAACATTCCAGAATATTCGGCAATGTTCGGGAACAGGGAATCGGGAACATTCCAGAATATTCGGCAATGTTCGGGAACAGGGAATCGGGAACATCCCAGAATATTCGGCAATGTTCGGGAACAGGGAATCGGGAACATCCCAGAATATTCGGCAATGTTCGGGAACAGGGAATCGGGAACATTCCAGAATATTCGGCAATGTTCGGGAACAGGGAATCGGGAACATTCCAGAATATTCGGCAATGTTCGGGAACAGGGAATCGGGAACATTCCAGAATATTCGGCAATGTTCGGGAACAGGGAATCGGGAACATTCCAGAAAATTCGGCAATGTTCGGGAACAGGGAATCGGGAACATCCCAGAATATTCGGCAATGTTCGGGAACAGGGAATCGGGAACATTCCAGAATATTCGGCAATGTTCGGGAACAAGGAATCGGGAACATCCCAGAATATTCGGCAATGTTCGGAAACAGGGAATCGGGAACATTCCAGAATATTCGGCAATGTTCGGGAACAGGGAATCGGGAACATTCCAGAATATTCGGCAATGTTCGGGAACAGGGAATCGGGAACATTCCAGAATATTCGGCAATGTTCGGGAACAGGGAATCGGGAACATTCCAGAATATTCGGCAATGTTCGGGAACAGGGAATCGGGAACATTCCAGAATATTCGGCAATGTTCGGGAACAGGGAATCGGGAACATTCCAGAATATTCGGCAATGTTCGAAACAGGGAATCGGGAACATTCCAGAATATTCGGCAATGTTCGGGAACAGGGAATCGGGAACATTCCAGAATATTCGGCAATGTTCGGGAACAGGGAATCGGGAACATCCCAGAATATTCGGCAATGTTCGGGAACAGGGAATCGGGAACATTCCAGAATATTCGGCAATGTTCGGGAACAGGGAATCGGGAACATTTCAGAATATTCGGCAATGTTCGGGAACAGGGAATCGGGAACATTCCAGAATATTCGGCAATGTTCGGGAACAGGGAATCGGGAACATTCCAGAATATTCGGCAATGTTCGGGAACAGGGAATCGGGAACATTCCAGAATATTCGGCAATGTTCGGGAACAGGGAATCGGGAACATTCCAGAATATTCGGCAATGTTCGGGAACAGGGAATCGGGAACATCCCAGAATATTCGGCAATGTTCGGGAACAGGGAATCGGGAACATTCCAGAATATTCGGCAATGTTCGGGAACAGGGAATCGGGAACATTCCAGAATATTCGGCAATGTTCGGGAACAGGGAATCGGGAACATCATTGTGGAACATTCCAGAATACTCTCGAATGTGCTTCTGAGCGAAGCTGGGTACTCCAGCTGGTATTTTATATAAGCGAGTCATGGTTACATTTATAGGTACATTATTCGTAAGCATTTTTTGTAAATACGAGTTTGAACTTCAGCTAATATACTCCAATGAATAATTATTTTCACAATAATGTTATCAATAAACACTGGAGCGACCATAAAGTACAATAAACATATCAGTGGTGTCAAACAAATTTTAGTAACGCATAAAAATGTAATTTTACGTAATTTATGTAAAAATATTTAATCTTTCAGCCATTGCAAATAATATTTAAGTAACTACAGCTAAAAAAAATTATGGTGTTATGGATAATGTACAAAATTTTGGTTTTGTGTCAACAGTTCTGAAACGCCCTCCCGGAGAAAATTGTATGAAAGAAACACTGGTTGTAACATCGCTACACCGACCATCTGGTAAGTTGTCGACTTAAGATATGTGTTCCTACTTAATTCGGGAAGGTTGAGAGCCCAGACACTAAAGATTTTATTGTTTGTCTAGACGTAAGATTTACGGCCTTTGTCCCAGTTTTCTTACGACACTACTTTCGTTTCTTAGTAAAATCACGTCGTAATACTTTTACATTTTGTCGTCAGTGAGTTTGATGTGATGAGATCTTGGCATAAATTTCCCTATGAAAAATTGTTTGAGTACCTATTAACCAAAATATGTTATAAAAGACTCACCTTAAGAATCGGTATCCGGAATTTATAACGTGCTTTCCATGAACACTTTAAGTTCATAAAAAATATAACTTATTCTTGAAGATAATATCTAAACGTTTGATAAAAACGTTTGATAAATCGTATATACTCGTACTCACATAAAATAACTAACTAACTAACCATTTCAATTTGGGAGGCGGGAATGGGTACCGCCGCCCCGGGAACCTTTATAGGATAACCAACACCTCTGCCATAGGTCACCCCAAGTGGTTCGCTACGTTTGGAGATTTAGCAGGGGTGCCCGGGTTCATGGGATGAGGTGTGTTTAGGTCTGATGACCAGGATACACTGAACCCCAGATTCCTACCCACCCCTTAAACCCTTTTCCTTCCCAGAACCCTCCTCTCCTTCCTTTCTCTAAAAAACCCTCCACACAGCATCCCTAAAGATGACATAGGTCATCAGGGAAATTATTTTCCTCAGGGCCTCCTGTGTGGAGCTCATGTAAAAAAAAAAATCACGCCGTTTCCCCGCAGGGGTAGGCAAAGAGGATGGACCGCCAAACAACTCGATCTTAGCGCACACTCCTTGCCTCACATTCACATTTGCGTCATATATTCTCCCTACACTCCTTTCCTCGTTCATTCGCTCTACATGCCCAAACTATCTTAGCGTCCCTTTCTTAACCTTACTCATTACGCTTACATCAGCCTTGCATTCTTTGCGGATCTCCACATTTGTCACACGATCGTACATGGTTTTACCACACATACGCCGCAGGGATCTCATCTCTACAGCATTCAGTCTACTTTCATCTTTCCTCTGCCAGTTCCATGCCTCACTGCCATATACCAGGGTAGGTACCAGCACTTCATTTTGAACGGCTGACTTCGCTTCTTTGGAGAGTTTTTTATTAGCGCCAACGGCGTTCAGTCCTCCATAAAAAATATTAAATACATAAAATTGCAAAGCATGCCACGATAATTATTGTAAACATTTTTTTCGGTTTCATTAAAGTTATATTTATTTTTCTATTTTTAAGTTATATATATGAAAAATATTCACAGTGTTTCATTAAATGCTACTTAACCCTAGAAAAATAACGTGCGCCTCAGAGGTGCCCGCGAAACCGATATATTGCTGTATTTTTTTAACCCATGCGCGTACAAGCTTGTGTTTCCGAGCCAACTCAGTCGTCGGTCAACACTGCCGAAGAACGACTGTAGATGTTCGGTAAGTACCACAGTTTTGTTGCTATGACAACGCGTTGCGCTCGAGATGCGAATGTTTATCTTCTGTGTAACTTTTATGACTGTATGACGAATGTCGAAAACTTCTGATTTTTTCAGTATTTTTTTGTAATTTGAGATTGATGGTATCGTAATTAATTAGTTAGTAAGACAAAATACTAAAAAAGTTAACCATTTTGAAAAAAATATCCTTATATATAGTTAACTAACTAACTAACCATCACGCCGTTTCCCCGCAGGGGTAGGCAGAGAGGACGGACCGCCAAACAACTCGGTCTTGGCACACACTCTTTGCCTCACTCACATTCATACATCGTCTCATACGTTCTCTTCTATTATTCTTTATTTTGACATGACCCGACTCAAGTATCTGATTCACTTGATCGTGCCATGTCTTCCTCGGGCGTCCCCGACTTCTTCTACCATTCACATTCGCGTCGTATATTCTTCTTATATTCTTATATAGTTACTACTATAAATACCTCTAATTTTTGTTACTTTATATAAAACCTTACATATTTCCTTAAAATTAATTAATAACAATATATATTTTAGTTTTATTTACTTATTAAAAATAAAGCACTTGATTGAAGTAATAAAAAAAGTAAAATAATATCATTTTGTCAATAAATCGGTTTTGAAAACAGTGCGCCTCTCAGGCGCCTGGTTATCTTTTTCGTACTAAAAAATAAGGTTATCTTTCTAGGGTTATTACATTTTCTCGTGATATTTTTGCACTATTTTAAACGAGCCGTGTTTGTTTTATTAAATTTAATGTTTTTGTTTTTATAAAAAATGTTTTTCAACGATTATAATTAAGCAAAACCGCGCTCCCTCTATCATTCGTACTTAGTTATCTCCCTTTCAACCTTTCTTCTGCTTCTTTTTGAACGCTTACTATCGGGCAAATTATTATTGGCACCTCTGCAGATGGTACACTGATTTACCAATATATGTAGAAACAATGTTGCCTGTTTTTAAATAAAGGGCTTCATCACAATCTCGGCGTGATGAGATTAATGTCAAAACACTTATTTTAAGTGTTTAAATAGGTCATTAAAATGTCTATTTCATTTTATTTATTATGGCTTCACGAGTATGTCCGGGTTAAATCTTCCCCAAAGGAAAAACTAAACCCTTTCACACACTTTTCCACAAATGATCATCTAATCAATTCTAAACTAACTAACAGGGGTAGGCAGAGATGATGGACCGCCAAACAAATCGATCTTGTCACACACTCCTTGCCTCGTTCACATTCATACATCGTCTCATATATGTTCTTCTATTATTCCGACTCTTCACATAGTCCGTTCTTCATTATACTTATAATCAATATAAAATAATACAAGAACAACTAGTCAAATGGGAAAAAAATTTACCGACTGCAGATATTTTCATATCAGAGGGTTCGGCTCTGTGGAACTCCTAATTGGATCTGTAAATCCTACTAATCCGTCAACATGAATATTCAAAAAATCTTTTGTTATCCTACATGTATTTAAAATGACTAATTTTTGCATTTTTATATATAAGTTCTTTGACAATTCTAATATTGTCTAAATTTTGAATGAGTGAGCTAGGTTTAATGCCAGAAGCCGAAATAACAAATGGTAATATTTTTATAGTCTGAGAATGCCAAATTCTTTTAATCTCATTTCCTAAATCTGTATACCTACTTACTTATTTTTTCAGAAATAGTTTTCTGAATATTACAGGAATTTGGAATAGCGACAAACAAGTTATTTTTTTTAATTTTGTCGTGTAAAACTATATCAGGTCTATTATGACCAATTGTTCCGTCTGTTAGCATTGTTTTATGATAATATATTTTATAAAATTCATTTTCTGAAAATGAATTTGGTTAATATTCATAATATGGTACTATATTACGGCAGTCAATCATGTTATGTTTAATTACCAAACTTTGATGAATTATTTTTAAAACCTGATTGTGCCTAAATGTATACTCGGACGGCGCTAATACAGAACATCCCGATATAATATGTTCTGTGGTTTCCGGAAAAGCCAAATATTTTCTACATAAATTATCAATTTCATATAAATTTTAAGGTGTAATGTTTCTGTCTGCCTTGCAAATGATTTTGTGCATTTCTGAGCTGTTAGCTTTCCTATGGAAAAAAATCTTAGCATTTCTACCTGATTGTGTTTCAAAGGTGTTATTTTGACTACACCTCTACCTTCTAAATTTCTAGATTAATTAATTCGTTCTATAGCTGAATTTTGATAATGGCAATTAAACTTTGTTAATGCAGTTCTAATTAATCGTTTTAAGCTACCTAAATCTTGATTGGACCATTCAATTATGCCAAATGAGGGCGTTAATAGAGGTATTGCCCAAGTATTTATAAATTTTAGCAGGATAGATTGCATTAATAGTGTTATAATTTCTTAATATTAGGGAAATATCCTTTGTTTGTGTGGTAGACTTTAATATAGAAAATGTTTTTCTTCCTCCTTCATGAGTTTCTTGATGGTGTGTTAATTTAGGAAAAAATGTTTGGTGTCAACTGATGCATCTATGGAAACAATAAATCTGAAAATTTACTTTCTGGTTATCAGAAGGTATGATTTATAATGCAAAATTACGTTCCAAATTGATCAAATAAAACATTCACAATAAGCAATTACATGGGTTAAATTTCTTTTATTGGATTCGATTTTTTAAATGACATAATATGTAACAAATCTAAACTCACCTTTGATTTAAAGAGGTTTTTCTGTCCGACTTCAACAAATAACTTGCACTTCACCACTGATTTTTATCTAGCCTAAAACCTTCACAATAGACTAGAGTTTTATTCCACTTAAGCTAGATTAGTCTGAATAAAGCTCGGCAGAGCTTTTAACTCGTGACTCGTGTGGCTTGGCGAACGGTTTATTTCATTACTTAACCTATTAGGAAGATGTTAAATTATTGCTATTCGGATTCGTGGCTAGATTTACAAATGATGGCGATCTCAGCGTTACGTCGTTTTATACGGTGTTAGTTTTTTAGGTGAAAACTTCTTTAGCACCGTTGTGATTTGAAACACTATTAAACGGAAACGAGGGATACTAAAAAGAGATATACACGAAAATCTTTAGGATCTAGCCTGCGAGAGAATGAGATATACTAATTAGTGGCTAAAATTAGAATAAATTGCTTGGTAGAATAAAATGCACAATAATTTTTAAATTTGGTTTCAATATTATCATAAATAAACCCAACAATTATCCTACTCCTGATACTCTGCATTCGTCTCATTCTCTAGGTTTAGTTCCCTGAAAGTTTCACTTCTACCACGTGTTGGCGTCAGCGGTCGGCATACGGCGCCAGTGTCGGCATACCGCAGGCCTACGGCCTCTAGCCAAACCAACCCTGGAAAGGACATGCAGTAATTAATGGGCCAACAAGCTAGCTCACAGTCGGCGCGAGCAAGATCCTCCTAAATCCAAGGCGAGTGTCTGTGGTTCGCTGGGTATTTCTCTTCCTCCTCTCCTCAAAATCTCCGGGGTCTCCCTCCTCAATCAGAACACAGTATGCACTTAAAGGGTTTATTCAATAGCAGGAGACAGGGTTAATACAATCGCCATTCGGGCACACTTCACATGACATGGATAGCATTAAAATACCCTAACCTAACAGGGACTGTTTCTCTCAATCTCTCCACACGCGTTATGGGCTTTAAGAGCGGGACATGGCACACAAAAGAGGGTAATTGTTCAGTCTACTCACTGTAGTAGGATAGGCAGTAGTCAGCATCTTCTGGTTGCACAATTTACAGTATGAAATACATTGCGAGTTTTAAGGTTCTCGAGTGCGCGCTAGGCGCTCGCTTGGGACACTGTTGTCTTGCTGGCTGGCAGCCGATGAGTCGCGAATGCTTGCCGGGCCCCGAGAGGGGGCCGGTGCGCTCGTTGATTCTCGTAGTGCCGGAATCTGCCGAAGCTATTCTTGCGTAAAACGGGGCGACCGTGGGTAACGTTGCTACTTTGCAACGTAACACTTCCCCCCTCGCCGCAAAAAAAGCGACGTGGTAATGGAGCAGTAGGGCTAAGAAATCCTCTTACCCTTCTAGCAATTGTGCCAAAAAACAAAAAAAAAATTAAGAAAGGAGGAGAGAGCGAGAGAGAAAAGTTGCTAGCTACACAATAGTAGAAAACAAAAACAAAAGAGAAAAAACATGGTGAACAAAGAGTTAACACTAAATGTACATGAAAGAGCAGTGACATACATAAATGTGAACAAGGACCTGCAGAAGAAAGGTACAAGGGTTATGCAGTAATAGAAAAAAAAAGACTCTAAATTGTATCATTGGTCTGTGAGCTATGTTTGCGTAGCGTGGTTTTTGCGTAGGATGTCTGGGGTGTTTGGACGTTACACTGAAGTTACACGGTTACTTTGTCACAGTAACCTGGCCCGTTTGAGATTACACTCAAGGAACACTAGGGCCTTAAAGGAAACACGAAGAAGAGAACGCAGGATGAGGCTTCTTGGTGGTGGAGAGGGTTCTACCTGTCACAGAGGTCAAAAAGGTAGCTGCTTCCGGGTCCTGTGGGTGGGCCAGTATGACATCATTGAGGTACTGGAGAGTGGAATTGTAATTGGTGGTTTGTCCTTTTTGTAGAGGAGGCGGTTTGTGTGCATGACAGCCGTTGTTGTGATGGTGGTTGGTACACTGGTTTGTATACAGTGGGATTGTTGTGTTAACAATTGTTGGTATTGTTATTTGCGCAAGGGCACAGGAGCATTGGCATGATGGCAACAGAGCATTTGCAAGGTGCAGCTGGAACATTTGCAAAAATGGCAACATTTGCAAGATGCCGCAGGAACGTTTGCACCAAGGCAACAGGAACATTTGCAAGATGCCGCAGGAACGTTTGCACAATGGCAGCAGGAACATTTGCAAGATGCCGCAGGAACGTTTCCACAATGGCAACAGGAACATTTGCAAGATGCCGCAGGAACATTTGCACAATGGCAACAGGAACATTGAACCAACCTAGAGCTGACGTGCTCGGGTTTGTTTGAGTGATGGTTTGTGATGATACAATTCGCAACTACACGCACGACTCACACTAGGTTAATTTAGGTGCGGTCGGGTGCTTTTGGTACGCAGGGTTTTGAAGGCATGGGACCTCCGTGACGGTAGTGAAGGCAGCATGAAGGGAGGCGCAGGTGTAGATAGGGTGAAGAGCTGCGGGTCTTCTTATTAATCCGGGGAAAGATTATTATTAGGCACAAAATTCTTGAGGTTTACCTGCGTAGTAGACCAATGATGAAAAGGTTTGGAGAGAAACAAGGTGTGCATGTTGAGAAAGATTGGATTTGGCGTGTAGAGAGAGAGAGAGACGGAGAGAGAGTTAGCTAAATGCAACTACAGACTTATACATATTACAGGTACGTATTCAAGGAAGGTTCCGTTTAACCCATTTAGTTTTTTTTGAAACTAAATACATTTCCAAGAACACGTGGGTAAGGGTTTGTACGTATGACAAAATGCCCCGTTCGAAAGAAGTTGGTCTTCCATGACCTATGCTCACGTCTATACGGTAGCATTTTTTCTACTTTCGAAGAACAAAAATATTGAGTACAAATAAGTTATGAAAAGTGGGAAAGGAGTAGGAAGTTGAAAGGATCCGTGTATGAAGGTTGTCCCATTTGACAAACGAAACGCCATGTGCGTAACGCATATATCCCCATTCACGGATAATTTCGAGGAAGGGAAAGGGTGACAATTGGGAACATTTGAACGAAGAAAACTGCTGAGGATTCGGCTATTTCCGAAATTCGACCTCTGAGTGGAGGTGAAACAAGGTCTACAGCAGTTATCCTGGCACATTACAAAAACAATAATTTTCTGATAACAGAAAAATAAAAGGCGTGTGGTCTACACTTGGTAGGTCACACAAACAAGGGGTAGATATTATTTCGTTCGCACGACTCATGGTGAATATTGTCACGTTTTCACGTCTCACGTGACAGGAATGAACGATTTACAACAAATTTTTTGCCCAGTATTGAAAGACAGTAGCCCAATAGGTATTTACAACAATTTAATGAGATAAATCACCCTCTCGATCAACAACCCTGTGTTGACGAGCAAACAATGAATAGTTATGACGGACTCCCCGTGACGTGTAAAAACACAAAGATATTATAAGATTCGCATCTATAGCAGTGGATATTGTAAGGTTCACACCTATAACGGTAGATATTGTAAGGTTCGCGCCTATAGCAGTGGATATTGTAAGGTTCACACCTATAACGGTAGATATTGTAAGGTTCGCGCCTATAGCAGTGGATATTGTAAGGTTCACACCTATAATGGTACAAAAGTTTACGTTCAAAAATGTGGGTCCCCATTCAATACAGACGGCGGGTTGCAATGATGTAATTAATACGGCACTGCTGTAGCTTAATAAATTCATATTAGCATACGTTACAAGACTTGCCAAAAGGCGATAAACACAAATTTTTATTGAAGATCTGGCCAAGATTTTAAACTTCAAACAAGAATAATGGTACAATAAGGGACAAAAGAAACTGATGTCATGATAAAATATTGTACCTCATAATGAAGTTGTATGTACACGGAACAATGTTAATGAAGGGACAAAACGTATTGTCACTTTTATAACAAGAAAAAAAAAAATTTTCTCAGAATCCGACAAAAATGCGATTCTGGAAAAAAATAGAGCAATTGGGTTGAGCGCCATTCTAATTTTTGGAAAAAAGAAGAAAAAAAAAAAACACAAGTAGCAACGAGGTTGCTCCTGAATAGTTTCGAATCCAGCGAATGTGACCTGATAGGTGTGTTCATTTGGTGTATTCGAGACGATCCCCATATACAACATTATTATGAATGTGTAGGATGGGGTGAGGAGGAATAAGAAAAAGGTAAGAAGAAAAAAAAACGGGAGGATTTCCTTTATAACAGAAATCGTCGCGGCATTCTTACAATATGGTTCTGTGACCATAGTAGCGAGCTGCGGCAATGGTCTGAAACCAGTGGTTATTATACAGACTTGCACTTAAGATTTTTATTTACAACATTAGGGTAGGGACGTACTGGTACGACAAAAACCCGACACAAAAAAAAACAATTAAAAAAGGGTGATATGACAAGATGAGACGATGAGGTGGGAAAAAAAATGCGCGGATGCTGCAAGAGTTGTGAAAAGGAAAGCGACGTCTCGGAGCAAGAGTTTTCCGGAACCGTTGATGGTAAGAGGAAAAGGAGGCCCTTTCCCGAAGTGATCAATTTCAGGAAGAGGATGCATACAAGTTATGAAAACGGTGCCCCAAGAGGTGCTCTTGTGGTACAGCAGGCAAAGCACGCAGGATGTACAAGAACATATAAAATTATGCAAAAAGAAAAGAGTGTACAGGAGTTAGGCTACCGTTGACATTGATATGCCTTCGGGTGTAAGGATTACCTTACAAATGCCCGTATGGGTGATTATTTACATTTAATATTTACAAGTAACTCACGTCATTTATGACAAGAATTATAAGACTTCTAAAGAGACCGCGTCGCACTGATTGACGACTGGCCCAGAGAGGTCAGGGGGGTAATAATGATCAGGGTTAACAAGATGCATGTTTTGCCAATTTGATAACGCCTGGGTACTTGATGTGATGGAATTTACTGATTCCGTATTCCCAATTTTGGCAATGTCTTTCACATGGTAATTTCCGATGTGTTTACCAGAGATGTCAGATCGTATATTTTTGTTGGTTCCTGGGCTTGCACCACCAAGGGTTTTGCTTCGGAGACTGTGGGAGGGGTAGGGATGATTTCCGAGGTGACTTCCGGTTGAAATTGCAATCTCCTGATGTATTTTTTCTTGTAGAAAGAGGCATATAGGGACAGGCATTTTTTGGATTTATTCCTAGGAGAAATCTTTCTATTTCTCAGGGCCCGTAGTAGTTCTTCCTTTCTTGAAGTAAAAATGTGCGGGATTATACCCAGCGTGACTTGAGGAACTTCCATGGTGTATAGGATCGTGTCAAAGTGACCTTATGTTGGAAAAAGCGGGAACTAGACTCGCAATTGGAAAGAAATTGGCCCGAGATTGACCACTTAGCCGTATTTTTTGCAAAAACGCGTTTTTTACAAGTGTTTGGATTATTTGGAAATTTGGGCAGGGGTTTGCCTCAAATAACGTGTTTTTGAGAAAAAATCCAGACGTTTTGGAATTTTATTGAAGAATTCTCGAAGTCCAAGAACGGAAAAAAATTGGGCAGCGATTTGCCTCAAATAACGTGGTTTTGTGAAAAAAATCCAGATGTTTTGGAATTTTATTGAAAAGTTCTTGAAGTCCAAAAACGGAAAAAAAATTGGGCAGCGATTTGCTTCAAAAAACGTGATTTTGTGAAAAAATCCAGATGTTTTGGAATTTTATTGAAGAATTCTCGAAGTCCAAGAACGGAAAAAAATTGGGCAGCGATTTGCCTCAAATAACGTGGTTTTGTGAAAAAAATCCAGATGTTTTGGAATTTTATTGAAAAGTTCTCGAAGTCCAAAAGTCCATAAACGAAAATTTCACGGGCCAGGATTCACCTTAATGGAACACGTTTTTAGAATTTATTCCGATGTTTTTGAAAAACATTTGCCAATTTGTGAAGGTCCGGTGAATAAAAAACGGAACGAGGTTCGCCTTAAACGAACATGTTTTTTGGAATATTTCCATTTGCTTTCCAAAGGGGAATTCTTTAGAAAAGAAAGAAATATTTTTTCTTTTATACAAGTTTTCGTGGAAGTATTTGTTTGAAGATTCAACAATGTCTTGGGGAATGGTTTTTTATTTACGTGGCTCGTCTGTAGCCTCATTTGATCATCACCAATTATTGGTATTTAACCGTCAAATTCCTTTCGTCGAAACAAGTTGTTGTAATTTAATGTTTGTTTTCAGGGAATCGACGTCAACGCGAATTAGGCATCTTTGAATTTATGTCGTATGTTTCTTTTTTATGAGAAACGGACGGCAAAAGTAGAAAAATGCCCGATTGTCAAATGGCAGAAGGAATTTAATCCACTTGTTTCCTTAGGCTGCAAAGTATGTCGTAGAACGGACCAGCACTTTGCGAAATTGGTTTATTATAATATAATATGTTAATTAACCTTTGGGAAACGAAGCGGTTAGTCGGTTATCATATGCAGGATTTTGATTGTTGAATATCGTTGTTTTAAATATTTGTGTTCATTTCCACTATTAACTTGTACTTGAAACTAGCAAATTTAGTTGGTCGACACTTGTAGACACTGTGTTATTCGCGGCGACAACTATCTTGGTTGAGCATCTTGCGTGGGAATACCGGTGATAATGTTTGTGTCGAGTGACGACTCGAAAATGAAGGAATCGTGCCCGTGATAATTTAAATTGCGATTCGAAGTTACGTACGCGCCGGTGTTTTTGTTTGAAATGCTAGACGGAATAGGAATAACACAAAACATACATTATAGGTTATAAGTTTAAACAATAGCTGATTGAAGAATGAGACCGTGGGACCGTGAAGAGGGGGGGGAAAAAATTAGCCTCACGTTGAAGCCAGTGTTGGCGTCAGCGGTCGGCATACGGCGCCAGTGTCGGCATACCGCAGGCCTACGGCCTCTAGCCAAACCAACCCTGGAAAGGACATGCAGTAATTAATGGGCCAACAAGCTAGCTCACAGTCGGCGCGAGCAAGATCCTCCTAAATCCAAGGCGAGTGTCTGTGGTTCGCTGGGTATTTCTCTTCCTCCTCTCCTCAAAATCTCCGGGGTCTCCCTCCTCAATCAGAACACAGTATGCACTTAAAGGGTTTATTCAATAGCAGGAGACAGGGTTAATACAATCGCCATTCGGGCACACTTCACATGACATGGATAGCATTAAAATACCCTAACCTAACAGGGACTGTTTCTCTCAATCTCTCCACACGCGTTATGGGCTTTAAGAGCGGGACATGGCACACAAAAGAGGGTAATTGTTCAGTCTACTCACTGTAGTAGGATAGGCAGTAGTCAGCATCTTCTGGTTGCACAATTTACAGTATGAAATACATTGCGAGTTTTAAGGTTCTCGAGTGCGCGCTAGGCGCTCGCTTGGGACACTGTTGTCTTGCTGGCTGGCAGCCGATGAGTCGCGAATGCTTGCCGGGCCCCGAGAGGGGGCCGGTGCGCTCGTTGATTCTCGTAGTGCCGGAATCTGCCGAAGCTATTCTTGCGTAAAACGGGGCGACCGTGGGTAACGTTGCTACTTTGCAACGTAACACACGTGTTAATTGCACACATGATTTTTTGTATGTTGAGAGATGCTTTGAATGGTGGATTAAGGGCCCGCAACCGGTCTCAAAAATTTATATAAATAACTCGCAGCTGCTCGGAGTTATGAATGTTTTGGGGTTGTAAAGTCGATTAAACGTGGTGTGGTTTTAAGGTGGAAATAATAATTTTGTCATTAATTGAAAAAGTCACGTTTGTAGGTATTTGATTCACTTCATAGGACTTTTTTTCTAGGGTATCCTCGACTTCTGTTACCACTCACTTCCACTTCTTACATTCTGCTTCCGCAGTTCATAGTTCACATGCGCCTTATTTACTTATAACTCGTGTATTTATTTTTTTCCTTATATACTATTAGTCCAGTAACTTTATCACAGTATGCGTTAAATCCGGTAGTTCTGATTTTTTGCAGACTTGTTTATGATGTTGGCCTAATGAATAATCCAAGTTTTTGACCTCGAGCGCTGAACGCAACTTTGTGAAAAATCGAAAAAACCGCGAAAAATCGTTATTTTTTCAAATTTTGGCGATTATAACCCTAAAGTACTATTTTTTTTAAACTTTTTTATGACGTTTTTAAAGTAAACTAAATTTTCTTCAATATGATACTAAAACTGTCTCTGTAGACCCAATAATTTCCGAGATTAAGCCTTTCAAAGTTTATAATTTTTTTCGAAATTCGCAATTTTTTGCAATTCTGTCGTTCTGAATGAATTTTGACCCTGATTACTATTGAAGCCCTGTACTTTTATGATGGGATGATGATTTTTAAGCTAATCTACGAATAATGAAGTAAAAAAGATAAAATAACAAAGTATTTTCCTTTTTTTTATTTATTTAAAAAAAAAGTACAAGAAAAGTTTATAAGTTAATTTGTTAGGAAACTGAGTAATATTCAAAATAAGAAAATGAAATTAATTAAGCCCTCTTGGAAAGTCCCGGTTGAGGTTCGTTCCCGGTTCGATGGTGACGTCTTGTGCCCACAAGTCATCCTCCATTTCGATATCGAACAGATCGTCGCCTTCTGGGATATCTATTACTTCAACACCACGTATATTGTCACAAGAGGCCCCGATACAGTGCCTGCAGACTGATGAGCATTTTAATCCTGCCTTCCTGCAGCTGCACTCCTTCCCACAACCCTTCGTGCAGCCGCAAGAAATCACCCGCAAGAGGTGTTGTGGGCTGCATCTCTGGTCATCATTTTGGGGTTGAGGCCTTGTGGCGTGGATATCCACCCCCAGGAGAGAGGGTTCAGTGTGACTTCCAACTACGCCTGAACCTGTAAGAAGATTGTACATGAGAATAGAAAATGATGAATGATATGTAACTGATGGAAGGACAAATTTTTACCTGATGGTATGTCCGCAAGGAGTAAAATCGAGCAGTCTCGTGTAGGAGGTAACCTAGCTAGATTGAAGCTGGTTTTCGTCGCAGCCCTGGCGAATAGTTGATACCGCAGCTTGTCAAGGTTATGTATGTTGGGGTTTCCTCCGATAGAGCAATTATGACTCGTTCTTCTGCTGCTGCTATATCGTCAGGTGTAGAATTGGTGTCGAGAAAAATAGCAGCTTGATTTTCAACGTCAGAATTTTTTTCGACTATGGACATCATTTGTATCTTCCCTAAGCCAAAGAAGCAGGATGTAGAGTCACAACCACTAAATGCATGGATGAAGAGGAAAAGCTCTGTTTTCAAAGAGGATTTGGAAGAAGCGATGCTGGAATACATGACATCTGATGCTTTGCCTCTTCCAAATTTATTGTAAAAAATTTCACGTTGGTTTGAGATCGCAGTGAGGATGATCAGCAAGTCAATGTCCTCACCAACGACTACCACTATATCATAGGTAGAGGCAGCAGTTACAGCTGTAGTGATGATGAGCCTATCAGCATCTTCCTTTGATTGAGTACTTGAATGTTGTGATTTCTCATTTTTGTTGTCAGCAGTTTTATGAAACGAATCTTGTTTTTGTCATTTGACAAGAATTTCTTTTGAGGAACCTGTAACACGGTTTTCTCATCAACGATTATCTCTCGCGATGAGTGTAACTTGGCTCTTCGAAGATGCTCAGAGCTCTTTGTGTTTTTCTGTACAGCATCTACGGGGTAACCATCGAAAACTACTGCCACATTTGAGCCATATTGAGCAGTAATGTACTGTATGTGTCTGTCAGCTATGATGAGTATCTATCTGTCACCAAATGATGAGCTTCGAGGCCACACAACTTTGTGAAGTAGACTCCCTCCATCCACTACTACAAACTAAAACCTCACTACCCCAAACTAACCCTTGCTTCTCATTTAAAGTTACAAGTTCAAATACTGAATACAAGGTGGATTTTGTGCACTTTCTCATCCCCTCTTCAGAGAACAATGACATTGAGATTGATGACAGTTCGTAAGTGAAGAACTCTCGCAATTCTTCATCCGATTGGTTTAAGACACACAACCTGTGAAACAGTGTTAGAGAATCAACAGTTACCTGTTTATTGCCAACAGTAATAGTTTGTACAGCTGAAGAAAGGGACACCACATTGTTTTTACGTTTGAATTTCACTTCCTGGAAGTTCTGGCCAACCACTTTAGCATCGATTCTCTCCCAATCTCTAGAGCCATGTGGCTGTTGACACTAGATTCTCCAACCAGGCCACTGCTGATGGACATAATGAAATCTGCTGAAAGGAATGGAGGGTGCTGTGCAAACCATCTACAGAGTTTTTCAGTATCTGATTCATCTCTGGTGACACGAGATGGTCGCATGTCATCATGTTGTTCAGTTGTTGCAGTGGTAACCTCGCAGTATGTTTCCACTTCATGGCAGATATTATGTAGATACACCATGCCTTATGTCCATCGAGAGAGTACACTGTCAGTCATACCACTTCTTCGAGTGAACCCTCCATAGCTTTTCATATAATTCATCAGTACTTGCTCAATGGCCATATCTGACCATATACCCGACCAAAATTGCGAAGTTGGAAAAAATTACAAATTTTGAAAGGCTTAATCTTCGAAACTATTAGGTTTACAAAGACAATTCTAGTATCACATTGCAGCAAATTTAGTCTACTTTAAAAACGTTTTAAAAAAGTTTTTTCAAAAACTAGTCCTTTAGGGTTATAATCGCCAAAATTTGAAAAAAAACTAGTTTTTCGCGGTTTGCGCTCGAGGTCACAAACTTTGAAAGGCTTAATCTCGGAAACTATTGGGTCTACAGAGACATTTCTTGTTTAATATTGTAGCAAATTTAGTTTACTTTAAAAACGTTGTATAAAATTTTTTCAAAAACTAGTACTTTAGGGTTATAATCGCCAAAATTTGAAAAAATAACGATTTTTTTGCGGTTTTTTCGATTTTTGACAAAGTTGCGTTCGGCGCTCAAGGTCAAAAACTTGGATTATTCGTTAGACCAACATCATTAACAAGTCTGCAAAAAATCAGAACTACCGGATTTAACGCACACTACATCATGCATTCAGGCGACAAAGTTACTGGACTATATATCGCTCTGTTAATTTTGCTAAGTTACTTAAATCTTGCTTTTGAACAAACTACTCATGATTAAGTTAATTATGAAATACACATTCCTCAATAATAACATTCAAAGTACCTTAAGCACTTCTGCTTTACCATTATTAAACTTATTAACTCCATCGTACAATTTTCACGATAATGAAACTACATACCTACATATTGAACCTGCTTATATACAATATTCAGTTTATAACGTTATATCTACATGCTTATAATTATACTCCTGAATAACTTTTGTATCTATAATAATGTGTTACTGTAAAAGCCTTCAAGGCGTGAATAAATAAATAAATTTTACCACAAATAACTATTTGATTATCCACTGATCTCGACGACCTTCGTGGTTAAGGGGTAAGGCTCTCGACTCGCAATCCGAAGGTGGCGGGATCGATCAAATAAATTTTATTTGATTAATTTGTGTTATTCACAATTAATTGATGAAAAATAATAAATAGTATATTTTGCGGAAGAAACTCTCAGTATCGCCTTGGTGTTAGACCACCATTCAGAATTGAAACGTTGCTTAAAACGGCTTTAGCTCTGTTTTGTGATCAGATCTGAATAGCCAGGTACTTCCCGCCTTCCTCTTCCACACCTCCTTCCCATCCCCAATACCTTCAAATTGGGGATGCCATAGTCTCACTGGCTCCAGACGGGAGCAGTTGAGACTCTTGTGCGGTATTCACTTAAAAAAAACCTACCACTTCAAAATTTGATATTCTTGTCAGCTAAATGGAAGGTGCAATCCCATTCTGTCATATTAATTTCGAAAAATGTTGTGCAATTTCATGAAAAATAATCAAAATGAAAAGGAAAGAATATAATAGGTAGATTAATAATACA
This sequence comes from Limnephilus rhombicus, assembly GCA_929108145.2. Taxonomy (NCBI): domain Eukaryota; kingdom Metazoa; phylum Arthropoda; class Insecta; order Trichoptera; family Limnephilidae; genus Limnephilus; species Limnephilus rhombicus. Next base: position 48,526,101 of record OV815288.1, read on the forward strand.
AACGGATCGTTCCACAGGGTGGTTACCGCATTATTCTGCATACATCGCTTATAGAGTGCAGAGCTGAACCACGACAATGATGTTGGGTGATGTATTGTTTTGAGCTTTAAGCTTAAACTTTGAGCTTTAATTTTTTTTCGGTTTAGCCTCGGCCTTCAAGCTTTAAATTTCGTTCTTTAATTTGTTTAGTTTAGAACTTTGAACTCAGAGTTTTGAGCTATGAGATTTGAACTTTGTGCTTTGAGCTTTATGCTTGGTTGAGTTTTGAGCTTTTGGTTTTTAAGTTTGTCAAGAAAGTCGAAGAAAGTTTTATTTATTTTATATTTATTTATTGTTCAGGTTCTCCGTAAAATGGCTATACATCACACACACTACACTATTCTATACAAATCCCCGACGTTGCCCGTTCTTTGTGCAGAAATGAATGGAATTATCTCTAATCGCATGGGCAGCAGATAGCTAAGCACGCTCCACACATTAGTCCTTTGATCAGATTTGTGTTGAAGAGGTGGGCTTTGATGTAAGTAGATATAGATATACAGTTAATTAAGTGTAAGCAGGAGTGTTATAATGGAATTATTGGTACTTCTTGGAATTTGGTCGATTATTGTTCCCACAATAGTTCATTTACAAGGAAATCCATCATTGTAATTATCTTTTTTGAGTTAGATTAGTGAATTCAATACATAATTGTTTATGAATGTGTCTGCTATGCACAAACATTCAAATATACTACTTTTTAGTTTGGACCATGTTTGAACACAGTAAACATCGATTGAACAATCATTATTACGAGATAAATACTGAACGCTGAGTCAGGCGGCTGGAGTGGTGCAGTGGCAGATGTACTAAATTGAGCGGTTAGCTCCCTGGGCCGTTTTCAAAGTGTCGGCGACCAAAGTGGCTCCGTACTTGGCAATAGAAAATTATGCGTTACGGGTATCAAATTACGCATATTGACCTGCACAATCCGAATGGCGCAGTAAAAACTTAAGCAGGAAGCTCCTGGGCCCCCTTTTGCGAGAAAAGGCCCGTTCAGAACGCCTTGAACCGGATGACCGAAGCGGCCCAAGAGCGGGTGTGCAAAATTGAGCGGTCGACTACCTGTGCCCTTTGTACGCGCACACTCCTCACTTCATCCGCATTCAGACATCGTATTTTTCTTCATTTATTTAATTAAACACGAGCTCCTCGCTTCGTCCGCGTTCACACGTCAAATCGTTTAGTGTTTTAACCCGTTAATTGCCTGCAACGGGCAAAAGCTAGTAATTTTTTTATTATTAATAAGTTAAAAGAAATATAATATTTCGCTTTCCTAACTTAAATACAGAGCATTTAAAGTATAGTAGTAATATTTTAAATTTTGTTCCAACATCTTAAGTTTAAATAGTTTTTTTAAAGGTTTTTATATTCTTTTCCGTTTTTAGGTTATCTGGAAGGAGATTATATATGTGAACCCCCTCGTGGCCAATACTTTTCTTGTCACTTTCAGTCTTGACAGTATTTATGTACAATTTATTGTGTTGTCTAGTATAATGTTCGTGTACTTGTGATGTTTTTATAAATGTTGTGTTTGTGTGCATAAGTCCATTTTGTATTTTGTAGATTAAAAGACAATGTTCTTATTTTCAAAAGGTTCATTTCCTGGTATAGTTTTTTGTGGGAGTGTCTGGGTTATAGTTGAAGAGTTTTTTAATAACTTTGTTCTGTGTTATTTGTAAGTCGTTTAGGTACGTAATGTATGTGTTTCCCCATATTTCTATTAAATAATTTAGGTGGGACTGGATTAAGCTAAAGGAAAAGCCCCTCTTTTCCTCTGTCGGTAGAAGATGAGCAATTCTACCAAATACACCAATTAATGGGATGATTTTTGTTTTTAGTTTTTTTACGTGCTGCTTAAATGTCAAAAGTTTATGAAATATATAAGCCCAAGTATTTTTCGCTATCTAGAATATATAGGTCTCTTTCTTCTATTTGTAATGGTTTATGCGATGGTATTATTCTTTTAGGTAAGCTTAAGATCATATAACCGGTTTTATTAATATTTATTGTTAATATATATTTTTATTAGCCAATCGTTTAGTACATTAAGATCCGTTTGAGATTGTTCTAATAGACTTTCTTAGTTTTTGCCGAAGTAAAATATTGCCGTGTCATCTGCGTATTATTATTACTAAGTCAGTAGAGCCACAGAATAGACGATTTTTCGATATATTTTTAACACTGTAGCGGAGCGTAGCGTACGCATTGAATAGCCTTTTAAATATTTTATTGCACGGGCAACACTAAAAACCCCGCGCCAGATGCACGGCGAACTTGCCTGTTTATTCTGATTTCACGGCCCGATCGTCGAGTCGCTTTTCGTACGCTACCTTTTCTACATATGTTGAACCCAACTTAACAATCTAACTTTTCTGCATCCACAATTGTTCGTACAGCCTTTTTTGCAATTACAAAAAATTGTATTCAGCAGTTTCTCTGGAGCAGGTTGAAGTAAAGTACGGATTGGCTCCAAACTATTATTCATCAATGCAATAATTAAAGTGAATTTGCAAAATTTGAAGAAATATTATTAAGAATAAAGTGAATTTGCAAAATTAGAAGAAGTATTTTTCATCAATTTCAGGATTCAGTTGATTGCCCAGCCACACTTGCACTTGCTAGAATACACGAAACACGTGTCGATAAGCAGAAACAGATGTTAGAGGGAGACAAGATAACTGCACTCTTTTATTATTCCTTGTATTTTTCACGAAATTCAAAAATCTTTACTTGTATCGATTCCATTTTTTTCGGAACTCCATATAAAGCAAGGAGAAAGCGAATTCCGTAAGTGAGGATGACGTCTGCTGAAGAGTTGATGTTTTTAAATACTTCTGCGTTATCTACCAAATCATTACGTTTTTCAAACAATTTAAATATTGCAGTTTTTCCCTTTTTGAAAATTGCTGATGTATCGCAGCCAGTTATCGCATGTAGGAATAAAATATGAGCTGGACATTTTGGATATGCAGTTAAACTTTGTGAAGAATATATTTTTGTTTGAATTTGAGCTTTCCCAGGTTTTAAAAAGTAAATGATCTTATCACTTGGAGTTCGTGCAGTCAGTATTATTAATAAATCTACATCTTCTCCAACAACGATAGTTGTATTGTTGCTACTGAATTGATCTATTGCGGTTTCAATAATGAGGACATCAGCATCATTATTAGCTTATTTCACAAGAATTTTGGCAGCTGCGAATTCTTCACACAACATCGAAATCAAGCGAGTTTTATTGTGAGCATTAGCGAGAAATTGTTGTTGGTTTGTTGGAATAGTCATTGATCGATCAAAAACTATATCAGACGATGAAGATGTTTTTGTAGCTCGACGACGTTGTTCTGCAGCTTTGATATTTTTCTTGCATTCAGTATAACCATCAAGTGTCTACGAACATACTGAAGATATTTGTCCAAAATACCATTGAATGTGTCCTCTTGATCCCATACAAGACTATGTAACAGATATCCTCCATCGATGATGTAGGTATCATTTGTGCTCTCGACTTCAATATTCACACATTCAAAACAATCATAAATGGTAGACTTCTGTGTCTTACGCATTCCAATTGCATCAAAGAGCGATAATGGGTAAGGGGCTAATTCATACTCAAAGAATTTTTCAAGTTCATCTTCAAATGTCTTCGTAATACTCATGCGTTGAAATAGTAATACAGGATCTATCGGTACCTTCTCATCATGGATTTTCATGGTACTGTTCATGTTTAATAGAGGTAATACTTTATCAGCGCGTTTCAATTTAATATTATAAAATGTTTGGCTCGTCATTTTATTGATGGAAGCAATTCCCACTTCACGAGCATCATGACAATTAATGTTATCATTACCGATGACTCCACTGGCAATGGACATGATTTTTTTGAACTCAGGAAAAGGATCGTGCTATAAAAACCATTCACAAAGTTTCTTGATGTCTTCAATATCTCTCTTTTCGCGGGAATCACATGCATCTACATGCTGATCGGTTGTACCCATCCTAACATTGGCGAGATCCTCTAATCTTTCACACACAGTATTCAATGCATGCATGCCATAAATTCATTTACTTATGACGCTCTCTTGCGTACTTCTTCTCCCTCGTGCAATACCTCCATTTGTTTTCATTGATTTCATCATAGGTTGCTTAGTGACCATATCCGTTGAAGTACCACAATTTAATTTATCAGAAGGTCTAATAGTGTAAAATCCTCGTATAAATCTTTCATAAACCTGAGGATCGTCAATTAACTTTTCCAGTTGTAGCATATCTTGCAAATATAAATGAGCAGATTTATCATAAAGAAAATGTCCTGAAGCGTGGAAGTAAGGAAGCATTTCTCGAAAGCTATTCAAATGAGCTTGCCAATCCCCCATACGTTCAGCTCTTATAAACTCCTTAGCAATCGATACCACGTGAAAATATTGAATCCATAGTTTTGCAGTTGGTCCTCGTTCTTCATATTCCTTTAGTTTTTGATTGAACTGATCGAATAATGCTTCAGCCATCTCGTCACCACTTTCACTATCATTGTACGAAATTGAGTTATTTATTACGATTTCCTTCAGATTAGCATCCATCTTATCATCAATGAGAAGTTATTTTGATATTATTGTTGCTAAAGTTAGATGGAGTAATGTGTGAGCTCTAACCGCTCTCGAGTAAGCATGGCCATTCATCATTTTTTCTAATGAATTAGTGGCATAAATTAAAGAGAGTACCTCTTTTTGCCACTTCCCTGTATTATATGACCAATTGCTCAAAAAAAAAGACATGTGTAAATGGAAACCTCCAAGTCTCACTACGATTTTCGATACCTCAGATCCTTCAGGTGCAGCTGATACGATTTCTCGAGCTTTTGCGTACAGAGGCTGATCAAAAGTGATAATGCATACATCGTGACCATAACGTTTCGCATTCTCCAAAGTACAGAGTAAAGTGTGTAGATAGTATTATAGTTACTTGCTGGCTGCTAAATAAGTGGTAAAAAAAGAATTTGAGATTTCGAAAAATGCAGTATATTGCTCGTTAAACGTTCTATGTAACCATTCCAACCAGGTAATGGTAAATCTTTCCATTTTCCATACAACCACAGAACATCAACTTTTTGAGTAAAGACACTGCTGTATTACCTTCATAATCAAAATTTTGTGCAACTATTTTACTATATCCAACTACACAATTATTTTGATAAACTATTATCGGTACATGAGCTTTGGCCCCAAAATCTTTTGCTAAAGGGACTGCATTTATTCGTGATATGGACACTTTTGCTATAACTGCTGTTTTGGAGTTATAATTTGAATGATACCTGTAACGGATTGAATGATATCTTTCATCAAAGTTCATCGCTGGTGGCATCCTCTACATTTTTGAGGTCATTTCTTGGAAATTTTGCTGAAATTTCTGGCCTCGAAATGCTAATGGACCGTGCCGCCAGCGACTAATTTCGGTTAAAAGATATTTGTTTCTTTTTGGTATAAATTACCGAATACTTATTTTATAACTTATGTAAAATAATGTTTTCCTAACTAATGTGCATGCCCCCGGTGCAACAAATAAACGCTACCTTTCACAGGTTGCCACCGGGGACATATGTAAACTTGTAATTTTTCATAACAAATTTATGTTTGCTATTTTCTATTGTTTTAAATCCTGCGAGCCTTGTGGGGTAATGACATTTATAGTCCCATTCCAAAATCCTACAAGGCATCCAGGGAAAGAAAACCGGAGTCTCTACTCCTCAAACTACTCCTTTGCCACTCGGCAAAAGACTCCTTTTCCTCCTTTACCGCCAGGCAAAAGACTCCTTTACCGCCAGGCAAAGGACTCCTTTTCCTCCCGGCGGCAAACCCCCTTTTTTAAACACATTTTTCCCATTTTAAAAATCCAGGGACCTCTTAAGACGATGAAACAAACAGGTTTTATTAGCTAGTCCTACGGGGGACCTGAGAAAGATACTAGATTCTCCTTTAAATTAAACCTACTAGCCAAATGGCAAATAATTCTGACAAACTACAAAAATATCTTAAACATGTGACAAATTCGTCAAACTAAAAATCCTCCCATACAACTTAGCGTCAAAAATGTATAATTAAGTAATCCATCTTTGTATACTAAATGTACCCTGTACAATTATTTTTTGTTATTAATTTTAAGCGACCAGTTTCGAATGAACGGTCGACAAAATAGGTGGCCAGCAGGCGACCGGCCCTTATATAGTTCTGGGCAAGGTTACACCTCCCACCCCATTTTTGTACCACGTGACACCAATTGCGTGGCATTTTGGGTATATAAGGGACACCATTTTCAATATTAAATCAGTTCAAGTTCACATCTCAACAAGCAACTCGTGTTATTATGTCTTCGGAAGTTTTTCTACAAACCCACTGCCTCCCCGCCGATTTCTGCCTATCTTCAGTTCTGGTGCCTACCTCCTCCAGACAAGCCGGCCCTATTCAAGGTAACCGCCAGGCGCCAGGATCAGGCAGAAGAATAGGCACATCCAGTGTCCTTCACTCATCAGGCACTGGGTGCAGGGAGGTCAGCTCTTTATTATTCACCCCATTTTCTTCATCTTCAGCGTGCACTAAGACCCGGTCCTTTTTTACAGTTCTTGTAAAGGCATAACGTCTGTTACAATACCCATTATGTGAAGCGTGTTATGACCGTCTAGAGTATGTACATTGATATCAGCATTGTCTGCAGCAAACTGAATAATTATTCCAGTTTCTGGTGGTAGGATATGAGGTGGACGATGGAGAGCTGCTGCTGCCTCATACATCATAGTATCATTATACGATGCACACAAACCAAAAGATGAAAAAATCTGAATAAGACGTTTTGATCCAAACCGTCGATGAAAAAACATTGAGAGACCCAACTGTATTCGTGATTTGAAGGACCTAGGCCGAACAGCAGCTATAATACAGTGGCTGACATTTGTACATATTAATTTCATATGTTCCAGTTTACAACGTTTATTTTTCAAAATTATTAGCTGCAACAAATAATTTAATGATTCCGGAATATCGTTCTTGATATCTTCAAACATTTGACAAGGTGGAGGATAATCATCAGTGTCAAGCACTACCGATTGAATATCCTCTCGTACGATTAATGCAACTGCTTCAAGTATTCTGAATCTCTCTTCCTTTTCATTTTGTTTTTTATTCTCATACCAAGCTTTGTTGAGAATGTTGTGCTGATTATCGATGAAGCAAATGATTTCCAAACTTCTGATTTTATCAGTTACGATGATTCTATTACCATACTTCAACTTCAGTTTTGACTTGATTGTTCTGTTATCGATAGATAGTTCTTCGCCAACATCTTTCAATTCTTGTATTGAAAATTGACAATCGTCGTGATTTTCAATAAATGCAAATATTTTTTCCATCGCTAAAGCAATACAATTACTTTCAGGACGACCGACACCTCCAGTAGTAGGGTTCATAAAGGAAGTGTTACAATTGCTGTGGTACTTAGCCTCAGCAGCAACTAAATCGTATTCATATTGAATGCGTGCAATAACACTTCTTGCTAGTTCATCATAAGGAGTCCGAGCTACCTTCAAGATGGCGTCTTTAAATGCAAGTGTTGATACTTGGGACACTCTTCGCCGAAGATGCTGCATTTTTTTCATTTCAGCCGCTTTATCTGCTTCATTGCCGCAAAACAAACAGTACTTTTTAAAACAAAAAGAAGAATCATACCCTTGCGCTCTAGTCCGAGGAGGACTAATCTCAGATGTGTTAGCTGTTTCCGTCTCGCATTGTCTTTTAGCTGCAGCAATGCTGCTCTTACGGGTGTACAATTTACGACACTGCTTATGGATAGTTACAGAATGTTTGTCTTTTACATATTCATCAAACCCATCACTCCTTTCATTACTTGAATCGATTAAAGTTTTCATCCCACGATCAACAACCACAATTTCTCCTTCAATCAAAGATTTACTGCAAATGAAGCAAACTTCTGACATTTTTATAAAATTTTGTAACGGCACAGTTTAAAATGAAAATATCATCAACAAACACGTCTATTCATTACGAAAAACCGTTCAAAACTGACTGGATTCACTAGGGTTATGTCCCTCAAAAACGCCGGTTCTTCGGAAAATCCGAAAAATGCAGGTTTACGCCGGTTCCTATGGAAAATCCCAAAAATGCAGGTGTGCGCCGGCAGTAACAGGTAGACATTACTCAAGGCCAACCGACTAATGAATTAAGGATGGACGTTGATTTACTTAGAATCGTGTATTTTCCACGTATGAGTCACAAAAACTAATATTCCAATATTTTTTCTTCAAATGGATGATGTATACTGGCCACATACGTGCATATTCGTATTTTCTATCGGTTTTAAATCGCGATAACACGAGAACGGTGTTTCGTAGAGAAAAAAGTATTGATATCATTTTTGTAGAAAATTTTACGATATACAAACTTTTACTCAATATGTTTTTCGATAGCTCTTACCGTTTCAGAAATATACGCAAAAAAACAAAAAATGGTGACCTTTGACCTCGAAAAAAAAACCTTGCCAGAACGGGATCGATGGGGACTTTTGACATAGAATTTGTAATGACGTATTCAAGACTTATACAAAAATTCAGCTTGTTCAGAATTAATGTGAGGTCAGCACCTTTTTTCGTCTATTTTGACTGGACTAGTAAGACTACAGATGCTTCCCCGATTAGGATACGACAAAGGGTTGAAAGAAGTGGGGAGGGGAAGGAAAATGGAAGGATGAAGGTAAGGAATTACCTGACTATTGGTCACTAAATATGGTTAAACGTTTTCCACCTGAAAACACAAACGTGGATACCACACATAAGTTCCCAGTGTTATATGTTCACAAATGTGAATACCGCGCATAATTTACATTGTTATATGTACACAAATTTGAATATCGCACATAAGTTCACAGTGTTATATGTACACAAATGTCAATACCGCACAGGCAAGAGATACTACTGCATCTCCTATTATTAGGGTGTGTTGTGAGGCTGAAGACAGTGGAGAGTAGAAGGAAATGAGGAAGATGGGAACTTACCTGGCTATTCAGATCTGATCATCAAACATTGCTAGAGCCATTTGAAGCAAAGTTTAAATACTGAATGGTTGTCATACAACAGGGCGATACTGTTCGTATTTTTTACTCTGAAACGTGGCTTTATGTTATTTTGATATTAATAAATTGTGAATTAACACACATTGATCAAATAAAATTTACTTGCGCTCGCCAAGATTTAAACCCGTGACCTTCGCAGTGCTAGTCGAAAGTCTTACCCCTTGACCAAGGAATTTACACGAAGAGTGAAAGAAAATATTGTTTATAAGGTGTTTAAAGAACATAAACAATGCTGATACAAATTGGGTTAGCTGGACTTGGCTTGGTATACTTGCAATTTTATCTAAATCTTTGATTGAATCTTAGTTTTAGTGATAATTTTACATGAATATGGTCATTAATATGGGTACCGCCACCCCGGGAACCATTTATTGGATTACCAACATCTCTGCCACAGGTCACCCCGATTGGTTCGCTACGTTTGGTGACTAAGCAGAGGTTTGTCTGAATCTTGGCGGCTGATGCGTCCGCCCAGGCCGGATCGGGAGAGACTGGTTGAGGAAGACCTGTAGACCATCCAGCAGAACTCTCGGAACACTCGCAGTGGGAGGAATTTATCCATACGTCCGTCATTCCTGGACACACTGACCCCCCATATTTCTATCCACACCTCAATTTTTTTTCCTTCCCATTACTTCCTCTCCTTTCTTTCCCTAAAAAGACCCTCTACACAGGATCCCCATAGATGACATAGGCCCTGAGGGGAATTATTTTCCTCGGGGTCTCCTGTGTGGAGCGAATATAGATAATAAAAAAATGGGCGGAGGGCCGTTAAACCGAACAATAATCTAACTTCCATGCAAAGTATATTTATTTTAATTTGAATCAAAAATTATTAATTTCTGCTCGTAACGACTTTTTTACATCGTAAATCACGGAAATTACCATTTGTATTTTGAAATTTGGTTATTCCAAGTTTTATGGTGGATTACATAAATATAAAGAAAAACAACACTTATTTTTCGAGCCGAATGAACAAAACGTACATTTATCGCACAGTTTCTTGTCAAAATTTACCGTTTTTGGAATAAAGTCATGTAATAAAAATACAACACAATAAAAATGAAAATATGTGTTTCGGATGATTTACCACAACGCTTTAAAAAAAATAATCTTAGAACTTCGGAGTTATATTGCTGCGAATATCGCTGGAATTTTGTTTGTTTTTTTAAGGACTAACTGAGCCCTTGTCCGGAATAAAGTTGTATCCAACAAAACTATCAATTTTGGGTTATTTATGGAACAATTTTGTCATATTAATATGCAATAGGGATTATGGTAACGAAATTTTTTTTATGCCTGTGGCTACATAATGCCGTTTATCGAAATCACGGAGCATGGTTTAATTCATAGGAATAAATGGATAAATCGAACGTCTTATGGTTTTGACGGCCAGCGTGGTCTAGCGGTAAGACTCGAAATCCGTAGGTCGCGGGATCGAATCCCGGCATGGGCAAATGAATTTTATTTGAACAATTGTGTTATTTCACAATTAATTTATTTAAAATAATGAATAGTATATTTACACGTTCTAAAGTGGAAGATATCGCCCTGGGGTAAGAACACCATTCAGAATTGAAACGTTGTTTGAAATGCCGTGACCAGAACTGAATAGCCAGGTACTTCCCCACCTCCCCATATCCTTCCCTTCCCCATTGCCTTCAGCCACAACAACATACCCCAATTAGGGATGCCGTAGTCTGCCTGGCTCCAGACGGGAGCAGCTGAGACTCTTGTGAGTTTAAAAAAAAAACAAGAAAATCTTCAAAGCCAAGAACCCGAAGAATGTAGAAAAGTAGTATTTGTCTAGAAAAAATATTATTGCAGCTTTTTAGCTGTTGAAACAGTTTTGTGAAATAATATTGTAAAATGATCTCAAGACAACATCTTGAATGTAAATGGTAAAATGGTTTACTGGTATCGATTTTTTTGGCTTTTTAAGCTCAAGTACATCACTGACATGTGTAAGAGGATGTAGCTTTAATGACTCCCAACAAACGAACCAAATCAGACATAATTCTTAGCCTCCCTCGGTGTAACACTAATAATTCTAAGCAGAACTCCTTCATTTATCGTGCATCGCACACTTTCAATACACATTACACACAATTTAACATTTTTAACTGACGCACCATACTCCATAAAATCACACTCCTTAAAATCACACGAAACGGTCTCTCGATAATTTACAATAACTATAGATACCCATCATCTAATACTTTTTTTTATTTTAAAAACTTTTTATTGTGCATATTTTTATCAATAAACCGATCTCCCATCCTTCCCCCTCCCTTTAAACCCACCAGAAAACGTGTTTCTTATAATTAGAGGGGACCCCACCACTTTCCCAACTGCGTTATAAGGAAACATATGGTTTCCTCCTTCACCGCACACGTCAAGACTCTATTTTATTGAACGAAGCTACATTTATTTGAACGACTCTAGACCCTCCAATGTCCATACATACGGGGTTATAAAGCAATATGCAAGTACTTTCATTAACCCTCCCGTTGCTGACAGGGGTTCCCATAATTTCTAAATTTACTATTCTCCATGTAGAATTTTTAATAGAGACCTTACGATTTCGATATTTTTTGTATTCCTGCAAAACCGATAAACACATATTCGGTCATTAAAAAAAATATTAAATTGTCCTAGATTAAAGCGTAAAAAAATATTTTGTTACTGTGTAGGTATCATTCCTTGCCTCGTATGATATTTCTTGCTCGCTGGAACCACATCTACGACAAAATAAATTATGAGAAATGCTCCATCTCTCTCCCGCATTAGTTCGCTTATGGATATGGTTCCCTGTTCTACTCGCACCTCGCCAATTGTCGGCATCTCGTTCCCACGCACTACATCGAAAGCTGCATAAGGGTGTAACGACATAGTGTCCTTTACCTAAACCGTAGCTGGTCTGGCTGACCCAACTAGCTGTATTTATTGGGGTTTAGCTACAGTGCGTGTCGAAACACTACAGCGGACGGTAAAAAAATAATTTGATTATTGAAAAGTTTGAAGTGCGGTTTTTGTGGTATATCGTTCCATTCTTGTGATATTGCCTTTCAATAACTGTGTTCATAATGACAAGGGGTCTAACTGACGAAGAATCATTGAATTATAGATAACGGTCGACCCACAAAATGTAGGCATTCAAGACAGAAATATCAACTAACTCCATATATATTCGAAATAACCATCTCCTGTTTGCTCTTACACATGGATATTGTATCACCGGTGGTGTCAACTATCGGAAGGTGACCATTCCTACCTTTGTTTTGTTGTAATGTAAGATAATATCGGGTATCTCCATAAAATAGTTGTGTCATCTACGACAATAATATAATTTTTTTCGTGAATCCAAATATTGTTGACAGTTCTTCCCTTTTTTATTACTACCTATTCACTTTTTCATCCATTTCTCTCCAACAATTTTATACTAAAAATAATTTAAAATATAACAATCTATGTATTATTATTTTTAGATTTTTACAGGCTCAATCGTTTGATTTGTAAAACAGTTTAAAACCGTTCTTCAACTAGTTTCTAGTGTAGATAATTTTATATAGCGTACGTTCACTTATAATAAATGATCTTTTATTTAAAGTGTTTTACTTCTTTCTTTTAAACCACTGTATAGTTATTGTAATTAACAGTATTTGATTCTTTGCATATCTTTCGTGTGTTACTTATATATACTTCTTGGACTTTGCTAAATATCTGTTTTAGAAGATGATTCAAATAAATAATAAATATAATATTTTATTATTGTATGCTGAATTTAAATAAATGATTAAATTGTTAAGTTTTTTAAGTAATTGTTGTGATACCGACAAATTTGTATGTATATCTTGCGAAGTTTAATGTTTTATCTGTTTATTTTCTTATGTATGTAAATCAATTATCATACCCCAAATAAAAATTTAAAAAAAATCGATGTTTAGTTTTTAATTTTATTTTTGTTATTTTGGAACCACCCGGTTACAATTCGCTCCGTCGGCCGCCGGTCGCACTGGCCTGCCGGCAGGTACCAAAGTACCGACTAGGAAGCTAGTCAAAGCCGTCATGGCCGGAGCGTTTGTTGATGAATGATTTTATATAAAATTAACTGAATACGTTTTATATTATGAAATTAACTGTATAATGATATTTGTTTAACGGAAATACATTAAACATGTAGGCCATAAGAGTAATTTTCCATCAAACTTATGCATAACTGGGAAAAAATGCATTGAAATGATAAAATCCCTGGGGTTGTAGCGTCACCCCTCATGGTACCCAACGTTTTGTTTTTCATGTTGGCATGCCGAAGGTTAACATAATCCAAAAGAATAATAAATGTGGCAGCCCGTAGAATAATTCTTCTGCAATCTATAAAGAAAAATATATACAGATAAAAGTGTTAGTAAATAAAAAGAAAAATAAGAGCTGCGCCCGGTTGGGTAAGCCTGGAATGAGAGAAATAACGAAAAAAATAAAAGTAATAATATAATGCAAGTATTTACAATAATAACAGAGGGAAAATAAAATGCACAGAAATAAAATATTCACAAAAGGTATTCCACAAACCACCAGGCAGTCCCAATGACAATGTGCATGGCTATCGGCCCAACCGCAGATGAAACCCGGAGTCCGCGCCCTTTAGCCGGCTCCCCGATTTTGAATCGAAGAAATACATATGGGAAAGAAGATAAAGTTTTCGAGGAATCTGGGGAAAAGATGAGCGTCGGGTTGTCGGAGGGCGGGCGGAAGGACGCCGAGACCACGCGGCTATTCCTCAGGCCTAAGCATGTCATTGGGGGAGGCGCGGGAGGATCGCGGGAAAACCGCTCCGGTGAGTGTTCGCCTGGCTGTATGCACGGTTAGGGTCTATCAACCCCTGTTTCTTGTAATGTAATTTTTCATTATCATCTCTCAATTCACTTCTCTTACATAATATAATACCCAAGCGGAAACCTGTAAATGGTACAACTGTATCACCATTACCATCCCATCCGCATAAGGTAATGTAACTCTTTTTCCTTATATTCGTTAAATAATTAATACACTTCAGTGAAAACCTATTATTGGTTAAATAAATTACATTTATTTTATCATACACTATAAAATATTGTAACTGTTGGTTTTCCAAATAAAATTTAAAAAAAAAATTAAATAAAGTAAATAATTTTGCCTTTTTGATTTGATCATACTTTCTAGTCTAATGTAAGCCGTATGATGTTTATTTGTTTGTTTCAAAAACATACGGCACAACATGTGCCATTGACATAATTATATTTATATATATTATAATACAATAACATAAGAAAGTAACATATAAATGTAAAGTTAAATATAAAAACAAAAGGTAAAAGAAAGGAGTTAAGGTAATGAGTAGTAAATAGAATTATGATGTATAAAATGAAAGTATAAAGTAAAAGTGTAAACTATAAAATATAAAGTATAATGTAAAAGTAAAAAGTTAAGATAAAAAGTTGAAAGGCAGGAAATAATATAAACTATAAGTTACCTTTGTAAATAATATAAATTACAAAAGTTATAAATATAAAAAAGTAAACAGTAAGAAATGCTCTTAGGAGCCAAATATTGAAGATAACCAAAAATTAAAAAAAAATATATAATAAATAAAAGGAAGGTATTACGGAGTATACAAAGCGATATGAAAAGTAGCTAACTATGATATGTTTCTAAGCCATGGGTATTAGAGTGCATACTGGTAGGACATAATATTATGGTTACATGATTATTTATTTATTATGATTACGTGGTAGTACTAGCAGATAAATTTTGTCTAATGCATCTTTTGTATGATGACAGACTTTCGGCATGATCAATATGAGAAAATTCATTACCTAAAGTGTGTAAACGATGTATTATTGAATTTTGTTCTGCATTACTGAGAGTGTTGTTGCAATAATAAGGTGTTTTGAGTCGAGTTGTTCTACTAGGTACATGATAATTTATTAACGATACCAATTCAGGGGAGTCAAACCAGTTATTGTTTATTTTAAATCAAAAAATAAGATCATTGAGTATTCTTCTATCTTTTAACGATAAGAGTCGCATTTTTTGTAATAGAGAATCATAGTTTATGTTATCCGCGGGAATTCCGAATTTGAAATTAATTGATCTGAGAAATTTGCGTTGGATTTTTTCAATGGAGTTTGCGTGGCTTTTGTAGAGAGGGTTCAATATGGGCGAATTATATTCCAAATGACTCCTAACCAGAGTTAGTAATTTAAATGTATGAATATTTTTGAAATCTTTACATAGTCTTAGAATGAAGCCCAGCATTTTCATAGCTTTATTAGTAATGATATCAATGTGGTTGATAAATAGTAGTTTAGTGTCGAAGGTTATTCCGAGGTCCCTTATTACAGGTACTGACATTGAACTGTGATTGTTAAGTGAATAACTGTATTTGATGGGGTTTTTTATTCTAAAGAAACTCATGATTTGACATTTCTTAATGTAAAGTGTAAGTTTGTTAATGGTACACCATTCTGCGAATTTTACAAAATTGGATTGAAGGGACAAGCAGTCGTATATATTTTTAATGATTTTGTAAATTTTCATGTCATCAGCAAATAATAATATGTTAACATCAGAGAATATGGAAGTGACATCGTTTATAAATAGTATAAACAATATTGGACCAAGGTGCGAACCCTGAGGCACACCACTAGTTGCTTCAAATTCGTAAGACAAGTGTTCTTTAATAGAGACAGTTAGTACACGTTTTGATAAATAATTCCTAATCCAGCATAATAATTTACCACTTATTCCTAGTTTAGACAATTTATTTATAAGAATTTTAATGCAAACCTTATCAAAAGCTTTACTAAAATCCGTATAAATTGAGTCAACTTGTTCTCTATTAGCAAGAGCACCTGAGATAAAATTTTCGTACAGTGTAAGGTTAGTTAAAGTAGATCGTCCAGAGATAAAACCATGTTGAAATGATGAGATATTAAATTTTATGCAAGAACATTTTTTTTGAAGAATTAACTTTTCAAAAATTTTTGGTATCGACGATTGTATGCATATTGGTCTGTAATTTTCAACTAAAGACTTGTCTCCGCTTTTAAATATTGGAGTGAGAAAGCTATTTTTCCATATTTGCGGGAACTTGCCTGATAAAAGTGATTGATTAAATAGTAGGTACAGTGGGTAAGAGACACTAGCCCCACAGTTTTTAAGAAATACGGGGGGAATTTTATCTGGCCCTGAGCAAGATTTAGGTTCCAGTAGTTTGATACATACTGCAATTTCTTTAATCTCAATATGTATCTGAGATAGTTGTAAATTTATATCTGACTCGAAGTTTGGAATGTCTTCATCAGGGATATCGGTTTCATACACATCCTTAAAAAAGTTTGCAAACAAATTGACAATTTCATTGATTTTACAGGAAGTTTTCAGTTTGTAGTGCATAGTTTCAGGTATGCCAAGGTTATTATTATTTTGGGATTTACAATAGTTAAAAAAATGTTTTACATTGTTAACAATCGAAAATTCAACATTCTTAATATAATTATTAAAACAAATGTTTGATAATTTATTACAATCTTTTCGAAGCTTGCTGAAAATTGTAAAATCAGAAAGACTTTTTGTTTCTTTGTATATTTTATGGGCTTTTTTCTTCTCAATTACTATGTTAATGAGGTCCTTGCTAAACCAGCTAGGGAAATTTGAAGATAATTTATAACTAATCGGAACAAATTTTTCTATGGCTTTGTATAGGTGATCATAAAAGACTTTAATATTTTCATCGAGGTTACCTCCTTCTAATATAGACCAGTCAGTGTTATGTAGATAATCGCGTATTGCAACATAATTGGCTTTATTAAAGTTGAGAAATTGAGTCTGGTTTTTAATTTGGCATTTTATAGGGTTACATAGTATAGTAATGTCTAGAGGTGGGTGATGAGAATCAGGGGTAAGAACTGAGTCGAGTGACTTATCAACCGCAGTTGCCATGTCGGTACAAATAACAAGATGATGTGTTTGGAAGTCATTTTTGTAAAGCTGCCTGTCTCTAAAGTAAGTTGGTAGTACTTTGTAAATAATAAAGTAAAGTATGCATATCGCCTAAAACCATACACAATCGCCCCCAAAGCACATTTCTTGATCTTTACACAAGCTACTTAGGTCGCCCATTGGTGGGTGATATTGTCTTGGGTGGAAATCACTGGTCCCGATTTTAGATTCTTGATTTTAAATTAACAGCAGTGATCCACAACGGAACAAAGCTTTCAATCCCAGGACCTCGAAAACCGCGATACCGGGGTAGCCCCGGAGCTGCACTTGACTTAATCCCGGGATTACGGGATTACACTTTTGTTATTTTCACGACCTTATTTCGACTGTGGGAAGGAATACCGTAAGTTGTTGTTTATTGCACAATATTCAAATGTATTATTAATTATTGTTTTAATTTTTCTTATGAGAATAGAGATTTTGGGGCAAGTTATATTTATTATTCGGTTTCCTCAAAGTAAGGAAAGTTTTGTTGAAGCCTGAATAAAAATATGAATTTAGTTATAATAAAACAACGATAGAAAATATATCCTTATCTTGGATTATTTAAGAAAAAATTAAATGTTGAAAGCAAATCTAAAAAAATGTTAGGAGATTTTAAAATCAATAACACCTTTCCGAATGGATTTTTTCGGGATGTGGGAATTATATATCCTTATCTTGGATTATTTAAGAAAAAATTAAATGTTGAAAGCAAATCTAAAAAAATGTTAGGAGATTTTAAAATCAATAACACCTTTCCGAATGGATTTTTTCGGGATGTGGGAATTAAGCGGCTAAAATAAGATCAATAAATTATGAAACCTCATACACTTTGATCCAACTGAGATAGCATTTTCTCGATCTCAAAATATTTAATGACTTAGCTATTTTTATATTTCTGGAATTTAATTTATAATGTAGGTTACCTAACCTATATATGTAACTTAAAAAATAAAATATCAGTAAAACTGACTATTTAAACATTAAATGAAGACAATATTAGTGAAACTCGATCGAAAATCTGAAAAGACAAAAACGAGAAAAAGATAGGTCACATCTAGGACTCGAACTCAGGAGTCACGCCTTGCCGGGGCGGAGCTCTACTAATATGCATTAAGAAAATTAAGATAATGTTGGTAGTTCTTAGTCGAAGTACGATCAGTTAAATATGACCAAACCGGATAGGGGCACATTAGCTCAGTTGGTAGAGCTCCTCCCCGGCAAGGCTTAGGTCCTGGGTTTGAGTCCCTGATGTGACTGTGTCTTTTTCTTATTTTCATAAAGTTAAAAATTAAAATTAAATATTTTTTCTGAACTTGCAGAAAAGTCAAGAAATGTTGTATATGAAAAACAAAAATGAATAACAATTTATCCAAGATATAATCTAGATAGCATTTAGTTCGGGTTTGAATCATGCAATCATACATAAAGATAGCAGCCATTAAAAATATGCTTTAAGAAAATGAATATAATGTTGTTAGTTCTTAGTCGAAGTATAATGCAGCTAAATATGATAGAATCGGATAGGTACGCATGAGCTCAGTTGGTAGAGCTCCACCCAGCAAGGCATAGGTCCTGGTTTCGAGTTCTAGGTGTGACCGTATCTTTTTTCTGTTTTCAGATTTTTGATTGAGTTTCGCTAACATTGTCTTCATTTAATTAAATTATTACAATTTGAGGTTTTGCTCATTAAGTTAAAATAATATATTTTAAACATTTAAATTCCCGTTGCCAGCACTGGGATCCCGGGATTGAAAAATGGTAGCACCTTATTCATGGTTATGAAAACAACTCCCGGGATTGAAAGCCTTTCTACGAAATGATGTACCTTTGATATAGTTGACAGATGATATCGGTAGCATGACCTCGAGTTGAATTTCAGACTCGGTTCTTTCTAATGGTTGCTCTTTATAGGTAATTCTTTCAAAAAGAACATGCTCTAATTTTTTTTTATTTCTATTTGGGGTGTTTTGCCGTGTTGCGTTACCTCCTCCTTTGGCCAACATTTCGGACAGCGTTACAGTATCCATCATCAGGGCAGATGTGCAATTTGTTAGTGGTAAAATGTGTGCTTATGTACTTAGAAGTAATACCGGTTGCCAGCTCCACTCCTCTACGAGCTGGCATTACAGTATACTTCAAATGGTTTTTTGCGTTTAGCTTTGGTGTAGCCATTATTTACCGGATACCAAGAACTATTGAACTTAGCTCCATCGTCTCTATTAATATTAATTGGGTTTTTGTGGATTTTAATTGCCTCCGTAATCAGGCGTGCTCTATGGGTTTTGGGTCTTCCCTGAACTTTAGGAACAAATCCAAAGTAATGGCCGGTTTCGATAAAGTGCTCGGCATTTGCCGATTTGTCGAGTTTACAAGCACGAAAGTGTTCTGATATCCTTTTGGAAATCTTGCGCTCTGTCTGGCCTACATAAACCTTGTCACATCCGGAACAACTGAGTTTATACACTCCATCAGCAGACTTGTAGGTAGGTCTTGTATTTTAGTTGTGGTTCCGAAAACAGTCTTGATGCTTTCTTTCCTCAACAGTATGGCAATTATGTCTGTCACATTGTGAACATAAGGTAGGAAAGCACAGCCTTTCGATTCTTGTTCAATTCTGTCTTCGTTAACACCCCAAAAATAAATAACAAAAATCTAAAATTATGCTCTAATTATTAAATTATTTTGGATAGATGTGTCGTAAGTGACATCCAATAATATTTTGGCATTCGTGGATAAACCAAAAACACACAAAAAGACAATGTAAATCATCTAAATTCAACACCATCCTAAAAATACTCGTAACATATTACCCTCGTTCCCGTTATAAGTACTCACAGGTTATGTTTCCCTATCAGCATAACAATAAAATACAAAATGTTCTGAACCTGCTGGAAGTGGAATCGCACCCAAAACAAATTCTTCGTCAATTTACGTGTTACGGCTACGAAAGCCTCGATGACGTTGAACGAGTTTACAAGCTACTATCTCGGAAATTCACTATCTGTTAGTAAATTCGCTCAGTGTAATCGTATTACTTGCTAACTAGCAGATTGTTGACTATCTACGAAAAAAAGTTGAAAGGTCTTCTACTTTACTTACTACTCGCTTACTCGTATTTGGTTTATTTATGCGTACAATATGGCCACCAACAGCTGATTTTGACTGTCAAACATCTGACAAAATTAGTTCACGCCGGCGTCGTTAGTCTCGCTAGCAGCGACCTGCGAGCTCAGTTTCCTACAAAAATGGCATCGGAATCAGTCGTTAATGAGCGAGTGGACAGTTTTGTGTGTCATCGTTGTTATATTGTGTTGAATATAATAACACGATTGTAATTGGAATATCATTTATTAAACCAGCCGTGCTGACTGACAGTTCACAATACCAACAATCGTGACAATCTCACTTGCCGATTCACCCGCTTTTAAACTTAGTTGATAGTAGCTTGTAAACTCGCTCAATGTAATCGAGGCTTTTTTAATTATTGAAAAATAGCGCAGACAAGTGAATAATCATGTAATATTATATTTGTGAAGCTGAAAGTGTTTAAAAAAAAATATGTTCGCATCAGGGTCATTGCCTTCCAAAAGAAGATATTTATCTTTCGATTGTTAGTAAATTTGAAAAATTACGACGTCTTCCAATGACATCATTAACATAAATATACATATATTCATACCAATTGAACAAAAAATGTGGTACCGCTTAGGAAAGGGTCAGCCATTTAAAAATTGTATAAATATGTACAAATAAAATGTCAAATGGCCCTCTATTTTATTTACTCTTTCATGCTCGTATATCATTTACATTGGGTATATAATTTTAACCTTTTTTACACAAGGTAGTAATAAACAATATGTTACATTTTTTTTATAATGCAGTGGTTTACAATTGGATGAAATAAAGAAAAAAAAAATACAAATGTGCGCAGTAGAAGTGACACTTCTTCTAAATATTATGATATTTTTAACTCGTTCACCAAACTCAAGAGCTAGTTGTTTTCATTGGTCTAGAAATATTTAAAATATTATTTTTATAATAAATAAATAAAAATGTTACCCTGTATTAACGATTCGCGTATCCCAGTACATCCATTCTAGTCACCCGAAAACACTTTTAAAAATACATGATAATTAACATTCAAAACTTTTCCTCTGAATTTAAAAGCTTTTAGGAAAAATGTTAATCTCCCGCTTAATCTACCGTTTTTAGAGCGTTGTTAAAACAAATATACATTTCTGCAATAAAATTACCATGGATCGTGTTGAGTGTGCGCTCGTGTTAAATAATAATATATTAATGAAATAATTAAAAACACTTTGTATTTACCACGATAATCATTATTTAAAAGTCAACATGTTTCAAGAACGATGTTCTCTTCATCAGGACATTATTTGCACTAAAACTAAATGATCAAACATAGAAAGACAGGCGTTGGTAGAAATGGAAGTAGTGGGGGCACTTAGCACCTCCCCTTTCCACCTCTCTCCTCCACCACTACTTCCATTTCTTCCATTTCTGTCTTTCTATGGTTGATCATTTAGTTTTAGTACATATAATGTCCTGATAAAGAGAACATTGTTCTTAAAACATGTTGACTTTTAAATAAGGATTATCGTGGTAAAAACAAAGTGTTCTTAATTATTTCATTAATAAAATGGTGCCACAAAGTGAATTTGAAAAATTTGAAGAAGTAATAATTTATTATTTGAGCTTTGATACAACTGACTTGTTAAATCCTTTTGCACAATGACATAACTCGTGAATTTGCACTCAATAGTTTTAAATAATCTTATTTAATTTATAAAACAAAGTCGGGTTAGTTACACCATTTATAACTCGAGAACGGCTTGACCGATTTTTATGATCTTTGATTTGTTGGATTTGTCTCCGCCCCGAATAGCAGAATAGCTATTAAAACATCAACACAAAAATTGACAAAAAAAAATTATTATGAAGAAAATTCTTTTCCTCATACATTTTGTCATCATCATCATCACTATTGGCTCTACAACCCCTGGTGGGTCTTGGCCTCCTCAAGAATCTTGAGGAGGCCAAGACCCACATTTTGTTTGGAACGAATTCTCATCTTTTGAAATCAGCCATTATAATATTGAATAGTGAGTGAATTCAAAAAATTCAAAAACGTCAAATGAAAATGCGTTGATTGTTTTGCTTTTGTTCTGAAACATATAATGGCGCCCCTCTTTCTTACACACTAAATGTCAATAATCGAAAATGCACCGCCGAAATTTATGTACGCGCATTACTTCCGAACGACTGCACCAAATTGGATAAGGTTTTCGTTATTTGTTTTTGGGGTGTTATGCCGTGTTGCGCTACCTCCTTCTTTAGCCAACGTTTCGGACATCGTTGCAGTGTCCATCATCAGGGCAGATCCGGCAGATCCGGTAGAGGTAGCGCAACACGGCATAACACCCCAAAAACAAATAACGAAAATGCTTTGGCCACGAAAATCTTAAAACTTATCTGGATAAGGTTTGTACAAAGCTACTGGTGAGCTCTGGCATTATGAAATTTGTGTAAAAAATTGCAATAGGTGACACGCGACCTGTTGAAAACTGAATGTACTGGAACTGAATGTATGGAATGCGGGAGGGGCGAAGGGGGAGGGGTGGGGAGGGGCACCCGGGAGGAGGGGAACTCGGGAGGGGGGTTCGCGGGATGGGAGAAGGGGGGAGTGGAGTGGGGAGAGAGAAGGTGGAGGAAGCGGAGTGGGAGAGGAAGGGGAGGCGGAAGGGAAACGGGACGAATGGGAAAGGACTCGTAGGGAGAAACTATTTCTTTATTAAATGTCATAGCAACTTTTTTTTTTACGTTAACTCCACGCAGGAGGCTCTGAGGAAAACAATTTCCCTCAGGGCCTATGTCATCTGGGATACTGTGTGGAGGGTCTTTTTGAGGAGAGGAAGGAATGAACATTGGTCTTGAAGAGACCCATGTTGTAGGAAGGAGGAAACACAGAGGCCGGCAAATCATTCCACAGCCGAGCTGTTGAACATAAGAACGAGTCGAAGAAACGACCCATTCTCATGTGGCAAATGTCAACCGTGTACAAATGTTGGGCACGCGTTTGGCGTGTTTCCCGACTATGCATGCCAGGAACCAGCTAGAATTGGATAAATTCTTCTCGTAAATAATAATAATTCTCCTAGTTTATTTCAGAATGTAGGCAATGCATTCCATGTATTAAAATAGCAAAAAGCAATCAGACAGATAGGTACACAATAAGAAAATGTAACAAACTAACAACACATACATAAAATGAAAAACGAATGAGCACTGAAAAATATGAAAAAAAATCTGAAAAATATTAAACACACAAATATATGCAATCAAAATATGTAAGCAGCCATTTATTTATAGGGGATATTTGATTCTCTCCCGTCTCCAGAGGGCCATCAGAGGAACTTCATCCAGGCAATCTTGGCAGTGATGATTGTATTCATCGATTGGCGTAGTCTGCGCCGTAAGCTTTTTGCGTTTGGATTGCAAAAGTGAAAAGGTCTTGACCTCCTCTAACAGATAACACTCTTCTTTTTTCAATATCTATGACTTTCAGGTCGGCTGTGTTTTTATATTTGAAAACCATTAAGATTGATTTGGACGTTTTTTGAACAAGATTATGATTTTTTTGCAAAATCTTCACATATTTGAAGTAGTTTCTTTAGTGCAATATGTGACGGTGCCACAGATAAGAGCTCTTATCTAAGGACGGTGCTAACGCGTACTCCTTAAACATGGCAACCTATTTTTTAATCATTAAGTCTTTGAATTAGGCCATCAGTTTATATGAAGAGAACTGGAGACTTTCTTTCCCCCTTACATTGCGCCAGTTTTCAAATAAAATGGGATTTAAAACTCTTCAGATCATTACACACCATTTTCTTGCTCCCTGTACCAATTGAAAGAATCGTCTACCGAAAATGCTCTTTTCCTTAGTTTTTTCCAGAGTTTATGGTGACATACAGTATCAAACGCTTTGATTGGATCTAGAAAGCAGGCATAGGTTGGCGTTTTCAACAGTTTATAACTTTCGATGGGTTCTTTTAAGGAATATATATTGCCATTGATGTTGACAATGCAGGTTTGAATCCGGTTGTCCTCAGTCTTTAGATGGTCTATTATGACCATTTTGAAGTTTATTTGGTTTTTATTAATTAAAGATGGTTATTATCGTGTAGTGTTTATTTGCGGTAAACATAAAGAATAGTGTTTATTTGTGGTAAGAATAAATCGCTGAGTAGGTACCTACCTATAAATCTACGTACATACTACATTACCACATATTCGTTATCCCATCCTTTTCTTTCACCTCCTCGTCAAGTTACTTAACCTGTCAATAAAAAAACCGTGTTTTTTTTTTAATTTTTTAAAACTTTATTTACTTCCATTTCTTTGTACATATAATGCATAATAGCAAATAGTATAAAATAACATAATCTATAATAACAAATAGTATGAATAAGAAATGAAAACCCACTAAGGCACTGCCTGAGTGGGGTAATATTAAAACAAAATACTATATTTCCAAGTACCCAAAGTATAAAAAAGACTTAAAAAACATATTAAATATAAAGTTAGTATAAAAAGTTAGTAACACATAGGTAGAATAAATGAAAAAGGTTTTTTTTCAGCTATTATAAAAATAAAATAAAAATATGGAGAAAAACATACTGATTTAAATTTTTTTTTTAAGTTATTATAAAAAAAATAAACGGAAAACATATTGTATTACAGTTTAGAAAGTTACAGAAAGTGAGTTGTAAAGGATGGATAAATTTATAGAAAAAGCGTTTCGATATCTACATTATTCAACCATAATTTTACCTCTTTTACATATTTTATCATTTTATTTAATATTTAAGTTTGTAGTGGTAGAAGGTTAAATGTTCGATGACCAATGAAGCTGCTATGTGTCTGCAATAATTTAGTATTGGTATGTGGGGTGTAAAATATATTATTTATTCTTTTGCTCATTCTGTTTTCATTTATTTCGAAATTATTTTTGTTTTTAAATACATATTTCAAAGTTTGTAATATAAATAATTTACCTTTATTACATATTTTAGTTTCTTTGTATAATAAGTTGGTCGAGAATGTTTTATTTCTGTTATATGTGACTTTAATTAAGTGTTTTTGAATTATTTGTAGAGGCATAGTAAATGTATCAAGTGCACCACCCCATCCTATAATGCCATAAATGATTGAAGATTGCACCAGGGAAAAGTAGATCATTTTACATTTTTCAATGTTTAGTACTTCCTTAATATTTCTCTATATAATTTAGAAGTGATTTGATTAATATGCGATTTCCAATTAAGATTTATATCTATTGATACTCCTAAATATTTTATATTTTCGACATTTGTAAGTTCGTTGCACATGAAGCACATTTCTTGATTGCAAATAGTATTATGGATTCTAATTTTAAGGTTGTCTTTAGGTTTATTTTTAATGGTTTTATAAAACGGTAAGTAAAATGTTTTGCTATAGTTTAAAACGAGTTTGTTGTATTTTAGCCATTTTGAAACCAGTGAAATACAATCAGTTGCTTTCGAAAAAGTTTCTTTCCAATGATTACCATCCACTATTATTGCCGTGTCGTCTGCGTAAGAAACAATTTTACCAGGGATTACAAAGTTACATAATTCATTAATATAAATTAAGAATAAAATCGGGCCAAGCACAGTTCCCTGTGGAACTCCATTTTTTATCTTTGACTCAGAACTATAATTATTTCCAATTTTTGTTTTTTTGTGTTCTGTCTTTAAGATAGTTAGAGCGTAGTTTTAGTGTGTCTTTTTTGATGCCAAGTTGATTTATTTTTGCAATGAGTAAATTATGATTTACGGTGTCGAAAGCTTTTCTTAAATCTAGGAATATGGCAAGACATTTGTTTTTTTTTATCGATAGATGAGTATATCTTTTTTGTCAATTCATATATCGCATCCTCGGTGCTTAGGTCTTTACGAAAGCCGTATTGGTTTTTCGATAGAATTTTATATTTTTCTAAGTGTTCAATGACTCTAAACTTGATGCATTTTTCGAATATTTTCGAGAGGTTTGAAAAAAGAGATATTGGTCTATAATTGTCTAATTTAATCGTATCTCCAGATTTATGAATAGGTATTATAGTGGAGATTTTAAATTGCTCTGGAAAATGACCATTTTTGAGGCATAAATTAAAAATATGTTGCAATGGAGTTAGGACATGTTGTTTTATTTTTTTTAATGTGTCACAAGATAATCCATCATTTACAATAGAGTTGGATCGTTTTAGGTTATCAATATATTTTTCAATTTCATTAAATGTAACAGGAGAAAAATATTCTATTGAGTTAATTGAATCATTATTTGAATCTAATTGAGTAGATGTCTCCATATAAGCATCATTAACATTAATGCCGGATGATTCAAGTACTACGTCTACTATATTTGTAAAATAGTTATTAAAGCTTTCTGCAATGGTCGATTTGTTAGTTATTATTTCATTATTTATTTTAACCTCATTTACAATATTTGAAGACGTACTTTTTTTATTGGCAATTTCATTTATAATATTCCAAGTTTTTTTAGTATTATTTTTAGCATTTTAATTTGTATACTATAGTATTTCTTTTTGCAGTTTCGTATCAGCCCATTGAGTAAGTTATGATACATTAGATATTTTGTTTTCAGATATGGCGTTCTGAAATTATTCTTTTGGCAATCTAATTGATATTTAAACATTTCTCTATATAATTTATCTCTTTGTTTAATTGATATAATTAATCCAACTGTTATCCAAGGCTTAATTTTTTTATATTTATTGTTAGTGACAACTATTTTACTTTCACTTTTTAGAGTATGTTCTCTCAGAGTTTTATAGAAATTCTCTAGTGCGAGATGTGGATTTTCTATTGATGTCACATTTTCCCAGTTTTCTGACCGAAGTAAAGAGTTTACAGTTTCATAATCAATGTCTACTTTTTCTAGATTTTCAGAATTTCGGTTTAGGGGAGTATTCTTGAAATGGTGTCCATATTAGGTCGGATATTGTATACTTGGGCTGCAATGTAAATGATAGATGGGATCCTTCAGTTGAAATCAAATGCCGCATTGAGCTAGCTCGTGCAACCCTTATCCGCATGAAAAAAATGTTCTGCAGTCATGATCTCAACCTTGGATTACGAATGCGAATGGTCAGATGCTACGTGTTTTCGATATTATTTTATGGAATGGAAGCATGGACGCTCACTGAAGAACTAATTAGGCGACTTGAGGCATTCGAGATGTGGATCTACAGAAGAATACTCAAAATAAGCTGGATGGACAGTGTTACAAATTAAGATGTTATGGGTTCGGATAAATAAAGAAAAGGAAGTAATTAAAACTATAAAAATCCGAAAACTTCAATATCTTGGACATGTGATGAGACATCCAGAGAAGTATGAGATCCTGCATCTCATAATGCAGGGAAAGATTGCCGGAAGACGGGGCCCTGGAAGAAGGGAACCTCATGGCTGAAAAACCTGAGACAGTGGTTTGGCCAGTCTACCGTGGAGCTGTCCCGGGCCGCAGTAAACAAAGTCTGCACAACCAACATGATAGTCAACGTCCGTTGAACGGACATGGCACAAGAAGAAGAAGACTCTTTGCATTGCCCCAGTCGCATAAAACTGCAATTCAATAACAAATGCTCAGAGGTTTGACAGCATTATTCTTAGCAGAAGAGAGAAACAAATCATAGAATCTTCATTTAATTTTAATAACGTCATTTGAATAAATATTTGTAATTACACTTGATCAACCAATACTGGGAGTACGTATCATACCTATCTGCAGTTAATGTAGTCAAAAGTCAAGCAGTTTCTTTATTAACGCGAAATCGGCATACGAAATCTAAGATTTCCGTTAGATAGCTGCGTACATTATGCATAACAAGCCCAACAGAATTTAGGCTCTCTTACCCTAATATACGCTAATATACGTATTTGAGAATATCACACTTAAATTGCCTGTGATAAGTCTTATTACACTTTTCTTACTGAATTAAAATTACTCGAATCTCTACACATCAATCTGTCCGAATAATATTTAGGAAGATCAAATCCTTGTACTACTGTACCGCCTACCATTAAATGTTGCTTTTATTTTCCAAAATATACTCATTAAAGAATATATTATATATTAATATTAAAATATTATTCATTTTTATGTGAGCGCGAAATCTACCTAAATTTCTTTAAATAGACAAAAAGTAGTGTTAATTTCAAGCGACCTCCCAGGTAAGTATGGTCGTGTATTCATTGTATATATATTTAGTCAAAACATTTTATATATATTTTCGTATCGGTGATCAATGAACCGATGGATGTAATTTTCAGCCATAAGTTGTTTTTAATTGCTTGTCTAGCTTGTAGTTTTCTAGATCTTAGAATACATTATAAGTTTATACAGCGCCCTTGAACGGCGCTTTATGAATCATCAAAATATTATTATTATTATTATTATATGTCGCTTAACATGTCGTAGGTATCATATAATTAATTGTAGGTTCGTCGTCAGAACTTGACGAATTGTCACTTGTTGTGAACATGATGATGATAATGATAATATAATAGCAAATACTGTAAAATAGATAGCAAGAAAATAACCTCTGATCTCAGAACTGTCACTAAAGTGACATTTAGACAACGACCGCCATTTTGATTACCTTTACTTTAGCATTTGCAGCACCATTGAGATTTTACCTATAATGATATTGCGAACAAATCTAGGCGCCAGTTTATGAGAAAAATAATCTGGACCACTAGATTGGACGAAATTTTTCCTCCAGACGACATCATCAACTTCATATATCACCGACTTACGGCGCAAGTTATAGTGATGAGCATTCTTTTTAAAAGCTTGCAACAGCGCCTAGACGCTTGTAGACGCCTCCTATCTGGACTGCCCGGGCTTCACCCTCACAAGCAAGTTCAGACCTAAAGGAGGTGTCTGTCTCTATAGTCGAGCTGACGTCAACTGTGTGCGACTGTTGAATCTGGAAAACTCCAGATTCGACGTAATGTGGGTACGCGTCAATCTTGCCAGTACGGTAAGATTCTACGCGTGTTTATACCGCTCACCGTTGAAAAACACGTGGTTGAAAAACCTGAGACAGTGGTATGGCCAGTCTACCGTGGAGCTGTTCCGGGCTGCAGTAAACAAAGTCCGCATAGCCAACGTCCGTTGAACGGACAGGGCACAAGAAGAAGAAGAAGCACCATTGTGGGCCTGTAAGATTGAAGGCAAAAGTAAACGGTAAATGTCAAATGAAAAAACTCATTTCTACGACTTTACTGTTAACTTTTACAATTAGCATTGCATTTAGCAGTCTCGGTAAATGAAAAAAACCATCCTTAGGGTTTGCGTAGTAACAAATCGAAAAGTTCTTCCGTATTGGCTAGCGAGCGGCACCCGAATATATCTACGCATTGTGCAAATTTAACTTTATGATTAAATCTTGAATTTGGCATTGGTGGAAAGCAAAACAGACCAATGGCATCACGAAACAGTATTCAAATAAAAATAAGTAAAAAAAAAACATGGTGTGCAATTCACAAGCGGTAGAAGTGAAACCTTCGGAAAACTAAAGTAGACAATAGTGGGGAGCCTACGAAGCACCGCAAAAAGAGAAAACCGATTATACTATTTCATTATCTCGCAGGCTAAATCCTATATAGATGAATGTGTTTTGTCTCTTTTTAGTGTTGTTATTTTTCGTTTCATCGTGTTTCAAATCACAACAGTCCTACCTAAATAAGTTTTCAAAAAACACAGCTTTAATACGAAGTCGAAGTCCCTGATTTGATAAAGTTCAATGCTTTTACAGGCACATGTCTATGCCATATTATTCTCCCAAATGCCCTCTTCTCACCCTATCTCCTTTCCATCCCCTATTCCACACCTATTCCCCCCGCCTCCGCCGCAGGTGTAGTGGGAGGGCGTTAGTCAACAGCCTCTGCCGCCGTAAATCACGCGGGCTTTTTGAAAAATGTATTTAAAGTAAAAGGCCTAAGCATACCGCGCACAGATTTCACTCTTTTATGTTGTGTCCTCGGTAAAAAATGCGAAAACCTTAAAACAACCGAAATCTGTCACCGAGTAAAGTGATAATACGTGATATTTATGTATATTTCGGTGCTTTGTCCCGTGTTCCGATAATAAAACAAGGGTTTAACAACACTTTTATTCAAACGATTGGTACTGCTGTTAACGTTAAATATCGTTACACAAAAACGTATATGTAGGAAGTTACAATGCTTTATGATTTCGATTTTTTTGAAAAGCCACCCGCAATAAATGTTATTTCACATACAGTAAATATTTTGTTATGATAATCATAACAGAGCTAAAACTTGGAGCAGGTGAATGAGTTTGTGTATTTGGGAAGTATGTTTATGAGAGATGGGAAGGCTGATAGAGATATCGAAATAAGGGTAAATGCAGGCAACTCCATTAATGGAGGACTAAACGCCGTTGGCGCTAATAAAATACTGTCAAAAGAAGCGAAGCTTAGTGAGGCATGCAACTGGCAGAGGAAGGATGAAAGCAGACTTATTGCTGTTGAAATGAGATCTCTGAGGCATATGTGTGGTAAAACCATATGTGATCGTGTGAGAAATGTGGAGATCCGCGAAGAATGCAAGGCTGATGTAAGCGTAATGAGTAAAATTATGGAAGGGACGCTCAGATGGTTTAAGTATGTAGAGCGAATGAACGAGGAAAAGAGTAAGGAGAATATATGACGCAAATGTGAATAGTAGGGGAAGTCGGGGACGCCCGAGGAAGATATGGCACGATCAAGTGAATCAGATACTTAAGACGGGCCATGCAAAGAGTCAGAATAATAGAAGAGTATGTATGAGACGATGTATGAATGTGAACGAGGCAAGGAGTGTGAGCCAATACCAAGTTGTTTGGCGGTCCGTCCTCTCTGCCTACCCCTGCGGGGAAACGGCTTGATAGTTAGTTAGTTATTAGCACCCTCTGAAGAAAACCATATCCTAGAAATAGAAAAAGTACAAAGAAGGTTTATGCGTTATCTGTATATGAGGGAATATACATACTACCCATTCCTGTACCCATCGTTGTTCTTAACAGGAATGCTCGATCTTAATACCTTAGAAGCCCGCCGAAAAATATTTTTGGGGAAACATTTTTTAAGCTGATCTCCGATATTGTACTGAATCCACCTAAGTTGAAGGAGATTAACATACATGTCCCTAACGCGTATACTCGTGGGATATCCCACACACTTTTTTATGCTCCGAAAGCGAGAACTTCTTCCTTTCAGAAAGCCCCATTAAATAGAGCAATTCAACTGCTTAACGATTCTGCATCGAGCATTGACATCTTCAATGTTACCTATAGAGAGTTTAGTAACTATCTTTTGACACATGTCTCAACATAGTGAAACTGCTCCCTTGGCCCTTTTTTTCTCTTATATTTTGTAATCTTCTCCGCAATAATTTGGTGTATAACTGTTTTATGGAGAACTTGAAAAAAAAAATAATCATAATTTGGAATCGAAACGTTGTTTGAAATGGTGTTAGCCTGGTTCAGGGAGTAGATTTGAATATCCAGGTTCATCCCAACTTCCTCTTTCACATCTCCTCACTTCCAAACTCCCTGTAGCCTCACAACATACTCAAATTGGAATAAATATGTAAGACCATCTTCCACTAGTTAGTACTTGGTCCATTATTGCTGTTTACATACGGCATCTCGGTCAGATTACGAAATTTTTATTATTTAAAAAAATCTTTCTTCTAGAGAAATATTTTAGGAAAAATAAAACAAACACTTTCTATTTAACCACGAATTTATTATTTTATATATCTACCGGTTTCGCTTCGACCAAGATTCCTGCTTCCTCAGGATATAATAATAACTAAATATTAAGACAGAGTTATCAGTTAAATATAAGTTGAGCGACAGAGGGAGAAAGAATATGACATATATATATAAGTATATATATATATATATATATCACTCAGTGAATACAATCTTAAGGAAAGCACTCATAAGTGGTTTTCTTTACATATATATATAAATATATTTATATATATATAAATATATTTATATATATGTAAAGAAAACCACTTATGAGTGCTTTCCTTAAGATTGTATTCACTGAGTAAGTACTGAGTAAGTACTGAGCTACTTGGTGGCCCACTAGATATCAAACAAATGAATCGAGTTAGGAAAATATAACTATCAGAATTATTGGATTAACAATTCCTGAAAATATTATCTTATTTTATTTATTATTTATTAAAGAAACCTGAAATAAGGGCTTTAAATGTTGTTTCTTTTGTTTTTATAGAGAAACGCAATTACGCCTTTGTTTTATTCAAGAATATAAAGAAAATCATTATAAAACAACATTTTCTATACTTAACTATTTCACGGAAAATGGAAAAATTGAGGTTTGATTTTGCTGTGAGACCAGCGGCAGATGGAAAATCAAACGTCATATGCATAACCTCGATCGCTACACCTGATGGACGGATTTATGGAATACCACACGAATCCCAACCTACAAATCTACACCAAGGAATTACAAACACTCCAAATTATGATAAGGTAAAAAAATCATTAAATAAAAGACATCAAACAAGAAAAATATGGATAACCTTGACGGATGATATGTCAAAAATATATTTAGATACAGAACAAAACTTACAGTTTAATGATATTTACCTGGAAGAAATTATGGAAAACACAAATAAAGCGGAATCTATACTTAGTGGATCAAGTCAAACACTGGAAAAACTGTTAGAGAAATTGCTTGAAAGTAAACAAACAAAATCTGAAACTCAAAATTTAGGGAAAATTGCAAAGGATTTCATGATTGGCAAATTTACTGGCAGAAGCTCAAATGCGAACCAGTGGATTGAAGATTTTAATAAAGAATGTGAACGCTTCCAAATCAACGAAGACAAAAAGAAAATTGAAATTTTAAAACATTTTTTGGAATACTCCGGTGTAGAATGGTACAGCTGCATGCTAATGAAACTTACAGTGGAATCGGAATGGGACAAATGGGAAAAAAAAATTTGTGATACTTTTACAAACAAAGGATGGTCACCCATTAGATATGCTCTCGCCTTTAAATATCAAGCTGGTTCATTGCTCGAGTATGCTTTAAAAAAAGAAAAATTATTGCTGGAAGTAAGGAAATCAATTGATACTGGGACACTTATCGACCTCATAGCATTTGGTTTACCTAATTATGTGACTGATAAAATTGACAGAGAAATTTTACAAGGAACGGAAGATCTTTACAATAACATAGGAAAATTAGAACATCTTGTTGGGAAGAATAAGTATGAAAAAAAAAGTATTATGTATTCTGACGCTAAATCCAAAGAAATTGAAGAAAAAAAACCATGCCGAATCTGTGTTAACGAGAAAAAAGGGAAACGTTACCATCTTGAGGAAAATTGCTGGTTTAAGGAGAAAAATAAAAAAGCAGTTGTAAAAACGGTAAATAACTCTGAATTGGAAATTGAACTAAACGAGAAGAATCCAAAAAACTAGATGTGCCACCATTAATAAAAGTCGAGTTACTATTAAATGATACTTTAAAAATTTCTGGAATTTATGATTCGGGATCAAATGTGTCATTAATTAATGCAAAATTATTAAAGATACAGCCAAGAGCATGTACAAGTGATATACAAATAGTTAACTTGAAGACTATTAATGGTGAGAAGAAAACAAAAGGTATGGTAACACTAAAAATAAAAATCTACAATATAGAAAGAATTGTGGACATATTTGTAGTAGATAATGAACATTTTAATTACGATTTTCTAATTGGTTTGGATTGTATCAAAAATTTCAAATTAATGCAAAACGAAGAATTAAAGATCATACAATGTAACAAACCAGAAGAAGCGACCTCAAATGAAGATATAAAAAAGAATAACTACTCAAAAAATGATACTTCAAATATAACAAATATCAAAATTCCTGATGTACTAGGTAAAATAGAGGAACAAGACACCAAAAACATAAACAAAGGTGAAATAAATTTCAAAGAACATATAAACACGGATGGATTTGAGCTGATAATAAACCATCTAGATTTATATCAACAATCAGAAATTGATAAGTTGGTAGAAAAATACAAACCAATCTTCGCCAAAGATAAATACGACGTCGGTACTGTAAAAGATTATGAAGCCCATATTGACTTGATGGTGGATAAATACTGTTACAAACGTCCATACAGATGCACAGCAGAAGATAGAAGACAAATAGAATATCAAATATCAAAACTATTAGAGAAGAATTTAATTGAGGAATCTTATAGCCCATTTGCTGCTCCAGTAACTATGGCATATAAAAAAGAAGATGATCAAAAAACAAGGTTATGTATAGATTTCAGAGAATTGAACAAAATTGTCGTCCCTCAATCACAACCTTTTCCGTTGATTGAGGATTTGATGGTTAAAACCGTAAACTGTAAATATTTTTCTACTTTTGACATAAATTCGGCATTTTGGTCAATTCCTTTGAAAATTCAAGATAGATATAAAACTGCATTTGTTACACAAGAAGGTCATTTTCAATGGACGTGTCTCCCGTTTGGGTTGAGGACGGCCCCAGCCATTTTTCAAAGAATATTGAGCAACATCATAAGAAAATACAAACTCTCCAGTTTTGCAGTAAATTTTATAGATGACATATTAATTTTTTCAAGAACTTTTGAAGAACATATGCAACATATATCGAGACTAATGGAGGCAATTCTAACAGAAGGCTTTAGACTAAAATTTTCGAAATGTACTTTTGCAAAAAATTATGCAAAATATTTAGGTCACATAATAGAAAACAATTCAATCAGACCTCTGAAAGATTATTTAACAGCTGTCAAAAACTTTCCAGTTCCGGAAACAAAAAAAATATACGCCAATTCCTAGGAAAAATAAATTTTCATCATAAATTTGTGCCACACAGTGCGATTATCCTGGACCCGTTTACCCCATAATTTATTACGGAAAGACGTGAAATTCATATGGTCCACAGAATGTCAGGAAACATTTGATAAAATAAAAGCATTGTTATGTTCAGAACCACTTCTGAATATCTTTGACCCTGAACTACCAATAAGCATTTACACGGATGCTAGTATCAAAGGAGTGGGAGCAGTGCTGAAACAAAAAGATAAAAACGGGGACCGTAAGCCGGTTGCTTATTTTTCAAAAAAATTGACTGAAGCTCAAAAAAAGAAGAAAGCAATATACCTAGAATGTCTGGCAATAAAAGAAGCTGTGAAATATTGGCAACACTGGCTTATGGGAAAAGAATTTACCGTCTACTCAGATCATAAACCATTAGAAAATATGAACATAAAGGCTAGAACCGACGAAGAACTAGGGGATTTGACGTATTATTTATCCCAATATCAATTTAAAATTAAATATAACCCAGGAAAATCAAACCAAGAAGCAGACTGTTTAAGCAGAAATCCAGTTCTAGAACCTTATGAAAATACTGATGACTTTTTAAAAGTAGTAAATTTAATAAACCTAGAAGATATAAAAAAGGACCAACACACCAATCTAGACTTACAAAATGGAAAACTTATATTGGAGAATGAAATATACTACAAAAAGAATAAAAGAAGGAAAAAAATTGTACTATCAGAACAACTTAGCAAAAGTCTAATAACGAATGTCCACGATACTTACTGCCATATTGGGAGAACCCAGATGACAAATAAAATAACACCATTCTATACAGCAAAGAATATCATCGAAAACATTAAACAAATTTGTGAAGAATGTGAAATTTGTATTAAAAACAAATCAAGGAGGAAGCCAAAATATGGTTTAATGTCACATTTAGGTCCAGCAGCACGTCCCTTTGAAATTATATCTATTGATACCATTGGAGGCTTTGGAGGGTCACGCTCAACAAAGAAATATTTACATCTTCTGGTTGATCATTTCACAAGATATGCTTATATTTTCGCATCGAAAAATCAAAGCTCCAGTGATTTTATAAAATTAATAAAAAATGTGTCACAAGGATACAACATTGATATGGTATTAACGGACCAATACCCTGGTATAAATTCCAAAGAATTTAAAGAATTTCTGAAGAAGGAGAACATAAGAATGGTTTTCGGCTTTTTTTAATGGCTGAATGAAAGGCTAAATCAAACTTTAGTCAATAAGATAAGATGTAAAATAAATGAAAGTGATAAGAAAACATCATGGACTACGATTGCACAGAAATGTGAAGAAAAATATAACGAAACAGAACACACAGTCACCAAGTTTGCTCCAAAATACCTCTTGGAAGGCGAAAATGTGAATATTCTACCACTTGAATTGAAATCAAGACATACAAGTGAAGACCTGAAAAGAGATAGGGAACTAGCTCTTAAGAACACAATAAAATCACACAACTATAATAAAAAAATATTCGACATACACAGGGAAGAATATAAATTGGAAGTGGGAGACAGAGTCTACGTGGAAAACGGAAATCGACTAAATAGGAAGAAATTGGAGGAATTGCGGATTGGACCATACAAAATTCTAAAGAAGGTCTCAAATTCAATCTATGAAGTTGATACCGGACACAGGAAAGCAGAATCAAACCTCTACCACATTACAAAACTGTGTCCAGTGTTTGCTAGTAAACGAACAATTGCATGCATTCTCTTTTGCAATTGTTTCTCCCTAGGGGGGGAGATGTAAAGAAAACCACTTATGAGTGCTTTCCTTAAGATTGTATTCACTGAGTAAGTACTGAGTAAGTACTGAGCTACTTGGTGGCCCACTAGATATCAAACAAATGAATCGAGTTAGGAAAATATAACTGTCAGAATTATTGGATTAACAATTCCTGAAAATATTATCTTATTTTATTTATTATTTATTAAAGAAACCTGAAATAAGGGCTTTAAATGTTGTTTCTTTTGTTTTTATAGAGAAACGCAATTACGCCTTTGTTTTATTCAAGAATATAAAGAAAATCATTATATATATTTTAGGGTTGTGATCTGCTCAAATACTTTGGTTATATATAAATTCATTTGGTTAATTTCGTAATTACTGTTTATTATAATGTTAGCTATTAAGATTAAAAGATTTAATTATTTGAGATAACATTTATTTGGAATACTAGTTGACATGTTGAACAGAGAGTACAAAGTGTGAACCGATTTCTGGATCTAGCATAGACAATAGTTGTATCATAGAGATCTTAACATAACACTGTTAAATTCACAGCAATCCATAGCACTTAAGCATTTTTTTTAAGTAGTGTTTAAACATAAATGCCTTTCTATTTATTTTCTTAACCCTAGAAAGGTAATCATAATTATTATTATTATTTTTAACTAGCTGTAATATTTTATTTTGTTAATTGATTTGAATAAACCAATCGGTATTACATTTTAACAAACAAATGACATAAGAAATACAACCATTTGTGAATGAGATTTTGATTGTGTAGAGTGAATTGATACGTTTGTGTAAAGAATAACTGGTGAAGGACCTTGATTTTGTGTTACTATCACTGCCTGAAATGGTAAAAAACACATGTTGCATAGAAAGGAAAGGACTCACCAAAAGGTTGAAAGAACTTGTAGGCTGGCAACGCACTCGTCTGCTTTCTCTCCCATCCAACAGGCACAAAACAGCAATAGGCGTGAATTTCGTTTATTATACAGTACACGGCGGAGTTATTTATAATGTCGATTAACCGATAGCTCAGGCACAATATGTTGCGGCGGGAGTTAATTACAGACTGGGTAAAATTGACGGATAGGCAATAGGGATGGGTAGGAAAGGAATTTGCAACAATATTAATACCAATCCCAAGCAGTGACAGTATGTATGCGTGCTATGTAGGTATGCGTATGTGTAGGTATGTGTATGGGCGTAACCAATTTGTGAATAAATATTATTTGTTACGTGAAAAAAAAACGAAACGTGAAACTTCTTCAATAATCAACAATCAGCCATTTTGACTAATGAACTAATTATATTCAATAATAATACATAGTTGTATAAAAATCAATCAGATACAGATTTGGAACGTATCAATATTATGTTTTTTGAATTATTCGGTCGTTGTACTCAAAGCTGGTGAAACCTATCTCAATGACTCTCGCGCCTCACGGAAGGTCCGAGCAGTGAGTGAGATGTCTGAAAAGCACAGCGATGGATTCGCACTAATTAGGACGAGAGGGCAGGGAATTTTAACATGCATGTGTAGATTTTACGTAGACTATCTTTCCAGAACTTTTAACAGCTGAACATTTTAGCAGCTGATAACTGTAAACATAAACCAAGGCATAAATTACAGCCCATTTCATGAAGTCTCGTTTATTCTACGATTTAAAACCGAGAATTTTGGGGGTTGATTTAAATTTTAAGTTATTTTCTGGCTCAGGGAAGCTTGAGGTGATATTTTACAAAAAATGGATTATGATGAATTGCCGAGCTTGAATATTTGTCTTTTTTCGATGTTCGTTTTCCTTGGAACCATATTCAAACTGGGTGCCGGGAATGGGTACCACCGTCTCGGGAATCATTTACTTTTGCTGTTGGTCACCCCAAGTGGTTTGCTATTTTTGATATCAGCAGGATTTCCCAGGTTCATCGGGTGAGGTGTGTTCAGATCTTGTTGGAGGATAAACAGCTGCATTACAAGTGGGATCGGGAGAGGCCTATTTGGGGAGACTCTTTGACCTCTCCAGCTGGTCTCTCCCAACCCATCGGCTTTTTCCGCGATGGGAGGGGTCGAGTCCATTACTCCTGGACACGCTGCCCCAAAGTATTCTCCTTCCTTTCCTTTAAAAGACCCAACATACCCAAAGACGATATAGACAATGAGGGATTTTTTTTCCGGGCCTCCTGTGTGGGGGGGTAAAAAAAAACCTTAGCTTAAATACGAAGAGGTAACACAATTTTGTATTGCAAATATGTAACGCATAACCACAGACCAAAGCCTAGATGAAAATAAAAATACTTTCTAAGTCTATGATTTATTACACCTCTGCCAGCCGATTTAAGAAGCCTACACAGTTTAAAAAAAAACTTTTATTGTTTCGTCAACCTTTTCACAAGTCATTAAAAATAACTTTCAGTGGGGACACACGACTTTTTGACGAAACATAATTTAAATAAATAAACACATAAAAAGCAACATGATCGATTTTTTCCATTAACTTCACACAGGAGGCCCTGAAGAAAATTATTTCCCTCGGGGCATATGTCATTTTTGGGGATGCGGGATGGGTCGAGAGGGTATGGCTGGAGAGGTCAAAATGTCTCTCTCAGTCTCTTCCGATTCGCCACGGTAGGCAAGCGCATCCACCACCAAGACCTAGAAACCTCATAAACTTTGGTATCCCTACTAAGTCACCAAAAGTTGCGAACCACTTCGGAGACTACGCTATGTTCCGTGAACTGCAGACCTCGCGGGAAAATAGTATGTTTCTATTTGTCTCTCATTCAATAAGCTGAACCAAAA
Organism: Limnephilus rhombicus; assembly: GCA_929108145.2. NCBI lineage: Eukaryota > Metazoa > Arthropoda > Insecta > Trichoptera > Limnephilidae > Limnephilus > Limnephilus rhombicus. Next base: position 48,565,857 of record OV815288.1, read on the forward strand.
TTTCCTCTGATATTATAAGATTTGTAAGTAGGTACTTAAATACTTACCTCCTTTTTGTAAACCATAAATATCCTACACAACATTTTTATTATTAGTATATGGAAATATACAATTTGTCCGAAGAAAAGTTCAGATCTCAATAATAATTCTTTTTTCATCAGACAAACACAATTAACAATTTAAAAAATATATATAATTAAGAAAGTCCAAATAAAAGCAATGATTTCACATTTTAAAGAGGAATGCTTACTGATGAAAAATAGCCATCTTCTTGAAACTGCACCCATAACATAATAAACAAATTTCTAGATAGATGAAATGCCGAATAGTCGTGTTATAGCAAGACTTTGCTTTACTCATACAAACATTTAAACTCGTAGATATCTCATTAAGCTGAAAATATTTGCGTGTTTTCAGAAATTCATAGCATAAGGTTTTTTTTAAACATAATACAGCCATTTCGCTTTCAGGTTTCTAATGGGGCAGATAAAAATAAATCTAACAGAAAAAACTACCGACACTATTTGTGCCAGGTTTCTACAACTGCTTTGGAAACATTAGTGGCTTTAATAGGAGATATCTTTTTTTGTTTTTACGTCCTTTTCTCAAATCGAAAAAGTTAAGCGGTGCTTAAAGTAGATTAAGTTCTATATTATCTATCTCATTTGTCTCCAGAGTAGACTTGGGCTAAGTTGAAAATACGTTTTGTCATAATATGTTTGTGCTTTCACATTTAAAAAAATATTTGGCAAAGCATTCATATCAAGTAAAATTAGCTTAATTAGATAAGTAATCGATTTTTAAGTAAAAATTCTAAAGCGTGCGTAAGACTTGGGGAGTAAGCTGGCGAATGCGTGACGAGAGCGTACCGAAAAGCGAAGCGAACGGTAGTTGAGAGGGAGATATAAGTTAGTGAAGACAGAAAGAGAGAGAGTTACGTTTCGTATATTACTGTAGGGGCAAGAGAGAGAGGCGCGAGCACACATTTTCTTTCTCTCATATCCAGTTATGTTTCATATTATATCTAAGACACAGCGCAGGCCTATTGTCTGAATCACACTGTAGGAGCAAGAGAGAGCAGTGCGCGCGCACATTTTATTTATATCTTCCTATCATATAGATGGAGCTAAAGAAGTTTTACTTCAGTTGTGTGGTCTAAAGCACACTCGTTTTTTTATATATATGGAAACCTTACAAGAGTCCCAGCTGCTCGCTTCTGGAGCCAGTGTGACTACGGCATCCCCAATTGGGGTAAGTTGTGATGCTGAAGTTAGTGGGGAGAGGAAGAAGATACGGAATGGTAGTTTTTGTTCGAAGCGTTATATTATATTAAGGGTATACGGAGAAAAATGTTTTTATTTCCTCCTGGGAGGAACAACATAATATATTTTCTCCAAGAACCCCTATTGCCGTATTAATTTCCTCCATCGCTCTAACGCCGAACGACCGGAAGCTACTCAATCCGGTATCCGCGCAATGCCAATCGCATCATAAAAAGTATATATTTATACCATTTTTAACCCGTCTGCTTGGTTCAATATATTCGCACCTCACAATCAGGAAGCCTCAGTTTCGCCCGAAAAATGAGAAAATGCCACTTTGGATCCAGATTGTAATATATCTATGCAAGATAGCTTTCATATTTCAAAGTCAATAAGAAGCATTATTTTGTTCTTTTTCTGGTTAAAAGAAAAAAAACATATGTTTGTATGAGAGGAAGAGAGATATATAGCTTTTAAAATGTAAGGTCGCTCGGGACGTTTTTGGTCTTATGAAAGTATAACGCGATTATGTGTTTTGGAATGTATTTATTCGCAAACAAGCAGACGGGAATACTATTTGGTAATTTTTAATTATCAATCAGATTTATTTTTTATTTTTAAAGTAAGTACGTGACAAAACATTAAAACATTTTCATATTATATGATTCACTATCTGGTACTCGGAATGCGTTGCTATGCCATTTAAGAAATAAATTGTTTCTCCCTGCGTGTCCTTTCCTATTCTTCCCGTTTCCATCCGCCTCCCCTTCCTCTCCCGCGTTGTTTTCACAAATGAAAATTGATATGGGTACTAGAATTTACATTAAATCTGGGTATTTTTGACTCCAGGAGGGTTCAAGAATGCTTTGAATAAACTATGACATCAGTCGCAAATTGACCGCCGAAGAGCGCACATTAAAATAACCAGACCCAGCACATAAAAGTAAATTTCACTAAAGTAAGGTGAAGGTTTACAGCGCAGTCCGTTTGGAACTTTTCACAATCTGTACGTTCGTTTTTGAACGAACCGCCTGGCGTAGCGACGCTAAAATTCAGTGAGGTGGGTAAATTTAAAAGTCGTAATTAGTTAACAAGACATCAAATTTTGGAAACAAGCCCGAACTTTTGTTTACCCGATTTGGGATTTGTAATTTAGTATTTTACGCAGCCAGAAATTTGCGCAACATTATAAAAAAGGCTAGTAATTCGTAGGCGGAATTGATTTTCGATGTCTTAATGTTAACATTAAAATGGGAACTGCCTGTACACTGTCAATCAATTTATTAACAAATCACAGAAATGTCACACCACCTCCTGCGCACTTTATTTGTTCCCCTTTCCCTGATTGGCTGGTATAAGAATTTGAATGACTATGGTAGGTATCTGTTTTAACGCGTCAAAGAAGCCTGAAGTTAATCTGCCAGTCCCGTAAAAGATAAATATTGCAACAAGTAATATTAACCAACTCATCGTAATCATCCGTAGGTAGGTACCAACTGTTAGTTCTCATAATGTTGTAATTTTCTGAAAGAAAATGGGATATTTTCATTATTTATTTAGGGTTGTCGGTAGCTTTGGTAATATAAAGCTCTGAGGGGAAAAGCACTCAGATAAACAGCAAATATACACATTATGTGGAAAACATAGAAGAGTTATTTAACTTTGGTTAAAAATAAGCCACTTAGGTACTTTTTTGACAGAGTTGAAAGGAACAAGGATACGTAAGGGTAGTTTTAAATTTATTAATCGTGAAGTTGTTTGAACTTTGAACATTTCTCAAGTAGAGGATCAAAAATGTTTTCGAACTCCACCTCGGAATCTCTTATGAGATATGAGTACGCTCTTCAACTATCGTCCGCAATTTTTCAAAAATGTTTCTTCAATTAATTTGAACTCCTTAACCTAGTTGCGGTTCCATTAAACTTTTTAACGTACTTCTGACAAGTATCTAACGTAAAAGTATTCATAAAGTACAGTTGAAAAAATAATTTTGCAAGTTATGCTTTAAAATATAAGATATGCTATTTGTTTACGCTCGTACATGAGGAATAATATATGATCATAAATACATAAATAATAATACTCATTTATTTCAAGAAAGGCATACAAACAACAATAGATTGAATCACCGATACATTATTGTATTTTTTTATATGAATACCGCACAAGACTCCCAACAGCTCCCGTCTGGAGCCAGTGGGACTATGGCATCCCCAATCGAGGTATATTGTGAGGCTGAAGGTAGTGGGGAGGGGAAGGAGATAGGGAAAAGGAAGGATGGAAGTACCTGGCTATTTAGATCTGGTCACCAAATACGGCTAAAGCCATTTCAAGCAACGTTTCAATTCTAAATGGTGGTCTTACACCAGGGCGATGCTGAGAGTATCTTCCACTCTAGAACGTGCCACAAATACACTACGTATTATTTTAAATGAATACATTGTGAATAACACTAAATTAACCAAATAAAATTTATCTCCCTTCGGAGTGCGAGTCAAGAGCCTTACCGCAGGACCACGCCGGCCGTCGTATTTTTACGCCTTTCTTCTCATCTGGAGTCAATTTTGTAGAAGGCATATTTTTTCAGTGAAGTGTTCGTTTTTGAGTAAATCGCGTCTCTCAGTATCACCCTAGTGTAAGACAAGCATTCAGAAGTGAAGCGTTGCTTGAATTGGCTTCATTCGTGTTTGGTGACCAGATCTGAATAACCAGGAATTTCCCCTTCGTCCTTTTCCCTTTGCTTCCCCTTCTACCACCTTCAGCTTTCCAAAATGCCCCAATTAAAGATGGCATAGTCTCAAAATCATTTGAAGATTTTACTAATATTTCTTAAATTTTATTCAAAGCTGAGATCGTTAAAATGACCTAAGTCTCAGTAGCTTAATTGACAGAGTGTTAGCCCGGTAAGACAATGGATCTGGGTTGAACTCCCAGTTCTTACCATCATCATTTTTTTGAGTCTTGTTCTGTTTCATGTTTCATTAATTTGTTAATATTATCTTCTTCTTCAATGAGCATAATTCTCTAAATTAATTTGTGGTTTATGAAATAAGATTATTTATAATAAAGGTTAGTTAAAGTTCTGGGTAGCTAAATCATTTAAGGTATAAACCGTACATTTAAAGTGAAATTAAACAACAGAGCGTGAATACTCGATTGCAAACTGCCTAAGGGTTAGAATTTCTGACGGTGAATATTCAACATTGAAGTTTCACTCGTACCTCACCTTTACGTTTTCTGTTTACCTGAAACTTTAATTTCATAAATATAAATGAACTTATTTAAAACATGAAGGCGCGTTGGAATTGTTTTTTTTTTACTATTTATTTATTTAATGCTATTTAAATACAAAGTATAGTAGTTTATTCATGGTCCCCTTCAATAGGGTTCTTGTTTCAAGGCGGACTGTAGGTGTGTTGATGTTACAGCTTGATTTCCCTATCTTCATTTTGTTGATTTCTTCATCTCCATGTTTTTTTGCATTTCATCATTCATCTTTGTTGATTTCTTTATCTCCATGTTTGATGAATTCTTCATCTTCATCTTTGTTGATTTCTTCGTATCCAAGTTTGTTGATTTCATCATCTTCGTTTCGCTGATTTCTTCATATCCATGTATGTTGATTTTATCATCTTCATTTGTTGACATTTTCATCCCCATATTTGTTGACTTCATCATCTTCATTTTTGTTGAATATTTGTTGATTTTCTCATTCGTTTGGTGATTGGGTTTCTTTTATTATCAACCGAGCTTCAGCTGACCGACAGCTTTGTTAATACTTTCAGTAAGACCATCATACAGCATTGAAAAGCAGATCTGAATAGGTTTTTCCTCGCCTACCTCTTCTTATTTCACATCTTTCCTTCACCACTCCCTTCAGCTTTACACTATATCCAAATTAGGGAAGCCATAGGTCCACTGGTTCCAAAGAGTTGATAGCAGTTGGAAAGCTTATATGGTATTCATATTAAAATATGTAATACTGGCACCGTATAGCAAACGTCAGGCTTCTTTCGTTCATTGAACTTGACTGCAAGATTGAGGAGAGGAATGTTTGTAAGTACTCGGTTACTCAGATCTGCTCACCAGGGCGTTACTGAAAATATCAACGACTCTGGAAAAATGTTTTGTCATTATTGTATTAACTAAGTTGTTCAATTAAAGTGAAGTGATATTTAATGTTCTCATGTTTGCAGTAGTAATACAATGGTGTAATGATGACACTAAAAATAAGGCATAAATTGGAATGTGTAGCTCTACCGGAAACCCGCTGGCAAAATGCTGGTATAAAATGTGCGTCTCGAGTTAATTTTTTAAGGGAATAAGATTTGATAATGCTATCAGTTTTGAGGTATTTTAGTTTTTATTATTGTGACAGCTGTTTCTACGTTTAACGCCATTAGTAAACTGTGACCACATAGCCAACAAAAAATTCCTTGAACGCCGAAACAGCTGTCACACTAATAAAAACTAAAGTGCTTTGCAGAACTTATGTAAAAATAACATTATTTATATAATCTATTTTAATGTTCTATCAAGGTAGTTCTACGAATTACTACAAACACAACATCAATAAATAAGTACCTACGTATAGATTTGTGAAGGTTCTTGGTAGAAAGATTTGTTTTCAATCTTTATTTTAAATATTGATTGACGAGTCGCAGCCCCTCCAAATACCCAGATTATTTGAATTATCATTTTATTAGGAAATCCAAAGCGCTTTCCGATAATAAAAATAAATATTCATGAAATGTACAAAGAAGTCTTGCCCGGCAAGAATTTATTATCGTGTAAATAACGGGAAGCGACGAGTCTCGCTTTGAAAAATCCATTTAAAACTAATCCCAACTGACTTCAGCTTATTAAAAAGGGATCCTAACGTAAGGGAAAAAACCGAGAGCTTATTAACCCTCTGGACGCCTACTCACGATTAATCATTGTTTTTGGAAAAGGCAATAACTGCCGACAACCGACACATGCTGCTCAGGTATTTTTTTACAAAAAGTTTTATATTAATGTAGAACTCGATGCGAAAGTAATCATGACATAAATTATACAGAGCTGTACACTCAGTCTGTACACTCAGTCTGTACACTCAGTCTGTACACTCAGTCTGTACACTCAGTCTGTACACTCAGTCTGTACACTCAGTCTGTACACTCAGTCTGTACACTCAGTCTGTACACTCAGTCTGTACACTCAGTCTGTACACTCAGTCTGTACACTCAGTCTGTACACTCAGTCTGTACACTCAGTCTGTACACTCAGTCTGTACACTCAGTCTGTACACTCAGTCTGTACACTCAGTCTGTACACTCAGTCTGTACACTCAGTCTGTACACTCAGTCTGTACACTCAGTCTGTACACTCAGTCTGTACACTCAGTCTGTACACTCAGTCTGTACAGAGTTTTCCAAAATTAAAGTAAAAGAGTGACGTTGCTCTTATTCTGAAGATCAAGTGTGCAAAGATTCATGAATTGAGAAAAAAAATGTAAATTTTCGAAAAAAAAGCAATTGCGGAAAAAAAGTAGATTTGCATAAAAAACAAAGACAATTGTGGAATTGCGGATAAAAGTAGATTTTCATTAAAAACAAAGACATTTGCGGAAAAAAGAGTAGATTTCCACAAAAATACAAACAATTGCGGAATTGCGGAAGAAAATGAAGATAAGCACAAATGAAGACAATTGCGGAATTGTGGAAAAAATTAGATTTTCATGTCAATCAAAGACGATTGCGGTAAAAAAATTTAGATTTGCCTAAAAAACAAAGACACACTAGGACATTATTTTGATAGCAGAATCTGTTTTTTTTTGGAATCAGATTGTCACCGTAATTTTCCTTTAGTTTTGAACGTCAATTATTCAAAAATGCATCGATTATTATGAAAATTCTGCTTTAAGTGGTAGAAAAAGAGGTCGATGTTGATTTTTTGAAACCTCTTGTAGACAGTGACCTTTTTCTTTGCAAAAATTTATTAACGGCAGAAAAAACTGAAGATTTACGAGTATATACATCCACGCCGCTCGCGCTCGCCCGCCACAAACCCACAAAGCCAAAAAGAGACTTTCAATTTATGTACATTATTTTTGACAAATGAAGGAAACGTGAAAAAGTTATTCTTAACGGAGCTAAAAGATGAATTCTAAAGAAATAAAAATATTAGAAAACAAATAAAATTTTCCAAAAATCAGTTGTTAATATGGGAATAAAACGTGTCAATTTTGTTTTTTGGTATATTTAGATTTTTTGCAAATATTTTATTTATGAAGTCATTTTCTACAAACCTGAATAATAAAGAGACTGTAAAAATGTAATATAATAGAGGTGAAAATATTCGATGAGATGCCCGATTATGTGAAAGGGACAGAAGAATAGGGGTAGGTATAAAAATAATCATAATATATCTGCAATAATACCAAAAAAGTCTTGTATTGTATACATTGTCTAAAATATAACCACGTAGGTACATACCTATGTGGTTATATTTTAGTACACAATATAAATATACGATAATTTACCAAATAACACAATTTTTTTTTAAATATTTGCAATTCAAATTTAATACATGAAAAAAGCCAAGTATCCAGAGGGTTTAATGCTTGGTCAAACATGAAAGTAAAAAGAAACAAGAAATCCCTTTATTTTTTATGAAGGGTTTCAGGGTAGGGAAAAAGTTAATTTTAGGAGTTATTGTAAGGGTTTGGATTACATTCAAACTCGTTTAAAATGCATTTATTTTTAATACAAATTTCTTGTTCTGTATTTTTGGCTTATTTTATTGCTCGCAGTTACGCGCTGGATACGATGCTAAAACACCTTGATATCATAATTAGTGATACATAATCCCAGGCAATTCTGACGTATTTTTAATTTTTTATTGATTTGTTAACAGTATTTTATTTTTCACATTCATTTACGTTAGTATTACATTTACATCAACTTCGTTCTCTCTCTAAATAACTTCCCTGGGGCACCCACTTGCTCACGATTTTCCGTGTCCCGTCAACTGGCAATATTTCCAATTGACCAACCCATCGCTTTCCTTGGAACTTTTATGCTCATTTAGATTCTCAGGTTTAAGATATATTCAATATATATGCAAGTATAGTTGCTGCTTGGTCAAAGCTTTGAGGTGATAATTATTTCATTCAATTGCATTTCTGAAAATTATCCAAGCGTGATTTGTTCCGCAATTTGCTTAATTTGGACTATGAAAGCGTTGCGCGTTGGTCAAAAGAGTGCCTTTGCTGAAAGAATGCAAAATTTCACGTAGGTACGAGTATTGTTAAATACGTTATTGAAAAAAAAATGAGTGCAGTTAACACGCAGTAGGAGCGAAACCTTACCAAAACAATCTCAACAAAGGAGCTTTGAAAAGTGAGATCATAATCAAAGTAGCCAATAAGCGTAGAACCGGCGCCATGTCCGTTTTATATCTGTACCAATGTACATGCGTCGCTTCCGTTTCATCCGAATTGCTAATCACAACGGGGATATATATAAGTTTCACTTCTTATTACTTGCGTTGTCCCTTGCTCGTCTCTAGAGGCATGGAATCGGTTGTGAGTTTGCCAATGTGACATAAAATATCTACCTATAATTATTTTCCCACCAAGGTTGGTCATCCATCAATGTATATAGTATTTAATCTCAGATATAGAAAGCAAGACAATGAGGGTAGGTATGTAATAAAAGAATGCCAAGTCAGTAACATTGAACAATTTATTGTAAATTACAAACCCTGCCCTTGGGAACAAACTAATATAAGCAATGAGACTCTAAAATAACAAATAAAACTACTCATCAGGGGTGGCTGGATATGATAGATCGATCCAGCTGTAAATGATCGTAAATTCTCTAACCGTGTCAATACGAATCTTAACATGTAATAATTTATAGATTAAACTGATGGGCGCCTGTAACGTATAAACGAAACATATTTTAATCTCAGTAATCTCTAAATATATCTAAAACAATATCTCGATCTGTTAAATAATAAATTTAAATCTCACTTCTCGTAGTCCGATAATGATGTATTGGGTTCCAGCAAATGAAATCCCGTGCCACAACACCACCACTCGAAAAAGTAACCGAATCGAAGTGTAAGATGTAAAACAATTTTCTCGGTTTACCCGCGTAACGTAGTCCTGAAAAGGACTTTTTAACTCCTGACGTTTCGGACAGATCTTACTGTCTAGCTAGCGGACAAAGATCATATTCGTGAAGAACTAGATCTCCTTAGTAGTGCTCTTCAAGCAAACGGCTACTCCAAATATAAACAAATCCATAAACAAACGTAAAAAAAACTAATCCTGAAACGGAAACAGAACCCCTTTCTATAGCAATTCTCCTATACATCAAAGGCTCAACAGATAAAATAAGTCGAATCCTCAAAAGCAATAAAATCAAAACTATTTATAAATCGGAAAATAAAATCTCATCTCTGTTAAGAAATCCGAAAGACCACATTCCACTTGAGTCACACGGGATTTATATAATACCTTGTGGGGCCTGTGAAAAGGTGTATATTGGTCGATGCAATAGAAAAATATCATGTAGAATTGCAGAACATAAAGTAGATGTCACTAATAAACGCTTAGTTCAACACGTTCTTAATGAAGGTCATAAAATAGACTTTAATAATACAACAACAATAGCTAGCATACACAATGAACCAAAAAGAATTTACCGCGAAGCAATAGAAATCTATAAACATAAAAATAATATGAACACCAGAAATGACTCAATAAGAATTCCCAACACCTGGAAAGTAATTATTGACGAAAAGCCCCAAAAACGGCATTTCCAAAATTATCAGAAGTACCCTCAATTAGCCTAACCAATCAGGTCTCTACATGTACATAAACCGCCTGAGACGGCCGGTCCCACCCCCTACCCCCAGAACCACCAATCACATTCAACCCGGGTACTCCGTTCTAGCCATAAGAATTGATTTGCACTCACTTAAGTCTTGGATTCTGGACCGAACAGACATGCGAAAGCTATCAGTTTGAGACAAAAACTCAAGACATAAGACCTCTGAAGATGGACAGTGAGATCTGTCCGAAACGTCAGGAGTTAAAAAGTCCTTTTCAGGACTACGTTACGCGGGTAAACCGACAAAATTGTTTTACATATATTTATGTATATATATATACATATATATATATATATATATATATATATATATATGTATATATATATATATTTTAAATATATACATATATAAAACAAATAATAGATAAGAAAAACAGCAGATTGAAGAAGAGGAGATAAAAAATAATGAGAGAAAAGGGATAACTAATATTATAATTGAGATTGTTGATAAGTTATATAAAAATAGTTTTTATTGAATTTTTGATTTTTTTCCAAATTTTCCAACCTTAATTTCAGGGGTAATTCGTTAAACCATTTAACTCCAATATATTTGTAGAATTGTTGGGCTGTGGTGGTGTAACAGAGCGGTATAGTCAGAGAACCAAGGATATTTGTTCTATTGCTGTTCGAAAAAAGAGTTAAGTTCACATTATTGAAACAATCTTTGTGTATTTGTAAAAGCGTAATTTTTTTATAAATAATATGAAGTGAAAGGACTTTAAATTCCTGAAATAATTTAATGGTAGGGTAATTGTATGGCTTTTTTAGAATTATTTTTATTAATATTCTTTGGATAATTTCTAAAGGTAAAAGAGAAGTTTTGAAAGCACCACCCCAGACGACCTCCGTAGTCCAGTGGGTAAGACTATTGACTCACAATCCGGAAGTCGCGGGTTCGAACCCGGCATGCGCAAATAAATTTTATTGGATTAATTTGTGTTATTTCACAATTGGTTATTTTAAAATAATATAAAGTATATTTGCGGCATGTTCCAGATACTGATAGTGGAAGATACTATCAGTATCGCCCTGGTGTAATACCACCATTTAGAATTGAAACGTTGCTTGAAAATGGCTTTAGCCGTATTTGGTGACCAGATCTGAATAGCCAGGTACTTCCCAACCTTCCTCTTCCCCACCTCCTTCCCCTCCCCACTACCTTCAGCCTCACAACATACCCCAATTGGGGATGCCATAGTCTCACTGGCTCCAGACGGAAGCAGTTGAGATTCTTGTGCGGTATTCACTGTAAAAAAAAAGCCAACAATTCCATATTGTAATACTGATTGAATTAGGGAAAAATAGATGGTTCTTAATAATCCAATATATAATATGTTTCGTATTCTAATAAAAATGTAAATTAATTTTCTTAACCGTTTTACTGTTGTATTGATTTGTAATTTCCATTTTATGATACTGTCTACAATTACACCGAGGTATTTTACATTTGTTTTAACAGTGAGTATCGAGCAGTTGGGTTTACATAGATATGACTTTGGATTACAATTATATGAATGAAAACATATTTTTAAATTCTCAGGGGTAGCATTTTTATTCAGAGTGAATGGTATTACAAAAGTTTTTTTCTGTATTTAGAGATAGTAGATTTTGATCAAAGCATTTTTTTATTAAATTTATATCTAGTTCAGCCGTTTTCTGAGTTTCACTCCAGTTTAGTCCCTGAGTTAAAATCGCTGTGTCGTCAGCATATGATATTATTTTTGACTTTATAGTGACTTTAAAAATATCATTCACATAAATGATAAAAAGAATTGGTCCTACTACAGTCTCTTGTGGGATTCCAAAATTACTGGTCTGTGAATCACTCAGAAAACCATTTAACTTGACAAATTGCTCTATATGAAGTAGGTTATTTTTAATCCATGTTAAGGCAATTTTGGTTATTCCGATTTTCGTTAGTTTAGTGATAAGATTAGAATGTGATATATGTACTGTCAAATGCTTTTCTTAAGTCGACAAATATTCCAATGCATTTTTTTTATTATCTAAATATTTATATATTTCAGTTGTTAAATCTACGATAGCATCTTGAGTGCTCAAATTTTCTCTAAAACCATACTGATGTGCACTTAATATATTATTTTCATTTATTAACTAAAAACATCTGTTTTTTAACAATTTTTTCAAATATTTTTGCTATATTTGAGATAAGAGAAATTGGTCTATAATTACTGCTTAGAGTGGGGTCACCAGATTTGAAAATGGGCGTAATAATAGTTTTTTTGTAATAATAATAATAATATTTGGCTAATTTATATAGCGCCGTTTTCGCGAAAAATCACCTCAAGGGCGCTGTACAAATAAATACATAAAATAATAAAATTACTGGCTTACAACTAAGATTTACAATTATTACTAGTGACTTACATCTAAGACTTATAGCTAGTGGCTTATGACTAAGACATATAAACGCTAACCTAAACTGAACTCAATGACATACATGTTTACAATCATGACTTAAAGTTAGAGATTTACAACTAACATATAAATATTTACAATTAAAAATACTTCTACACATCTTATACATGTTATACTTTCGCCAGAATCATCCACAGCGCCAGAAGAAGAAGGAAGTTTTTACATAATATTACTTTTTAAGGACATGGACGCAAAAATTATCGGATTTACGAAAACGTATGGATATCTTAAATAAATTATTGAAATTAATCGCCAATCTTTACCGTATTGAGATGATTCACCGCACAACATTAAACAGATTGAGGTGTTAGATTATCACTGACAGTCTATTGGTAGGTAGATCAATAGCATTTTGACTTTTTCATGAGTAGTTGTAGGGAATAGCAAATAAAATAGTATATATTCGTGGATATAATGAGTATAAATAAACAGAAATAAAAATAAAAAAAAAAAAAAAAAATTACGAAGTTTAAATCAAGTTAAATCAAATGAGGAATTTATGGAAATGAGTATTTGAAAAAGTGAGTTTTTAGTTTGGATCTAAATTCCGCTGTGTTGGTTATGCATCTCAATTCCATGGGAAGTTTATTCCAAGCCTCAGGGCCGGATACTCCAAATGCACGATCACCAAAATTAGTGTTCGGATTTCGCTTGGGTTCTTTCAACCTTCCAATTGCAGACGATGTCGCTGATCTAAGAGATGACTGCCTTGGACCTATATTTTCCGGAATGCATAGTTCAGAGATATAGGGTGGAGCCATTTCATTGATAGCTTTAAACACCATCCAGCATAACTTATACTGGATCCTTTCAGGGCACTTCAACCAGTGAAGATTTCGGAGGTGTTCCGAAATGTGCGAAAACTTGGGTACCCCAGTGATTAGTCGTGCTGCGGCATTGAACATTGAACGGTAGTTTAAAGGAAAGTTGCCATTTGGTTGATTGCGTATAAAAGTTCATATAAACTAGCAATAACGTGAATGATTTTTGATGCCGGCTGTAAAGCTTTTAGAAATGGAACGAGTTTTACCTAGAAATAAATGACGTAGTTTCGAAATTAGTAAACACTTTCCCTTCTAGTAAAAGCATTAATAAAATGATTAAAAAAAAAACAAATTGAATGAAAAATTAAATATAAAATTCGACACTGACAATTGAAAGTACAGGAGTCCATAGACGGGAATGAATCGAGATGGATTTAAATGTAAAATGACGTTAATAGGTAGAAAATGAAGTTAAATATTTTTTAATAGGACGACACAACACTCAACACTATTTATCTTTATTTTCATGAGTAAGTATTTTGTTTTATAATAATCTCATAACAAAGTTTAAATTATTAGTCAGAGTAAAGTTTTTTTTTTCATTCTCATATAAATGTTTTTTTTTTTTTTTTTCTAAGTTTTACAGTTTTTTAGAGAAAAATGTGTCCTTACGGGGGTACCCCGTTCTAAGGACACATTTTACAAGTTTTCTTGTTTGAAATATAAGTAAATACCTATTTTAAAATATCACAGAGAAAAATTATAAAGTTAAATTTAAAAGAAAGTACAATACAAGAATTAATCTTGTATTTGTTAACCTCTCGGAAGCTGGGCGTACTGTGTACTGCGTAGGACCCGCAGATATTATAATAGTAAGCATTTGCTGACCCCATACAAATTGCAAGTGCGCCCTACTGTTGAATTTGGCAGCCACCTCTGGTCTGGAGCCTCCACGCATTTTGAGGCTCAAGAGGCTCAAGAGATTTCTTTATCTTAAAACAGAGCTTTACTTTATAGCACAGATGCCAGATAGGTGTGCTGTCCGGTTCTGGTACCGGTATTAAAATGAAAGGTGCTCTGAGGAACCAACGTCATTGATCCTTTTGGTACCAGTGCATGTTCTAGAATCACGAAAAACGGGCGCCCACCAAATGAACATGGTTGACATTTGGCACTTGAGAATGCGTCGCTTCTACGAGTCGTTCTTGACTATATTCTTACTTCTTCCTACAACATAGGTTTGGGAGGCGGGAATGGGTACCGCCGCCCCGGAAACCTTTATTGGATAACCAACACTTCTGCCATAGGTCACCCCAAGTGTTTCGCTACGTTTGGTGATTTAGCAGGGGTGCCGGGGTACATGGGGTTAGGTTTGTCTAGTTCTTGGAGGCGGATGACCAGGACACACTGAACCCCAGATTCCTACCCACGTCTTAACCCTGTTCCATCCCAGAACTCTTCCCTCCTTCATTTCCTAAAAATAACCATCCACACAGCATCCCCAAAGATAACATAGGCCCGGATGGAAATTATTTTCGTCAACGTCTCCTGTATTTTTTTTTTACATGAATACCGCACAAGAGTCCCAACTGCTCCCGTTTGGAGCCAGTAGGACTAAGGCATCCCCAATTGGGGTATGTTGTGAGGCTGAAGGTTTTTTTTTGGGGGGGGGAAGGAGATAGGGAAGAAGGAAGGTGGGGATAGATTTGGCTATTCAGATCTGGTCACCAAACACAGCTAAAGCCATTTCGAGCAACGTTTCAATTTTGAATGGTGGTCTTACACCAGGGCGATACTGAGAGTATCTTCTACTCTGGAACGTGCCGCAAATATACTATACTAGCTGACCAGGCCACGCGTTGCCGTGGCTAATAAAACAGAACGTCATCTACTTGATGGTTATCCAACCTTTATAACGACCGCCGTCTTTGAGTTTATCGCAAAGAGACAGACAGGTGCCGAGGAGGACTTTAATTTATAATACGTAGAGATGCTGTGAAAGATTATTTATAATGTGCATGAAATGCTTGGGGTAACTAACGTATTTAAGTTAATAAGGATTAATAATGTATCCGTCTAAATAACTTTTCAATTACCGCGATGTACGTGACCATTTTTTTAGAAGATAGAATGGGTATAGTAAGCTATACGTAAAAGATAGATATATGCCTTCGCGGACTTTTTTGTAGATCTATAAAAGAGGAATATCCCACCATGCATTGTTTTATTATATCCCAAAAGGATTAGGCAGCGTTTTCGATGGAAGCTACCAGGCGGCTTGACTTTTTCCGACACTTCTTACAATTATCGTTATGTTTCAACCAATTTACACAAATCCTTCACAAATTACATACCTAAACCTTCATCACGAAACACTCTATCTATTGGTGAAAACCGCATGAAAATCCGTTCAGAAGTTTTCGAGTTTATCGCGAACAGACAGACAGACGACGTGGAGGACTTTAATTTATAATATGTAGAGATATTATTTTAAATTAATAAATTGTGAAATAACACAAATTAATCAAATAAAATTTATTTGCAACGCCGGGATTCGATCCCGCGACCTTAGGAGTGCTAGTTAAGAGCCCTACCGCTGGACTATGCCGGTCGTGTGGAGCTTATGTAAAAAAAAGAAGGTATCTTCAATACCTATGCTCACTCCTTTCGCTCCTTATAAAGACCCCCCACACAGCATCTTCCAAGATGCCATAGGCCCTGGGGAAAATTATTTTCTCTGAGCCCAGAGTGAATAAAAAATTATCGTGCTGTACAAACTATTTCAATCTCATAATTTTCTTTCGAAATTTATGCCGAATTATTTGTCGTAGAAAAAATAATCGCTAATTTTTCCTCTCAGTGTATCATAATTTCTTTGGAAATATTTTTTAACCTTCATAACATACGTATTACTAATTTCGATTGGAACAAGGCCAAAGGAACCAAAGAATCCTAACCTATTAATATCCTACTAATGTTATAAAGGTGAATGTTTCTACGGATGTATGTTTGTTACTCTTTCACCCAAAAACTACTGAATAGATTTTAAAAATTCTTTCACTAATAGAAAGCTACATTATTTGCGAGATCTACAGGCTATATATATTGGTAAGCTCTGGCGTTATGAATAATCTCTGGCGTTATGAAATTATTTATCATACGTTTTCTGTCGCTAACAAAATCCATTTATTGCAAACGCCAATAATTGTCGCCTTGGAAACGATGTTTTTTTTTTTTGATTAGGTTACTATGGACATCCCTTTGATGTTAAAATTCAAGCATGTTTAAAATACTAATTCCTACTTTACAGAATGGATTTTAATGAAACTTTACAATAATATGAACTTTACAATAATAGGCTATAGCTCAGAGCTCTGGCATTACGAAATTTATATGAAAAAATTGCAATAGGTGGCACGATTAGTAAGATATCTATAACTCTTTAATCGATTCAAATTATTAGGGAAATAAGTACCTACTTCAAATAAATTCGCTAACTTATATATTTTCTAAAATAGAATTTTTATTTAAGAATCTTTGTTTTGCAAAATGTCATTCTCAAATTTCGACATAATGTCACACAACAATTATTGTTTTAATTGGATAGACAGGTATCGCATTTTTAAAGTATAAAACTGCCGTACTGATTTTTTTTGGTAGAATATAAAAAAAAAGAATAATAATTCGTACTTAATAACTATCTATAAAAATGAATCACCAAAATTCACGTATGCGCATAAACCCGAACGACTGAACCAAATTGGATAATTCTTTTTTTTGTTCGTTTTTTTTGTATAAAACTACCTTTGAGTTGTTACATTATGAAATTTGTATAAAAAATTATAATGGGTGGCACGCAAGCAGTTCGAAGCCTGAATTTTTTTTTTTTTTTAATGACAATATGTAAATTTCTTTTTAATGAAACTTCACAATTCAAATGAGAAAATATTTCTCGTGCTTGAATATATCGGTAATGAATTTGTGGAATGCGAGAGGTGAGTGGTGTGAGTGGGGAGGGGGTGTTGGGAGGGTGTTGGTGTTGGGGGGAAGGGGAGAGGATGGAGGGTGGGGGTAGTGGGTTAGGGGTGGGAGAGGGGGGGGAAGGAGGGGGAAAGGGGAAGGATGGAGGAGGGTGTGGGGAGGGGTAGGGGTGAGGGGGAGGTTGATAAAGGGGAGTGGTGTGGGGAGAGGGAATGTAGAGGGGTAGGGGGTTAGGTGAGGTGTGGGTGGAGGGAGATGGGGAGCGAGTTGATGGGGGGAGTAGAGTGGAGAGAGGGAAGGTGGAGGAGGCGGAGTAGGGTGGGAGAGGGGGCGGGAAGGAAGGGAAAGGGGGAGGGGTGGAGGAAGGTGAGGGAAGGTGGAGGAGGTGGAGTGTGGTGATAGAGGGGGAGGGGAGGAAGGGGAAGGGGGAGGGGTGGAGGATGTTGTGGGGGGTAGAGTGGAGGGGGGAAGGGGAGGGGGAGGAGGGTAAGGGTAGTGGGTTAGGGGTAAGGAGAAAGGGGAAGGATGGAGGAGGGTGTGGGGAGGTTTAGGGGGGGGGGAAGGAGGTTGATAAGGGGGAGTGGTGTGGGTGAGGGAATGTAGACGGGTAGGGGGTGAAGTAAGGTGTGGGTGGAGGGAGAGGGGGAGGGAGTTGATGGGGGGAGTAGAGTGGAGAGAGGGAAGGTGGAGTATGCGGAGTGGGGTGGGAGAGGGGGCGGGAAGGAAGGGGAAGGGGGAGGGGCGGAGGAAGGTGGGGGAAGGTGGAGGAGGTGGAGTGGGGTGGAAGAGGGGGAGGGAAGGAAGGGGAAGGGGGAGGGGTGGAGGATGGTGTGAGGAGGTGGAATGGGGAGGGTGTGGGGTGGGGGAGGGGTGGGTGGAGAAGGAGGAGGAGGGAGAGGGGAGTTGATGGATGAGTGGAGTGGGGAGAGGGAAGGTGGAGGGGGGAGGAGTGGGGGGAGGGGTGGGTGGAGGTAGAGGGGGGGGGTTGATGGGGAGTGTGGAGTGGGGAAAGGGAAGATGGTGGAGGCTGAGTGGGAATCCCCTAATACCATGCGAGCGAAGCCGCGGGAATAATTTATATTCATAAATGTTCTTATTTCCAATAATAATACAACTAACTTCTGTTTCAACATTCAAAAGTAAATTAAAAATGTAATCTTCATTGTTTAAAAATAATGTAATTTAAAAGTATTCTCGGGATTGTGGTTCGAATTCAAAACCATGGGTTCTGGTCTAAAACACTGAGCCACGGAGGCAAACTACAAACCAGACTTGAAATTTTACTTGCCTTTGAATATTTAAAACAAAATATTACACTTTTCTTTAACATATTTTATCAAAGGAAATGTAATGGTTAGCATTTCCCGATTATGACCAATAACCTAACACTATTTGAATTATGATCTGAAAACACTGATAGTGAACATACCTAGCTTAAAATGAGGACTTAGCTTATTTGTGTGAATACGTCTTCACAAGAGTCCCAGCTGCTCCCGTCTGGAGACAGTGAGACTATGGCATCCCCAATAGGGGAATGTTCTGTGGCTGCAGGTAGTGGGGAGGGGAAGGAGTCGGGATGAGGAAGGTGTGGAAGTTCCTGGCTATTCAGATCAGGTCACCAAACACGTTATGCCGTTTCAATTATGAATGGCGGTCTTACACACCAGGGCCTTCCACTCTGGAAAGTGCCACAAATATATTGTATGTTATTTTCAATGAACTAATTGGGAAATAACACAAATTAATCAAATAAAATTTATTGTGCACGCTGGGATTCGATCTCGCGACCTTCGGATTGTGTGTCAAGAGCCTTACCCCTCGACCATTTAGGCCGGCAGGCTAGCTTAGAACGAGGAATCAGCTAGCTTAGAAACATTCCAAATGGTATTACTTAACATTTCTTTCGCAATAGGTATCTATGAAAAATGTAGTTCAAAATTTTCTCATTCTAAATGTTTCGAAAGGTTAAAAATCTTTGCATTTTTACTATTTTTACATCATACTAAAGTGTAGGTATAGAGCTGAGAAAAAGTATGAGCATTTTTGTGCGCAAGGCTCTCACCATCCCGGAGTTTTCGTTGCTTAATAAAACAAACATAAAAAATAGTTTATCCACCATGTGGTTGAAGTTTGATTACGAATGTTATTGCTAGTTTTAATAATTTATTTTTTACATCAACGTTCATTCCTCATAAACATTTAACATGTCAAAGTATCAAACGCATGGATTCTCAAATGATTTCTGGGAAGAAAACAAATCCATAATGCATTAAGTTTCCTTTTCCTTTTTCTTAACCTAAACCAAAAAACGATTATTTCGTGTTTGAAAATAGCGGTCTTAGGAATTGGAATATATAAGATAAAAGCTTAATTAATGGGTTTAATCAAAATTATTATACCTTTCATGTTTAAAGGTTTTCTTGTGACATTTGATATCTAGAATTTTCCTTCGTTTATAACTTTTTGGTTTAGGCAATCGCTAAGCAACACGCTTTGCAATATATATTCGGAACTCAGTGGATCAAAAATTGAGCCCTTGCCCGGAAAATGTTGTGTCCAACAATATTCTTGTTCTGAGAAAAATTAAAAATACGAAACCAGCTATGTTACTTACCTTTAATGTTTGAAATAGAATAAACATACAATTTTTAAAGTTTCAAAAGAAAAATCTAATTTTGATAAGTTAGACAGATATAATTTTGCAAAGTTTGAATAAGATTAAATTAGAGTTCATTACTAGAATTTATTCTGAATTAGTGGTAAAATTATGAATATAATAATTTCACACAAAACAACATTCCAAAAATGTCGCATCTTACAGAAAGCCACATGCTCTTCTAACACAAATTTACACATGTCATTGGTGTACTTGAGCTTCTATTACCTTCATGACGATGTCTATAGGCATCAAAAAATTTATGAGAATTATGATATTTTTTTACTGTGAATAAAGCTAAATCCCACCATGTTATTATGCAGCTTTTATAGATTGGTATGTTGGCTTTCAATAATTAACATAATTTAATAAATTTTAATAATTATCCTATTTCTAATTATTTTTGAACTAAAGCCCTGAAAATAGACCCATTTTGAAAAAAACTTTAAATCAGAAAAAAATTAAACATGTGTGAATCACATATTGTTATCAAAAGATGACCGCTAGATGTCACTGAAATCAGATGATGCCTACGCGCAACCTTTGGAGGTTAGCTTTGACAGTGTTTACATATGTTTTTGGTTAGCTTGTCTTCAAATAATACAGTTTTGTAGTGTTTTTATGACTGATTTTTATTGAAATAAATAGTTTGTCTGCGGTTTCCGTATATTTTTTTTATCAAATATGTCGAAAATACCTACTTCTCCCACTGTAATTCGTTGTTATAATACGAAACCGTTGAATCACGATGAAAAGATGGCAGAATTGGAGCGCTCTTTTAGCGATAGTGGAAGTAACGACAATAATGTTGTTAATAACGCGCTATTGTTGTGATTCCTTCAGAGAACGTTGATGAACAGATGGACGAAGAGCGTATTGACGATGATTTGATGACATATAATGAAGATGCGGAGGTGGATAACTTTCGAGATATTGCCGGCACATTCGTTATCGAGCGCAACATCGAAATTGAGAAAACTGATGAGTCATGCCTTGACGAGCATGAACCAGATGAATTCGCTAATGACCTTGACTGGAATGAGGCTTCGTCATCGTCCGGTGCGAGTCGTAATATCTAAATCAAATGCACCACCAGCCAAAAAATCAAAACTACTGTACGAAAAGAAGTCTCACTGTAAACAAAAGTGGTATAAGGCTACCTGTTCCAAGCAATGCCGTATTCCAGAGCATCTAATACATACGACCCCGAATTAGGTCAGGGATCATCCGTCCTTAGTATATAGAGTTCCCCGCACGCCATAAGCTATTCATGGACAATTTCTTCACATCTCACCATCTGATGTGTATCCTGAAGGATAAGAGAATGCGCGCTACTGACACTTGTAAGCCAGTTCGCTTCCCTAACCTTGAAGCTTCAGGCAAGTTGGAGACAGGCAATTGCCTAAAGGTAACATTTTCTTTTATATTTCCCTTGCGCATAGCGTTCATTTACCTTAGCAAAGTGTATCTTTCACCGCTCTTATTACAGGTGAATTTGATGCGGTGGTAGACGTAGAAAACCAAATCCTCGTATTCCGTTGGCAGGGCAGCTATGTTGTAACAGTGGTCATGAACTGTGATCGAATGGAGCCAGTAAGTTAAGTGCAACGTTGGCAGATATCGAAGAAAGACAAAAAAGGCAAAGTTTTAGAGGACGCATGCAAAAAAAATCGATTGCTCGGCGCCAATACGAAATTATAATTTGGGAACGGGTGGAGTAGACCTCCATGATAATGGTATACAAAATCGTCAACGTTTGGTCAAATAAGCGGTACTGGCCTTTATTTGTATCTTGTCTCAGCAGCGCTCTTGTAAATGGATGGAAGTTGCAATGCTTCTTGAGGAAGTACGAGCATGATATGGGAAACTAGACGACTAGGCAACAGAGAAAACCTTCCCAGAATGCATTCGAAGTGGAGGTTACTCTTACTCTTTTATTGTCTTTTCCAAATCAGGTCAGGAACCTCGTTTGAAAGAAGGCCGTGACGCAGAAGATGGGAATCGTGTGCCTGAATGCAAGAATTTCATTTGCAATATCATGGCAAATCTCGTATTCGTTGTGCTCTGTTTAAAAAAAACCAACGGTCTATCGGTACCGGGCCTGAAACCGAGCCTTTCATTTTGACTGCTTTGAAGGGTATCACTTAGATAATAATTTGCTTAGATTTGGTTAGTTTTCCTCATTCTAGAATGTTATTTTTTTAATATTGAATTTTTTGTTATTTTGCGTGTTTTCCATTAATGTTTTTTTTTCATTGAATTATAAACAAAGGCAATTATTTATTTTATATTTTCAATATAAATCACACAGTTAACTGCACTTTATCCATAGTTGACATAAATTTTGCTTAGGTGGGTTACCTCCAAGGGTTGCGTTTAGGCATCAATTTTTTAGACGCTCTGGTGGGAGGGTGGGTGGGCGGAACATTCTATTTGGGCTCTCCTTTAAGTCTATACCATCGGATTATAATGATGATTCAAGTTTATAAAAATAAAATCATGGAGGTAAAGGGTTAAATAGCAAAAAAAAATGATTAGGATAAATGAAATCATTTACGTCTTGATATAACTTATACAAAACTGTTTCAAAACTGACAAATTCTACTTTCCTGCATTCTTCAGCTTCTTGGCTCTGAAAACTTTCTAGTTGAAGCCATAAGATGTTCGTTTTCTCCATTTATTCCCATGAATTAAACCATGCACCGTAATTTCGATAAACGGAATTATACAACTTTCTTCTATAAAGCAAACTTTAAAATGCTGCCACAGGCCTAAAAAAATTTCTTCACCATAATCCCTATCTTATAAGATGCATATGAATATGCCCAACATTATTCCATAAATAACTCAACATTGATAGTTTTGTTGGATACAACATTTTTTCGGGCTTGGGCTCAATTTGAAGATTATGAATTTTATGAATCGTATGTAAAAAATTAAAAAATCATTTGATGGAGCTTCCTATTCCGAATTAGGAATCCCTCAAGGATCTGCTCAAGGTCCAACATTAATCAATTACGTGAATTAAGTGCTTACGGTTCCGAAGGATGAACGTGTTGTATCTTTTGCAAGTGACTTTTGACTTTTGCACAATCAAGCGAAAATATAGAAAAACATTCTTGCTTTTTGAAACTTTATTACATGTCAATTTTATTACTATATTTCAAATATAATAAAGATAAGGCACTCTTTTATGGAAGCAAAAACTTTTAACATCTATGAACTTTTGTTAATTTGTAAAGTAGAATTTTAAACTACCTTTAAAAACATCATCATATTACTTATGTGTGAATACAAAATATTTAAATTGATAAATAAATGAACTAAGCGATCAAAACACTATTGACGTCATTAATACACGTTCGCATCGCGTGCCATTGTAAAGCAATACGGAGTGATCAACAAATAGTATTTAGACGTCGTCCGATTCAAAATCGTATGTAACTACCTTAAGTGTTTGGAAATTCAAAAATGTTTTGAGACTTTTTAAAAGTACTGCTTGCTGTGTTGAATCACCTCCCGAAATTAGTGCACTTTACTATGGTATTTAGTGATAAGATAATAATAGATATAAGTTCCCTTTGCCAACTCAACACTCTACTAATTATGGATATTATTCTCTTATCCACAATGTTGAGACTAGTCAACGCAAGTCAGAGCATTGCATTTTGTTGGTGTAAGCCTAAATAATTTTCGGCAGTCTATATGCAATTTGTAATTTTTAAAGCCTTTTAAATCCATTCAGCTTTGACTTGTAGTTATCTTCTCCATGTACTTTTATATTTTATAATAATTTAATTTAATAGTTTAATATTTTATTTCTCATGGTTATTTGTTTTTATTTAATTTATGTGTTGATGTTAATTATTTTTTACCTCATCTTATTTTTTATCTTTCTTTTGTTATTTCAAAATATGGAATGTATTGCATTGCCCTTCACCTGCACATTCTGGAATAAACGATTATTATGATTATGTTAGTGCTCTCTTTTATATTTACTCTCCCTTCAGTGTCATCTCTTTTTCTTATTTGTGTTATTGTTAAATTATTCTTCTTTTTTGGTGTGCCCTATTAGATCCCCCCGACATTAGTGATCACTCTGGATCTGTCTTGCGCTGCCCGGAATAGCTCCTCCACGCTTCTAATGCCGGTCCACTCTCACACGTTTCTTAATGGACTATTATTACCCGTAAATAAATAAATAAAAATCCCATTTTTATAAGAGAATCCCATATCCATGGCTGGACGCCAGAAAACTTAGCAATAAAGAAAAAAAATTGTATCAATTTTAAAACAATGAGAAATTGGGTTTATTTGTAAAAAATAGATTATTTTGGAAGTATGAGAAGTAAGCTAACTCTTTCAGAGAATTGTTTCGTTTCCTAAGCGAATAATAATCTAAAGTTTTACAATAAGCCCAAAGTTTTAAGCAAAACCAGCTCCTTCTGACTCCGCTGGGAAATAATTGTTATGAAGTAGTTGTGAGTTGAATTTTGAACTCCCATAACTAGAACACAACCGTGAACTATTCCAAAGCTTTTCACGTCATTGGATTAATGTTCAATTAATTAAATACATGCAGAATTATTAAAGTTTCGCTCATAACTTGATAAGCTTTGTTAGTGAACATTGATAGTTGGTGCTTCAAATTATTGAATTAAATTACATATTTAGTGCAAACATGAAGTTTCTAAACAGTATTAATATATTAAGAATACTCTGCCAGACTCACGAAAATTCATGTGATATTATTATCATTGTAGGATTTGTGAAGTTGAAATTATTTAACAGGAATAAAATTGTGTAAATCAAAATAGGGTCTTATCCATACGTTTATATGTGAGTTGCCTATGTATTGTTTTATTAATACATATTATAGCAATACCCAGCAGCGCAAAGGGACAAATTGAGGGTGTGCTAAACAATGCATACAGGCAACTTATGCAACTACCGAGGTTCTGCAGCGCCTCCACGATGTTCACCGAAGGCAGGGTGCACTTATTCCCAGCCTCACTTCGCCACCGGCTAGCCAGCTTCTGGAGCAGGACACGGAAATCAACCAACATCATCGTCATGGCTGCATCCGAGTGGCTCAGTTCCCCACTAAATGAGCGATGGATGCAGATGATGAGGCGACCTCCCTGATGGACGATCGGAAAAAAAAAGTTTTATTTTATTTTAATTTAATTTAATTTTTAATTTTATGGTAAATTTTTTGTTATTTATGTTAGAATTTTGTTTTCATTTATTGTTTTCATTAGGTACCTACCTAATACGTTATCATATTTTATTTCTTTTAGATTTTTATTTCTAAAATATTATTGTATCATAGTTTATGTAATATGGCAGACTGGGATTGCACTACCCACCCAGCCCTGCTGGAATAAAAACTTAAATAAAAAAATTAAGTTTTTTCACAAGAAGCAATTACTTTGTGGTTAGACATTATATTATAAAAAATAAAACAACACTTTGTATTTAACCACGAATTTATTATTTATATATCTACCGGTTTCACTTAGACCAAGCTTCCTCAGGATAAAATAAGTTATTATTTTATCCTGAGGAAGCTTGGTCTAAGTGAAACCGGTAGATATATAAATAATAAATTCGTGGTTAAATACAAAGTGTTGTTTTATTTTTTATAAAAAAATTAAGCATAGGATACGTTTGAGACTTTCAAAATACAGTCTTTTCATCCCCGCGAAGATATATGGATTATTACAACCGTATAACAATACATCTGAAAAGTTTTTTAATCATTACAAAAACTCTTGCGAAACTGTCAAAAATATTACAATTTGAGAATGACATTTTGCAAACCATCGATTGTTTAATCAAAATCCAATTTTCGAATAAACTCCGTAAATTAATGAATGTACTTAAAGTACTAAGTGCGAATTATAGGAACTTTAAATAGGTATCTATGTTAGGTTCAAATTTGATTGATTTTTCTTATAATATACACAAATGAATTATTTATTTTAATCACTTTTATGTTGTTTTTTTACTACCTTACTAGGCTAATGCCCGTGTTAAGGTATTCATACATGATATAAATTAAACAGTGTGAGAACCAGAATAAAATAAAGGTTTGAAAAAGAAATTATAAGATATTAGAAAGAAGAGAAAGAAAAAGATAAAAATATTTAAGGTAAAATATAACAATATATATGTATACGTAAGCACATACACACATACATATGGATAAACAAACACATAAATACATATACATACATACAAACAAATATTTGTAATATAGGAAAAATTAAAATTTGAATAAAAAAAATTGTAATAAGTGGAACGCGAACTGCTTGAAAACTGATTGTACTGGGCTGAATATAGGGAGGGGGGTTGGCGGGACGGAGGAGCGGGAGAGAGTAGAGGGAAAGCGGGGAAGGTGGAGAGGAAAAGCGGAAGGGGAACGGGACGAATGGGAAAGGACACGCAGGGAGAAACAATTTCTTTATTAAGTGGCATTGCAACGCATGCCAGGAAATCTCTAGTTGCATCATAAAAAGTACAAGTCACGTTAAATTCAAACCAATCAAATAAAAAATCTCAACAAAAGAATTTGTTTATATTTGAAAAACGAGTTGTTAAAGTATGTCCACTGGACCTAGTTCAGTGAAACAACGCGCTTTGTGTCAGTAACGTATCTTCACTCTAATAATTTCCCAAAGCATCTGTCAAGCATTTGAATCAAATGAATGCGCACTTTGAATAAAAATTATTAATTCATAAAATATGGTACTTGCCTACTTTACCGCTTCTCTGATATAGTAGTTCCAAATTTGAAAATTAAAAGTTAATTGAACTCGAATAATGTTACGCACCACAGGAATATATCACATTATTTTCTTACTCATGCACCAACAACCGATGTTATAGTATGTTTAATTTTTGCACATTTTTTTGTCGTAGTTTTCTCTATCTCTTTGATAGTGGTTTGCCGTCAGGTATTGTAAAATATTATTGTCGTAAAGGGATCAATGAACAGCGCAGAATTTGAATCTCACTGTGACATCAACTGGAGAAGGTTAGAAGAATGTACAATGGACGTACACTGAAGCCTTTTTAATGACCCTTATATTTAATACACTAAAAATATTTTAAATTTTTTATGTAATGGACCAATTAAATTACTGCCCTCTTATGTCTACATACTTAAAAAGTTAATTTGAAATCAACGGAAAACCGATGCTTCCATAAATACTTTTCCGGGCACATCTAATAACAGTCATTTTAAACGAAAGATTTCTTGTTCAATTCTTAAAATATGCACAACTCAGAATTAATTCAACTAAACATCCCTTTTGAAAAGTCATTAAACGTGATGAAAATCGTTTAAATAGGATACGTTGGGTTAGGTTATGTGCTATTTAAAAAAAATCATAGCTTTTAATGATCTTTCAAAAGAGGTGTTGAGTTGATTCTGAGACGTCTTGGTTGATATTATAGGAGTGGCAAACCACAAAATTAAATAAAAACTGATATTTGAAATACTGAAAAATTCAAGCCTTTCCCTGCATTATTGAAAGTTCTGCTAAAGAAAGATGCCTTATCCAGTCAGTGGATTCGTCCCTTTTGTGACCAGTAGTTACAAGTTTAGTGCAATTTCTAAGTGTAACTCCTTCTAGGTAGTAAGCAGATTATGAGGTTCTAAGTCCTGCCTAGAATATTTTAATCTGTCTTGTTCCCCTGTTTTCCTTTGCAAGTTCCTCTTTTTTACCTACTAACAAGCAAGAAAGAAAACTTCAAAATACTATTACTACCTATTCGGCACATAAGTACTTTTTCCACATTCGTTGTATTGTCATTACCAATGGTAGATCGTATATCTCGTTACCTACAATCGGACAGTTACCCTCGAAAATTAACCATTGAATACGAATCAATCGAGTTAATTGTACGTCCTTAAATAGAAATTAAATTTGTGTTTACATGCGTACATCTAAGAAATTAAAAAGTGATAAATGTGGCCCAATAATTAATGGTAAGGCTTTATACTTTCTATCCTCATTATTCCCCTCTTTATCCCAGTGGAAAATGCTTCAAAAATCGTTTATTATTTATTAACAGTCCATGTAATACAATTATTATGGGTCAGTTTATCAAACAATTTTCGATAGCTATAAATTTGCGAAACATCCATGTAAATCCCCGCAATTTTTGGAACAAATTATTGAAACACAACAATATCAATGTCAATATTCTATTAAAAATATACCTAATATACTTTCATATCTAACTCACTATTTGAAGATATAGACTCATCTTTCATTGTTTCAGAAAATATCTGTCTATCCAGTTTCGAATGTAATAACTCACTATCTGAAATAGACCCTCTTAAATCATTAACAATCCTTCACTTAAATATTCGTAGCATCTATAAAAATTTTGATCATTTTACACTAGAATTGAATGAGCTGGCCCTTAAACCTGATTGTATTGTATTGTCTGAAGCCAGAATTAGTCCCAACTCAAGTACTTATAATTTACCGGGATACAAATACTTTGTTACATCTTACAACATTAATCAAAATAGTATAATAGTTGTTTTTGTAAAATGTATTTATAACGATGTTTCTGTTAATGAAATATTTATCGAACTTGTTAATTGTCTACATATTAAAATCAATATAAAAAATATTTCTTATGATATAATTGCATTATATAGAACTCACAGCTCAAGCATTAGTAATTTTACCGAAAACCTGAAAACTTTTATAAATACAAACCGGTTTCATAATGCAATTATTGTAGGAGATATTAATATCGACATATCCGATGATTTAGAAAACAACAGTAATAAGGAAAAAACTGAATATATTAACACTTTATCAGAACTCAATTTCAAACCATGTATAAAAAAATATACAAGAGAATGTTTTGGACAAAGGCCATCCTGTATTGACCATATTTGGTGCAATACTAATGAAACAGATAAAATAAAATCTGTTATTTGGAAAAATAATATTACTGACCATCATACATGCATTGTAGCTATTAAAACTGATAAAATAAATAAGAATAATTATTGTCGCTATAACTTACCAAAAATTCTAATTAATTATGAAAAATTACAACAACATCTTGAAAAAGAAAATTGGGAAACTGTACTATCGTCTAACAATACTGATTTATGTTCACGGAATTTTGAATTGACATTGAATAAGCATATCCAATCCTCCTCTTCCATTGTAACAAACTTTCCAAAGACAAAATTTAAAAAATTAAAACCGTGGATTACACAAGGAATTATCATATCAATTAGGCATAAAGAAAAAAATTATAAAGAGCTAAAAAAGTTTCCTGAAAACAATAAACTACGCGAATATTTTAAAAATTTTAGAAATAAATTATGTTACATAATCCGGAAAACAAAAGAAGATTTCTATAAAGATAAAATCAACATTGCTGGTAACAATAATAAAAAGGTGTGGAAAACTATTAATGAAATGATCAATAAAAAACCTAAAAATTCAAATATAAATAAAATCTCAGATATTGATAACACAATTTACAATGTCAACGCAAATCCATTGAAATGTGCAAATATCTTAAACAATTATTTTGGGTCAGTTGGTGAAAAATTAGCAATTAAAATAAAAAAACAGAGATAATGATAATTATAATCTACCAACACCTTTCATTCCTTGTAGCACACTAACACAATTTCAACGAACTAACTCTGATGAAATCAAAGATGCTATTAATGAATTAAAAGGAAATTCTTCCCCTGGTTATGACAATATTTCTGTAGAAATACTTAAAAGTAATTCTGACTCACTTTGCAAACCTTTGGCACACATCATAAATACAAGTTTTGTTAATGGCAACTTTCCCTTAAATTACAAAAAAACTATTATTACCCCAATTTTTAAATCTGGGGACCCCTGTCTAAGCAGTAACTATAGGCCAATTTCTCTTACTTCAAACATTGCAAAAATATTTGAAAAAGTTGTAAAAAGCAAATATTTAAATTTGTGAAAGAAAATAATATATTAAATGCACATCAATATGGTTTTAGAGAAAATTTGAGCACTCAAGATGCTATCGTTGATTTAACATCTAAAATTTATAAATCTTTAGATAGTAAAAAAAAATGTATTGGAACATTTGTTGACTTAAGAAAAGCATTTGACAGTATATCGCACTCTAACCTTATCTCTAAACTAACGAAAATTGGTATAACTGACAATGCTTTAACATGGATTGAAAATTATCTATTTAATAGAGAGCAATTTGTTAAATTAAAGGGCCTTATGAGCGATTCTCAGACCACGAATTTTGGCATCCCGCAGGGAACTGTACTGGGGCCAATTCTTTTTATCATTTATGTCAACGATATGTTTAAACTTAACATCAAATCTAAACTCATTTCATATGCAGACGACACAGCAATTCTAACTGAGGGTTTAACTTGGAATGAAACCCAGAAAACAGCAGAATTAGACTTAAACATCCTAAAAAAATGGTTCGACTCAAACTTGCTGTCACTTAATACGGAAAAAACCTTTGTAATACCGTTCACCATTAATAAACATGCATTCCCTGAAAATTTAAAGATAAGTATACATTCATACAATTGCAATAGAAACACAAATTTATGTAAACCTGACTGCTCTGTACTCACTGTTAAAACTAATATAAAATACCTCGGTGTAATTATAGATAGCAATTTAAAGTGGAAAATACAAATCAATGCAACAGTAGAAAGATTAAGAAAATTAATGTACATTTTTCTTAGAATACGAAACATTTTAAATTTTAAACTATTAAGAACTATCTATTTCTCACTGATCCAATCTGTATTACAATATGGAATTCTTGGTTGAGGTGGTGCATTCAAAACTTCTCTCATGCCTTTAGAAATCATCCAAAAATTATTAATAAAAATAATTCTAAAAAAACCATATGACTTCCCCACCATAAGATTATTTCAAGAATTTAAAGTCCTTTCACTACACAATATTTATAAAAAAATTACACTTTTACAAATCCACAAAGATTGTTTCAACAATGATAACTCATTATCTATTTCAAACAGCAAAAGACCAAGTATTCTTGGCTCTATAACTATACCGCGTTGTAATACCACTACAGCCCAACATTTTTATAAATATATTGGAGTCAAGTGGTTTAACCAGTTACCCCTTAACTTAAGATTGGAAATTAATTATAAAAAATTCAAAAGTTCTATAAAAACACTAAATCATTAGCATATTACAATAATTCAATTTAATAATACAATAGAATGTCTCTCAAAAATTGATTTTGGAAATCCATATACTTTTATATTCTTTTCTCTTTTCTCTCTTCCTCTTTCTCTTCTTCATCTTTTTTGTACTGTTTTTCTTTTTTTTCTATTCTACTTCATATATCTTGTTTTGAATATGTATATGTATTATATATATGTATATATATAATACATATACATAAAAATATATAAAAATTTATAAAAATATATAAAAATATATATTATAATTCTAAAAAAATATGTTAAATAGTTTTTCACACACGCTGCTCCACCTTTTTTACACGAGCATGCTCTAAAAAAAGGTGAATCACGGTATATAAAAAAAATGTATCTGAAAAATGTAATGTCATTATTGTATGTACAAAAAAAAAAATAAATAAATAAATAAATAAATGTTAATACATTGTCGTTTAACCGCTATGGTGCGTCAAAGATAGGTTTGATCTGACGATACTCAAATAATTTAAATATGAGAAGGCGCCTTAAAAAAGAAGGTAATAAAAAAATTAATCATAGAAGACTATTGACAAGACTCTCAAGCGAAAATTTGAAACAGAAAAATCAGAAAAAAATTCGGTCACATCTAGGAATTGAACTCAGAATTTTAGTCTTGCCCGGGTCTACTTGCACAACGGCCGAATATGTTCTTCAATGATTAACTGACTAACTAACTAACTAACCATCACGCCGTTTCCCCGCAGGGGTAGGAAGAGAGGACGGACCGCCAAACAACTAGGTCTTAACACACACTCTTTACCTCACTCTCATTCATACATCGCCTTATACATTCTATTATATTATTCTGACTTTTGACATGGCCCGACTCAAGTATTCACTTGATCGTGCCATGTCTTCCTCGGGCGTCCCCGACTTCTTCTACTAAATGATTAAATATTAGAATATTATGTATTCTTCATTGATTAAATATTAGAATATGAGGTTTTATTCATTAAATTATTCAACAAAAAAAAAACAAATTCGTTAGGTTTAAATAATATTATAGAAGGATATAAGCAGGTTGTTAATGGACGTGCTTGACTAACTTTAACCAGTGTTATAGTCAATAGTGTAACAAGTCAGGTAATTTTTTCGTGTTTATTTTTTCAAAAATATATTTTAAAAATCAAATCCAAACTGAAAATACCTGCATATTTTTTACGTCTTATGTTTAAAATAACATCAAAAATCTCATGCGAGACCAAAATTTTATTTACATTTCTTACTTCAAATAATTTCAGGAACCACTGGTTAAATAAAGTTATAATTCTTTGTAATATTTTGTAATAATTTTTCTGTTTGATAAAAAAAAATTGATTACTTTAAAGATAGTTTTAAATAAAAGACAACAGTGACTGAAAATATTACACTTTATTAAATAGACGTATTTTACAATAAGTATTAGTTTAATATTTACATTTATTTTTTTGTAATATAATACAGATATGACCTTTGAACTCAAAAGTTAACAATATAATTTTTATAATAATTCATACCCTTGTTGTCAGTACGAAGGAAAACCCAAAAGGACTTTTGTAGAAAGCATTATTTTTTGTCCTTTGGCATTGTGCATAAAAATTTCAGATGAGTTGCTTTTATTTAAAATACAGCGCTGTAAAATCATTTACACAGATTTATTTGTTTTTGTTATGCATTCACACGTAAGTCAGATATTTAATAAAGAATTCACACATTTTAAACATTAAATCCTATTTTTATTACATACTCCATGTATTTTTCGGTAAGTGACTGTTTTACAGATGCAAAATACATTTTAAAGGAAACTGCAAGTTTGGATGTGGCTGTATCGACATGTTTATGATGGTATTGTGAACGTCTCTCTTAATAATATGTTACCAAACTCATAGATAGAACTTATGTAGAGATCATTCGAGGGCACTCACCACTTTCTCGAACCATTTTAAGGACAAGATGGGACCCTCCATCAGTTCTCAAGTCAAGACTCTACTTTTGTTTTTAACCACAGAAAGATAATCATAATATTTTCATGTACGGTGAAGATAATCATACGTAAAATTGACGCTTGAGTTGTAACTAGATGTTATATTTAATTTTGTTAATTGTTTGAATAAACCAATCGATATTATATTTTTACAAACAAATGATATAAGAAATACAACATTTTGTGAATTTGTTTTCGAACGATTTGTGAAAAAAAAAGGAAACGTGAAACTTCTCCAATAATCAACAAAATTTTCGGATAATTTCTTTTATCTCAAATCATTTATTTTTTACTCATAATCAGCCATTTTTAGTAATGTACAAAATAATTAAGGGACCTATATTATATTTAATAATAACATTATAGTTATATAAAAATCAATCAGATACAGATTTGGAACGTGTCAATATTATGCTTTTTACTCATGCGGTTGTTAGATATATCTCAAAACTGGTGATACCTACCTCAGCGATGCACGCACCCTACGGAAGGTCCAAGCAGCGAGTGAGATGTCTGAAAAGCACAGCGACGGATTCGCACTAATTAGAATGAGGAAGCAATAATTCTAACACGCATGCGTAAATTTTACGTAGACTATCTTTCCGGGGTTGAAACGAAGATTCTGTGAAATGATTCTAAAAGCCCCCGGCTGTCTCTATACGGCACACCATACATTTATAAATACCAAAAACTTTTAAGTTTTCTCTTCCGAGGCAGTTTGTTCCTCTTCATACTGGTGGAGAGAAAGGAGGAATATATTGGAAAGTAAAAACAAATTCAAACACCTTCCTACAGCAGCGCACAACACACGAACAGCATCTAGAGCTTCTGCAAGCCACATGCATTAGGCAATCCCGAGGATAGACAGTGAGCAGTGGGACGGGAAGGTGGTCCTTCAAACCAGGCAGCACAATGGCCAGTCGTGACCCCTATGAAGACAGTGGGGTAGTGGAGAAGAGAGTTCTGAAGAACCCAGGGGACTAAGTAACTCACTCCAGCCGACTAGAGACGTAACAAATTATGTGGAGATAAGCTAAACGTGCAAAAGGAATGCATTTGGGCTCCGTTGGGGTAAGGTTAGGTTATAAGGATCATGCACTTCACACTGAAATTGCAGCAAGTCAATACAGACGACCAATATTGACGACCTCCGTAGTCCAGTGGGTAAGACTCTTGACTCACAATCCGGAGGTCGCGGGTTCGAACCCGGCATGCGCAAATAAATTTTATTTGATTAATTAGTGTTATTTCACAATTAATTCATTTAAAATAATATATACTATATTTGCGGCATGTTCCAGAGTGGAAGATACTATCAGTATCGCCCTGGTGTAAGACCACCATTAAGAATTGAAACGTTGCTTAAAAATGGCTTTATATAAATTCCGGAATATTTGGCGCGTAAAACAGTCATTTACCAATTAATTTTTCTAATTATATTTACAACCCTTTGAGATATTTTACAATTTTTTTCAGTTTTTGTCAGCTTTTACTGAGATTCGTTGATAGATTTCTTCGTTGAGAAATTATATTATTAAAATTTGAACTTAAAAGAGACGCATTTTAAAACAAACAGTTTGAAATAAATTACTTCTTTAATATACCAAAACATGTAATTTCTTACCTCAAGTCTTTGAGTTGACCAAAGCTGCTGTCAACATAATTTAATTTTTAGTTTTTGATTGATTTAGTCCCAGTAAATCAATTTCGTTTTGAATAGTTTTATTTACATTGTTGTACTAGACGTTTGTACATAAACTAAATATAATAGGGAGCTGGCCACAATGACACGCCAATGGAGTTTGGTACGCCAGTGGATTTTGGAATGCCACTGGTCTTTTAAATGAATTTACTACTTTGACAAAAAATGCTTCTAGGTATAATGGCAAAACTGATTTGAGTACTGGATTAAAATAAATATTTTTCACTTTGGAGACTGTGGGAGACTGGGGTTTTTAGGATTTTAGGTTACTGGGATACTGGGAGAGGTAAACTGAATCTAAGACTGATTAAAACACTTGAAAAGAGGTTTGAACTTGGAGACTGTTGGTATCTTGAGTAGGTATTGTTTCTTCTTGGCTGATAGTTTTGAACTGACTTCCTACCGGTTTGACTTCTATTTTTATAGGGCAAACTCAGGTCGGATTTTTGGGGGACAGAACCTCCTTAATTTTTCTAAGGTACTTGTTTTAGGTAATTTCCCTGGTCGCTACGATTGGAAGTCAGCTGTGTTAAAATTATGTGTGATAGTTATTGCCAAGATTTTACCAACTCAGGATCCCAAAGCTTCACATCATTTTTATTGTGTTTACAAGAAAAGGTACAAGTATACATATGTGATATAAGGTACAATTTTAAACAGTAAATATTTTTCTTAAGTGCAACAATCACTGATAGACGTCAGTTTTTGGGTTGTTTTTGTAGTACATACTCATTTTTAGGTGATGATGTTTATTTCTTGATCCAAATTATTCCCATTTTCTCGAAATTGAGCTCCAAATTTTTCGGAAGATGAATTCGCTGTCGTAAATATTTACGATTCAGATTTTTCCTTTGTTCAGAATTGACCAATAGTGGCTCGGCTGGTCGCATGGTGGGGGTGACGTAAATAGTCAGCCATTTCCTTGGCGTTGATCATTGCTGTCTGGAGTCCCTTGTGGAAGCATTAGGTGGTTATTCAGATGTGTTTTCCAGTCCAATGAGGCTGCTGCATGTATTCATTATCAATTTCATTTATGTTTTCAATTGATTAGTTAGTTAAAGGACATAATAGCGTTGTAGACAAGTCATTTGGAAGGGGCACCACATGCACATAATTCCGCTAGCCAATAGCAGCTCTCAGATTGTCGTGCTGGCGGCATGGTACTCTGTGGGAGCGTAAATTCCATTCTTGAATTTCCATGGTTGTCAAAAGCTTTCGCGCACTCGTTAGATGCACACGGATTCCTACGACACGTTCCATACAATTGTCATGATTAGATAATACAAAACTAACTAACTAACCATCACACCGTTTCTCCGCAGGTGTAGGCAGAATGATATAACGGACCGCCGAATGATATAACAACTCGGTCTTGGCAAACGCTCCTTGCCTCGTTCACATTCATACATCAACTCATACATGCTCTTCTATTATTCCGACTCTTCACATGGCCCGACTCAAGTATCTGATTCACTTGGTCGTGCCATGTCTTCCTCGGGCGTCCCCGACTTCCCCTACTATTCACATTTGCGTCATATATTCTCCTTACTCTTTTCCTCGTCCATTCGCTCTACATACTTAAACCATCTGAGCGTCCTTTCCATAATCTTACTCATTACGCTTACATCAGCCTTGCAGTCTTCGCGAACCTCCATCCACATCCACGATCGTGCATGGTTTTCATCCTTCCTCTGCCAGTTCCATGCCTCATACATCAGGGTAGGTACCAGCACTTCATTATGGACGGCTAACTTCGCTTCTTTGGACAGTTTTTTGTTGGCGCCAATAGCGTTCAGTCCTCTATTAATAGAGTTGCCTGCATTTACCCTTCTTTCGATATCTCTATCAGCCTTCCCATCTCTCGTAAACACACTTCTCAAGTACACAAGTCATCCACCTGCTCCAAATACTCGTAATTCACAACTATGTTGCACATTGTTTTCATACTCTCTCTTTCAAATATCATGACTTTAGACTTCTTTATTATTCATACATCCTTCGTTCATCCTAGATACGAGAGACTGAAGATCTTCAGTAAGTAGATTCTTCTTGTACAGTTAGAGATCAGCACTGTGTCATCAGCATATGTACAACAGGCAACATACTTCCAGATTACTCAACTTTGCGCCCAATCCCAACTCTTTCAATTCTTGCATTCATAGATTGAATAACCACGGTGACATTACGCAGCCTTGTTTAACACCTTTTGTGATGTCAAACCATCCCGTAAGTCGCCGTTCACCCTAATACATGCAACGCTTCCCACATACAGAGACGCAATTGCCTGTATGAGATTCGTAGTCACTCCATACTTGGACAACACCTTCCATAGCTTTATTGATATTATCATATCAGATTCATTTTGGGGGGGAGGAGAGAACGGTGGAACGAGGAAACATGGTCAACAAAGGTAATTTACAGGGTGCTTTTATTTTGTTTACTATATTAATTTAATTTGAAAATTACATACCTACAATTTATTAACAATTGCACATTCTGAACGCTCGAGGAAGACATGTCAGATCAAGTAAATCAGATTCTTGAGTCGGACAATGTCAAGAGTGAGAATAATAGAAAAGTACATATCAGACGATGTATGAATGTGAATAAGGCAAAGAGTTAGTTTTATGGTTAGTGGGAAAGTTAGTTTCTTCCTCTTATTTTTGCCAGTCTTAAACTTCCTGTCCTAATTCCACATTTGACAATCTCCAGGGCAGAGGCAGGGAAAGATTGGGACCCGGTGAACGCAAATTCAAAATCCGAAGGAGAATTTTTTTTTCAGCCTTACATCATACTCCATATTGGAGATGGCATTGATCCAATGGTTCTAGACAGTAGAAATATAACAAAGATAATCTTTTAAGAAATGACAAGGAAGAAATCACAAATTCATAAAAGTCAATATAAAACGGTTAACACTGAAATTACATCGAAGAAAATTAATAAAATTAAGATAAATATTACATGTTGAGAAAATTGTACATGGAACAAAAATTACGTGAGGGAAATCTTTGATAATATAAGATAATATTAATAACTCTCACACCAAAAATTTTAAACAGAAAAATCAGATAAAGTATTGAACTGAATCTAGGAATTGAACCCAGGACGTGAGCTTTGCCGGGGCTTTGCTCTACCAATTAACCAGTCTGTTGTTTTTGACTGTACATTGTACAGTGTACAATGCTTCGACTAAGAACTGCCAACATTTCCTTAATTTTATTAACACTTTCTTTACACACAATGGGGTATTTCCACAGTCGAGGGATTCTAAAAAATTTTTGTTTT
Organism: Limnephilus rhombicus; assembly: GCA_929108145.2. Lineage (NCBI taxonomy): Eukaryota > Metazoa > Arthropoda > Insecta > Trichoptera > Limnephilidae > Limnephilus > Limnephilus rhombicus. The sequence continues at coordinate 48,604,054 of OV815288.1, forward strand.
TTATGTTTTCATTCAATATTATTGATTTTAAAAACGATCTAAAACTGACAAAATCAAAACGGTCCATGGATGGCAAATCGGATTGTGACGTCACAAGCGTGACGTCATAATCCGATTTGTGGATAAATAAACACCGTAAGTGAGCGTCCACGTTCATGACGTCACACGATAGCCCCGCCCTAAAATAGTGTTTTAGAGGTAATTCAAAAATGGGAAACTTTGACTCGCTGTAGAAAATTTATTCGTTAACATAAAAATAAAATAAAAATGCTGCAATCATCGTAATTTTTTATTAATTTTTATAAGTAATAAAAAAAACGTGGAGATAGAAATACCCCATAACAAGATTCCACCAAAATTTAGAAATTTTGTGAAAAAATTACAAACTTTGAAAAAATGTAATGTTTTTTGGGTAGATTAAGCTTTGACAAATAAAAAGAAAACAAACGTTTGGTAGAAATAACGGAATACAAAGATTAAAAATTTCTTAAGTGGGTAATTTTCACCGTGCAGTTTTGGCACGTGTAATTTAATCACGTAACCAAACACAAATTCCGAGATATCAAACTTTTATTAAAAAATACTCAAATTATAACAGAAATGATTCTACGCAACACTCAAATCTTAGAAAATTGATCATCAGCGCCATTGCAAGTAAAACTTGTAAACAGCGGAAATTTTCCAATGATGAGGGACTGGACGAGTGGTTTCTATTAATAGAGTCATCAGCCATGACGCTGGAAGCCACAAGAACAGTTCCAGGGTTTGATGACTTGTGAGAGACAGAAGCTCGCCTCGGGAGGGTGCTTGTTGTTTCGGAACAATTGGATATCTGGAACAAAAATGGCATAATTAGTTGACAGGAATAGGCCACTTGCATGGATTTCATAACGACTTGGAAAAAATCATGTGGATAGATCTTTTTACTAAGATTACGAAAATGTTAGCAAAAATTGTTAGATATTTACAGTTTTTTTTTTTTTTTTTTTAAATAAATAAATCCATTATTTGGGCTCGTGACGTCACTACATAAAAATGTCCCGTCTCCGAAAATGTTCCTATTAATTTTGTGAAATTCCACACGGATTTAATTTTTTATATGGCATCACTTTGATTTCAGGCGAATTTTTTAATTCGTTCACTAGATTTATTGTTTGTTCTCTGCGAACTTATCATTTGGTTTGACTTTTTTACAGAAGATGATGTGAAGATGATGTCGGTACGTGTTTTAGAGGTATAATGAGGTATAATGTGGTGCTGATTTTAACAAAATAAAATTTTATAATATTCTTTTTATTATTATAATTTACAAGTACAAGTATATTACATTGAATTTAGTAATATAGAAAACTTTATTTTTTTTAAATGATTTTCGGCTATGTAATTATCGTTTTTTCTCACCTATAAAATTATGTCCCGTCCTTCCGGTTTATAAAAAAATGGTCTGATTTTTCGGATTGAAATTTTCAAAAAATCCCCAGGGTTTCAAAAATACGATTAAAAAAAATATATATACAGAATGTCTTAGAATATTTGCCTGAACCGGATTTGTTTTTTTTAAATGTGATGCAAGTGGACTATTATTTAGCAGGAAGAATATGTATGCGTAGGTATTTTGCATGTTACAATAGAAAAATTTCAAATAAAAAAAAAACTGCATCCGATGTATTTTTATTTTTAATGTGAATACCTCACAAAAGTTCCAACTACTCAACCGCCTGGAGCAAGTGAGACTAACTCATCCCCAAGTGAGGTATGTTTTGAGGCTGAAGGTAAGTGGGAAGGGGAAGGAGATGGGCAAGAGGAAGGCACGGGAGTAACTGGCTATTCAGACAAACACGGTCAGAGTCAATCATCGAAAACACAAATCAAACAAATAAAATTTATTGCGCCCACCAATATTTGAACCCTTGACTTCCGGATCACCAGTCGAGAGCCTTGCCCCTCAAGCATTGATTGTCGAAAACTCAAAATGTATATGTCCATTAACTACCATTATTTAGATAGTTTTTAAAATTACTCTTTTATTTTATTTTTTTAATAAAATATAATATAAAAGATGCAAAATATAAAACAGATGAAAAATATTTGCTTTATCTTCCTCGGAGATCTTGTGCAGATGTGATCAGATGAACTAATTTTTGGATTTCAAATTTCTAGATTCTAATTCTAGGGAAATTGTTTAAGGTACATATGTAATAAATCGGTAGAAATGGCGTACGCCGCGGCTTAAGGCAAAATGCTTTCCCAGATTATACGAGTATATTTAAAGTATGAGGTTTTTCCATGTCCTGGCGGGAAATGCGTCTACTTGATTAATTATTTACTATCATTAATTGACTCTCCAGCAGATCAATGGTAGATGATTGACGGATTCTTGCGAACGTAACTCTTGGACGCAATGACTCCTAAATTCATGCTCACGCCTCATCATTTTTTTATTTCCTTCCTTCCCCTTAAAAGACCCCACACAGCATCCATAAAATAGGCCCTGAGAACACTTATTATTAAAGTTTTTTAATGGTTCATATTTTGTCCAAATTTAACTAACAAATTAAATATTTTTTTATATAAAAAGTAATAACGTCGCAGTTTGGTCCTTTTGTTTCAAGAAAAAAATCGTATTTTGAAGATTTTTTTTTCTTCTTCTTTGTGTGCCGTATCAGGTCCCCCCGACATTGGCGATAACTCTTGAAAATGTCTCTATGTCTTGCGCTGCCCGGAATAGCTCCTCCACACTTCTAATGCCGATCCACTCTCGTATATTTCGCAGCCAAGACATTTGTCTCCTACCAGGTCCTCGGCGACCCTCTATCTTGCCTTTCAATATTAAATGGAGCAAGTGATACTTCTCCCCTCGAAGTATATGAGCCAGATAGGAAATTTTCCTGATTTTTATTAATGTAAGCAGTTCTCTATCTGCTCTAGCCCGCCATTTTTTTAATGAAATTTTATTAATATTAGGTTTCGAGGTTCCGTTTCAACCAAAAATATTTTTGTTTCTATAAAACAACACTGAAGTTTTCCAAGAAAAAATCAAAATGTTGAAAACTCTTTGAGGGAGATTGAATTAATTATTATGTGGCCTTTTTATTACTTGTAAAAAAGCAATATTTCGATTTGTTCTTCGGATCTGGTTTGGATAGAAAAAAGCGTAGGTAGGCTCATACTTACTAACCGGCGAAATTTAAAATTTAAAATTTGAAGTAACGGAACTTTTAAAATTAAATTTTGTTCAATGTGTCATAAAATAATATGAATATTCTTCAAAAAGCGTGAATTTTGGGTTTTATTAATATACTATAAAACCAAAATTTTTGACTGTTCAAAATATGTCATTTTAAAAGTAATTTTGAAGCTCTTCCTTTATTTGTCTAAATTATTCATCCCAAAATAGATTTAATTTAAAATTTGCAATTCCCAATCAGCTCTGTCATTCAAACAGTCTCAATCTTCCTCTTACCCCATAATCAACCTATTCATATGGTTTTTCACTCATTCCATATTTCACATTCAACAATAGACACATCTGTCGAAGCGACTCTTTCGCTGTGATAAATTTAACAATTTCATGTATTGATGAAACAGTATCAAGGATATACCCAGTGGCGTAGCGTGGCACTTTTAAGGGGGGCCGCAAATTTTCACAATAAATAATAATATTATCTTGTAAAAATTTAAACCATGTCATTTCATTATTTGAAAATGTTCCACGATGCTTTCGTTTGCGAATCTAAGTCTTCAATTTATTATTTATTATAAACTAGCTGACCCGGCGAACTTCGTACCCCCTCAGAATCAATAACTGTTGTGTTAATTTATTAGCTGAATTAAATTCTGTTTTTTATTAAGTTAAAAATTACACAATGAATCAATTATCAATCCGCAACTTCCGTGTTTTGTTTTTGTCAATATCAGATTACCTTGTGTACGGGTGATTTTCTTACTTTTCCACTTACTGAGGGGCCATCCATAAATTACGTCACACGAATTTCAAGATTATTATATCCCCCCCCCCCCCGCCGTCCCTGTCACACGTCGTCACATTTATGAGACCCCTCCCCCCTAGTGTGACATCTAAAAGTAATCAAAACAGTAGTTCAATTTTTTTTACACGTGAAGTCACAGAGCTGATGACCACCCCAAACCCCAAGTCACACTTACTACTCCCCTCCCCCCCTTAATATGTGACGTAATTTATGAATGGCCCCTTACGGGGATTGCGTTTCATTTTCTTTATGCGTGTGAGGGAAATTCATTATAATTATTGTATTTTTCCTTTGGAAGGGTGAAGACACACGTTAACCGTTTGTCTCATTTTCGACTGTTGACATTTAGTGTGCAAGAAAGAGAGTCAGCATTATATGCTAAGGAACAAAAGCGAAACAATCAGCGCATTGACATTTGACGTTTTTGAATTTTTGGAATTCACGCAAACTTCAACTGACACAACATTGCCACAGCTCTTTCAAAAGATGAATATTCGTTCCATACAAAATGAATGAAGAAATGAATTTTCTTCATAACTTTCTTTTTCGTGAATTTTTGCAATGTTTTAATAGTTATTCTGTTATCCGGGCCGGAGACTAATCCAACAAATCAAAGATCATCAAAATCGGTCCAGCCGTTCTGGAGTTATAAATAGTGTAACTTACCCGACTTTGTTTTATATATTAAGATGCCAATAACTATATTTTGTTAAGCTGTAAAATTCGTAATACTAATTAAAGCTGAGAACTCGCAAATAGATTCACTCTTAATTAAAAACAGAATTGTTTTCAGAATGAAACTATTGAATTTCAGTTGTGTATTCGTCTTCTAATACATTTCGAAGGAGTACATTATTTTATTCGAAGTGCAGTTAAAAAAAAATTGTTGCAGACTGTGTACGTGCTGCCAGAATCAATGAGAAACCATTTTCATATTCTGAGTATAGTTTTAATTCGCCAAATACAGATTTAATTTAACCTTTCTAATCACAGTAGATGCAAATTGTCCAACACATTTAATTTTAAAATAATATGTCCCACACATTTATGTGTCCCACACATTTAATTTTAAAATAAAAATGTGATTGCGATAAAAAGTGAAGAGACAGTTTTATTACAATTTTTTTTTAAGAAAAGGAATCTGTATTTAAAATTTTAAGTTTATTCCATTTTGATTTCTTTATCCACAGGTGTGTATTTTTGAGCCAATTTACATTTCCAATATCAAAATTTCAATATTTAGAAACAAAAATGTTCCAATAAGCACGTCGGAATAATTATTTTATCTAGATTTTAGAATAATTTTGTTTTTTGCGAAAGGGTAAAAAAAATCCAATAAAAAGGAACATTTAAAATACATTTTGCAACCGGGAATTTTGTGCGTAAACCTTGACAGGCAAAATAGAGCTATTTATATATTTTTTCTTATTATTCGAAGGGTTAAATCAGTTTTCAGAATGTAAAAATTCCAATAGTGGATTCATCTGCTTCGAAGGATAGTATTGTCTGATTCGAAGTGCAGTTATAAAATTCTAGTTGCAGACTCTGTATGTGCTGCCAGAATCAAAGAAAAATCATTTTCATGATCTGAGTGTACTTTTAATTCACCGCAAACAGACTTAATTTAAACCAATTTTGTCTTGAAAATGTAAATTTCCAGTTGTGGATTCATCTGCAAAGTGGATTCATCTGCCATTTCAAAGGAAAACATCCTCTTGTTCGAAGAGCAGTTATATAATATTCTAGTTGCAGACTATGTATGTGCAGCCAGAATAAAATAAAAACCATTGTCGTGTTCTGAGTGTAGTTTTAATTCGCCAGGTACAGATTTAATTAAAACATGTTTTGTGTTCAGAATGTAAAATTCCCGTTGGATTCATCTGCTGACATGTTTCGAAGGAAAACCTTATCCTATTCGATTCGCAGTTATAAAATTCTAGTTGCAGACTATTTCTATTTATTTAATGCCAGAATCAAAGAAAAACCACTATCATGTTCTGAGTGAAGTTTTAAATTCACCGCATACAAACTGTTTTTGTGTTCAGAATACAAAGATTAATTAAGTAACGGGTTGCAGATTCATCGTGTAACAAGTGAAGCTTTACATTTGAGTTTCATACCATATACTGCAAAATTCTGAGAAATTGATTTTTCCAAGTGTACCTGTTATTAGGGGACTCTAATGCAGAATCAACCGTAAGGAAACGTACCCATACTACGTGACCCATATTTTGCAATTTTTAACCCCCCCTCCCCCCTCGAAGATCACGTGTAGTTTATTCCAAGACCCCCCTCCCTCCCCATACAGTTTTCACGTAGTAAATAATAAATACGGTTTTGAATCATTTCTTGCTAACAAAAAGGTTAAAAAAATATTATTTGGCTTATATTTGTCTTTATTTATACGGCCCTTGCTGCGTGACGGCAAGAGTGCATGCATACCTATAATTTCAAGTGGAAAAAATATAAAAAAAGTTAATGGGAAATATATAAAAAGATTTCTAAATTGACTACGTGATGAAAACCTAAGCCGACCTAAAAAAATTTTAATTTATGTTTAGGTCGAAAAATTTACTTTTCTTACTATTTCAATTATTTGACGTTAAAATTGCCGGCAAAACGATATTTTCATGCCGTAGACGGCTGCTATGTCATGCCCGCCAACCTTTCTAAGCTATCCCGGTTCTCATGACAGCTACTGCATAGTAAACCAGAAACTTCACAAGCGAAACCTACGTCACAACACCACTAGTTAAATACAGAACGCACGGCATTGCTTTCCAATTTTAGTTTATTACTTAGGAAGTCAACAATAGAAATTTTCAAAGATTTTGATGTTCTCAGCGTACATAAAATCTTTATCATAAATATTTTGGTTCATCAACTCAAAAAAAAAGAGGTAAACAGCTCACACGATAATAAAACCGGATCAAAACAAAGCTAAATATTCCTAAGATTAATACTACCGTTTTACAAAGAAGAAGTTTTAAAGCTCTTAAAAAAATATATGTTATTCTTAAAGATAATATTATTTAGACACTCCCCGACCCAAAACGCAAATTGTTTGAAATTCCCTCGATAGAAAAGAATCACAAAGTATGCTCCGAAAATTATTATAAACACGTTTGTTTCAGTTATTTTACAAGTTATACGTAAGAAAAAATTCACAATTTTTTTTAATTTTTTTTTTTTTTTTAATTGGCAATGTTTATTAAAAATACATATGAAGTTACAACAGTTACATAGTTACATAAGGTTAACAAAAAAAAAATTGCCTTTCCTCACCATAAAGAGACAATGCTCTTGTGTTTGGTGAGGGAGTTCTAGCTCAATTAGTAAATTAATGATCGTGTAAGTTAATAATAACTGCTATTGTAAATAATAAGAAGGTTAAAAAATCTTGTATAATTTAAAAATAAAAATCCTGAAGAGTTAAAAAAAATCATAATATAAATTAAAAAAATCATTATAAATAGAAGAATCATGTAAGTTAGTAACAAAAATTATTGTAATAATTAAGTAAAGGATACGTAAGAAAGAACGCAAGATTTATACAATAGTAGACTCAGAGATTTAGAAACTAAGAAATGAAAGAAAAAAGAAGGAATAAATGATTTATAAAATAGCAGACTTTAAGATACAAAGTAAACATATTTGGGACTTTTATAGCAGTTTCAGGTAATTTTTTAATTTGGGCTTAAATTTTTCTATTTTAAGGGGAGGTTGTTATAATAGATTATGCCCAGATAAAGATAGGAATTTTGGATGTGGACGAATTTTGGATGAGTATTAAATTTAGTTATTTTAATAGTTTTCTGGTGTCTTGCTGATGTATTGAATTGGAAGTAACGAGTATTTAACTGTATTTCTTTGTAAATTTGAAGAATGGAATATTTTTTATAGATTTTGTCTATTATAGGCACATTGAATATTGAAAAAAGAATTTCAGTAGGAAATTTAGACGGTTTTTTTAAGATCACCTTAATTATCAACCTTTGAACAATTTTGAGGGGATTTAAAATATTGTCATATGTTCCTCCCCAGCCAATAATACCATATTGCAATATAGATTGAACAGTTGCATAGTTCACTCTTTTTAGGTTTTCTTAGCTAAGAATATTTCTAAGTCTAATAAATATATGAATACATTTCCTAATCCTTTTGACGAGTTCACAAATATGTGTTTTCCATTTAAAATGTTGATCTATATATACACCAAGATATTTGATTTTGAGAGTTGGACTAAGTATAGCACAATCTTGATTGCAGTTAGTTTTATTACATTTACTTTGGTGTATTATGATGTTAAAATTTGGTTCTAATTTGAATTTATTGATAGAGAATGGGATAAATTTTGTTTTTTCAGTGTTTAGGAGAGGAGATTTTTATCGAACCAATTTTTCAATATGTTAATATCAATGTTAGCTAGATTATTAACAGTTTTCCAATCCGTACCTTCAATTATTATGACAGTATCGTCAGCATAAGATATTATTTTTCCGTTTAGTTTTTGTATGAATATGTCATTAACATAGATAATAAACAGTAACGGTCCCAGGACTGTACCTTGAGGTATGCTGAAATGACTCATTTTTGGTGAACTAAGCACACCATCAATTTTTACAACTTAGGGACGTTTGAAAAGGTAGCTTTTTATCCATTCTAGAGCTGAACCATTTAATCCAATGTTTCTTAATTTACTTATAAGTTTGTCATGTGATATATTGTCAAATGCTTTTTTGAGATCTATAAAAATTCCCAGGCATTTAAATGATTTATCTAATGAACTGTGTACAAGGCTACTTAATTTTGCAATTGCATCTTGTGTGCTTCTACCTTCCATAAAACCAAACTGGTTTTCATTAATTATATCGTTGCATTTTATAAATTGGCTCATTCTTTTTTTAACTAGTTTTTCAAATTTTTTTGCTATATTTGAGATTACTGATATGGGACGGTAATTGTTTACTTCTTCTGGATTACCTGACTTAAATATTGGGGTAATAGTAGTTTGTTTGTAAATTGATGGAAATACTCCGCTTTGGAAACTTGTATTTATTATATGCATTAATGGCTTAGAAATTTGATTTTTTATGTTTTTTAAAATATCAACCGTGAATGCATCAAAGCCCGGAGCAGATCCTCCTATCATATCGGTTATGATAGAAACTATTTCGTCCTCTGTGGTGACTTCAAATGTTGTCATTTTATTTTTAGAATTTATATTACAGTCTGGAGATGTTATAATATTTGGATCAATGTGAATGAGATTGGCGAGATTTTTCCCAACATTTGCAAAGAAAGTGTTAAATATATTTGCAGCTTTTGAGGGTTTTTCTTTACAGCATGTTTTTGAGTTATCATGATTAATTGCATTGATTTCGTTATTATTGTTCTTTTTCTTGTCAATTATTTCATTTACAACCGTCCATACTCTTTTACTATCATTTTCAGCTAGATCCAACTTCCGTTTATAGTAACTTTCTTTAGTATGTTTTATGATATATGTAAGTTTATTTTTATATGCTCTAAAGTGATTAAGTAAGTTTTTATTATTAGGTTGTTGAGTTGTTAATTTATAAATAGCTTGCCTACGTCGTACAGATACTATTAATCCATAAGTAATCCATGGTTTTATAGGTTTGAAGTTTGACAGTTTGTGTTTGGGAATTATATTCTTTGACGAGTCATTTATGTATTTAGATATTTTTTCTTCAAATATTTTACAGCAGATATTGACATCATTACATTGTAATAATTCGATCCAATTTTCTGATAGAAATTTGTTTTTTAATGTATCCATATTAAGTACTTTTTTGGAAGATTTTGTTTGTTTAAATGATGGCAATATTGGATTGCTGGTTTTGTGGTTAAAAAAACAAGAATAATGATCAGTGATAGTTGTGTGAATGACAGCTGCTGTTATATTTTGGATATCCGGTATATTTGTAAAAAATATGATCTAAGCATGAAGGTCGTTGACCTCGAACGTCTCTAGTGTACGAATTTATGCACGATAAATAATTGAGTTCTGCTAACATGTTGAGATAGCTATCTTCATCCTTACTAGAATAGTCGCTTGCGATAATGTTTCTTTAAATGCTGTTTTAAACAACCCTCGCGAGATTTTTCTCTATTTTAAACGAGTCCTGTTTTATTAAGAGCGTTTAACCAGCCAGCGGACGAAAATCCACATTTCGTCGAAAGTTGTTCTTCCGATCGTGCAAGACGGTTACAATGAGAAAGATTAATTATTCTCCGTACCAGCTTTTTAAAATTATAACTCAATATCGAATTTATTTCAATCCAAATTAGCTTTAATTTATACCTTCATCCAAAAATGCTGAAAGGCGTGATGATAAAACTAATAAAATAGTGTACTTTTTGTAGTTTTTTTTTGATTATAAGTATTTATCATTTTTCAATAATGTCTAAATTTAATAAGAATGTTAAAAAAATCTGAAATATATTAGTTTGTAAGTGCGCAAATAAATACACAAATGGACCAATTTTCGTCAAGAAACACATGTACGTACATATTTTTTAATGATTTTATTGAAACTAAAATTAAAATTCTAATACATAACTTTGCTAGATAATGTATTGATTTATTTTACTGCATATTTACATTATTTGAAATGGGTGTGGTATAATACAAAAACTTTTTTGAAAATTTAACAAATCTGCCAACGACCTATGGAATAACCTTATTATACTAAAAATTAAAAAAAAATTCTAAAAATTTATTACATACGAATGCTAGATAAAAGAACAATCTTTCGAAATCCATTTATAATTTTTTGTGGAAAAGAGTCAATACGTCTAAAAACTTATTTGAAAATGACGTATTTCAGGCTTTCTCTGGTAATGCCCTCTTAAACACTAACTGCCATACATATTTTTTTGTGAATCTTTTCTAAATTCCTGAAAAACTTGTTGTACTATTCACATGGGTGGTTTACAGTCGCGGACTAAGGAAATGTAACACTTCCGGTAAATTCAAAGCAGTTGGATTATCAATAATTCCATATATCGAATGTTACACGTTACGTACTTAATGACAAAAAATGAGACAAAATCTTCCTTTTACAATACGACCATAAAAGAAATAAAATAACAATGAAATAATTCGACCATAACTATTGTAATAATAATAATTATTATTATTTGTTTGTTCTATTTACTTTTTTTACTTTATCTGTTGTGTAAATATGTACAACTTTATGGGACGTGTGGGATTGCACTATCCGCCCCACATCCTGGATTATTTACGCATATTTAAATCTAGTGCGTAAATAATCCAGGATGTGGGGCGGATAGTGCAATCCCACACGTCCCATAAAGTTGTACATATTTACACAACAGATAAAGTAAAAAAATTAAATAGAACAAACAAATATAAAAGACATAAGCGGTAATAGAAATAAAATAAATAATCAATGCCTTGTAATGTACAATATTTTTCGTTTTTCCTTCTGAAGAGAAAACAAATAGCGCCGATGGTTTGCCAACTCTCGAGCACGCAACGTACAACTGCCCATGCGAAAAACACGGCAATTCAAGGTTTATTCCACACATTTCTAACGATTGACGGTGGGATTTATTAATTTCAAATGCAAGGCGCACTGGAAATTGGACACGTTTAAATTCAAAAGAAAAGTCAGTTGGCATTAGTGGTATTCTGGGAATAAGCACATTTTTGCCTTTGAATTTTCCTATGATTATTGTAGCTTAAATCAAATTTATCACAATTTTTTTAACTGCAAGGACAATTTTGGCTGATTCAGATTGCGTAACATAATTATCACAGAACCAACCTTGAGTTGTAAATTATGTGGCGGTAATCCTGGCAAATCCATGAATTTAGGAATTCAGTAGGATAATTGACTACTTCATTTGGATTGATAATGAAATCGATCGACTTAAATGAATGCATTCATTCAGTCCATCAATTTGACTCTGAATTTTTATGTTCAAATCTTCTACATCCTTATTTTTTGCTGCTAAAATGGCTCGTTCGCTCAACCACGCATGGTTTTTATAATTCACACCAATATTTGGAACACTTTCGATATTAATTCTTCCCTTGGCGTTGTGAATTGACAAACATTTGATGGTAACGAAATGAGGCCAGTAGAAGTGTCAACGGGAATTTTCCTATTGCCAATGTCTAATAATGCATTTGCAAACACTTCCGCTGATATGTCATTTTGTAACGCCGCTCGCAAATTTGTTGTTAACTTGAGATTTTTCATAAATCGCCACAAATTTGATGCCTTCAAGCAAGCATTTATTTCGTCAGCAACTGTTGATCTGGGAATGACTGGCAGCGTTTGGCGAAAATCTCCAGCCAGTAGAATCGTCGCTCCTCTGAAGAGGATCTGATTGCTACGCAAATCTCTTAATGTTCGATTGAGTGCCTCTGGTGTTCTACCAGTTCCGCCGGGTGCACCAAGGAAAAAAAATCCTCCATTGCCGACAATAACTGCTTTCATTACCGTATCGTAAGCTTTTTTTTGCTGCTGATTTAAAAGTGGAAACTAACTTTGTACGGATTGACTCAAAGCATTTATATCATATTGCCATTCTCGTTCAAATTTACGATTAGGCTCAGGCAATCCTAATTTGTGCAACATCTTGCCGGACATCATCACACACAAATCCTCTAAAGACATCAATACCTCATTGTGTATCTCTGAGCAGATTTCAAGCTCGGGATTTGCCGTTATTGAACGTACTCTACGCAAAATGTCTTCAGCCATATTGTCTTTGTATTTGTTCCACAAATTATATGAGCTCGATGGAAAGCACGTTGAAATAAGTATGGCAAAAAGTGATTGAATTTGATGCGAAGTAGGTGAAATAACAGCATCAGCGAGTGTGTGATCCCAATGAATATCATCCTCCGGTAAATGTAAACGTTGACAGGCCTCTCGATATGTTGCGCACAATTGACCACTGATCATTTGTAGAAATTTGAATGAAGTCGGTCCACGAACATTAATTAATAACAAACGCAAGTAAAAACATTCGTCTTGCTTGGGTGAACTGTGTAAATGCTTAATATACATTCACGTGTCAGGGTAAGGACTGTCCTTGTTTCCGACGTTGGAATTTTTTGTACGACGCATTCCATGTATAATATTTTGGCATTTCCGAGTGAAGCAATGTTCTTGCAAATGGATCGTATGCGCATGTCTCGAAGAAGCTTGTCAGCGTTGTCGCTGGTGGTCGTTCAGCTCTTTGCGCTGCGTTTTCTGCCATTAAATAAACTCGTTGCCCATTCTCCAGGTAAACAGCTAAATGGACTACGGTAGGATGACGTCCATGTATAGAAAATGAAAATATTCTCCAAACCGCCTCATTGCTACTAACTACTAACGTATCTTCCCATCTGATATTTTGAAACTTCGTTGTTATTATTTAAGGCTGCAATACCAAATACAGCCATGTCGTTTCCTTTCGTGACGTACTTGAAAAAAATTTAATCGACTTGACCGAATTGCAGTACTCAATATTGCAATGCGCTTTAAATGTTTTGGAAAGTAGCGGCGAATATGAAACAATCCAGCTGTAGTTGACTATATGCTTATTTTTTACTTTTAATGTTATTGTTCTCCCGTTATCTTCTACAGTGCGACGACGATACGGAGGGTAACCATCATTGCCTGTAATTGTATCAGCAAAAAAAGCACGGGGATAACGCTTCGAGCATTTGTTGTCGATCATGCACGGTGATTCCCAATTGTGTTCGCTACACGGTCCATGAATCATCTTCTTCTTAACTACTTCATGCAATTCTGGGTCAACTTCGGCATCAGCAATTTCTGCGCAAATTATTGAGTCATTTTTATCCTGTCTTATTTTTTCGACCATCCGCAGGAGAATATGCTCATAAGGCAGTCCTCTCTTCTGCCACTCTCCAAAAACATGATATTTTACGATAAATTTCATGAGCGCTTTGAGTTTCTGCTTGAACACTCGTGTGCTGTTATGTCGTGACAATCGCTGGATGATTGACCAGATAATAACAGATTAGTGATTTCGATCCATTTTGGGTTGCACGTGAAAGTGATAAATAAATCTGGTCGACCGTATTGGCGCACGTAGGTCATAGCATCTTGCGAGTATTCATGCACGTGTCTCGTGCTTCACACATAGTAAGTCGGCCGACATTACTTCCATTTCCATCTGCATTCATGGCATCGCGCAAATGAACGTATTCTTCTGAATGTAATTTTTTCTGGTTTAAACGTATATACGTCAGACGTTCTGTTTCAATTTTGACATACATATCAACGGCGAACTGATGAAATAATCGGCGGCATTTCAAAATGTGGTTATCCTCGTTTAGACGAATCATGAAACGGTATGCATAAAAATTTATCGAGCTGACCTTTTTGTTTGTTTCCTAACCTGTAGAAGAATAATTTACTTTTTTTAATATCTTTATTGAACAAAAAAAAATTAAGATTTATAACTACAATAACAAAAAGTACATCATAAGTACAGTACAAGTACAGTTTAAAAGTTGCATAAGTACGAAAGTTAATATCAGAAAACAAAATACATATATACAGTAGATACTTAAAGAATAGAGATTTATAATTATAAATTAAGGTATATATTACTTTATTTAGGAATCAAAATGAACAACATTTTATAACAACAGTAGAGTAAAATTTTGAAACAATTTCTGCCATTAGTTGTTTTATACTTGCAATGATGCATTTGTATACATATGTACATTCAGTAACGTGAGGGAAAACATTATGAGTAACCTTGTATATCCATCTAGATATGAAAAATTCTGTGCCACATTGATGTATACGTTTACAAACGTGAGCAAAACATTGTCAGTAAACTTGCATAACTTACTACATGTAACTGATAACACTTGTGCTCTCTGTAATTCCATTTACAGCTTTGGCCACAACCTAAACATTTTTTTTGCATTGATTCATACCAGTCGCTGGATTAATCATCTTGATCAAAAAATGATATCCATAATCCTCCTCCTGCCTCCTCGGCAAAATATTAAGGGATATTTATTTATTTATTTATTTAAACGCCCAGAGGGCTTTTACATATAACGCAGTACATTTTTTTATTACAAACAAAATAAAGAGTTGACAAAATACAGATATCATAAAATATAGAAAATAAAATAAAGGTTACATAAAATACAAGATGCAAAGTATTCCAGAACTATCTCGAATGTTGTCCCGAGCGAAGCCGGGTAACCCAGCTAGTATTAGATAATTTTCTAATATCCTCCATATCAACAATAATGTTAATAAAAGTGCATAAAATTGGTGTTCACAATAGTTAATGAAACAAGTTGAAAAAAATGGCACATAACGGCGTTTAAAGTTTGCCAAGTTAAAAATTGTTATCATAACATCCATATTGTATAAGTATTTGTTACCAAGACTATGTAAAGGTTCTATTGTTGTATGCAATATGTATTCTTCTTTTCAATATAAATTGGGTAATGACTTGCTTATATTTGGTGAATGGTGTGTTGAATATGTCAACAACATCTTTATAGTCATTTCCCAAATTTTGTATGCGGCGAGCGGGGGTATACAACTGTGATTCTTTGTTGGAGTTATCACAATAGAACGGTAGATATTGCCTCGATGTTGGTTTGATGTTGGTTAGGTATATGAAAAGAAATCAAGTATAATAGTTCATGGCTGTCAATTATTGAATTTATGATTTTATATAAACATGTTAGGTCATTAACTATTCTACGTTCAGATAATTTTAATAAATTGAGTTGGCATAGTAGATAATCATAGTTGACACAATCCCTTGTAATACCCATTTTAAAATTAATAAATCTTAAGAATTTATTTTGAATTCTAATGTATTGTAATGCATCATATGAACGATGTATTTCGCTAATACGCTGAAGGTTGCCACCATTACGTCGTTGAATTACAATATCGCTAGACTCCATATTCTCACTAACAACCACAATGACAACTTCGTTTAACATTGGTGCGTTGAAGCGTCTCTCATATTATTCGTTGTCCTGCAGGTCTTTTGTCTGCTATGATCACTATTTTATGATCGTCCGATGGCATCATACCTAAGGCTGCTTTGAACAATTGAATTAACTGATTATGTTCATGTAACAGTTGCCGCTGTATGATTATCTCTCTCCTAGATGAACTATTGAGAGCACAGCGTTGATTTAATTCATATTCAGAATTTCCCACGAAATAAATTTGAAGAAATTTGTGGCAACAATGCTCCTTCCTGCACGGTGGTGAATTTGTCCTTGAATCTGTAATATTGAACATAAGAAAATAATTGTAACCCTAGAAATATAGTCTACGTAAAATTTACGCATGCGTGTTAGAATTATTGCTCTCTCGTTCAAATTAATGCCAATATATCGCTGTGCTTTTCAGACATCTCACTCCCTGCTTGGTCTTAGGTGTTATCGGTGTAAGTGTTATCAGTTTGGAGATATAATGACCGCATGAGTCAAAAAGCTTAATATTGATACGTTCCAAAACTGTATCTGATATATTTTTATATAACTGTAAGTATGCTATTATTAAATACAAAATACATATTTATTATTTAGTACATTAGTCAAAATGGCTGATTGTTTGTGATAATAAATGAATTGAGAAAAAAAATATTATTCCAAGTTTGGTTGATTATTGAAGTAGTTTTGCGTTTCGTTTTTTTCCACATAATAAATAAATGTATACTGTTGTATTTCTTATTTCATTTGTTTGTAAAAATATAATACCGATTGGATGATTCAAATCAATTTACTTAAGAAGGAATAACCAGACAAAACCGGAAATATGTCATTTTTAAATAAAATTTTAGCCGTGTTGACTTTTCCACAAAAAAGAATAAATTGATTTCGAAAGATTGTTCTTATATCTGGTAATGTTACGTTTTAAATTCTGAGTAAATATGTTTATTTTTAACATAATAAGGTTATACCGTTGGTCATATGGTCAAAAAATAATAAAAAACTACATAATTTTAGTAGTTTTATCATTACGCCTTTGTAGGTATAAATTAAAGCAATTTTGAATTGCCGCTGGCTGGCTAATGGCCCTTAATAAAATATTATAGCTAGTTAAAACTCATGCGTCAATTTTACGTATTATATACTTTATTACGTATATACTTTACAGTGTATCGAAATATGATTATCTTTCTAGGGTTAAAAAAATCTTCATTTATGAGCCTCAATAGAATTTTCATATATTGTTATGAAGTACTTTCTTGAATTATAACTTCCCACCCCTATATGATTATTTCCGTCACCAGGTACTAAATATTTAATAATAGTTGTCAAAAGTTTGCAACATTGGCTAGATCTTCTGATTGGCTAAGAATTCGGTGGGAGGGGCAAGGCGGCCAGCCTGCGGTCTGCGGGCTTCTTCACCAGCTCTTCTAGTTTTAGCTTTGCGATGGGACGGTACTTCGCATCTTGTCGGGCGCCTTTTGGTTTCAGCGTTTGTTGGAACACGTAATTTAAAATATAGTTAAATTTTATATATCTTAATCAACTCAGTGGTGTTTTCGGACGAGGTTCTCTGCCCAGATGAAACCCGAGACGGGGTAACGTACGTACAACTTATATTATTATGTGTTATCATTCAACCCTTTTATTATATTTTAGAATCATTAACCTTGAGTTCACAAAGAGATTAAAAGCTTTTCCTAGAAGCGTCGAGTCATTAATAAATTCACAAATTATTTAAAAGCGACAAGAGATCTTCTAATTTATTAAACCCTATCTTTATTCAATAAATGAAGCGACGATCGTTTCGAATCAAATCCGATCGAATTGAGAACACAATATCCCTGAGAGGAGCTAGCCGAGGTTTGTATTATAATTTGGTTTTTGTAAGTATTTAACTTGAACCATTGTTGTTGAGTCTTGAACATTGTGGTGTTATTTATTATTAATTTGTTATAAGTTCGTAATCAGGCGGTTCGAGCCCGTCGTTACGTAACACTGACGCCTTCCATCGTGGGGCTAGGTTTGGTTCATTATGATTTGTCGCTTTCCTTGATTTTTTTCATAAACTCCATGCTGTTTTTCGTAATGTATGTATAAATATGTAAATAATAATAATTTTTCCCCTTTAAATGTATAGCTAAATAAGTGATTGTGAATAGTTTTAAAAAGTTCAAGCGTGTTTTCAAACGCTGCCATTTTGATCCACGTGTTTTTTCAACCGCCGGTATATCAAGTGTTCGAGAAGTATTTAAAAAAGTTCACGCGTGTTTCAAGGATCTGCCATCTTGTCGGCCGCATCTCCGAATTTAAAAAAACCACCACGTGTTTTTGACCGTTAAACCAAGTTTTTTGTCGTTAACAGCCACCATTTTGGAAGCATCTCAAATCGCCACGTGTTCTCGACCGTTTAAATCAAGTTTTTTGTCGTTAACAGCCACCATTTTGGAAGCATCTCAAATCACCACGTGTTTTTGACCGTTAAATATTTAGTCATGCCGTATTTTGAAAAGATTCGTTTTGTTTTATGCGATTCTTGAAACAAAATGGTTACTGAAATCTCAGAATTAGATACCTAAGATTAAAATCTGCTAGCGTAGGTAAATGCATTGAAGGTACGGTATACCCGCTCAAAAAGGGAGATAGTGAAATTCGAGTAAAACCACAATTTGGAATTTAAGCCTTGCTTGAAATGGCTTTAGCCATATTTGGTGACTGCATATTGTGATCTTCTGCTAAAAAACGGCGTTGTGGTTATTTGTTAGTTTTTATTTTTTTTTTTTTTTATTTATTAAAATACAATACAGAATATAGTATATTATATAAAGCATTGTACTCCCAAGAGTTAATAAACTCATTGCGGGAATGATACGCATTACATGAAACATATAGCTGTATGTATTAAGTGGACATATCATAGGACATACACAACATTATTATTTCAGATAGTCATTCATAAAATGAAGTTTGAGCATGTTAGTTTGGGTCTTTTTACATTGACTTGCACATTTGATCTCGTTGGGTAGTTGATTATATTTTGTGTAAGCTATGTATTCTAGGGATCTTAGTCCATATTTTGTTGATTTGATTTTTGGTATATGAAGTTTGTTGTGATTTCTTGTGTTGTGTTGGTGTACGTCGCAATTGTAATTGAGTTTAGTGTTGGAATGTGCCGAGTGTTGAATTACTTGTAATATAGTTTTTGTTATTTCAAAAGTGGGAATGGTGTTAAAAGGAAGTATTTGGGTGTTTCTGTAAATGTCTTTGACGTGTGTATCCCAAGGTAGACTGAATATATTTCGCAGGGCTCTATTTTGGACGACTTGGACTTCTGAAATCATTTTTTTTGTAGCAAATCCCCAGATTCCGGCAAGATATATTAGATGTGAGTGAATCATAGCATGGTAAATCGATCTTAATAGAGAAGGAGGAAGTAACCCGCGAAATCTATATAAAACACCAGTTATAGGAGTAATTTTGGATAGAACATGTTTAAATTGGTGATTCCATGTGAGTTGTGAATCAATGAAAAGGCCAAGATATTTTGTAACATCAGCCCTTTCAAGGCGGTTATTATCAAGACTTATATTAAGACTTACATTTTTTTATTTGCAAACAATATGTAATGTGTTTTTCTTATGTTTAGGCTAAGTTTGTTTAATCGCAACCAGTTTGCCAGGCAAGCTATATCCCTTTCCATTTCCTTTTCTAGTTCGTTTAAATCATTATTGTGATAAAGAATCACTGTATCATCTGCATAAAGTTGTATTGTACCCTTAAGTCCCCATTTAGTAATATCATTTAAATATATTAAAAATAGTAATGGTCCAAGTACGGAGCCCTGAGGCACACCACATTTTATCGTTCCCATGCTGCTTGTCCCTTTTCCAACAAAGGTCTGACAGTGTCGGTTAGAGAGGTAACTACACAGTAACTTCAGGGGAGTGCCTACTATGCCTAGGTGTTCTAACTTCTTTAGTAGTATCCCGTGGTCAACCGTATCGAAAGCCTTTTTTAAATCTATAAATAAGCCTGCAGTATGCTTACCCTGGTCTATATGTTTTTGGAGGGCATATACAAAATCGAAAGCAGCACATTTTGTGTTAGATTGGTTTCTGAATCCATACTGTTGGGATGCGAGTAAATTGTTTGATAAGAGATATTTAGTGAGCCTAAGCTTAATAACCTTTTCAAAAACTCTAGAGAAAACAGAGAGGATGGATATAGGACGATAATTAGAAGGATTTTTTTTGCAATCATCTTTGTAAATCGGAATTATTTTTGCTATCTTTAGTTGATCTGGGAAGATTCCACTATCCAGGGATTGATTAATAAGAAAAACAAGGTGGTCAGCTAATACATCTTTGCAAAAGTTCAGGTGCACGGGTGTAATTCCATCTAAACCTGGAGATGCATTAGACTTTAGTTGAGAGATGATACTGAGAACTTCTGTTTTATTTGTTTTGGCCATATATAGGGACTGGATTGCTTTTTGATCCGTGTTTATAGTGATAGAATCATCTGGATATGATGCAATTGTAGCTGCTAAGTTTTCCCCAACTGATATAAAGAAGTTGTTAAAAGTTGAAGCTATCTGTGTTGGGCATGTTATTTCTTCATTCTTAATCAAAAGACAATTAATTTCATCTTTCTGGGGTGTCGAACTATTTGTAAGAATTGCATTTATTGTTTTCCATGTCTGTCGCGGATTACGCAGGTTTTCTTTAAGTATATTCGTGTAGTATTTAGTTTTAGCATATCTTCTATAATTGGTAACTTGATTTCTTGTTTTATTTCTCAGTGCTGTGAATATATCACTTTGCTGATTTTTGTTCCAGAGTTTAAACGCATTGTTGCGCTGTTTGATAAGTGCATTTAATGTTGCATCAAACCATGGAGTATTACCCCTCCGTTGGTCTCCTATACGTAACTCAGATTTATGTTGGGATGATTTTATTGCTGTTTTGATGTATTCATTAAAATTATTAAAGTTTTCATTGGCATTACTGGTGGTTTCGTGTGGAAAGTTGTGGGATTCTAAATATGCTTTTAACATGTTTTTATCGGTTTTGGTGTTGTTTGAAGAAGAATGTATTCTATTATTAGTGTGATGTTTCAAGCTGTTTTGGTAATCTAATATCAAAATGTTATGGTCACTTAGGCAGGTATCTATATTTGCAGTAGTTGAGGAGATATTTTGTCTGTTTGAGATGATATGGTCTATTAGAGAAGTAGAGGTATCTGTTACTCGTGTAGGATAGGATGTGTTACATATAAAACAGTTGTAAGAGTCTAGCGTGTTGATGTATTTAAGAGATGTGTTATTTTTTTGAAGAATGTCAATGTTGAAATCACCAAAAATAAGGGTATCATTTCTACAGTTATTTAAAATAGATTCAAGATACATTAAGAATTCGTTAATGTTTGAGGTAGGCTTTCTGTAGATAACATAGATATTTAACGGTTTAAAATTTCTATTGCGGATATTAATTCCTAGGAAGGAATTTTCACTACAATGTTTTTCAATAGTTGTAGCATTTAATGAATGGTGTGTGTAGAGAATCACCCCTCCTCCTCTTTCATTGGTGCGAGACGCAAATGCACTTTGGTAGCAGTTAGTTCTTTAATAAATTTTCCTTTAGTAAGTGCCGCTCGCATAGCACGCCAATTTAAATTGTGTGACCTCAAGTTTAGTTTGGTTGACATAGGTTTTAAATATATTTGAATAATTTGAAATCGACGTAATTTACTTGCAATGATAGAGTTTAAAAATTCTACAAAAAGCCTTCAACCGCGGTAAACGGTCGGAAGCAGGTACCTAGGGTCGACGCCGACGGGTCCATTTTTATGACCGAGCACCGGATGAGATCTATTGTCTTGACGAATGCACTGTTAGGCATAAACCTTTTTTCATAGGCAAAGAATTTATTTCAAATATCTGAAAGTTCCTACCTGGTAGATGCGATTATTTTAAGAATAACGGCCATTAGTTTGAAACAGAAATTGACCAGTCTTAGAGTGTGTTGAGACCATATTTTAGCGTTATTTTCGTTGAAACGAGCTGATGATTTAGAGTGGTAAAATAGTATTTACCTATTTAAAAATAGATTTTTAACAGTTAAAATAACGACCGCAATAAAAATCTAATCGAGTTCAATTCTCGTGATTTACCAGTGAGATATAATTTTTATTGTTCAATGATACCGCCTTCCTTATGGGATATAAATACCTACCAGTTAGAATCTGGAATGATAATAATGCAACGCACTCCGAAATAATGACTGCACTTCAAAATTCAGTCGCGGGTTCGATTCCTTGCGAAATTATATATCTCCGTAACCATACCGATCTCTCTATCGAAGAATAGAAACCTATTAAAGATTAGATAAATATGTTTGTGCCTATGATATCTTAGGGGATACTGTGTGGAGGGCCCTTTAAGGAAAGGAAGGAGAGGAAGGAAAGAGGGATGAGGGGCGGATATAAATTTAGTGGTCAGTGTCCAGGAGTGACAGACATAGGAATTCCTTTCCCCAAATTACGGTTCGACGGCAGGTAGTCAGTCCGATTTTACCCCATATGGACTCAGGCACTCGTAGCGAATGAAGCAATACCCAAGTGTAGCAAATCCCTTACCTATAACTGAGGTGATGGTTATACAATAGATAGTTCCGGGGCAGCGGTACCCATGCCCGCAACAACAAATTGATATGACAACGAAGTCTATGAAAACGGTAATGGAACGGATGTAACGGTCTATGTAACGGAAGTACGATAGCTATTTTTTTTAAATAGATGGATATTATCGGTATCTGTTAATATTAATGTATAGGTATTACTATAAATTAATTATTTTACGGAGAAGTGATAGTGGGTTCGATTATTACGTTGGACTTTCGAGATTTTGCTCAGGATAGAACAAGTGTCTAGATTTATTCAACTAACGGTGTAGATTGATTGCATAGAAATCAATAGATATTAATTGAAATTAATGTTATTATTTGAAATAATCAGGATAAGGAGCGAACTTATTTACAGATATTTGATAAGTTGATAGAAGAACATCAAGATGGAATGCAACTATAATGTTGACCCATACCAATTAGAAAATAGTTATTCAAAGAAAATCAAGATGGAATCCATCTTAGCCAAGTGGAAAATTATTTCTTCAAATAATTTTGAAATTTATTTGTTTGAGTAGAGTTTCGCGCTGAGCGACGGACGTGAATCATGTTTTGATTGATTTATCATTTAAATTGTTTCGTAGGAACCGGAGAAATCAACGTATTGTGAAAATTAGATATGAAATTGACACGACACCCTTCCACGCATACCTACACTCATCGTGCTGTTTTCGAAAGGACGCTTTTGACACAGTGCGTACATACACGTACATTACAATCGCTTCGGAGTAATTAACCGAATGTGATAACCACTAACATTCGCCACTCACACATACACTAACCTTGACACTATTTTCGAAGGGGCCCATTCGAAAGCAGTGTGTACACACCCTACAATATGGCCACTTCGGAGTAATTAACCGGAGGCGGCTACATACACACTACACTTGTATTTTATAACTATTCATGTACATCATTCGACATTCGTATTGTATTTCATATATAACTAGCCTCTGCTTGCTATTATTTTTCACCTCTCTTTCAAGCTCGAGAATGAAGGTCGTTGGTGATTAATAATTGCGATTTGATGGTTTGCTCGTTCCGGGAAAAAACTAGCTGGCGCCCCGCGGCACAGCCCGCGTAAATGAAGTGGAAAAGCTATACTGTTTTGTGATATATTTCAACACTTTTGTCCCTGACTTCTGAATTACTATTTTATTATTATTATTGTTGTCATCATTAAAAAAATACTATAATGCGCTGACTAAAATAACTTTAAACTATTGTTGTCATCATTAAAAAAATACTATAATGCGCTGACTACAATAACTTTAAATATTGCCTTAAAACGCGATACATCGACGACAATTATATTACAGTGAATGTGATAAAACCTGAGGTATTATTAATGTGTTTTCTTGAAATTTTTGAATGGTCCTGAATTATAGGACGCTGTTTGAATGGTCCTGAATTATAGGACGCTGTTTGAATGGTCCTGAATTATAGGACGCTGTTTGAATGGCCCTGAATTATAGGACGCTGTTTGGATGGTCCTGAATTATAGGATGTTGTATGAGTGATCCTGAATTGAATTGATGCAGGACGCTGTTTGGGTCTTTAAAGACCTCTGATTTTTGTTGTCTATTTTGTTATCTGTTTTGTTTTAATATGTCATTAACCAGTAATCCGTACTGTTAAAAAGTGGATACTGACTTAACTGAGCCATTACCCGTTCGTTAAAAGGGGGTAAAATGTGCTTTTTGTTCTACGATATGTCATATATACATCACGACATCTTATGTGGAGTTAACTTACGCTTTGATCTCTTGTTGCTTATACAATTACTGTTCGGATAATTTTGTTTACTCTATGTGCCTTGATGCCTAAGTGTTTGTACCTTTCTAATAATTTTGTTATTTTGTTCCATGTTGACATTTCTCTCCTGCTGAGGATCCTGGCTATTCCTCTAGACGCCCTGACGGATATTAATTACACGCTGACTTGCGCTACCTAGGAAGTTGCGTGTATCAAAGTTCCTGCCAGGCCACTTCGACGTGTTGATTTTGCTGTCTATTTGATATTTTATATAAATTGTAAACAATATAACTTATTGTAAACTGTACAACTTTTTGCCTAGGTTTTTAATGCTGAATCTTTATGTGAACGATTTTTTTTATAAAGTTTATCGAGGGGATTCTTTGAAGGGTTTAGATTCAAAAAACCTTCGTTACAACGGCGGTTTTTTCCTGGTGTTTTCGGGGATGTGTTATGAAGTACTTTCTTGAATTATAACTTCCCACCCCTATATGATTATTTCCGTCATCAGGTACTAAATATTTAATAAAAGTTGTCAAAAGTTTGCAACATTGGCTAGATCTTCTGATTGGCTAAGAATTCGGTGGGAGGGGCAAGGCGGCCAGCCTGCGGTCTGCGGGCTTCTTCACCAGCTCTTCTAGTTTCAGCTTTGCGATGGGACGGTACTTCGCATCTTGTCGGGCGCCTTTTGGTTTCAGCGTTTGTTGGAACACGTAATTTAAAATATAGTTAAATTTTATATATCTTAATCAACTCAGTGGTGTTTTCGGACGAGGTTCTCTGCCCAGATGAAACCCGAGACGGGGTAACGTACGTACAACTTATATTATTATGTGTTATCATTCAACCCTTTTATTATATTTTAGAATCATTAACCTTGAGTTCACAAAGAGATTAAAAGCTTTTCCTAGAAGCGTCGAGTCATTAATAAATTCACAAATTATTTAAAAGCGACAAGAGATCTTCTAATTTATTAAACCCTATCTTTATTCAATAAATGAAGCGACGATCGTTTTGAATCAAATCCGATCGAATTGAGAACACAATATCCCTGAGAGGAGCTAGCCGAGGTTTGTATTATAATTTGATTTTTGTAAGTATTTAAATTGAACCATTGTTGTTGAGTCTTGAACATTGTGGTGTTATTTATTATTAATTTGTTATAAGTTCGTAATAAGGCGGTTTGAGCCCGTCGTCACGTAACAATATGAAGGTTTATGTTACAAACGATTTATATAATGTGTATCACAAAATAAAATAAAATACCTACCTTAAAAGTTGGATTAAAACCACGTTCTTCAATTATATTTGCACCAAATGATGTCACTTGGAAAACACTGTTGTAATTTTGAATATTCTACAAAAAATTCTTTGATAGAGGTTCTTGCCCTGAAAGCAATGAATTCAGTGGTTCAGGTGGCGTCGTCAGATGTATTAATTTGACTTTTCCATTTGCATAACATATTCCTGGCTGTTTGAGTCGAAACCTCAAAGCATTTTGCCTCCAAACTCTCTTCTTCAGTCTCATTGTCTCGAAGATTGTGAACTCGACTTGGGTTACGCGTACGCCGATCGATATTTTGACGCTTCACGGGTGGCATTTTCTGAGCAATAACAATGAATAATACGACGGTAAACCCCCTTTTTTTTTACATGAGCTCCACACAGGAGGCCCCGAGGAAAACAATTTCCGTCAGGGCCTATGTCAGCTATTTGGACGCTGTGTGGAGGGGTTTTGGGGGAAAGGAAGGAGAGGAGAGTTCTGGGAAGGAAAAGGGTTTAAGGGGTGGGTAGGAATCTGGGGTTCAGTGTGTCCTGGTCATCCGCCTCCAATACCTAGACAAACCTCACACCATGAACCCGGGCACCCCTGC
Organism: Limnephilus rhombicus; assembly: GCA_929108145.2. Lineage (NCBI taxonomy): Eukaryota > Metazoa > Arthropoda > Insecta > Trichoptera > Limnephilidae > Limnephilus > Limnephilus rhombicus. The sequence continues at coordinate 48,630,359 of OV815288.1, forward strand.
TAAATCACCAAACGTAGCGAACCACTTGGGGTGACCTATGGCAGAGGTCACCCCAAGTGACATTTATATAAAAAAAAATTAAAATTATTTAGAAAAAAAAAAATCTGTTTAATAATTTTTCTTTTATATAAACCTTCTCCTGACAATAACGAACACAACAAAAAAGAATTGGTGCAGTTGTTCGTAAGTTATGCGCGTACATACATTTCGGCGATTCATTTTTATTAATATAGATTTTCACAATTTTCGCTTAAATATTGTCGATTTTAACATTAGCGCGCTCTCTCTAACATTCCTATTTACACATCTCTCAATCTTTTTCTTTTTGAGCGGGTATACCGCGTCTTAATTACTGCGTCTTTGTAATAATAATAATAATTGGATAATTTATAGAGCGCCGTTTTTGTGAAAAATCACCTCAAGGGCGCTGTATTATACAATAATCATGTAAACCCGTCAAAAATGTGATATAAATAGTTTTTATTTAACTTATAAAGTTAGTTTTTTATTGTCTCCGTAGTTACTATTAAGAATCCGAAAGCTTCTGAGAGCGATAATACCAAAGTAACTCTATGAGCATAATAAATTCAAAATTTAATTCTTATGCAGAAACTTGGCAATTGATTTGCTGTATTATTTGTTATTTCAGTCGATTCGGCGGCGTAGGGCATGCCCAAAGTAAATGGTATTTCCTTCCATATATATCTATATGTAACCCGTTCCTAGTTACAACGCGTTTTCTTTAGTATAAACTAGTTTTCACTAAATGCCTTTGTTACAACTAGAATTAACGGTGAATATCAGTGAAAACTAGTTCTAACTAGACAAAACGCGTTTCCTCGAAATGATGCAGTTAAAACTATTTCAAACAATGTCAAAGTTCATCGTGTTTTATTCTGATTGGTCGAGTGACATCAGGTTGAGTTAGGTTAGGTTAGATTAGATTAGGTTTGGTTGGGTTAGGTTAGGCTAGGTTAGGTCAGGTCAGGTCAGGTAAGATTAGGTTAGGTTTTTAATTAACAGTTATTAAATATTTTAATAAACAGTATCTGTTTTTTCAATCCCAATTTCAGTTTTAACAAAGGCAGTTAGTAAAAACTAGTTTTAACTAGAGAAAACGCGTTTTAACTATAAACGAGTTTTAACTGTAATAAATATAACTTGGAGCGACCTGAGGTATTGGTTAGCCAATAAATGGTTTCTGGGGCAGCGGTATACATAACCATCTCCCAAATTGAACCCCAACACCCCTGCAAAGTCACTTTTACTATGGCAGGGGTGTTAGTTCCGGGGGTGGCGGTACCCACATCCACAATTTTATTGAAATACTTGTTCTCATATTTGCATATTTAAAAGCAAATGCTTGGACTGTTTTTGCAATAAAAGAGATTTGTTAAGCTGGATTGGGAACGACTTGATGGGTCCCGGTTTGGGAGATATGACCGGATACCTCGGAAAATCTACGTTTCGATTTAGCATTTCGAGAATATTAAGCTGTCTGAAAATGGAAATGGAATTGAGTGTGATATCAAAAGATCAATTTAATAATATTTTGACAGTAGATGGTATTGTTGATTTTAACTACTGATAAAACATCAGTGTTCCTTCCCTCCGCAAAACCCTTCTCATTTCCAAAGTTGACGTGAGCACTGAGGGCAATTATTTTACTCAGGACCTCCTGTGTAGAGTTAATGTAAAAAAAAACATTCCCATTAACGGATAATCTAGAAATATTTGATCTGCTCTTTATTGTATAATGCTATACTTTTTACTTACCAGCTTTATTTCTATGTACCATGTGTAAATACTATATATGTTTTCTTTGTATTATAAACAAACCTGTATGCACTAAAACATAAAAATGTAAATGTATGTAAAAGCCCATAAGGGCGTTAATGATTAATAAATAAATTTCCATAAAAAAAATCTGAAATGTAGCTTTGCAATGATGGAGGACTTAGCTGGAAAAGACGGCCTGTAACTTACGAAATAAGGCCGACTCGGTTTCACGTTTTCCAAAGCGGCAGATTTTACGATGATTCCATAATGATTATGATTACTAAATCTCTAACTAACAGCCCTGAATTGAGAGAGCATCAGAACCATTTAAAGTAAATATAATTTTGAAAGTAACAATAATTTCAAAACTAAAAATCTTTATTTACAAGCCAATACCAAGAATCAACGGTTTGCAAATAACAATGCTAATTTATTTATTAATAGATAAATGTAGGTACTTGATTTTGACAACGATTATACAATTATACTTGCTATCAAGTTGTCAGTATTTCAATTTGGGATGCGGGAACGGGTACCGCCGCCCCGGGAATCATTATTGGATAACCAACACCTCTGCCATAGGTCACCCCAAGTGGTTGGCTACGTTTGGTGATTTAGCAGGGATGTCCGGGTTTATGGGGTGAGGTTTGTCTAGGTCTCGGAGGCGGATGACCACGACAGATTCCTACCAGATTCCTATCCACCCTTTAAACCCTTTTCCTTCCCAGAACTCTCCTCTCCTTAATTTCCTTTTAAAAAAACCTCCACACAGCGTCCCCAAAGATGACATAGGCCCTGAGGGAAATTATTTTCCTCAGGGCCTCCTGTGTGGAGCTCATGTAAAAAAAAACATTAATTAACATATTATCATCATGTTTATATAGAATGTTCTCTGTTATTATAACTATTACACGAGTACACATTTCTTTTTGTATTTCTTCCCAGTTCTATTTTTTGTAAAAAAACCAACTGTTAAGTTTAAAAAACCAAAAAATAACTGTATCTCTTATACATTAATTTAGTCCCATTCATTCTTATTTTATCCACTACTGTAATACCATTGATACCCTCCTTTGTGGCCAAGGCCGTAGCCAGGGTGGGGATCAGGGGGGATTGATCCCCCCCCGAAATTGATATTGACATCGAGAAGGTAATTAATTTGTTCGCTGCAAAGAAAGCTAAAATTTAATTGTGTAATTATAAAAATACATGATAAGATTGATACGTTACACCATTTAATATCTTTTAATAATCACTGTTCCGCCAAACAAAACCCCCCCCGAAATTGATATTGACATCGAGAAGGTAATTGATTTGTTCGCCGCAAAGAGAGCTAAAATTTAATTTTGTAATTATAAAAATACATGATAAGATTGATACGTAACACCATATTTCTTTTAATAATCACTGTTCCGCCAAACAAAAACCCCCCCCGAAATTTTTTTCTGGCTACGGCCTTGTTTGTGGCACTGTTACTTATTATCTTTTCATTGTAATGTAAAAACATTTTTATGGGGTTAAATAAATAAATTGAGATGAGATAGAGGGTCGCCGAAAGCATGGTAGGAGACAAATGTCTTGACTGCGAAATTTTAGAGAGTGGACCGGCATTAGAAGTGTGGAGGAGCTATTTCGGGTAGCGCAAGATAGAGATACATTTTTCAGAGTGATCGCCAATATCGGGGGGGGGGGGCTGACAGGGCACACCAGGAAGAAGAAAAAGAAGAAGAAGAAATAAATAAATAATTATTCCAGAATATAAAAAAATGCTCGATTCCCCAACAGAACAAAATAAAACCCCATCAAATAGTAGATAATAATAATAATAAAGAATCCCACATCATATTTCCATTGTATTACTAAATAATGTGCCTGTCAAGCAGTATGATTGATTTGAATCAAACAATATTCAAGGCCGACAGCCAATTATTTCACAAAAAATGATAATATTTATTTTTATATATCAACGAATTAATTCAGTTCTGACAGGGATGAATGAGGCCCGAAATAATATAAAAATTAATGTATGTTTTATGTTTGTATTGCATGTGTGTGTGTTTTTTTACATTAACTCCACACAGGAGGCCCTGAGGAAAATAATTTCCCTCGGGGCCTATGTCATCTGAGGGAGTGGGATGCTGTGGGAGGGTCTTTTTGACGAGAGGAAGGAATGAACATTTGTCTTAACGAGACCCATGTTGTAGGAAGGAAGAAACACAGAGGCCAAACAAATCGTTCTACAGCCGAGCTGTTGAACACAAGAACGAGTCGAAGAAGCGACCCGTTCTCGTATGACAAATGACAATCGTGTACATATGTTGGTCACGCGTTTGGCGTGTTTCCCGACTATGTATGTATGTTGTTTATGTATTGCTATTAAGCATAGAAAATGTTTGAAACTTTCAAAATACCTTCTTTTCAACCTCGCGAAGGTTTCTGCATTATTACAACCATACGACAATATAACTGAAAAGTTTTTTAATCATTACAAAAACTCTTACGAAACTGTCAAACTGCAAACCATCGATTGTTTAATCAAAATTAAATTTTAGAATAAACTATTTAAATTTATGAATTTACTTGAAGTATGATACTAACCAAAATTGAATACTTTGAATCTAATCAAGAATTATAGTTATTTTAAATAGGTACATATGTTTGTAACCAAATTTTATTGATTGTTCTTATAATTTACAAAAATGAATGTTTGTAATTTTAGATGCGGTAGGAATATCTCCGCTCACCGCTCGGAGATATTTTGCATCTAAATGTCGCGAACTCAAAATAAATAACACTTTGATATTTTATATAGCTAGATTTATTAACACAAAGTACTTTAAAGGTTACAAGAGTTATCCGCGACAATTATTTTAACGCAAGCTAATTTACTTATTTTTACTGGCGGATGCTGGCGAGGAAGAAAGCCGATGACAGAATGAGCTAGAACGTATCGTCAAATCCGAGCTCACTTCTGTCATCTGCGCCTTAGGACTGCGCAGGCAGTGTTGTCAGCTTAAAAATGATATCAGGGCACAAAAATAATATACGCGGTGCCTACATAATATATTAAAATAATGAAAAAATTGCAATAGGTGGCACGCGAGCTGTTTGAAAACTGAATGTGTTGGGACTGAATATATAGAACGCTGGAGAGGGGAGGGAAAAGCGAGGGGGGGTTGGTGGGGGGGGGGGGTAGCGGGAAAGGGGAGAGGGGAGAGGGAAGGCGAGAAAGGTGGAGAGGAACGCGACATGGGAGGGGAATGGCGGCAAAAGTGGATCGGGACGGATGGGAAAGGACACGTAAGGAGAAAAAAATACTTTATTATGTGGGCAACGCATGTTGGGACTCGCTATTTAATAATAAAATAATGATTGCAAGGACGGTTTTGTGTCATAAAAAATTGTTTGCAAAATGTTCCCCAATTAATACATCAATGACTTAGAGGACATTTTGTATGTTGTAATGTTCGAACAGTGTACACAAACAAAATACTATTTTTAACCATTGATTGTTCTGGGAAAGCTAAAATTCAATGATTGCTTGTTTTGAAAGATGACAGATATGTTGCTCAAACAAACAGTATAACCTTGGAATGATAAAATTTAGGGGCGCCATTTATAAACGTATACTTGTTAAAAGTAAATATAAACTGCCTTACTAAAAAACATCGTGAATATTTTATACAAAACATAAACAACTGTGTATGTGAAAACATTACCAATAAAGAAACTGACAAAAAATAGTTCATGGAAAGATGATATTTATGTATGAGTACATTGCTTATTCAACCAAAAATGATTTTTTTAATCTATTGCGTACACTGTTATCTTCTGATATATAAAAATCAATATTTGTTTGTCTGTTTGTTCGTATTTTATGCGCTGCCATACCGTTCATCCGATTGCGGTGAAACTTTGGTGATTTCTTGTGCGCACGCTCGCTAAGGCTATAGGCTATATATAATGGTACGCTCTGACATTATAAAATTTGTATACATGAAAATGTGTGTATTTCATATATTTTAGCGGCAGGGAGGAAAGGCAGGAGGAGGAGGGGGAGTTTGGTTTTTAAGACGTGAGGTTTGCGAGAGGGCGACGAGGGTGGAGGTAGGCGAGGGAGGTGGAAGGAGAACGCGAGAGGAGAAGGGGACTCGGGAGGTGAACGGGGACGCACGGGAAAGAATTTCTCATTGAATTTCGGAATTTTTATAAGGTATTTTAAAGTCCCTATATGGGCATTTCTCCAATAATTGGAAAATCGCTGTCCCAGGTAAATTTTATATAGTAGATCTTAATATTACCGAGTTCTTTGTATTGATAACGACAATATATTAGCTATTCCTGGCATGCTATAGCTCATACAGTAATATAATATTGTAATATTAATTTAAATGCACTTCAAACACTTCAATTCACAGTCCCCTGTCGTGTCCCATTTCCGAAATTATAAGTCTTATGACAAATATTCGTTTTCAGTACCATCACTGCGTCAGTTAAAAGTATATAAATAGTACTAGAATATAGTAAGCATCTTTGCAATACACAATCATATTTTAAAAATAACAATTTATTTAAAAAAAACAGTAATCAAATGATGTCCTCAATTTTTTTTAACAGTCCCCTGTTACAATTTGAAAATTGCACCGAAAACGCACTATGCATTGGCGCGGTCGTTTATATCGTGAAACAGAACGAAATCGGTGAGAAGTTCGTTTGGTTGTAGAGCTAAGCGAGCTGACGCCATCGTATGCAGTTTCACAGCCGCGCTTGTAAGTGAACTAAATGTCTGGGCCGCTAGTTGAACAGTCCCCTGGTAAGCATTTTACTTACAGTTTTATGTAATAAAATTACGATATTTTTTTAAATAATTACTTATCTAGCATGCAATCGTTTGTGCTAATGTTCAATGCAAAAACATGATGCGTTTGCTTCATGTTTTTGAATTAATTTAAAATGTTTTTATGCTAGGAAAGTTTCTATGTAAAAATAACAGTCCACTGGACACAGTCCCCTATCATTTTTATGTCACAAGGGACTGTTCTATACCACAGGGGGCCTGTTTTTTTAGGTATCTTCAAGTTTTACCTGCCATATTGCACAATACTAACATATCATTTAATATTATTTTTATAGCAGGTAATATACTTTATAATACCACCCAAAAAGAAGTCAGCAAAAACAACGGAAGAAATATTAGAACAAAAATGCATAGCTGCACGTTTGAGATACTAACGACTTAAAAATGACACACATAAAAGAGAAGAAATGAAATAAAAAGGCACAAGAAAATTAGTTAATGACATGAGTAGTGGTGAGCAGAAGGCTACAAGAAAAACTTGGAGAGAGCATTGTTCTACCTATCGCGCAAAAAAAAAGTTTTGAAAGAAGTTATAAATACTTTTGTTAAGGAAAATATGCCTGATTCAGTGTGTTCCGCATCAACTTTTCCGGTGCCTTTGAGATTGCCAGATAATGCATTAATATAGCTAAAAGTAATAAACGTGGAATATCGTAACGCTGCTGTAATTAATCAAATAGATAATGAGGAAGGTAAACGAAGGTGAAGTAACTTATATGATAATTTGTGACGATAAGTCACACTTTTAGAGTTAACGAAAATGATATTTCTGATGTTTCTTTTGGACAAATATTGGAAAAGTTACCAAAACCAGATCTAACTAAGGAAAAAGATGTTATTATTACTATCCATCAGCTGTAGCGGTTTTAGATAAATAAGTTAATTTTAATATTTTCTGGAACTGATTGCAGTTCATATTGATGAAGACTGATTTTGTATATAATACTGGTTACTACGAAAGGTAAAATATTTCAAAGTATTATTGTCAAGTCATGGTGTTGATTGTGACATTAGAAAGCAAGTTAATATTTTTTAGTTGTAGTTTTAATTTTACAACTCGATAAAGAGTGAAGAAAAGATTGTTTACTTAAGAAGTTTTAATAAGTTTAATAAAAGTGTTTTGTAGAATTAAGAAAGTTCATAACATGTTTTATTTGCTTAGAAATTGTTGTTTTATCAGTCCATAATACAGATGGTAAAAGTTAAAATAAATAGAAAAAAATGATTGCTTATATTCAATGACAATATGTTTTTTTATTTCATATAAACGTTTCTCTGAATTTTAAAATAGTCCCCTGTCAAGATTTTTCGTAAAGTTTACCATAACTCATAAATTAAGAGGAAAATGTGAAAGATTTATGTAAATATATATTTAATTTATTAATGCCTTTCCATGTATGTACAGTACACAGTTTCTTAATTATTAACAAAAATATGCTTGGTACAGTGTTGTATGGGCCAGTTTTCAATTAGTAGAGTAATACCCATATATTTATTATATTTGAAGATGTCGTAAAAACAAATACCGCTTTAAAAACTAGATAAAATTAATTATTATTTTTAATTTTTTAAACTAACGTTTAAGACGAGATTTTTATGCATAGCACAAAGGGTAACAATATTATAAGCAATAATTATCCGCCTGAAACACTCATCCACATTGAAAAAATCTTCCGAGAAAAGATACATGACGCCAACGGAACTTGAACCCGTGCCCTTCTGATTGCCGGTCAGCTGCTCTCCCAACTAAAGTTGGTTGTTTTCAGGTGGAAAAAATATTATAAGCAATAATTTTTGAATGAAACACTAGTGTATATTGAATCATTTGGCGGGTATAAGATAAGCCGTCATAGCTCAATTGGGAGAGCAGCTGACCGGCAATCAGAAGGGCACTGGTTCAAGTCCCGTTGGCGTCGTGTATCTTTTCTCGGAAGATTTTTTCAATGTGGATGAGTGTTTCAGGCTGATAATTATTGCTTATAATAATATATAAAATTAATTTTTACATTTTTGTATTTGAAAAATATCACAGTACTTTTTAAAAAATTGCAATATTTCAAGCTTCAAACACCTAAGAAAAACAATTTTTTTGATTAAAACATTGAAAAATTAAAAAAAATCGAAATTATAAAAAAGACAAAGTTTTTTTATTCAAGGATTTACGATATAAAGTAAATCCACTTTTTTTCTTCGTTCATAAAATTAAAAATTGTACTTCTGATTCCCCAAGAAAAACCACAAAAAATCTGACATTATGGATTCACAGTTGTTGCGCGTTACAAATATTGTTTTCTTAAATTTGTATTTATTTATTCTTGTGTAAGGCATTTATGTTATTAAACAGTATCTCTTTAAAGAAGCGTTACTAAATTCCTGAGGTGAAAGTTAATAAAAAAACAATGTTTCAAAAATAACTTATTTTTTCTGATCACAAATAATAAATTCACAACGTTATTAAAACTGAAGAAAAATAAAACAATAATAAATGTATTAAATTATACCAATATGATAGTTAATTATTGGTCAATGGAATAGAAATTAAAAACAAAACATGACATGTGCAAAAATTATCACAAATCAAAAATCCAATTTTGCGGAAAACTGACGCGCATGGCGCAACCGCGAATACGTCATCCACCAAAATGCAATGTTGCCAGTTCTATCGCAGAAAATTAAAGATATTTTTTATTAGTAATATTTCAAAATGGAAAATATAGTGTTTATTCAATGTATAACTAAGACACCGTTTAACAGTAGGTTGGAATGTGTTTTTTTTTATAGTTAAGGCTGAAAATGTCTTTGGTCTCTAAGCCATCAATGTTGATTAATGGCATAGGAATCTATCAATCTTCCTAAAACTAACTGAATTTCCGAAAAGTTCTTTTGGGTCATTTCAGGTTCTTTTCTTCTATGTGTTCAATTTTATAAGTTTAACAATTCTAGTACCAGTCTAAAAATACGTCTAAATAATACATACAGTGGGTACCTACAAAATTCCTGCTTTAACTGAACAACAACTCATTTTTTTAAAACAATCTACATCAAAAATACAATTCTAACAAACCGTTATCTAAAAACATGACTTTTTAAGATATGATTTGAGATATGCACGCCAAAAATTTTATCGTGATTTTTTTTTGGTTGCTACAGCGTATTGCGCTACCTCCTTCTTTAGCCAATGTTTCTAACAGCATAACAGTGTCTATCATCAAGGCAGGTGTGCAATCGATTACACATCTCTCTAATGAAAGAAGGAGATAACATAACCAATATAGAGGTAATATATGTAACCAACATAAAAAGCTTTTATTACAAAATTTCATTCAATAATCCGTCCCAATAAACAGAGCTGTACACTGTATTTGAACACATATCAAAAGCTCAATTTGCAACGCTGAGAGTACAATTCGGGCTTCCGTGTAATTTTGTTAATGGATGAATTCTGGTGATGCGCGAAATTGAAACATGTTGACATTTAGTATGAACACATCAACAGTATCAACACATTTGAATAATTGAACCATATTTCCAATTTACACTCGGATGATCGGATGCAACAGAGATTAAATGCGTGAAAATACCTGATTATTATTTGTCAGAATACTCCAAAAATCGCTTACAATTATTATGAAAATGGCGATTAATTTGATCTATCTGAAAATGTGTTTGGGGATTAGTGTTTTGCTATAATAAGCTTAGGAAATGTTTGAAACTTTCAAAATACCTCCTTAAAAACCCCGCAAAGGTTTTTGGATTATTTTAACCAAATAATGACAATACATCTGAAAAGTCTTTTAATCAGCATAAAATTCTTAAAATACAAATTCATTAAATTTAGTAGGCAAAATGGCGCGTAATATTAATACCCGCGTCAAAGAACACCTGATAATGTCGTCTCCGAATTTGCTAACCATCCCATTGAAACGGACCAAAAGTTTAATAAAAACTCAGACGTCACCTTACTGCATAAGAACAGAACAGGTACGATAACTTAGAAACACTTGAGCTAAGCAAAGTCAATAACATGAATAACAAAGTAATCTACAACCAAATAAACCAATTCAACGTCCGATAGTTAGGTTGTTCCCTATTGACAAATGGCACTTTCTTCCAAATCTTTTACCTACCCTTTCCTCCACTGAAACTTAGCCCATTTTTTTAATCCACTGCGAAGCGAACACTTACTAAAGTTGCAGGTACTAAACTTGTAGATTTTAGTAGAGTATTATACTGCCCTGAAGAAGCTAAGGTTGTAGCGAAATCCGTTCCGCATTAAGTAAAAAAATGGGGTACTCTTAGCAGTTGTTTCATTTTAAATTATAATACATTTTTTTCTAATAACATTTATATTTTACGTTATGCTAATAGATGAGAATTTACTACCAAAAGGGAAGTAAATTCTGTAGAAAGGTTTTTATGGGGTAACAAAACACATGTTTTTATTTTACCTTATTACTAAGGAAGAAAAACTCCTGTACGCATAATTAAATACAGGTAGGTAATCAAAAATATCTAAAATGATCGTTTTGTTTCCTTAGCGCGTACAACAGAGCGTGTTTTTACGGTAATAAAATTAGGATTTTATATGTGCTTTTTAAATTTCTAAACAGTGACTCAAAATATACTAGGTGATTGCCTCAACTGGTAGTTTTATGAACAGTAAACCTCGCATACAAAAAAAGAGTGCATTTCACACGCGGTAGATGTGAAACCTTCAGAAAACTTAAGTAGATAAGAGTGGGGAGGCTACCAAGTACCGCTCAGAGGATACCGATAGGCTAAGAAGCACCGCACACAAAGAAGATCAATTACATTATCTCATTCTCTCGCAGACTAAATCTTATAGATTTACTAGCAGACCCGGTCACACGTTGCTGTGGCTAACGAAACACAACGCCATTACCCAACTTTCATAAAATCCACACCACCCGCTTGGCAGCTGCCCGCTGCCCGCTGCCTGAATTGAATATTTGAATTTCTCGGCTTTTCTCTACTATAATAAGCATAATAATAATAATAATATTTGGATGATTTATATAGCGCCGTTTTTGTGAAAAATCACCTCAAGGACGCTGAAAGCATGTTTTACACATATAAACCTTCCTCTTGAATCACTCTATCTATTGGTGAAAATCGCATGAAAATCCGTTGCATTGTAGCAATTTTTCGTTTCATCAAGTTTCAAATACGACAGTGCTAAAAAAAATTTCACTTCAAAAGGGGCGTTCCTAATTTTCTTTTATTTAATAAATCAAAACAAAAGTAACTTACGAAATCAAAAGATTTGTAAATAGGTACTCAAATACCGATCTACTTAATTATAAACGTCACCATCTCTAGGCTGCTATGTATGTACCATAATATTACTTATTCCAATCTGACAGCTCGAAGCAGGGACCATGATCATGCGAACTTTGGCGGGTTAAAAGGGTAGTATCCAACACGGCCGCCATCTTGAACCGGAACCGCAACGTGACAAACAAATTGATGAAATGATAAATGGTAGAGCTTCGCCAAGCTCGGCGCTCAGTTAATTATTTAGTACAATGTCATATAAACAAATTGAACCCCTGAAGGGATGATATTAACAAAAAAACAATGTCAAATCACGTGATAAATTCTTTTTTATCGCGAGTTATATTGATGGCAATTAGCATCGCTTTTTAGATATATTATTTCAGAATTTTGCTGTGAAAATACGGTTGTTAAAAATTCTGTCGTTGAATGTGATACAGGAAAATATTGTTTCTGTTTTGCAACTTGTTTCCAGAGATTTTTTCGGCATGGCACGAAATCAATCACAAGAGCGTCCTTGCACTTTGTACAGTGTATATTCGCCACAAAGTTGGGCAGCGTTATGAGGCGGGTTAAATTAGAGGTTATAGGAAGGGTTTTATAAAATTAGGTTTTAAGAGGCCCGGATTAGATATACGAAAGAGGAAAACAAATGCCGACAGCTAGTCCCACATACGAGCCGACTTACACAAAAAATAGTCGAAGAAACGACCCGTTTTTATGAAGCTAACATCAAATCAACGGGTGTTCCAGTAGTGAACGTGTACGTCGTTCGTGTACATGCATTGGTGCAGATAATATAAATGCTGCTAGCTCCTTCGAGCAGGGTCTATTCTGCAAAAGGCTGAGCTTGCATCAGATATTAGAGATGGCAATTGAACAATTGAGCTTAAGAAATATTTTAAACGAAAAATTACTTAGAACCACATACTTCGCTTTCTGTCAATTAATTATACAATACGGCATTATAGGATGGGGCGGTACATATACAAATCAAACACAAACAATTTACATATCACAAAAACTAATAATAAAAACAATTTAAAAAACCCTACTCATATTCATCAGAACTGTTATTCAAACAATTTAAGGTCAGAAAATTAAGTGCGTTATACTTTTATCACGCAACATTACAAATTTATAAAGATAATGTTCAAAATAAAGTTGCACCCTTCAAAAATTACAGAAATCTTAGACAAACATCAATACTTCCTATTCCAAAATGTAAAAAAACAATAGGAGAGTTAAATCATAAATATCTCGGAGTTAAATTTTTTAATTCGCTACCTGAAAAAATCAGAAACATAAAAAAATTTAAAACTCAGCTTAAAAATTACACTGAAAATTTGAACTGAATAAAAAATAATAAATTGAACCAATATTATAACACCCCCCATACACATAAGCCCTGATTATTTATGGGGGTACATCAAATACATGTATTATGTAATTAATTATTGTAAAAAATATATTATAATTTATGCATCTTTTTGTAAATTAAAAAAAAAACAATGGATTTCCAATCAAAGGGGCTGCCCTCCATTGTACAGAATCAAGAAGGCTTATCGAGTATTTTGAGGCTCCAGCCTAGAGCTGGCTCCAAAATAGAATTGTTGAACGTATTTGTTGGTAATCTGCTAATATATAAAACAAGACAATTTTTTTAGAATCCAGATTTACTTGGGCTTCTGCGGAGTAACGATACTTTAGCTGGTCTGAAATAGTTACTTCAAGCATTTCAATGGAGTAGGTACCTGTTTTGTTATTGAAATAAATTATAATTTCTTAAAATTCTGGTTTCTAAGGCACATCTGCCGGTATATAGATAGATATGAATCTCCGAAATGTTACGCGGATAACGTCCGAGTGACTGCACCAAATTGGATAATTCTTTTTTGTGTTCGTTATTGTCAAGACAAGGTTTATATAAAACTACTGGTGAACTCTGGCATTATGAAATTGGTATTAAAAAATTGCAATAGGTGGCACGTAAGCTGTTTGAAAACTGAATGTACTGTAAAACTATGTATGGAATGCGGGAGTGGGTTGGGGTGAGGTCGAAGGGGGAGGAGAATTTGGGTTTGGGGTGGAGTGGAACCTGGGAGGAGGGAGGGAAACCTGGGAGGGGGGAGAGAAACTTTTGAGGGAGGTTCGCGGGACGGGGGAAGGGGTGAGTAGAGTGGGAAGAGGGAAGATGGAGAAGGCGGAGTGGGGACGTGAGAGGGGAAGGGGACGTGGGAGAGGAAGGGGAGGCGGAAGGGTAACGGGACGAATAGGAAAGGACACACAGGGAGTAACAATTTTATTTAATGGCATAGCAACGCATGCTGGGTACCAGCTAGTTAAATTCATAAAACATGTATTTACTATTTAAAAAAAAAATAGAAACCATCACCTATCAGAGGTTGTCTATCATCAAGGAAATTTAAACTCTACAGCCCGGGAAACTCAGTGATATTTAAAACGAATCAGTCATGTAGGATCTCAAAAACAGTAGAGTTTCTATAATCCGAACGATTGAAAACCGAGACTATTTGAATTTATGAATATTCGAATTATTTAAAACTTAAAAAGTTTGAGAGTTTGAAGTTTTCGGGTCTTTAATACAGACTGCACGTAGCCGAAATTTTTTTCTTTTTTAGTTTTGAAATAGGAAACTGCGGATTCTTCAATTTTGTATTCCCTTGCTAACTTTGTGGAACACCCTCCACTTTGAAGCATCCATAAAATTTCATTTTTTCTTCAATGTTCAACGTCTTGTGTTATCATTCGTGTTTCATCTGAAGAAGTATAAAAATAATATCGACTATTTTAGCCCTCTAACTAAAATGCTTTAACCATAATATAATATTATGGGATAGATTGTGCTGAAGTAGACGTTTTTATCGATAATTTACAGGGATTCAGGGGCAGTGCAAATAAAAACATACTAAATCCACTAATTAAAACTCAAAAAGCCATAATGAAAATTATACTGAAAGTTCCTGTAAGAACAAGCACTGACGAAATCTTCAACAATCTTAACATCATGTCAATTAAACAACTATATTCTAAAACTATACTCATTTACATTCATAAGTACAAAACCCAAGAAATAACAACTGACACGTACATTAGAAACACTAGATCTCATGGTCAAAACATATCCAACAAGTAACTGCTAACACAACATTTGGGCAAAAAAGCTTCTTATATTATGGCATTAAACTCTACAATAAAATACCACTCTCACTCAAAAACCTCAACATTATAACATTTAAATTTCAAACAAAAAGCTGGATACTAAATATAGGGAGATCAGAAATAGAACATATACTGAAATCAAATACAGACTAAAACCGAATCTAATGAACTGAATTATAAAAAAACACTATCTTATTTACTTTATAATTATTAAAAAAAAAATACTAGATGATATATGTTATGTCGAATTCATATTATTCTTATAATTAAATTATAAAATGTAAATGAAATCCTCAGCACGGGAGATCCCAGTGAGGATATCATTATCTCTATTTGTTATTAAGAAATGAAGACAATAAATCATTATTATTATTATTATATTCTAAAAAAATGTTCTGCTTTTGCAAAAAAATATGTTGAATTAATTATATCAGGTATCATTAATTCTCTCTTTATGTATGTCTTGTCTCTTGTCTCTCTTTGTATTATTTATCATATGATGAGCTTTCGTATAATTTTGTATTTTTATCTAGATATTTTGTATTCTTTGACCGAGTATGTTTTTGTAATTTTATGGACCTATTTGTATGTTAACTGAGTTTCTATAACTGGATTGTTCTTTTATGACTATAAATATATAAATCAATGTAAATATAAATAAATAAATAATAAATCCAATATAAATAAATAAATTCACCCACCAGCCCCCGTTACCCAATAGATCGGATTACAGAGAGGAGCGTTTATCGGGTTAAGTCATTCATTACTTTTAGAAGTTTAGTCAGGTGTAAAAAAATGGAACTAGGATAGATAGATACATATACATAGACAGAAGATAGGTCCGGTAAACATGGAAGGTCCTATCTTATGAATGCTGTTTCAGTGCTTCAAAGCCACGAATTAGATTAATAAATATCCATTTATCTTCTTTTAAACTGAAGATACAAAAAAACACAAAAAGGTTTTTTATTCATACAAAGATTTATTGGCATTCATTATTCTAGAATGACTGGTGTTTCCATTTGAATTGGCTTTTGGGAAAACAAATTTTACCTGGGGTAGCGTTATTTTTATCATGTTTATAATAGCGCAATTTATTTAAATTTATAAAAGACTGAAAGGATTTTTACAGAATGATGAACAAAACGGGTTTTTTTAAATCTCCTTCAATGTACAATTTTCAAAAAAATTTCATAATTTGTTAATTTTAAGCTACGCTTGCCTATTTATTTTCGATTATCTTTAATTAATAATATTATTAAATCGTATGTGTGTAAATTGAACCAGTCGGTGATGCCATGGCGTCCCAAATTGGGATACTTTGTTAGACCGAAGAGATTGAAAAAGGGATGGAGACGAAGAAAGGGAAAGTCGGGATTAACCTGGCTCTTCAGATCTGGTCATCGAACACTCCTAAAACTATTTAAGGCCACATTTTGATTCACTAATCAAATAACTGTATTGATGTAATCTTCTGTGTAAAAATCGAACAGTAGATATTAATAGACCACTGTTCGATTGAAATTTAAGAATCCGGCTAAAAATGCAACTCAAAAAATGTAGTTTTGAAATAGAGCCGAAATTAATCAATGCCACAAGATGGCGCCACTTACGTTAACAGATCGCGTGATTAGCATCCCATGGCAGTTTACAGATTTGTTACTAGTATTGTACCTGGCAGTAGTGAATAATAATAATACGCGGCTATATATTAAATAAACTGACGTCATTGCCTGTCGCTGTTACTTCGTCCCGGTGACTAGTTGTCACTGGATCACAGTGGATCCGAGGTACCGGCTTCATCGCCTGTCGCGGTTACTTTGCCCCGGTGACTAGCTGTCACTGGATCACAGTGGATCCTAGGAATTAGCTAATTTTGGAACCAGTTACAATCGAATTTATAAAATGGTAACCAACACTTAAACTGGGCGAAGCTGAACCAAAAGCCGTCCACAGAGCCTAGCAAAAAAAACCTGCTGAACCGGTTTTTAACTGCTAGGGTTTATTAATTTTCTATATTGTGGTTTCTCTTGTTGTGTGTGCTTTAGTGTTATATTAATATTTTTAAATTGACCTGATGACCAACAGCTTTGGACGTTTAACGAGTGCTTATAATGAAGAGTAAATAAATAAACATTCGTAATAATTGAGGGTGTTAGAGAATAAAGTGTTTAATTCTTAGCTTAACTTTTCACTTAACTTTGCAGCCACTTTCATAGACACACTAACGTATTCGTAAACCTAGAATTAATAATTCCTTAATAATCTACTCAAATTTCAAATCCCTTTCCTTAATTGGGTCGGATATTCAAAACTTCAGTAAAGCCAAGAGTACTGTAACGTGACTTTATATGTACCACTTCCAGGTATTATAGTTTATAGTATGCACGCAATTTACACATTTAATTATTAATGGCAATTATAAATATCGCCTGTAGCAATTAAATCGCCTCAAGTGGGATCTGCATCAGCAAGTGAAAATTTTAACATTCGAAAAAACTTTATTTTCACTTGTCTTTTAAAGCCTTCACAGTAGAACTTCATACAGGAAAAGCTGACCAAAATTCATAACCTTTTAGTTGATGACGATAGTATAAAGAGATTTATTTTATATGCTTGAAGGCGAGGGCACTTTTTGATCATCAGAGAGGAGATCGCATTTTCACCGTAAGAAGAAATCTTGATTTAAATAAATGAAGACATCTGAAATCTGGAAACAGAAAAATCAGAAAAACATCTTGACACCTCTGGGACTCGAACCCAGGACCTCTTGCTTTTCTTAAATATTTCAATTTGAGGTTTTACTCATAAAGTTAAAAAAAAAAAAAATCTTGATTTACTTAAAATTAAACTTTGGACGAACGCGTGGACCCACAGCGACGCGGCTTCGCACACTGACCGAGAAAGAGTTTCCGTTCCACAGCCGACCACACAAAACCCGTTCCCTCTCCATTTCTCCCCTCTTTTTCGAATCTCATTACTTTTGGGTCTCCCTACTTATTTCAGATTATTTACGATTCGTTTAATTTTTATAACTTTATGTTGCGTATATTAATATTTCGGGAATGGGTACTGCCGCTCCGGGAAACATTTTTTGGCTTAGCAGGGGTGCCCGGGTTCATGCGGTGAGGTTTACCTTGGTCTTAGCGGCGGATGGGTCAGCCCACCTGCTTTGGGGACTAAATCGGGAGGGACTGGATGAGAAAGACCCTTTGACCTATCCAGCCGGACTCTCTCGACCCATCGCTTTCCATCGCAGTGTGAGGGATGGATTCATACGTCCGTCATTCCTTGATACTCTGACCCCCAGATTTCTACTCACCACCTTTTTCCTTCCAAGAACTTCTTCTCCTTCATATCCTTAAAAATACACTCCACGCAAAGTCCCCAAAGATGTCATAGGATCTGAGGGAAATTATTTTCCTCAGAGCCTCCTGTGTGGAGCTATTGTAACAAAAAAAAATTGTAATGTCTCATTTTCCTCTATCGTTACTTTTCAAAATTTCTTATTTTTTTATGCTCTTAATTGTTTAATTAATTTTTAATGCCCTTTTGCTTTGTCTGGCAGTGTGTGAACAATTTATCTATACATTAGTGACAATTTATCTACATATTAGTGGTGTATAACTGTTTTACGGAGAACCTGAAAAAATAAATACATAAATAATAAATAAATGCAACAATATATCATGGAAAAATCAGTCAAGTAAAACCTGTGCTGTGAACAGCTCTCTCATTGTGATTGTGCAGTGTATCACAATCTCTCAAGGCCATAAGATATTCTTATCAACAAGAATATCAGAAGACAAGGTAAGGGAACGTACCCATACTACGTGACCCACTTTTTGCAATTTTAAACCCCCCCCCCGGTGACTAAAAACCTAAGCCCCCCGCCGCTCATTGTGACCAAGCGTGGTATTTTGAAGATCCCCCCCCCCCTCCCCCTGAACGGGTCACGTATTATGGGTACGTTCCCTAAGTCAGTCCTTTACAATTCCAATCTTTACCAACTCCCATAGTTGTGTCAACTTTAAAATTATATAAAACTAGCTGACTTAGCGAACTCCGTACCGCCTCACAATCAATAATAATTGTTGTGTTAACTTATTAGATGAATTAAATTCAAAAAGTATTCACAAGTTGTAGTGCAAACCTGCAGGATTCTAATATCTAACTAAGTGGGCATTATCAATAATATTAAAAGTCAAAAGAATTAGCATTATTGTCACCCAAGTTACTACCGCGCGACCCGGCCGACAGTAACAAGTAATTCAAGTCACCAGAATCCACCAGTAATCCTGAATAAACCATCTTACATTTTTTCAAAAAAAAAATTTTTTTTTGAAAAAACTAATAAAATGGACTCACAGGGATTCATCAGTCTGGCGAGAGAAGCGGTTGAGTCCCTAACTGAATTGATAATAGACCCAAGTAGCAAACTGAACAAGGATCAAATTGCGAAAATGATTCCGTAAACTATTCTTGGAACTATTGCGCAAATGGCTGCAAAATGGCAGCACTCGAGGGTGAGCTAACAGAAATCAAAACACTACCCTTCAAACCTAACTCACTAGAAACTACATGTGAAGCGGCCGATGAACTTGAAGAAAGAAAGATCAGAGCAAATAATCTCATAATTATAAACGTTCCCGAAAGCTCATAACTGAACCAAATAGAAAAAAATCGAGGATGACAATTTACAAATAACAAATATTTTAAAGAAAATAGATAACAACATAGAACCAAACTCAATCAACACACTTCGTCTTGGAGCAGTGAGGCCTGATAAATCGAGGCCCATTAAAGTTATCCTAAGAAACTCGACTGAAGCAATGACTATCCTCCGGAAAAAAACTTTTACCTGAACAACTCCCCGATCAAATTTTTTTCCGACCAAACACCAAATCAAAGAAAATACTTGTTGGACCTACGTCATACAATGGAAAGTCGGATTTAAGGAGGTGAAGTCGGGCTAACTATTAAATATATCAACAGCAAGCCGACAATAGTCAACTCCAAAAAACTCAAAGACATCAATGGATATGGCCAAAACATCCGGGGCTGCCGCACCAAACTCTTAGAGTTGCAAACTACTATTCCATTACTTCAAAATATCTATGTATTTCTTCTTACTGAAACCTG
The DNA here is from genome assembly GCA_929108145.2 of Limnephilus rhombicus. NCBI lineage: Eukaryota > Metazoa > Arthropoda > Insecta > Trichoptera > Limnephilidae > Limnephilus > Limnephilus rhombicus. Next base: position 48,650,616 of record OV815288.1, read on the forward strand.
GCTTGATCCTGATATTCACACCGAGGAACTTGGTTTTACATCTTACAACACCTACCGCCTTGACAGAAATCCAGCCACCAGCAATAAAACCAGAGGAGGAGGAGTTTTTATATCCGTTAGTAAATCACTGCCAAACACTCGATTAATTTGCAAGCATCTAGACGTGGAACAGGTATTCGTATTACTGAAATCTAAATCAAGTAAAATTCTACTGGGATGTGTCTACATTCCTCCAGGATTCAATATCACAATCTACAGAAACCATATTGATGACCTCGAAACCTTCAAAAACAAATACCCTGATGCCAGATTAATTTTATTTGGTGACTATAATACCCCTAGCATTGATTGGATGAATAAAAACTCTTATAACAACCTAAGCCTGCCAGAAACCGCTCGCAAAATAATAGATATGACGAACTTACTCTCTTTACATCAAGTCGATCAAGTCTACAATAACTATAATCGGCTGCTAGATCTGGTATTCTGTAGTGATCTCTCAATTCATATTGTTAAATCAGTTGACGAGCTCCTCCCCCTAGACTGCCACCACCCCGCTCTAAGCATAACCATCACGACGAATAACTCACCAGACAACACAACTATTCTGCCTCACCTTACTTATAATTTTTCCAAAGCTGACTATCCCAATATGAACCAATATCTTGCAAATGAAGACTGGTCATTTCTTCACCACAACAACAATATTAGCTAAAATATAAAATATTTTACACAATTATTAACAGGGCCATTGAAAACTTTGTACCACTTTCACCCTTCAAAGAAGCGAAGTTCCCGAAATGGTTCAGCGGAGAGCTAATTAAAATAGTTATCTGTAAAAAAAATGTACACAAAAACTTTAAAGAATTTAACTCTCTTAACGACTATAAGATATTTCATAACTACAGAACTCAATGTAAAAAACTCTCAAAAATATCGTATTTTAATTACATAAATGGAATCAAAAATTCTATACCCTCTAATATTCAAAACTTTTCACACATGTTAACCCTCTTAGAAAAAACAAATAAGGTTTACCCATTTCAATGCGCTTCAAAAAAAAGAGTAGCACTGATGTGAAAGTAAAGGTTAACTATTTTGCTGAATATTTCAAAGTGTCTATGATAAAGATATCCCAGATAATTATATACCACTCCTTGCCCTAATGATAGCATACATATCCCTGCTGTACACATCAATATAAACGACATTAAAACTAAAATGAAATCTCTAGACAAAAACAAGAATGCCGGACCTGACAATGTGCATCCCAATATCCTTATTAATTACATCGATTGTTTAACCAGTCCCTCGACACAGGTTGCTTCCCTGACATTTGGAAACGTTCTTATCTAACCCCTATATTAAAAAAGGGTAATAAAAGTGATATCACTAACTATAGACCTATATGTAAGCTATCTGTAATCCCGAAACTCTTCGAAAAACTATTACTTGATCAAATTTCCCCATTTATTAACCATCTCATTATTCCGAATCAACATGGATTTTTGGTTTCTTACTAAGGTAGGTCAATTCTAACAAATCTTTCGTTATATGAAAATTATATATCAAACGCATTAGCTAACAGAACTCAAGCCGATTCCATATATACGGATTTTATCAAGGCATTTGACTAAGTATGCCATAAAATTCTACTGGTTAAGCTACGTAATCTAGGTATTGATGGAAAACTTTTAGACTGGTTTGCAAGCTACCTATCTGATAGAGTACTACTTGTAAAAATTAATTTGTTCCTTTCCAATCAATTTATACCTACCAGTTGTATACCACAAGAGTCTCATTTAGGCCCAATTTTATTTTTACTGTTTATAAACGATATTGTTGATATATTTGACAAAGATGTAAACGTCTTGCTTTTTGCAGATGATTTGAAAATTTTTAAATAATTAAAACGGCCGAAGATTGTATCTGTCTACAAAATAATTTAAACAAGTTAATAAATTGGTGTTCTCTTAACAAACTTTTTCTGGACATAAATAAGTGTCATTCAATAAGATTTTACAGAATAAGTCAACCAATAATTCATCCATACGTACTTGACAACTCTACCCTTACCTCTGTCGAAGAAATTAATGACCTGGGAATAATTTTCGACTCTAAATTAAACTTTATATCCCATATAAACACAATCACTAATAAAGGAATAAAAATGCTTGGCTTCATTCTTCGAAATACCAGAGGTTTTATGAATATTTCAACTGTAAAAATTTTGTATACATCCTTAGTACGTAGTCAAGACGAATATAACTCCGCGATCTGGTCCCCCCATTTTAAATTACATTCAGATACAATCGAAAAAATTCAACCAAAATTCATAAGATATATAAACTTTTAACTCGGTATTCCCATTGAAAACATAAATTATTATTACTTGATGAAAGAATTAAATTTATTAAAACTCTCAGATCGAAGAATTATATTCGACTTAATATTTATGTTCAAATTTGTAAATAGTAGAAAAGACAGTCCTGATTTAATTAAGCTCATCGAATTTCATATACCCACTAGAGCAAGTGGCTCCAAAATCTTGTTTCAATGTAACAACAACAGGACTGAGTACACGAAACACTCGCTTTTACCTAGATTACATTACGTTAGTAATAGATACGCAGATGTGGCGGATCTATTTAACTGCACGGAAGAAGGCTATTCTATCATATATCTCCAATCAATATTAATTTTATTTTTACTATAGTATTGAATGTAAATGTAGCCCTTTGTGTCATTTCTTAATCAAATGCCACAATTAACTTACCTCTTGTTTAAAATTATTTCCTATGTACCTACAACTAATATTTTGTGACATGTAATATTATGAATTTATGGTATATTTATACCGTTAATAAATAAAAAATTACACAATGAAGCAATTATCAGTTTTTGTCAGTATCAGAGATGGCGTTGTGCACGGATCTATATTTTTTGTGATTTTCTTACTTTTCCACTTACTTACGGAATTACGTTTCATTTTCTTTATACGTGTGAGGGAGATTAATTACAATAAATTATTGTATTTTTCCTTTGGATGGATGCAGACATACGTTCATCGTTTGTCTCATTTTGGACTGTTGACATTTAGTATGTAAGAAAGAGAGGCAGCATTATATGCCTAAGAACAAAAGAAAACCAATCAGCGCATTGACATTTGACTTCATTTGACCCACTATTAAATATTATAGGTACTTATCATAATATTGCTTCAGCTCTTTCAAAAGATGAGAATTCGTTCCATACAAAATGTACCAGGAAAAGAACTTTCTTCATAACTTTTTTTGTCGTGAATTTCCGATGTTTTAATAGCTTCTGCTATTCGGGGCGCAGACAAATCCAATAAATCAAAGATCATAAAAATCGGTCCAGCCGTTCTTGAGTTATAAATGGTGTAATTAACCGGATTTTGTTTTAGATATTAAAGATTATTGATCACAGTCCACAGATTGATTCACAATCAAAATATCTGCGACTACAGCGGGGTTCATTTATTTATTTACTGCTATGTTAATCTGCGAGAAATAGAATGTAGCAGGCAAATTCTCTAATTAATATTTTAATTTTCTTGTTAATTACTGTCTGTACTTCTCAATAAAAAAATTAAATTAAATAAAAACTATCAGGGGTATTCTTAAGTCCACTAATACAACTTTTCAATTAATTTCTGACTGCACAAAGTAAACCCCCAGCTCTAAGCAAGTAACGTCCTCTATACTAAAGACTTCAGACTCACTGTAAAAGTGGATCAATGTGGACTGTTGGTGACAGGAAGGTGTTACGAGCCAAAGGGGTAGTCTGCGTCCAACAAAACCTTTGACTTCAAGTTTTAGTCGACGATGATGCTTAAAAATAATTCCAACGAAAGTTTTAATGTCTTCATTGTCGATTTCTTTTGATGTGAGTAAAATTCATTAGTTTTCGGAAGAAAAGGCAAAAATATTTATAGTTAATTTCTATTTAAATAACTCATCAATCTAATATTAATCATAGAAGAAAATTGCGCTGAGAAATTTAATCGAAAAAAGTAATAGAAAAAGACACAGAAAATAAAAAGATAATGCTCGCAACTCTGAATCGAACCTAGGCGAAGAGAATTAAAAGGCTTTTATATCAAGTCAGCATAATATTTGGAAAGTGTTTTCTGTTGACAAATATAGGCAATTACATTTGAGCAGCCGCTAGTGATCAGCAAGTAGAACAGGTAGATCAGAAAATAATATCAACCTCTAACCTAACTTAACTAAACACTTATTGAGACGGGTATTGTTTCACTGCCGACAAAAACATGATGTACAAATTAATCATTTAAGAGGGAAAACCAGAAATTACCAGAGAAAACCAGAAATACGTCATTTTTAAATCAGATTTTAGACGTATTGACTCTTTTCCACAAAAAATTATAAATGGATTTCGAAGTTTGTTCTTTTATCAAGCATTCGCATGTTTTGAATTTTGAGAAAAAAAAATTTTTGTATAATAAGGTTATACCGTAGGTCGTTGGCAGATTTGTTAAATTTTCAAAAAAGATTTTGTACTATACCACACCCATTTCAAATCATATAATCATACAGTAAAATAAATCAATATATTATCTGGGTATCGCATGTTTTAGAATTTTAATTTTAGTTTAAATAAAATCATTAAAAAAATATACAGCTACATGTGTTTCTTGACGAAAATTGGTCCGTTTGTTTTATTTGCGCGCTTACAAACTAATATATTTCAGTTTTTTTAACATTCTTATTTAACTTAGACATTTTTGAAAAATGATAAATACTTATAATCAAAAAATAATTACAAAATGTACATTATATTTAATAGTTTTCCCATCACGCCTTTCAGCATTTTTGGATGTAAGTATAAATTAAAGCTAATTTGGAATGAAATAAAATCGATTTTGAGTTATAATTTTTAAAAGTTGGTACGGAAAATAATTAATCTTTCTCATTGTAACCACAACAAGAACAACTTTCGACGAAATGTGGATTTTCGGCCGCTGGCTGGTTAAACGCTCTTAATATTTGTTTTTTATTTCTTATAGCCAATATTTAAATGGCGAACCATTTTCATAATTTATTACTATAGGTCACTATACTTACTGTACGAATTATAATAGGTTACGCAAATATAGTAGTAGACCTTGACGATATAAAACGTAGGTTTATAAGTATTGGTATATTTATATTGACTTCCGGCAGCGATTTCCCTGCGAAACGCTATTAAAAATAGCACCAGTCTTGTTTACGCCTTCTTTTTGTTTACTAGCTAGAAAGAAGTACACATATATTATAAAAATCTAAATAAATAAAAATAAATATCCGAAATGTTTGTGCGCGCATAACTTCCGAACGACTGCACCAAATTAGATAATTCCTGTCGTTTTTGTGTTCGTTATTGTCAGGACAAGATTGCTAAAAATGTTAAGACTAGTGGTGAGCTATGGAACCTGGAAGGGGGGAGCAACTTGGGAGGGGGTTTCACGGTGTAATTTAGTTATCAAAGTACCTACCACTAATGCCATCTACGTCTATGTTTCCAAGCTTAATAAATGTCAGTTCTCGCTGTCTCCTGAATAAAACAGCGTGTTTCATTTAATAGGTTATGGGCCCAGATGATTCCCAAGCGTTCTTTAAATAATCATTCACGATAATTTAAATGGTATTTGTGTTAAAAATTCATTTCTAATTGTCGCGTATGTATTTGTTCATATTGAGAATAGAGCAAGGAGTTATTGCGAATGCAAACTCGTAATTAGTGTCGGGACATTTCTAACGAAGATGGCGGCGACATCATATCTCACAAGTATACCCAAGTTGGTTGGACGACAAAACTACGATGAATGGGCGTATGTCGTTGAAAATCTACTTATATTGGAAGGCATGGATAAGTGTATCAAGGCCGAAGAAATTGTTGCAGTTGGAGATGATGCAAAAACAAAAGCGAAGATAGTCCTCACTATAGATCCGTCACTGTATGTGCACATCAAGCAAGCTACATCTACTGCAGACTTATGGAAAAGGCTAAAGCAAATGTTCGATGATAATGGTTTTTCAAGACGCATTTCCTTATTAAGGAGTTTGATATCGATTCGTCTTGAAACTTGTGACTCGATGCAGAGTTACGTCACGCAAATTATTGAAACTGGCCAGAAATTATCCGGAACCGGATTTAATGTGAACAATGAATGGATAGGCTGTTTAATATATTTTTTTTATTTTTTATTGTTATTTCATACAATTTTTGAAAGCACACTTTTATGTTTTTTTTTTACTACCTTACTAGGCTAATGCCCGTGTTTAGGTAATCATATATGATATAAGTTATACAGTGTGAGAACTAGAACAAAATACAGGTTTGAAATAGAAATTATAAGATATTAGAAAGAAGAGAAATAAAAAAGATAAAAATATTTAATGTAAAATATAACAAGATATATGTATACGTAAGCACATACACACATACATATGCATATACAAACACATAAATACATATACATACATACAAACATATATATATACATACATATATAAAATTAAAAATAAACAGGATTATAAAAAAGAAAATGTTTTAAAGAAGTTAAAAATAAAATACTATAAAATATAAAATTCTAAGAAGTAAGATTTATTTATTTATTTATTTATTTATTTATTTATTTATTTATTTATTTATTTATTTAAACGCCCATTGGGCTTTTACATACATTGTTATTAGTATTATTACATTAACTATATGGCATATAAAAGTTTAAGTACATATATGAATAAAATAATTATTATATGTGTAGTACCTGCATAAATGTTTTACAAATAATATAGAATACCATTATGGAGAACAGTTTTTTTTTTGTACTTACAAACAAAAATAACGGGATTGAAATTAATCAGCATTAGTAGGGACTTAAGCATAATCGAAATATAAATTAAATTACAATATTAATTTGTAAAGTTACATATATATATTAAAGTTTAAAAGTCTAAAAGAAAAGAGTGAAATAAATAGAAGCTAAAAAGGGTTTTTCACTATTTAAATATGTTAATCTATAAATTATTTTATGAAAGCTAAAAATTTTACAGGAGGTTAATCAAGGTAGGTAAATAGTCATCTAGAAGAGTATATATTTAGGTTAGAGTAGATTTCAGTGAAGTCAGGTTGGAAAAAGATTTGAAGTATATTTTATTTAGTTACTTAATAGTAAAAAGGCGTATGGTAATAGTTGATTTTAAATCGGTGCTCAATGCATTGTATATTTTGGGGACAGTGAACCAAAATTGTCGGTGAGCGAATGTGGTTCTAGTTTTTGGGACCACGCATCCCAGGTTTGATGAAAAGCGGGTTTGGACTTGATGTTGTGGAGCCACCAGTAGGTTATTTTTCCATATGTAGGATAGGCTTGTCTTAGTGAATAGTTGGCGAATATCCAAGACCCTAAATTTAGTAAATAGCACATTAGAGGGGTGAGTAGGTTGGCATTTAAATATGATTCTCAGTATTAGTTTTTGAACTGTAATTATTGGATTAATGCTAGCTGGTCTACCAGAAAAATTCAACCCCATGATATTAGCAATCGAGCATAGTGGAATAATAATTACTGCAGATGCAATAAAAACAAAATTGCTTTATGTGGCAGGAAATGACACGGAGTCAGTTGGGGCATTTTCCGCCAGAGTGCGCCAGCGCCGCAATGTTGACGGAAATACATCGAAAGTCAAAACCGTAATGAAATCTGTCAGATGTTATCGATGTAAAAAAGAAGGGCATTTTAAAAATCAGTGTCCTGTTGGACAATCAGAGCATATGAAGAAGTCTAATGCATTTTCTGTTGTGTTTTTGAGCGGGAATTACAACAAAATGGATTGGTTTATAGACTCGGGTGCTTGTTTTCATATGTCACCGAATGTAAACATTATGTGTAATGCGTCGAATCGGATGAGTTTTAAGGAAATAATTGCAGTTAATAAGAGTGCTATGCCTGTTTTATGCTCGGGAGAAGTTAATATTGTTATTTTAACCCCGAATTTTTAAAAGTTGGTACGGAGAATAATTAATCTTTCTCATTGTAACCACAACAAGAACAACTTTCGACGAAATGTGGATTTTCGGCCGCTGGCTGGTTAAACGGTCTTAATATTTGATTTTTTTTTTATTTCTTATAGCCAATATTTAAATGGGGAACCATTTTCATAATTTATTACTATAGGTCACTATACTTACTGTACGAATTATAATAGGTCACGCAAATATAGTAGTAGACCTTGACGATATAAAACGTAGGTTTATATGTATTGGTATATTTATAACTTGATATCAGTCAGTCAGTTGATTAAAAATGGAAATAAACTAGATTTCAAAATAAAATGCTGCTACGTTTAAAATAAACAGAACGAGTTAGTTGCTATAGCAGATTTGACAGATAGTGTTTATAAACTAAGGATGGAATACAAGTTAATAGTTCCTGAAAGAATAATGTCTAATTTAGCGGTTTCAGGCAACACTTGGCACCGCAGATTGGGTCATGTCAATAGTAATTATCTGAATAAAATGACCAGTGGTGTAGAATGAATCTTCGAGAAAAGGTTGTTCTTGGCAAGACACCGTGTACAGTTTGTTGCGAGGGAAAGCAGTGTCGTCTTCCATTCTCAAAAACTGATATAAGAAGCAAAGAATTACTTCATTTAGTTCATACTGACCTTTGCGGACCTATGGAGCATGGATCGCTTGCAGGTTCAAGATTCTTCATACTCTTCGTTGATGACTATAGTCGTATGACATTTGTATATTTTATCAAACACAAAAATGAAGCACTTAGATGTTTTGCAGAATTTAAAGCAAAAGTTGAAAAACAAACAAACAAGAAAATAAAGATATTGAGAAGCGATAATGGTGGTGAATACTGCAACAAAGAGTTTGATTTATATCTCAAGAAGGAAGGTATCACGCACCAAAGAAGTAACCCATATACCCCAAAGCAGAATGGCTTGTCAGAACGTAATAATCGAACGATTGTTGAGAAGGCTAGATGCTTATTGTTTGATGCGCATTTGGGTAAAGAATTCTGGGCTGAGGCGACAAATACAGCGGTTTATTTACAAAATCGTACTGTACTTCCTAGTTTAAACGAAAAAACTCCATATGAGATCTGAACTGGATGTAAATCAGACATAAATCATTTAATAATATTTGGTAGCAAAGTTATGGCTCATGTTGCTAAAGAGAAGCGCCAGAAACGGGACAAGAAGTCTGAACGGCACATACTTGTGGGCTATCCAGATGATATCAAAGGTTACCGAGTATACAACCCTAGAACTAAATATATCACAACTAGTAGAATGTCATTATCATGGAAGATGAAAACAACCCAGAGGTTAATATACCAATCACTGAGATGCATCAGATGCTAATTACACTCCTGATACTTACACTTCTGATACTTACACTAGTGATTTTGAAGATGTTGATGATTCACCTGAGCAACGTGTTAGATCCAGCAGAATAATTAGGAAGCCATAGCGGTATGGGACGATGAATATGTGCTTTCCTGAGGGTGTGTTTGATGATGCTAATGGACTGTCTTTAGAAGAAGCATTACAGGGAAATGAAAAAAAGCAGTGGTTAAGTGCAGTAAAAGAAGAACTTAAGTATTTTAAAGAAAATAATGCATGGGAGTTAGTTGATATCCCGATGGATGGTAAAACTATAGTGAAGTGCAAATGGGTGTTACGAAAAAAAATTGATAATAGTAATAATGTTCGATAGCGTGCACGTTTAGTAGCCAAGGGCTACATGCAAAAGAAAAATGTGGACTATTCAGACACTTTCTCGCCGGTTGTTAGGCACTCAACTTTGAGAATGTTGTTCGCATTATCTGTAAAACTTGAATTAGATATTTCATCTAGATGTTATTACCGCATTCTTTAACGGGGACCTTGAAGAAACAATTTATATGGAATTACCAGAATGTTTATTAGATTCTCAAAAAGACAATAATAAAATACTTAAATTGAATTGAGCTATTTACGGACTTAAGCTGGTACAAAAAGGTCGATGAATGTCTTGTTGGTAAAGATTATAAACGTAGTACGTTAGAACCATGTTTATACACAAAAAATAAGAATGATAAAAAGACAATAGTTACTTTGTATGTGGATGATTTTTTTTATATTTTCTAATGATAATGTAGAATGTAATAATGTGAAAAAGGTGTTGGCTTCACAATTTAAGTTAAAAGATTTGGGTCAGGTCAAAAATTGTTTAGGGATGAGTGTTAATATTGATAAAGTTAATGGTTCAGTTACTTTAGGCCAGGAGAATTATGTTGATCAGTTGCTAAATAGATTTAACATGGCAGATTGTAAAGTAGCAGATACACCTTTAGAGGCTGAATTAAATATTAACAAAGAAAATAAAAATCCTGACAGTCAAATACCTTATCAACAGCTTATTGGTGGACTTATGTATTTAGCAGTATTAACAAGACCTGACATAGCTCTTGCAGTAAGTTTTCTGAGTCAATTTAATAATTTCTATAACCAGGAAACTTGGTTATATGCCAAACGTGTTTTAAGATATCTCAAGAAAACAAAGCATTTAGGATTAAAATATAGTCAATGTGGTAATTCAAAATTAGAGGGATTTGTTGATTCAGATTGGGGAAGTAACATCATAGATCGCAAGTCCTATACAGGTTTGTGTTATATTTTAGCTGGATGTGTTATTTCTTGTGAGGCTAAGAAACAAAAAACAGTTGCTCTTTCGAGCACTGAAGCTGAATATATTGGTGTAGCCGAAGCTTGTAGGGAAGCTATTTATTTGAGTAATTTGTTAAAAGAAATAAACAATGAGTCATACACCATATCCTTATTTAATGATAATCAGGGTGCACTTAAGCTGTCTTCAAATAATAGCTATAATAAAAGAACTAAGCATATTGACATACGACACCACTTTTGTAAAGAATATATTAATGATAAAATTGTAGAACTGAAATACCTTGAAACAGCTGAAATGCCAGCAGATCTCTATTTACAAAAGGTTTGGCAAGTACCAAGCATTATTATTTTATGCAGTTGTTGGATATGCAGGATGTAAAGAATTAACATGTTTATATTATATACCTTTGTTGTAATATGGGCATTATGTACGTTATTTTGATAAGTGGGGGTATTATTTAGTTATCAAAGTATCTACCACTAATGCCATCTATGTCTATGTTTCCAAGCTTAATAAATGTCAGTTCTCGCTGTCTCCTGAATAAAACAACGTGTTTAATTTAATACGCGGAAGGGGGAGCTAACCTGGGAGGGGGGAGGGGAACTCGGGAGGGGGTTCGTGGGACGGAGGAAGGGTGAGGGAAGGTGGAGGAGGCAGAGTGGGAACGTGAGAGGGAAAAGAGACGATGGGGAGAAAAAAATTCTTTATTAAATATAATAAATCTCCCTCACGTGTAAATAAAATAAGTAGAAAATTAAGAAAATCATAAAAAATAAAAATTCTTACACAACGCCATCTCTGATACTGACAAAAACTATATACCGACAGTTGCGCTTCGATAATTGGTGCATAGTGTAATTAATAAAAAAATGAATGTAATTCAGCTAATAAGTAAACACACAACAGTTATTGATTCTGAGGCGGTACGAAGTTCGCCGGGTCAGCTAGTATTTTAATACATCTGAAAAGTGTACTTTCATGTAACGATGAACTTTAATTTAAATTTCACTGTAATTTTCTTTTATGAAGTCGAATATTTACATTGAATTAGCTTTAAGTACGCCAGCAATGCATCTATGTGGCTGTGCGTACTGTGTTCGTGTCCACTCTGGTTGAGAGATCAATAACCAAGTTAAGCTTCCAACTAAAACATATTTTAACTAACGGTGATGTTTTTAACCTTTGAATCGAGAATATTAATATATATATTTTTTTTTAATTTAGGGTATGAATCCTGTCAGACTACGGTTATGAATAACTAACGTCTCACGTCACACAAGTTCTTAGTTCATTAGATAAGCTCTTCTGTGACATTATCTAGCAGATTCTCGACGAAGAGCCCAGGGCTTATTTTGCCCATTTTATGACGGGTATATCCGCATAATGATGTGGTGTGACCTGAGAGAGATGAATTTACCACCCTTTTGATCATAGAAATGTGAAGACGTACTTTTAGATAATGAAGAATATTGAAAAAGAGATGATTTTGTGATTTCAACCAGTGCTCTGCATCACTGCCTTCATAAGTAAAAAGACAGAAAGGAATTTGCAAAAATCACATTTTGGTATAACAGATTTTATACGGTTATTATTGTCATGAAAAGTTCATCACATTGTTACTTTTATAAATTCCTTGCTGCCTTTTTGCTTATGACGGTAGGACTGGTGTGCCACAGCAAACCAGTGTGCCACGGCAAACCAGTGTGCTGCGAGCCGATGCTGAGCGTGCCGCAGCGCAGCCGCGGTAAAATAAAAAATAAATTTAAAAAATATATTAATTAATTTGCTTCTTTTCAGAATCTGCGCGCAAAACGATAAAAACGAGTAGGTGTTTCGGGCTAATAATTTAATTGTTACGGTTAAACTTGCAATGAATTCAATGTTGTGAGGTGATAAGGTGACGGTTATATTTGCAATGAATGTTGAATATTTTCAATGATTTGTTTTACACCGAGGAACCTCCATTGGCTCTCTCGTTACAAAGTTTTAGCTAAATTGAATCACTTTTGAGAAATTATATAAGTTATAACTTTTTTAACTCGGCAACTAAACAAGGATTAACCCTAAAACATTATGTATTGTATTATGTATTGTAGCCATGTTTGATGGAGTCATAAGAAGTAAGCTGGAGTATGCCAGTGGTGTGTGGACTCCGTACCAAGCGAAATATATTAATATGCTAGAACAAATTCAGAAAAAGTTCCATAGGTATGTCTATATTCGGATGAATGGAACGTACCCGAGATTCATGCACCATATGAAATTACTTGACACAACAAATAGATTTAGCTTGGAAACTAGACGTTATGCAAATCTTGCAATTCTTAGTTTTAACATAATCCATAATCGTATTGACAGCCCATTCCTCTTGGAATGTTTTGGCTTATACGTGCCTGAAAATTTCAGCCGTAGTCGTCGACACGACTTGTTCAAAATACCATATGGCAGAACAGATGTTCTAGCACAGCATAGCACGACAAGAGGAATGGTGCTGTTGAACGAAATATCGGAAACACTAGATATATATAACTCTTCTTTAGATAGCCTTAAGATTTTTTTGTATAATAATCATCTTTATAGGTGTTTGACTGTCAAAATGAGAAAATTGTACAGTAATTGGATAAAAATCTGTTGTACAGTAAAAAAAAAATAAAAAAATTAATATTAGAATATAAAAACTAAAAAATGTCAAGGGAAGTATGTTGTGTATGAGTGAGTAAGCCCATGATTGTCAATGGGTCGTATTCATAAAACAAGGTGATGCTTATACTTGCAGAAAATAAAGGAAATCCTTTAGCTTGCATTCATAATATTCCGAGTAAAACCTTATACTTATTGAGTATAAGCATATCCTTCACAAAAAGTATTTGTTTATTCATAAACATTACCCTTTTCTCTAAATAAAAAGGATATCCTTCAATAATTTCGAGTATGGTTAGTAGCAGACTCAGTCGTGTAGTGATCAATTGTAGCGATGGCAGATGTTGTGGAACTGAGAGAGTTTAAACACTACAAGCAGCGTTTATCAACACCTGTTCGTGATTACAAAGATTTTTATCCAGAATCACGGGGGCATTGGAAATTTTATTTGCTGTGAACTGCAGTTCGGTTGTAGCATTATCTTTTTCTGTACTTTCACTGTCGCTTTTTGACAAATACATCTTCTTTGATTGAAGTACTGTACTCAAATAACACGGATAATAAAGAAATACCGTAAATAAACCAACCATCGAAAACAGGTTGGAATTTGCAGCGGCACAGTCACAAGCCAACATGCCAACAACCTTTTACTTATTCTTGGAGGATATTCTTGCAAGTATAAGGTAATCACTATGAATACGAAAAAAAGGAAAATCTTATACTTCTACATTTTTCTTCAACTTAAAATTTACATTTTTTTTTGTTCATATGTTTGTTCATATGAAGCGGATGCTTTGTGATGTGACATTATTAATTTAAAATAAAACAATAACTTAAATAAAAAATTTAAAAATTATCCACTAGTAAATTTTTATACAACAGTCCACCTCAAAATAATAATATACCAAGTAATAATAATCAACCTCATCAATGGCGTAGAATCCTGTACATCAATAATTTCTCTCAAAAAAGTGTTAAAAATCTCCCATCAGAAATCAAACCAGCATTTTACACTAATAATAATATAGGCAAACTTTTAATGAACGGTAAGGATAAGCAAGACAGTCTATCACACTCGGGAATTTACTCACTTCAATGCAGCGATTGCGCATTTTTTTATATTGGTAAAACAGCGCGCAACATATACACCCGTGTCAAAGAACATCTTAGATGTTTACACAGCTCTGGATTTTCAGAATTTGCAAACCACTTGATTGAAAACGATCATAAATTTGACAAAAACGCTGGCGCCAAACTTATTCATAAAAACAACATCGGTATAAGATTGGATAATTTAGAGGCACTTGAACTTGGAAAGCCATAAACACTAATAGTAAGGTAGTAAATAACTAACTTAATTTAAATAAAAGTCCCATACTAAGATTTTTCCCTATTGATAAAGAACACGTCCGTTCCCTTCCCAATTCTCCATCTATGCCTCCCTCTTCCTCCTCCACTTGACGAGTCCAGCCCAGCCCATATATATTATAACACAAATGTAACCTAATGTTAGTAGAGTATTATACTGCCCTGATGAAGCTACGGTTGTAGCGAAACCCGGTCGGCATAAAGTATAAAAATAAAAGTGGTGTTTACAAAGTTATTGTTTTATTTTAAATTAAAATTTACACTCCTACGTTATACTTACAAGGATTTCCTTCAGTAAATGACTTTGATGTACACTAATAGCTGCAATAAGAACAAGAGAATGAATGAGTTTTACCACTGTGAGTCTGAATGTGCCTTTGCGAATTCGATTTTAGTGAACATGTAAATTGCAGTCAGAACAGAGAATGGTTTTCTACTACGCGAATGCGAAAGCACATTTTTAAATCCAATTTTCGTAAACCTGAATTATATCCGCATCAGAAAGTTTTGTAATCCTTTATTAATCTTGATAATTAATATTAAAATAGTGTTGGCTAAGCCCGTGTCACTGGGAGGTTTCCTACGAAATCAAAAAAGCTAATAATAAGTATTTTAATACATGTTTGCTCTAGGTGGGGCAGAATTCCTGGAAGATTTTTGTAGTGCCACGGGTGAGAAAAGGTTGAAGAGCACTTGCTTAGACATTCAGAAAAAGGCTCAGAAGAATACATTGCGAGGAAGTTAATGGAAGAGGTTATTTAACGAGAGACAAATTCCATTTATTTTTTCTCGGGAGATTTTTCAATGTAGTTTAATTTTTTTTTTTTTTTTTTTTTTATTATTTATTGAAACATTTATTATAATTACAATTTTACAACAAAATATTTTTTTTTTACAGGTTTTTTTTTTTACTACTCTTCCATTAAAAGCATTTGCTTGTGTATGGAAGGGGAGTGTACATAAATGCTATTAGTTATTAGTTAGGTATAAGTTAGTACTTAAATAATGAATTGTACATAAATATATGTGAGCTGCAGTATTTATTTGATAATGGTGTGTTTTTTTTTTTAAAGAAAGAATGTTATGGAGAACTAAGATATTTGTAAGATTAGTTGACAGTAGTTTTTTTTTTAAGAATATTTTTAAAATGTCTCTTGACAGAGAGCAGTATTTGGGTTTTATCATTGATGCTTCTGATTTCTTCTGGGAGACGATTGAAAAAAGTTCTTCCCTGATAAGTATAATGATGCTGTGCAAAAGACGTATTTAGTTTTGGGCATAGAAAAACATGTTTAAGTCGAGTTCTGTTTTCATTTAAAAATGGATATTTATCTTTTTCTTTTATTATTTGAATTACTGAATTTTTAATATATAGATCTTTAAATGAGGGAACTTGAAATTCTTCAAACAGGCGTTCAGTTGGGTAGTCTAAGGATTTTTTTAATATAATTTTAATAATTGTTCTTTGTACAATTTCTATTGGAAGAAGGTTACATTTATACGCGGATCCCCAACTAATAATAATGTTTTAGGCAAATAATTATCTTATATATGTATAAAAATGAATCGAATGAATGAATGTGTTGCTAAGCGCAAATCTGGAGAGCAGCTGAACCGATTTCGGTAATTCTTTTTTTAGAATATTCGTTGAAGTAAGAGGATGGTTCTTACGGAGAGAAAACTTAAGAACATTGCGCAGAAAATTATATAATTTCATAAAACCTAACGACTATCGCACGTTTGACAGTTCACGTGTTTGAAAATGACATTTTGCAAAACAATGATTGTTAAATCAGGATTCTATTTTTGAAAAACTTTAAGCTGATAAATTTATTTAAAGTATGTATTCCCCTAATAGTTAGAATCGAATGAAGAATTTTAGATATTTTAAATAGGTACCTTTGTTAGGTACCAAATTTAATATACATGAAAAATGGAAATTTGAATAAAAATTGTAAAACGCGGGCTGTTTAAAAACTGAATGTACTGGGATTGAATATATGGAACGTGGGAGGAGGATTGGCTAGACGAGGGAGCGGGAAAGGGAAGAGGGAAGGCGGGGAAGGTGGAAGGGGAACGCGGGAGGGGAAGGGGACGTGTGAGGGAGGAGGGGAACTCGGGAGGGGGGTTCGCGGGACGGGAGAAGGGGGGGGAGTGGAGTGGGGAGAGGGAAGGGGGAGGTGACGGATTGGGAACGCGATTGGGGAAGTGGACGCAGGAAAAGAAGGGGAGGCGGAAGGGGAACGGGACGAATGAGAAAGGACACTCAGGGAGAAACAATTTCTTTATTAAATGGCATAGCAACGCGTGCCGGGACCAGCTGGTTACTTTTAATAATTGTTACCCTTTGTGCTTTGCATAAAAATCTTGTCTTAAACATTAGTTTATCAATTAAAAATAGTAATTAAAGAGTAAGAAATGTAGACGTAATTTGTCTCGACGCCACCTAGTTAGAGATTTAGCACTTACAATGCCTTTCTCATATAAAAATAAAGTTGGTTATCTGCAAGTGGAAAAATGTAATAAGCAGTAATTTTTTAAAGAAACACTAGTATACATTGAATTATTTAGCGGGCAGGAGATAAGCCGACGTAGCTCAGTGGACAAAGCAGTAGACCCCGGAAATCAGAAGGACGCGGGTTCGAGCCTCGTCGGCGGCATGTATCTTTTCTCGGGAGATTTTTTCAATGTGGATGAGTATTCCAGGCTAATAATTATTACTTACTACTAATAATAATTGTTATAGAAATTCCAGTTAACGAACAACGTAATATTTTTTTTATTTGTTCTAGGTACATCCAAAATTGTTGTAAGCGGAAACTACTGCCTGTGCAAGAGGAATATTAACTAGCGACTCGTGGGTGGGAGCCCGACGTATTTATTCACTCAGCTATTAAAGTGCCAAGATAGAGTTATTTGTAGCTGTTATCTAATTTGATTTCTTTTCTTATTCGAAAATATTTATTTGAATTTTGCATGGATCTTGCGTAACGCTGATTAAATAAAGTCTGTTTCTCGGATTTGCATTGAATTTAAGAGTCGTTTTTTTTTTTTTAAATTGGAACTGATTATTTTAATGGAAACTATTTTAATTAAAATTTTCAAAATCATTGAAATTGATTTTTTAATCCTTCTGATTACCCCTTGATTCTTTACGGGTCCACCTGTAACACCGGTAACACCTATTTGTGTTTACCTGAATGCTAAATGGTTCGTTTGGCAATATGCGTTGGAAGGAAAAACCATCGATCAGATATAATTATGGTAACTTATACCAATTAACGCGAGTTTATTGTGTTTAAAAATTAAAAAGAAATGTACCTACAAAAAAAATGTTCTTCCTCGTTTTTCTAAATAATTGTGACAGGTAAAAAGGTGAACATAGATTCGAACATAATATATAAAATATAAACTTTACGAAATAATCACTAGTTCTTGTCCCTTTCAGTGAGCAAGGAGTGGTGCCTGCCTAAAATTAAATATTTGAAGAAAAAAATATTTACCAATTTTCTTAGGAAGAACTAATAACTTCTGTATTTCAATAAAAATTTTGTTTGAAATTTCCGAGAAATATTTTTTGATGGAAATTCTCGGAGCATCGTTTTTTTACTTAAAACAAAATCAAGAAGACAGAATTTCAGGAATCTGATCTTTCGAATTTTCGAGTTAACTTAAAATACAACATCAGACAATAACACCTGAAACTACATACCATTTGCAAAAATATTACTCAAGTTCAATCGAGGGTCTAAGCTGTAAATCACAAAAATCTAAGCTGTAAATCAAATATCTTTGCTACCTACCTGAACGTTAATAAATTATTCCTCCAATTTTCAAGTTTTAATTTCGAATATTTGTTGACCTAGAAATATTTACATAATTTTTCAGTTGGCTGGTTTATTTATTTTTCTCCAAAATTATCCAGTCGCTGATTTTTTACATTTTTCACACGACCAAAAATATAGACACTTAGAGCCAGCGAAAGAATGTGGTTCTGAAGAAGATTGCTCAGGATTCCATCGACAACCATGCACACTAATCTATCCAATCTGAAACGGCTAGACATTCTGCTAAATGGCTGCCAATTGATTGGATGGATTATAGGAGTCAAAAATCTAGGTGTCTGCAGCTCTCCTACAGCGTAGGAGCGTTGGGAGTAGAAAAATCTGGTTCTTCAAGACAATTGGAGTGGGGATCACGATCGTAAGCAATGAGTTGGCTACTCAAGAAGAAATCTTTTATTTTTGTTATATAAAAGTGACACATCCTCACAATGTAGCGAAGCCCATACGCTACTATTTTACGTAGGCAATGCCCCCTACGTGACCTGACGCGATTCAATCTAAAGTAAATGAAGGAAATGGCAGCACGCCAAATGATTAGACTGGGAACTTGACAAATTAACTAGGTATAGCTTTGAATGGGATTAGAGCTAGGAATGTTCAAGTTAGGAGGAATGAACGAACGCAGAAGAAGGAAATAATTGAGAAGTGGCCAAATGTTGTACAGTTTTTACTGTTCATTGTGACAAAAAAAAAATCATCACGCAAAGAGTCCTGGAAGGAGATTTGCTAGGCTTCTCTTTAAAAGATTGAAAATAAAAATAAAAATAAACACAAATTTTGGTAAAAAATAAACACAGTTGGTTAGTAAGTTCCTCAGGAATAAATGTAAGGTCCATAATTCGAGTCTCGGTCCCAAGCAAATATTTTTGATAAATATCGCACCACCAACTGTGCAGAGCGAGCATGGCGGAGTCTCTAATTGAGGTATTTTGTGAGGCTGGAGGAAATGGAAAGGGAAAGAATATAGATAACAGGAAGCCGGGAATGAATGATCTGGTCACCAAACACGGCAAAAGCAATTTCCAGGAAGGTTTCGATTTTCAATGGTCGTCTTCTACCAGGGCAATATTTTGCAACTCTGTTTACATAATTTTAAAAATACATTCATTAAAGGGCAATGCACGTTTAATTTGCGGTTCTATTTTAAATTTGAATCCAAAACCAATCTAAGAATTTCCTTTAGGTATTTGTTGTATTTAGGTTCATGCGCTGCACTATAAAAAGCATAAAACCATAACGAACTTCATTGAACCGCTTTCTGATATTGATCAGCATTTTATTTGATAATGAGAGATTTTATTTTAATCTGTTGAGAACTAAATTTCCGTTGAATTAAATATAAATTAAATATTGTGACAACAACACAAGTGTTTCCTTTCTTTCGATTGCTTTAAATCTCTGACTTATTTGTGTCTGTTATCTTGCAATGTATGCTAAAACAGCAAAAATATAAATTCGTGGAAAAGATAACTCGATATTGGATTTTTGTGTCCTAAGAAAATATAATAACGCACCATTAGGGGGAATAAACAAGTTTATTTATTTATTTACTCTTTTATATGCCCAAACTTTTACATTGGTGATGTAATATTAACATTTTCGATAGGGTAAGGATACGTTGCAAAAAATAATTTCTTACATTACAGTGGTTTACAACTGGCTAAAATTTAAAAGAAAAACAATAATAATAATGAAATAAACTGAAATTATCCAAAATAAGTTTAAGACACGTGGTGTAACGATATTGTCATATTATACAAGTACGTAAATTATGTTCGTAAATCTATTTCTACTATCTTCATAAATAGATTTACGAACAAGAATCAAGTTATTAAATGATGTGTATTAATACGTAATGTAAGGATATTATCATATTATGCAAGGATTATATATCATCATATTATTAGGGTCACCGAGGGCCTGGTAGGAGACAAACGTCTTGGCTGCGAAATATACGAGAGTGGACCGGCATTAGAAGTGTGGAGGAGCTATTCCGGGCAGCGCAAGACAGAGAGACATTTTCAAGAGTGATCGACAACGTCGCGCGTCGGGGGGACCTGATAGGGCACACAAAGAATATCAAGATACAAGCATGTAAATTATGTTCGTAAATCTATTTATACTATTTTCATAAATGGATTTACGAACAAGAATCAAGTTTTTAAATGATGAGGATATTATAAGCTGTTTCAAGCTCTAAATACTAGTATCAATAAATAATGTAAGTGTCTAAATAATTGTATCAATACATATGATATTATCGAGGATTTCAAGCTCTAAATAATTTTATCAATGCATAATTATAAGCTCTAAATCATTTTACTAATGGTTGATGAGAAAAAATAACATTTTTATGAGAGGATGCAAATTAAAGTTTATTGTCGGGCTCCCACAAATACAATCAACACTATAATGGTTTCAAGCTGTAAACAATTGTGCCAATACATAATGCAATGGTATTATCAAGTGTTTCAAGGTCTAAATAATTTTATCAATTCATAATGTAATGATATTATCAAGTGTTTTAAGATCTAAATAATTCTGCGTTGTGACAGTTTTCCAAAATATTCAAAATAAAAGTTTATCGTTTTGTCCCAAGGCTTCTGGCTACTAACATCATTCTTGGCAATCGTTCCAACACATATACACAAGAAAAGAAGGCGAATATATGATTTTACACTTTTTATGTGAATACCACACAAGGAACAAACTGTCCAGAGCCAGGAGAATAATGGCATGGGGAAAGAGTTAGGGAATTAAATAGTTATTCATTGGAAGAATGGGAATAGAAAGTAGGGAAATAAGAAGATTGAGAGGTATCTTTTGAAATCTGGTCTACGAACACGATTAAAGCCATTTCAAGCAATATTCATATCACTCTTTGATTCGGTCAACGTATTTGTGGTTCGATGAAATATACAATCCACGCAATAAACACCACTCCCTTTAATGGGTAGTTAAAAAGGGAACATAATGATGAAATATTTCGGTCAAAATGATCGTTAAATCATGTTGCGTAATGGAGGAAGAATCGATAATATGAAGTGTGGGGAACGCGAAGGTCGTTGTCAATGGAGGACTTGGAATTACCTGCTGGTACCCGCAGAGCATAATTTATTTCTTTCCACTTCTCCTGCCCATCCCACCCACCCTTTACATTTTAGTATAATATTATGGCCCACCGTTAGTCTCAAAAAGTTATTTTGATGCGTGCGCCTATTCACGAAGTTAGTTTGCCGAAATTCCCTTTCCCCATCCTGTTACAACTCCTCACTTTTTTTTTTATATTAGCTCCATGCAGGAGACCCTGAGGAATATAATTGTCATCTTTAGGAATACTGTTTGGTGGTATGAGGGATGAGTAGGAATCTGGGGATCAGTGTCTCCAGGAACGGACACACTGACGAACGTATAAATCCATCTCTCCAACTGCGGCACAATGTAAGACAGTCAGGCTGGAGAGGTCCAAAGGCCTCCATCAACCGGTCTCTCTCGAACCGGCCCGCAACAATGTAGATGGGTAGACGCCTCCAACCGCCAAGACCCGGATAAACCTCACCCCTTGAACCCAGGCCCTCTTGCTAAATCATCAAATGTAATGAAACACTTAGGGTAACCTAACGCAGAGGTGTTAGTTATCCAAAAAATGTTTTCCAGTACCTGCCTATACGGTACCTATAGTGTATCCCTAATTTATTACAATAAAGATGATGGAAATAAAATAATACGTCTCTCTGATTTAGATTTGTTCCAGAAGAATTTCAGTAAGAAAATCCTAGTTATTGATGATTTTCATCCAGCTCTATCGCACACGTTCCAGTGGAATCAGCATGCACTATCGATAAAACCTTAGATCAATATAATAGGCCACTTGCATCACATTTTTTTTTTAAATTCCGGTTTAGGCAAATATTCTAAGATATTCTGTATTTTTTTTAATCGTATTTTTGAAACCCTGGCGATTTTTTGAAAATGTCAATACGAAAAATCTGACAATTTTTTATAAACCGAAAAGACGGGACATAATTTTATGGGTGCCAAAAAACGATAATTAGATAGCCGAAAATCATTTTAAAAAAAAAAGTTTTCCACACGAATGGCACAGGAAAATAACGAGGCATACCAAATTTTTTTTTTTCAATTATTTCTGGCTTTCACCCTTCAAGGGTGTTGTAGGCCATCATTTATAATTACAGAGAAAGGAAAGGTGAATTTATATATTAATTTTATTTAAATGTGCAAATTTCAGAATTTTATGGAAGATTGGAGTAGAGTTCAGACTTAGAAGAGATGAGATGTTGAATGGAGGAGAGGCAATTTTTGATAACGCTTGATAAAAGAGAGGATATTTATTTAGAGAGGGACAATCAAAAAATATGTGATCTAAAGTTCCCACATCTAGACCACAGAACGTACAATCTGGGGAGTCAAGCACATGAATTTTATAAAGGTGAGAAGGAACGGAACAATGTCCGATTCTCATACGAATAAGTAAGGAAATTTCTTTTTTTGGAAAAATGGGGGAAAAAAAATTTTTTTTTTGAAATTCGAATTTTTTTTTTTTGGTACATTACATACAATAGATACATAAATATAATGAAAGTATATAAAAAAAAACTTAATACAATTATTAAATACAGATATACATATTTTTTTTAAATGTTCTCCCATAATAAGCAAATGCTTGTGTGTACGGGAGGAAGTATTATTTGTTAGGTTATTTTGATTTTTTTTTTAAATTTAGTTTATATTAAGAATAAGAGAAACATATGTGTGTATATGTATATATTTTTTTAATTATTATTTATTTTTTAATTTTTTTTATTTAAGGTTTTCAGTATATTTTTTCAACTGTGTTTTGAAATTTTTGAAACTGTCCTTAAGGGATCTTATAATATAATATAATTTGTCTCGACGCCACCTAGCGAGGGATTTAACACTAACAGTGTCTCTCACGCAAAAATAAAGTTGGTTGTTTTCAGGTGGAAAAAATACAATAAGCAGTAATTGTTGAATGAAACACTAGTATATATTGAATCATTTGGCGGGTATAAGATAAGCCGTCATAGCTCAATTGGGAGAGCAGCTGACCGGCAATCAGAAAGGCACGGGTTCAAGTCCCGTTGGCGTCATGTATCTATTCTCGGAAGATTTTTCAATGTGGATATGAGTGTTTCAGGCTGATAATTATTGCTTATAATAATTGTTACTCTTTTTAATCGTTTGGCGTTTGAAATTTCGGAGTATCAACTCATATAGAAAATCTACAGTAAAGCCAGCATATATCGATTTCTTATTTATTCCCAGTCAATTTCGGCTTAGCTATCAACGGTGAAACCCTGCTCGGAACATCGATACAAATTCATCGGACGTTACGCCTATCGACTCAACATCGTGTAGTTTTATATTTCACTGTGTTCATAGCAGATAGTTACTAATAGATACAGGCCCGGCATATCGGTTGCTTAAGCCCGGCATGATTGGAATGTTGAGCATGTTAGCATGGCTTAGCGTATAATCCAAATAAATATATTACGTAGTCTAGCACAGATACCACCAATATCAAACGTTTTGTGTATGATTTTAATAGAGGAATGTGTTTCTTCTTCTTTGCAAAAAAACTGGGATCATAGCGATGTTTTTTTTAGCTGTATGCGAGGATATTGCATTTGTTTTGTTGGAGCCGTGCACTGAAAATATGACGAACCAAATGCTGCAAACAAACTGTTCACATTGGAACTTTCAAAATCCCCCTTATTCCTCACCAGACAGTTTTAGATTGAGTGTTAACCTTTATCAATAACTAATATCAACGATTCTCATCGCTGAATCACCGAAGACCGTACTAATAGACAATTTCTTAAATTTATGAGATAAAGGTATATATATATATATATATATATATATATATATATATATATATATATATATATATATATATATATATATATATATATATAAATTCGTGTCACGGTGTTTGTGGTCGCACTCCTCCGAAACGGCTTGACCAATTTTTATGATTTTTTTTGTGTGTATTTGGTAGGTATGAGAATAGTTTGTAAAGATATTTCATACCGCCAGGTGATTAGGGTGTCCCTATTCAGAAAGATTTTTCTGTTTCTTGACGAAAAAAAATGTATGTTTTTTTTTGTTTTGGCATCAAAAAATACCTATAACCCCAAATTTTCACACTCCTACCCCCAACCTACCATTTTTTAATCGCGATTTTAGTATTTTAGTGTGAACAAATTTAACCGTCTGTCGTTCCTATTTCAAAGAGATTGAAATTATTTATGTTGTTGAATGTCAGATGGCGCTACGTCCGCCTCATCGAACTTTCATCCACAAATAGAAATAATTAATATGGAAGAACAACGTATCTGGGTCAGCTAGTTATTTATAGAAATGAAAAATTTGAAAAGTCAAATTTCAACAGAAATGTCAAATTTACCTCGGATCTGCTTTGCGGCTTATCAAGGTTTAGCGGCCGATTTAGCCAGCTAAAAATTGGCAGGCGATTCTCGTTGTTAGCAAGGATACGTTGCCACTGATACACCTGGCCATAATAATATTAGGAAAGTAAATTACCTGCGTTTTGTAACTGCGTTGATCCTTGCACCTACCAGCTTGGTCCCCGAGACATGCGATGTAGGCCACTGCGTGGGGTATGTAGCTCTGCTCTATAGTGCCAGATATGAGCACCGTGGCCAGAGGACCTACGAAAGAAATAAACAGATACATTAATTTTCGTTATTTTCGTTATTTGTTTTTGGGGTGTTATGCCGTGTTGCGCTACCTCCTTCTTTAGCCAACGTTTCGGACATCGTTGCAGTGTCCATCATCAGGGCAGATCCGGCAGATCCGATACATTAATATTAGGCATAAAAAAATTGCCTTTTTACAGTGTCCCTCTCTTTGAAAGTATATATGCTTAAGTAAAATAATAATAATTCTTTTTTTTTTTTTTTTTTTACAGTAAATACCGCACAAGAATCTCAACTGCTCCCGTCTGGAGCCAGTGAGACTATGGCATCCCCAATTGGGGTATGTTGTGAGGCTGAAGGTAGTGGTGAGGGGAAGGAGGTGGGGAAGAGGAAGGTTGGGAAGTACCTGGCTATTCAGATCTGGTCACCAAACACGGCTAAAGCCATTTTCAAGCAACGTTTCAATTCTGAATGGTGGTCTTACACCAGGGCGATACTAATAGTATCTTCCACTCTGGAACATGCCGCAAATATACTATATATTATTTTAAATGAATTAATTGTGAAATAACACAAATTAATCAAATAAAATTTATTTGCGCATGCCGGGTTCGAACCCGCGACCTCCGGATCATGAGGTATTTAAAAACCTTTCCGCAACATAAGACTATATTCCATTTTCATCCGTCCCGAACATTTCCCACCGATATCGACTCCTTTTATAGCAAGCCAGGATTGAAAGAATCGTAAGAATTAAAAAAAAAATATTTAAAGTACCCAAATTATAAATCAAAACTTACATTTTTCAAATAACAGCGAATCTATTGATTTTCACAACTTCTACTCACTTCTTACACGACGTTTCATTTTTGATAAAATCTTGTTATTTAAAATTCTGAATAATGGCCTGACCTCGGCAGAACTTACCAACTTAATAAAAATTCATATGATCGACACGAAAATCCAATTTGTCGCATTAGCCCACACGTAGAAACAACATTAGAAAAAATTCCCCAATTCCCCGTATATATGCGCAATTAACACAAAATTCTACAATGTAGACATTTTTAGCAATACCCTTCAGAAAAATCATACAAAAGTGTGGAAAGCATCGAAAGAATCTTATTTATTCCTCTTCCTCTCCTCCTTACCCAAAATTTAAAAAATAAATAAATAATAAATAAAATAAATAAGTGTTTATTCCAGTACGTGGGGAGGAGAGTGCAATCCCACACATTCCATAAGGGTAATATACACATACATGTACAGAGTATTTGAAAGGAAAAAAAGAAAAAGTAGGTGGATATGAATGTACACGAAATAAAAAAAAGATAATAAGCTAATAGTAGTAAAAGGAAAAACAAAAGAAATAATAATATTAAGCTTTCAGGATTCTGTGAGCACGTAAGGAGCCAGTATTTTTCTCCAGTGTGCATCAATACTGGATGATGGACTGAGGCGGGCTTCCATGACGAGGATGTTTCCAGAGCTGAAAAAAAAACTCTATCTCAAAGCAATATGAGTTTTAAAGACTTTTTTGCTTGACTTCAGTTGACTTAAATATATTTAATTCTGTATTAAATGTACAAGGTGTTTGATTCTTATAAATACATAATTTGAATCTCCTAACAACGCAACCTGTCCGTAAGGGCTCGAAATGTCTATTGGTATTTCTCGACCAATGAGCATTTGACACAATCTCACACATCAAATTAAAACCCAAAATGTTCAATATTGGTATTAGGAACAAATAATTAGGCCTCCTCTCCAGCTTCTTATCTGACAGGTCCCAATGCGTTAAACTCAGTTCAGCAAAGAGTCAGAATTTGCCCATTAGTTACGGGATCCCACAAGGCAGTGTCATGCTCTTCTTAATATATGTATAAACGAAAGAAAAAATATAATAAGCAGTAATTGTTGAATGAAACACTAATATATATTGAATTATTTGGCGGGTATTAGATAAGCCCCCAAAGCTCAGTGGTCAAGAGCAGCTGACCGGCAATCAGAAGGACACGGGTTCAAGTCCCGTTGGCGGCAAGTATCTTTTCTCGGAAGATTTTTCAATGTGGATGAGTGTTTCAGGCTGATAATTATTGCTTATAATAATTGTGTAAACGAGTTATGTAACCTAGATATCGATGCCACTATTGTCGGTTTTGCCGATGACACTGTCCTACTCTTCCAAGCGATAGACTGGCTTACCGCATATTGCAAAGCGGAGGAAGGGATTCAAAACGTAAAATATTGGATTGACTTGAACACATTATCTCTAAATGTACAGGAAATAAAGTACTTACTTTCTAGTCTCACCAATATCTCAAAGTCACACCTAACCCCACCATTAAAAAAACACGAGTGTAAAAATTCACCTCTAAACCGGAACTGTGATTGCCCATGCCTAGAGCAAGTAAACACTATCAAATATTTAAGAGTAACCTTTGATACACACCTAAATTGGAAGCAACATTTACATAACACTACAAACAAACACGCAATTTCCTCAACCTAAAACTTTTAAAAACAGTATATTACTCACTGTGCCAATCTCACATTGAATACGGAATTTCAGCTTGGGGTAATGCATATTCTAATGCCCTAGACCCCATCGTTAAAGCACAAAAACTAATCATAAAAATAATTCTCAAACTGCCGTTTACTACCAGCACTGATACGATCTTCAATACCTTCAATGTTATGGATATAAAACAGCTCTACTCAAGATCTATCTTAGTTAATTTACACAAAAACAACAAAACGCTATGCAAAGCTACACAAACAATACATAATACCCGAGCCATAAACAAAGAACTTCTCCAAACTCCTTTGGACAAAGACACTCGAAATGAATAGCTTGCAAACTATACAATGAATTTTGTCAAGACTCCTTGACAAAATTCCAACAAGATATAAAAAAATGGATTATAAGTATTGGACGCCACACTATTACAAACATCTGTAAAATAAATCACACATAAGTAACTATTCACATACGAACTAACCCATATAAAATAAATGAAAATAATAGAATCCTGTCAAATTTAACTCCATGAATAGTTTAGACAGAATTTACTTCCTCATTTCATCTTCTCCAACAATTATAAGATAACTCTCTTTAAATGATTTGCCCACCAATCCAAACACCTTTCCGTTTTAATTTTGATACAAATTAATATATATTTTACCTTAAATACTCTTGTAACTACGTTGTTCATTTATAGACTCGCCTGTCTCGACACAGGTATATCCTAGAGAGACAGGCATAAAACAAACCCAATGTACATAAACTCTTTTATAGATAAATAAAAAAATAAAATAATTAGTGTAAAACATTATTTGTTAAATGGCAAAGATGTAATTTTTGTCCGATCTATTTAAAACTGCACGGAAGATAGGTACAAAAAGGCCATAACATCAATATTTTCAATCAATATAAATTTATACACTTTGTACCTATATCTTTGTATCTCTCATTTTTATATCCTTCTAAAGCATTTATTAATGTTGTACTTCTCTGACATCATTATACAATCAAATGCCACATTTAATTTATTTTTATTTTTATTATTTTTAGTAATTCTTTTGCTTTTACTTAACGGTGACATACAATTAATGTGCGATATATTTATTCCAAACACATCAAATACATTATAAAAGGTTAAGCCTTATAAAAGGTGTATTTTCAAATAATTACAAAAGAACAATAATAACACCAATATATAAAGCAGACTGCCCAAAAGACCCACAAAATTACCGCCCTATATCCCTTTTATCTAATATATCAAAAATATTCGAAAAAAATTGTAAAAAACCAAATCTGGGCCTTCTTAGAACAACATCACATTATAAATTCTAAACAGTATGGTTTCAAAAAAAACACCAGCACCCATGATGCCATTGTGAAAATAACAAACTATATATATACCGCCCTAGACTCAAATGAAAAATGCATTGGAATATTTATTGACCTAAAAAAAGCATTTGATAGTATATCTCATACTAACTTAATAAAAAAAATCAAATCAATTGGAATAAATGGACTGGTGCTATCCTGGATTATAAGCTTTTTGGAAAATAGACCACAACAAGTAAAATTATTAAGTGAACTAAGTGATTCCGAAAGTAGTAACTTCTCAATACCACAAGGCACAGTTCTAGGACCACTTTTGTTCATATTATATGTAAATGATATATTTGAAGTTGCTAAATACGTGGAAATTATCTCATATGCAGATGACACGGTGCTTCTTCTAAAAGCAAACACATGGTTAGAACTGAATAAAAAGGCTAACATAGACATAAATGAATTAAAAATATGGTTTGACAATAACCTACTAACATTAAACTCTAAAAAAACACATTACATACCATTTTTCATAAAAAAACCAAACACGCCGTATGAAATAAACATAAGGATCCATTCTGCACCACACACTCAACAACACCACTGTAACTTATTGTGTACTAATATTGAAATGAAAACTTCAACCAAATATCTAGGAATCACTATTCACTATTGACCAATGTCTAAAATGGATACCGCATATAACCATTCTTAAAAACAGAGTACGAAAATTGACATATATTTTTAGCTGTTTGAGACACATTCTAAGTAAAGAACTACTGAGAATGACGTACTTCGCATTCTGTCAATCCATAATCCAATATGGTATAATAGGATGGCGTGGCGCCTATAAAACTCACACACAATCTCTTTACATTGCGCAAAAACTAATAATTAAAATAATATTAAAAAAATCTTTTCTATATCCATCTGAACTCATATTCAAAGAATTTAAAGTCAGAAAATTAAATACTCTCTTCCTGTATCATTCAACCTTACAAGTTTACAAAGAGGATATCCTAAACAAATCCATTCGCTTCAAAAACACAGTAAATCTCAGGCAAAAATACATGTTACCAATTCCCATTTGTAAAAAAACTTTGGGTCAACAAAACTATAAATACTTAGGAACAAATTTCTTTAATAAATTACCAGAAAATATAAGATACCTTAAAGACAGTTTCAAAAATTTCAAAACACAGTTAAAAAAATATACTGAAAACCTTAACTAAAAAAAATTAAATAAATAATAATTAAAAAAATATATACATATACACACATATGTTTCTCTTATTCTTAATATAAACTAAATTAAAAAAAAAATCAAAATAACCTAACAAATAATACTTCCTCCCATACACACAAGCATTTGCTTATTATGGGAGAACATTTTTAAAAAATATGTATATCTGTATTTAATAATTGTATTAAGTTTTTTTTTAAATACTTTCATTATATTTATGTATCTATTGTATGCAATGTACCAAAAAATTTTTAAAAATTTCAAATTTCAAAAAAAAAAAAATTTAATTATTATTTGTTGAAATCCATTTAGCCACTCCCAGTCAAGCTCTTTCTTATATGCGGTTAGGTTGGGTAGGAGAGGGCAAACACAAAACATTTTGACGGCCGGCCGTGGTCGAGGGGTATGGCTCTTGACTCACAATCCGACGGTCGCGGGATTAAATCCCGGCCTTCGCGAATAAATTTTATTAGATTAATTTGTGTTATTTCTTAATTAATTCATTTAAAAAATATACTTTGTGTGTTTGCGGCACGTCCCATAGTGGAAGATTCTTTCAGTATTGCCCTGGTGTAAGACCACCATTAAGAATTGAAACGTTTCTTGAAATGGCTTTAGCCGTATTTGGTGACCAGATCTGAATAGCCAGGTTCTTCCCCATCCTCATCCACATCTCCTTCCCCTCCCCAATACCTTCAGACCCACAACATACCCCAATTGGGTATGCTATAGTTTCACTGGCTCCAGACGGGAGCAGCTGCAGCATACGAGAAATAAATAAAAACCATCTTATAAAGACGAGATCAGTGAACCTTTGTTGTATGTAGAACAGTCTGCCTAAGTAGGTATTTTGGAAATATGTTGACGAGATACGAAAAGGCTGAAATGACGTTGAAAGTTGGAAGAAGGCATCATGAAACTCAGTACAAAATAGCAGTTGAATTCCATTCCGTAAATGGCAAGAATTTTCTTTGTAATTTCTCCAACTTCTCGTATTCTAAACGCAATCATTTGTAAAAGGAGCTGCATTCATTCGGAATGCCTTGAGATCTCTCATCGCATAAATGCTTTGACAAAATGCATAATTTTTCATCATTCTTCAATGCACAAACTTTATTCCCGGTAAATAAATTTAAATTACTTTCAATTATCTCCTATTAAAATATAAAACCTGAGGTTTTCATAAAATCGCGATTTTTTGTAAATGCGTTAATGAAATTAATTATCGGTCTATACTATATTATTTAACATAATATTTATATTGTACGAATTGAAGAAGAAATATGATTGTTTTAAAACCGTGAGAATTACGTAAATGATGAATCTATCTATTTGGTTGTGGTTGGTTTCGGTCAGTGGTTGAGTGGGCATCGCGTTTGGGTCTCACCCAGGCGTTTCGTATTCGATTCCTCAGCTGGCTAAGTCCTCCATTACGACTCAAGCAACATTTTCGGCTTACTGTAGTGGTGGTGTAGGAGATTTTCAAATAATATTGTTGGGTTATTCGTGACCCGGAAATGTTGTCATTTTTTTTTTTACATGAGCTCCACACAGGAGGTCCTGAGGAAAATAATTCCCCTCAGGGACTATATCGGTGCATAGTCGGGAAACACGCCAAACGCGTGCCCAACATTTGTACACGGTTGACATTTGTCACATGAGAACGGGTCGTTTCTTCGACTCGTTCTTGTGTTCAACAGCTCGGCTGTGGAATGATTTGCCGGCCTCTGTGTTTCCTCCTTCCTACAACATGGGTCTCTTCAAGACCAATGTTCGTTCCTTCCTCTCCTCAAAAAGACCCTCCACACAGCATCCCAGATGACATAGGCCCTGAGGGAAATTATTTTCCTCAGGGCCTCCTGTGTGGAGTTAATGTAAAAAAAAAAAAAAAAATCATCTTTGGGGATACTGTGTGGAGGTTTCTTTAAAGGAAATGAAGGAGAGGAGAATTCTGGGAAGGAAAAGGATTTAAGGGGTGGGTAGGAATCTGGGATCAGTATGTCCTGGTCATCCCCCTCCAAAACCTAGACAAACCTGACCCCATGAACCCGGGCACCCCTGCTAAATCACAAAACATAGCGAACCACTTGGGGTGACCTATGGCAAAGGTGTTGGTTATCCAATAAAGGTTCCCAAATAAAGGACGGCGGTACCCATTCCCTCCTCCCAAATTGATTGGGAATTTGAATGTCATTCTCTAAAAAAAAAATTAAAAAAAGATAAAGAAGAGTGTCGAAACTTTACGCACATGACGTTTAAAATAAGAAAAAATTGTATATGCTATTTCATTTTTACAATTTCCTTTTATTTTGAACGCCAAGTGTGCAAAATTTCATCAACCACTGAATTTTTTTTTTTTATTGAGTTTAATTTGTAGGCTTCCCTTTCGGTTTTAAGTTTTTCTTTTATTTATTCAATCATTTTATTTTTATCTCTTCTTCAAATACACCAAATTTATTTTGTGGCCCCGCTTTAATTCTTAATTAAAAGATTTCTTCGTTTTAACGACAAAGTGGTTAAAATAAATAAAACTTTTAATTTTTTAATAATATAATTATTAACTTTACAAAAAAAACTGTTTATTTATAAACAAGTTCTGCTGATACGATTTTAGACTTTCACGGCCAAAAATATTTTTGTTATTTGTTTTTGGGGTACTATGCCGTGTTACGCTACCTCCTTCTTTAGCCAACGTTTCGGACAGCGTTGCAGTGTCCATCAACAGGGCAGATGTGTAATAGTTAGGAGTGATGTTTGTACTTATCTACTTAGGAACGATACCGTGTCGCCAGCTCCACTCCTCTACGAGCTGGCGCTACAATATACTTCGACATGTTTTTTTTGCGTTTAGCCTTGATGTAACCGTCAATTACCGGATATCAAGAACTATTGAGTTTAGCTCCGTTCTCTATTAATATTTATATGATTTTTGTGAATTTCAATTGCCTCCGTAATCAGGCGTGCTCTATGTGTTTTGGGTCTTCTCAGGACTTCAGGAACAAATCTAAAGTAATGGCCGGTTTCAATTAAATGCTTGGCGATTGCCGATTTGTCAGGGTGGCCAAGTTTACACGCTCGAAAGTTCTGCTGTTCGTTTTGATTTAGCGAGTTTTATCTTCCATGGACATTTGTTACTTAGATTTTTAATTTTTCTGCTACCGGTTTCGACACATCCGTGTCATTCGATAGCAAACTTAAAACATTTAGTTTAAACTTTTTTTGCATAGTTAATGCCCAATAAGTACAAAAAATAAGTTCTGCATTACTTACAATTTGAATTTGATTACTTACGTTTTTTTATTATAAAAAAATTGTTAATTACTCTCCGTCTGATTTAAAAAAAACTGCTTAAAAAGCTTAAAAGCTTCGATAATCCAAAAGCTCAATGATTTAAACAAAAGCTCAACCAATGTCACTGTCGTTGATGCATCCACGTGGTTCAGCTTTCCACTCAATGAGCGATGGATGCAGATGATGCGGCGTCCACCCTGAAGAACGATCAATTAATTTTAATTATACTTTTGAATGTAGCTATAACTTTGTGGTTATCTATTATAGATAAATGAAACAATTTAACTTTGTTTGAACCACTTTTATATTTGAGAAAATCCGACCGGTTTCAGAACGACCGTTCCTTCTTCAGGGCAAATGTATACATTTGCATTATAATATGCAATATACATTTGCCCTGAAGATGGAACGGTCGTTCTGAAACCGGTCGGATTTACTCAAATATAAAAGTGGTTCAAACAAAGTTAAATTGTTTCATTTATCTAATTTTAATTATTTTTATAAAGATGTACTGTCAACTTCCTCATGTCATGTATTTTAACTTTTAAAAGTACCTAAACCACTAGTGCGATTATGGTAAAAAAAATTGATCACAGATTGATAGCGGTCCGAAATTGAACCTCATTTTCCTACCATCCGTAAAACATTTATTGTAATTATTTCAAACATTTCCATGGCTAGCCATTTATTTTAAAAAAGCTATCGAAATGTTTTATCTATTATGACCATAGATGTCGCAAATCCGAACTTCGTAAACTTTTTTTTTTAGACTTCGTAAATTTTTGATCAGCTTTTTACGGTTAAAATTAAGTTCTTATTTCGTAGATATGCACCGTTCATTATCAAGTATACCACAGACAACATACAGAAATAGAAAATATTCTATCTTGACTCGAACAAGTACCCCTCACGGCAGTTTCAAAGTAATAAACATGCAGGATTCGCGCGGTTATAAACTTTACGATTTTTTTATATTTTTTTTTATAAATCCTACAAATATGAGATAAACGAAAAAATACAGGTTAATTAATTGACACAAAAATTAGTTTTTATGTCTTCATATTAAAATTCGTAGGTATGATTTTTTTAATGTTGGCGAAAAATCTAAAAAATGATCTCTTCTGAGAAATCTCGAGCAATCGAGGTAAATTTATTTATTTCGCGTGATCGTTCCCGTGGTAAAAAAATAATAACATCTTTTCATCTAAAATAAATATATTACTCTTACAACTTAGCAAAATGTGTAGCAATGTAGTTCCTGTGGCTGTACAATAATGTACCAAGAATAACCAGGGGAGCTCATGTGAGGTGTTATAAAAAAACAATGATTGGAACGTCCTTCTACTCGTCCTTCAGATTGAATCTCAGTCGAGCAGAATGAATTTTACGGTCCGAGAGATCTTGTTCGTCTATTTGTCTCTCTAGTCTGTCCACAATTCTCGATCCTAGGAACCTTTCTTGTGAAATGTAAGTGATTGAATTATCTATTATTGGTGCATTCGACGTATTTTTTACTTTATTTTGACTCGCTTGTCGTTTTAGTGAAAAGAGAATTTCAGTAAGGAGCGCTCTCTTTAAAATCTCTTTTGTAGAAAGACATAGCGCAGAATGATTTTGAGTGTTTTGGAAACTGAAAATTGTTTTAAAGGCGGTCCTCCATTTTGCCTACAAAGAAAGGCTTTCTTTTAATGCGACGCGCGACGATGCTAATATTTGGAAGCAAATATTGAACAATACAATCTTCAACGGCCGTTCACGAGCCTCACTCGAAACGTTTTTTTTTACACATTATCCCTTCAAGCTTCGGAAGGACATTACTAGCCAGAAAAATCGTATTTGGGCAGATTTGACCAGGGCTTCCGTGTATTAAAAAATATTTTTATCTACAATAAAAAACACAAATTTCTTGTAGACCACTTTTATTTTATTAACACTCTACCGGTTTCGGAAGACCACTTTTATTTTACTAACACTACCGGTTTCGGAAGCACCGTTCCTTCGTCAGGAGAATATTATAACTAACCTATGATATATGTAGAATATTGACAGATATACAAAATTTTATGTGTGTGAGTGGGAGGTGAGAAAAACTCTAAATAATAATTCTAGTATTTTGAATAACAAAATTAATTTAACTTTAAGTCTTAACGTTTAGTTTGACGACCTCCGTGGTCCAGTGGGTAAGACTCTTGACTCACAATCCGGAGGTCGCGGGTTCGAACCCGGCATGCGCAAATAAATTTTTTTTTGATTAATTTGTGTTATTTCACAATTAATTCATTTAAAATAATATATAGTATATTTGCGGCATGTTCCAGAGTGGAAGATACTATCAGTATCGCTCTGGTGTAAGACCACCATTCAGAATTGGCTTTAGTCGTGTTTGGTGACCAGATCTGAATAGCCAGGTACTTCCCAACCTTCCTCTTCCCCACCTCCTTCCCCTCCCCACTACCTTCAGCCTCACAACATCCCCCAATTGGGGATGCCATAGTCTCACTGGCTCCAGACGGGAGCAGTTGAGATTCTTGTGCGGTATTCAATGTAAAAAAAAAAAGAAGTCCCATTCTAAATATTTTTCCAATAAACCGCTCTGTTCTTCCCGGAAATCCCGCAATGTCCCCTACTCCTTTGCGTACCTCCCACTCGAACACCTAAAATTTTGTATATCTGTCAATATTCCATATCATAGGTTAGTATTAGTATTTGTTACTTCAAACACATAACCTTACATTACTTTATATCATTATAATATTGTTTATAATAGCATTAACTCTTTATTTTTTTGTTGTAAATCTTTATGTAATTCCTCCAACTTGTTATCAGGTACCTGGTTTATACTTTTCAATATTTACTACTAACTTACCTGCTTATCTCATACACTGTAAATCCGAATATATTGTTCGTTACCAGGTGAATTCGGTTAATCCGAGTATAATAATATATGCTACCAGGTTATTTTTTCTATTTTTTTGTTTGTTATGTAATTATGTATATTTATTTGGAATAATATGAACTAAACCTGTCAATTTGTCTGTCTTGGAACGGGAAACTTTCCTAGTTGGACAGGCAAAGCTTCCTAATATGTTATTTGTACTTTCTTTTGTATCTATAATAAATAAATAAATAAGTTATAATATTCTCCTGACGAAGGAACGGTGCTTCTGAAACCGGTAATGTTTGTAAAATAAAAGTGGTCTACAACAAATTTATGTGTTTTTTTTGTTGTAAATTTATGGTGAGCCACAAAGTAAATCCTTTTTACAAATATGTTTTTATCCTCTTTCTCTAATGCGGAAACGTGAGATTCGTTCGTCGTTGGAAAGAGAAAACATTATTATTCTCAGCTTTTTTCAAATATTTTTATTTGACTCCATGGATAAAATCCATATAAATGCCAATATGTTTTAAATTGGCAAGATTTTGACACGTTTTAAGATTTTCACGGCCAAAAGTACTTTCCTTATTTGTTTTTGGGGTGTTATACCGTGTTGCGCTACCTCCTTCTTTTTCGCCAACGTTTCGGACAGCATTGCAGTGTCCATCATCAGGGCAGATACGGCAAGATTTTGTTTTAATTTTTTTATTGCATAAAGATGAGGCGACCTCCCTAATGAACAATCCTAAAATATCTTTTTATTTTTAATTCTGTTTAATTTAATTTTAATTTTATGCAAAAAAAAAATTATTTAGTGACGAATTTTATTTTAATTTTATGTTTAAATTAGATACCTACATAATATATGATTAAATTTAATTTCTTTTTTCTTTTTATTGTTTATGTAATATGGCTGACTGGGATCGCACTACCCTCCCAGTCCTGCTCGAATAAAAACTTAAATATAATAAAATTAATAAAATAATGTTTTCTATCGAAATAATGGAGCATGGTTTAATTCAAAGGAATGAATGGAGAATAAGATCGTCTTATGGCTTCAAGTAGAGAGACCTCAAAGTCAAGAAGCTGACGAATGCAGGAAAGTAGTATTTGTCCAAAAAACAATATTATTAAGTCTGTTTTTTAGTCGTTAAAACAGATTTGTGGAATAATGTTGTAAGTTGATCGCACGGCAATATTTCGAAGTAAATGGTTTCATGTACCTGTTCATAACGCTTTTTTTGCATTTTAAACACAAATGCATCAATGGTATGCACCTTTTAAGGAAGGGATTATGGCAACTTCTTTTAGGCCTGTGACAGCATTTTAAAGGTTGATTTGTGGTAGATACGTTGTATAATGCCGTTTATCAAAATCACGGAGCATGGTTTAATTCATAGTAATAAATGGAGACAACGAACGTCTTATGGCTTCAACTAGAGAAACTTCAAAGCCAAGAAGCTGAAGGATGAGTGTTTGCCCAAAAAATATATTCTTAAGCCTGGCTTTTAGCCATTAAAATAGGTTTGTGGAATAATGTTATAAGTTGATTTCACGACAATATGTCAAAAGTAAATGAGTTCATTTATTGTTATTAATTTTGTTAGAAGAGCATATTGCTTTTATTTGAAATAACAAAAAGAAAAGATTAGGTTTGTTTTATTAAATTTAAAAATCAACCAACAAAAATTTTATACTACGTTACGTACGCGCGCACTCGGTAACTAACCTTTGGCGCACTGACAGGGCGAAATGAGTATGAATTGCCTATGCCTATGCGTGTGCAGCTTAAACATTCATCTAAATCATTGGGTTCTCAACGTGGACGATGCCCCCTTCAAGGGGCGGTAGAAGACCAAGAGAAAATTGGGGGGGCGTTTCAGACTTTCAGGGGGGCGGTAGGAGACCCATCCCATCCCATTAGGGGCCATAGATAAATTACGTCACACCTTAAGGGGGCGGGGGGGAGTAGAGAAGTATGACAAGGGGTTTGGAGAGTCATGAGCTGTGTGACGTCACACGCATAATACGACTGCGACACATGTGACTGCCACAAAAATATTTTACTATCCCAAAACGCCCCCTCCGTCGTAGTGTATCCCGTTAGACCCCCCCCCCCCCCCCCGTTGTTGAAATATAATCGTGGCGACAATTGCTGTTTCGGATTCAGGAGTTAGGGGGCGCTAGAAATAAAAATATTCTCAAAGTGGGCGGTTGGCAAAAAAATGTTGAGAGTATATGATCTAAATGTCCCCTTTAACGCGGATCACAAAATCAGTACAAAACTCATTCACGAGTGGTTCTCTTGATCAGCGTCTTCCGTCATATTACAAAAGTAAAACTCTTTAGAAAATGATCGCAAAATATTTGTGTCACAACTTTGCAAAACAAAATAAAACACTTATTAATTGTTTTTGTGTTTAATTCGTAGAACTCCATTTTCATTTTTAGAAATTTCATTAAAATTAAATTTGATACATTGTTAAAAAAAAAAAAAATAATAAATAAAATAAAAAATAAAACACGAATTTTTGGCGATTTTTTTGTCGTAAATACATTAAAACGGATTTTTTTTAACCTAATCGCCATCTACATAAGGAATGTAATTGTTAGAAGACTTATCGCGAATTTTACACGACGTGGATCATCACATTGCTATAAGAAATTGAAATTTGTGTGTTATTTTAATTTAAAAACGGGAAAAAATAAAATTTTACAAAAAATCGTCAAAGTCCTCGCAAAAATGCATGGACCGAAATGGCGTTTCTGTCCAAGCTATGATCAAAAAATTATTGAAATATAATTGTTTCTTTGAATTTTCAAAAAATAGGAGACCCCAGCGAGGAAACGGCTTGATGATTAGTTGAGTGAAAACTAGATGCGGCTTCAGAAGACCTTTTAAAAGCATTAAATAATATGGGCGTTTTACCAAAGCTTTGAGAAACGAATGTTGCCCCGTACACAATAAAGGCATCAAATTTCCGGTGATCCTGCATGAAAGCATTTTTTTATGTGCATACGGTATACAAAATATCATTCGGGCAATTCCTTTTTTATTTTCTGCTTTAAGAGCAAACCGTTTTGTCCATACAAATGTGTTCCCCAATTTTCGGTCTGGATTTTGACATTACTGCAAATGTTTTTTGAAGTGAAAACTTCTTTAGCACCGTTGTGATTTGAACCTTGATGAAATGAAAAATAGCGACACTAAAAAGAGACAAAGACATACATCTGAAGGGTTTCGCTTGCGAGGAAATGAGCTAGGATAATCGGTCTCCTCTTCGTGCGGTGCTTCGTAGTCTCCCCACTCTTGTCTACTTTAGTTTTCTGATGGTTTCACTTCTACCGCGTGTGAATTGCACACTCTAATTTTTTTAAATATAATATAGTATCGACCACTTGCGTGTTGGTACGTTTTGCTTTTTTTTTGTTAAGTTATTTCTTCTCATTCTTCGAGTATTTTCTTCTAATCTTCTAATAGGTAAATTTATTCGTTCTATTGCTGAAATTGGATGATGGCAATTAAACTTTGTTAACGTAGTTCTAATTAATCGTTCTAAACTATCTATATCTATATAAATATTATTATTACAATCTTA
Organism: Limnephilus rhombicus; assembly: GCA_929108145.2. Lineage (NCBI taxonomy): Eukaryota > Metazoa > Arthropoda > Insecta > Trichoptera > Limnephilidae > Limnephilus > Limnephilus rhombicus. Next base: position 48,690,747 of record OV815288.1, read on the forward strand.
ATATATAAAAATAAAGTCGGGCTAGTTACACTATTTATAACTCGAGATCGGCTAGACCGATTTTGATGATCTTTGATTTGTTGGATTTTTCTCCGCCCCGGATAACAGAATAACTATTAAAACATCGCAAAAATTCACGAAAAAGAAAGTTATGAAGAAAATTATTTTTTTTTGTACATTTTATATGGAACGAATTCTCATGTTTTGAAAGAAATGCAGCAATATTGTGATAGGTGTAATATTTAACTGTGCGTGAATTCCAAAAATTCAAAAACGTCAAATGTCAACGGGCTGATTGTTTTGCTTTTGTTCTTAATCATATAATGCTGCCCCTATTTCTTACACACTAAATTTCAATGAGACAAATGGTGATCGTAAGTCTCTGCACCCCTCCAAAGGAAAAATACAAAAATAATAAATCTCTGAAATGAAAAGCATTTTTTTACGTAAGCTCCATTCAGGACCTATGACATCTTAGGGGATGCTGTGTGGAGGGTCTTTTTAAGGAAGGGTAGGATAGGAAGTTCTGGGAAGGAAAAAGGCATGAGGGTTGGTAGGCATCTGGAGGTCAGTGTATCCGGGACTGAATCCATTCCTCCAACTGTGGTGCAAGGTCATTGCCTTGACCGGAATTGACCATTTACCTTGACCTTTCCAGCCGGACACTTTCAACCTATCGGTCGAGAGAATCCGGCTGGAAAGGTTAAAAGGCCTCCCTCAACCAGTCTCTCTCGATCCGGCCCGCCACACAGCAGGTGGGCAGACGCATCCGCCGCCAAGGCCCGCACAAAGTCACCCCATGAACCCGGGCACCCCTGCTAAATCACCAAACGTAACGAATCACTTGGGGTAACCTATGGCAGAGGTGTTGGTTATCCAATAAATCGTTCCTGGGGCGGTGGCACCGGTACCCGCTTCCTTTCAAAAATTCCCGGAAGGAAGTGGAAAAGTAAGAAAATCACAAAAAGTATAACGCCGTCTCTGATACTGACAAAAAACAAAACACGGACAGTTGGGCATCGATAATTGCTTCATTGTAAAACTTAATTTAATTCAACAGTTATTGATTCTGAGGTGGTACGAAGTTCGTCGGGTCAGCTAGTTATATATACATATATATATATATATATATATATATATATATATATATATATATATATATATATATATATATATTATTTTTAATAAATGCTTGTGTGTACGGGAGAAAGTATTATTTGTTTGGTTATTTTTTTTATTATTTATTATTATTGCTGTTATTATTTATATTTAGTACTTTTTAAATTTAGTTTAAATAAAGAATAAGAGAAATATACGTATATATATATGCATATAATATATATATATATATATATATATATATATATATATATATATATATATATATATATATATATATATATATATTTTTTTTTAATAAGGTTTTCAGTATATTTTTTTTATTGTGTTTTGAAATTTTTGAAACTGTCATCAAGGGATCTTATGTTTTCTGGTAATTTATTAAAGAAATTTGTTCCCAAGTATTTGTAGTTTTGTTGACCCAAAGTTTTTTTACAAATGGGAATTGGTAACATGTATTTTTGCCTGAGATTTGCTGTGTTTTTGGGCATGGTTTTGTTTAGGATATTCTCTTTGTAAACTTGTAAGGTTGAATGATACAGGAAAAGAGTATTTAATTTTCTGACTTTAAATTCTTTGAATATGAGTTCAGATGGATATTAAAATGATTTTTTTAATATTATTTTAATTATTAGTTTTTGCGCAATGTAAAGAGATTGTGTGTGCGTTTTATAGGCGCCACCCTATGCTCTTATACCATATTGAATTATGGATTGACAGAAAGCGAAGTACGTCATTCTCAGTAGTTCTTTATTTAGAATGTGTCTCAAACAGCTAAAAATATAGGTCAATTTTCGTACTCTGTTTTTAAGAATAAGCGGTATCCATTTTAGAGATTGGTCAATAGTGATTCCTAGAAATTTGGTTGAATTTTTCATTTCAATATTAGTACACAGTAAGTAAGAGTGGTGTTGTTGAGTGATAGCAACATTTTGGAAAATTTGGTAAGAGGAAACCGAACAGCGCAGCGTTTGTTGTGAAAATAATTTTGGCATATGGGGTAGAGAGTTATATGAGATTACAATACATGTCCAATTGTGTTGACTAAACAACAGTTGGTGTTGGTTCCGCGCTGTATGATATTATGTTTATCTTTACACCATACACCGCATACAGGGTTTATTTTTTTTGCTGGATTCCTAGACGGGACATTACGGTTGGAGATACGTATAAATTATTAACTGAGCGTAGATTTTTGTTCTTCTTCTTTCGTATTGGGTCTAGGTCTATCGTATCTAGGTTTCGTATCCAGGTCTGCAAGCTAGTCTAGGGCCCTGTGGACTTATCTTTGTCATCACGTTGAGTGTGGACCTCATCTATCCCGCCGGGGAATGAATGGATTGAGGTTTCGTTGACCTCATTTTCGGTGGTTCCCACCGCTCCGCATTCACACATCTTCCTATTGATGCCAAAGCAGAGTTTACAAAGTAGTGAGAATGGGTTCGTATACGAGCTGGGCTTTTTCCACATCGGCCGATTGCCACTCAAGTTTTCACCTATTTTCTGGAATGTTTTTACTGAGCGCTTTGCATTTCGTGAGTTCGTAAATTTGTGTGTGTGTTCCATGACCGGCCAATCTTGTCAAGGTGGTAGTCTTCTCCGATATTACCTCTTTACTCCGCCAGAGTTTGCTTGAAAGTTACGAGCTGTAAAGTAACGTGAGATCTACTTCTCATGTCTAACTTGCCATTGGAAACTACAGCTATTGGAAACGCCAAATTCCAACGCTGAACGGCGAAAATTTGCGTTAAAATTGTTTTTTGTTTGTTTGTTTTTTTCATAAGAATACCCCACAATAGTTTAGAACGAATGCCCAGAGATAGTTGTGCTATTTATTTTTTAGTTGATGTGAAAATCGCAAATCCCGAGTCAGTAGGGTTATTTTTTTCTTTACGATTACCGTACAAAAGTTACAATAGTTTCCAACTGTCTGGCGCCAGTGCGTCCTTGGCATCCTCAATTGGAGTAGGTAATTAATAGGCTAAAGATATTGAGGAGAAGAAAAAAGTGTGGGAGGGGAACAGATAGGTTCAAAAGATAAAATTTAGATCTGGTCACCGAACACTGCTGAACCACGGGAACCATTTATTGAATTAACAACACCTCTGCCGTAGGTCACCACAAATGTTTCGCTACGTTTTATGACCTAGCAGGGGTGCCCGGGTTCATGGGGTGAGTTTTGTCCAGATCTTAGCGGCGGATGCGTCTGCCTACCAACTGCGTGGTAAACCGGATCGGGAGAGACTGGTTGAGGAAGACTTGTAGACCTCTCCAGCAGGACTCTGGGAACATCGCCTTACCCGCAGTGGGGGAATTGATTCATACGTCCGTCACTCCTGGACACACTGACCCCCAGATTCCTACCCACCTATCATACCTTTTCCTTCCTGCGACTTCCTCTCCTTCCTTTCCTTAAAAATATCCTCCACACAACATCCCCAAATATGACATAGGCCTTGAGGGAAATTATTATCCTCTGTGGAGCTAGAGTAAAAAAAAAATTCGATTCTAAACGGTGATCTTTCACGAGGACGATACAGAGAGTGTCTTCATCTCTGAAACATGCTACAAATATAATACTCGTAAGAATGATTTACTTTTTTCGTTAGAAAGTCTGTCAATCAACCGATTCTTATTTTTGATTGATTGATCGGCAGGTCTAGATTTCTTACTTTAAGAAGAAAGTGGATACATCCTATTCTACTAATATTATAAAAGCAAAATGTATGTATGGAGGTATGGATGTATGTATGTTTGTTACTCTTTCACGCAAAAACTTTACAATAATTAGCTCATACATCAGAATAACATATTTGTATTAAAAAAATTGCAATAGGTGGCACGATTAGTAAGATATTATAATTCTTTATTCGATTCAAATTATTAGGAGAGCACTTCAAATCAATGCGGGAGGGGGGGGTAGAGGTGGGGTGGAAAGGGGGAGGGAGGTGGTGGGGGAGAGGGGGGAGGAGGGGGGGGGGCAAGGTGGAGGGAGTGAGGAAGGGGGGAAGGAGAGGGGGTGGGGGGATGGTGAGGAGGGGGGGGGGGGGGTTGGAGGAGGCGGAGTGGAAACCCCCCTAATACCATGCGAGCGAAGCCGCAGGAAAAAGCTAGTATTTTATATTACAGTGATATATATATTTTTTTAGATCTATTTTAACAACCAATAAAAAACATGTTAAAGAAAGGTAAGCAGCTGAGTGGACAAATGCGTCGGGTTCACACCCAGACTTCTTAGGTTCAATCCTGTGCTAAATATTTTCGCACTGGGTACCATCCCATACAAGCTAGAAGGAAATAAATCGCTTTGAAATTCTTCTCGGACAACGTCATGCGAATATTGCCAGGTAGTCAGTGTGACAAATGCATTTTAAATTGGGTTAATAAAGCAAGGGTTGACCAGTTCCCGAGCCTAAAAGTCAGATAAATTACTTAATTAATTGATCAGTTACTTTTATTCAATTCTCCCCGTGCGACCTTTTGGTCAAGGTTGTTTGTGAGTTAAAGTGTTTTATTTCGGTTTTAAAAAAATGGAGGCTACTATGGGTATAAAGTACGGTTTTTTTCAAAGTATTTAATGTAAATCATTTCAAATATATTTTTAAATAAAGTTTAACTTTTTTATGTGGTTTTAAAACTATTTTTTTCGGGAATTTATTTCGCAGAGTATATCTAAATAATTTTCTTTAATTTTAAAATAAAGCAATAAATTTTCTGTTCATATCTGATTCGTTGTCTTTCTACGCGAACTTGCGTGAAGCTGATTTTATCATTTTACAAGTATCACCAGATTTCCAGGTAGGTTTTAGATTATTTTTGAATTTGAGGTTTTACATATCTGTTCTGAAACCATGGAGCTTACTTAAAAAAAAAATGTATGTTGTTTGGAACGTGTCAAAGAAATAGGTGTGTAACGAATGATTGCACATAAGCTAATGAGAAAACTAAATTCCAAATCGACTTGGAATTTACGACCCCACACAGTACCATGCCGCCAGCACCTCCACTAAAGAATGGGAGAGCTGCTATTGGTTAACGAACCGATGTGCGTTTGGTGTCTATATTCCAAACGATGTCTACAACGCTATTACGTTCTTCAATTAACTTATCAATTGAAAACATAGACGCAATTGGTAATGAATACGTGCGGCATCAAAATTGGACTCCAAAACATGTCTAATTAACCACGAAACTCTTCTGCCAGATACTACGAAAAGCAATAAACACAACCAAGGAAATGTTCCGCTATTTACATGTCCCCCACCACGCGACTTGCCGAGCTCTAATTGGTCAACGCTGAACAAAGGAAATCTCCAAAACGTAAATAATTACGTCACCAAATTCACTTTCTCGAAAACGACGAACGAAATTACGAGAAATTGATCACATTTACGACCAAAACATAAATATCAGCTCCAAAAAATAAGTATGTGCTAAAATAATAATCTAAAAACTGAAACCTATCTGTGTTTTCCGCACTTTGAAAAAATTTTATTCCAAAATATTGTGATTTGGTTCCAATATGTAAACATTGTACGTTTTCTTATAAATATAATGTGAGACGATGGTTTTGGAAAGCTGTTCTGGCTTGGTGAGAACTATTGCATATAATTGTGCAACATCTGATCGCCAAATATAGCGACCAGGAAAACTGCCTAACTTACACACCCTGTAAAAAAAACAGGGAGTTTTCTTACAACAAAATTTCAACCCGGCTCGGTCCTATAAATAGGGCCCTCTCTCTGGCCACAGTCAGTTAAAAACTACCACCAACGTAGTAACAGTCTCCTACAACCGAAGTCTATCAGTTCAAACCTATTTTCAAGTGTTATAATTTAGTACTAAATTCATTTTCTTTCCCATATTTGGGAGATGTAAATCATTTCCATGCAGTAATAAACTGATTGCTGCGTAACTCTGTTAAAGGCTTTTTGCGTGAAAAACGTGTAAGGCACATTTCAGAAATACAGTATTGTACAAACGCCCCACTCATCTCGTACAGTATGTACCTAATAGAGTTTTTTTTAATATTTTAATGTTAACAACCATGTAAGAAGTCTGCCATGAGCATGCTCATTAAAGGGCATGTATGTTCCATTGTTGGCTTAGGGCATGCTCATTCATGAGAAAGCCTAAATCAAACTTGCTCATTTACAAGCAAATGTGCATTTATGATCTAATGAGCCACATTATAAGCATGCTCACAAGCCTGCTTAAATGAGCACGTGTGTTGTGTGGAGATACCAACTTTTTAAGAATTTTATTATTTAATTTTATTACATTATCGCATTTTTAAGAATTCTTCTATATAATTTTTTAATCCGACCATTAAATCGGAGCAAAAATATTTTTTTTGGTAAAAGTGCGTGGTTGTCTTTTTATTTACTGTAATTGCTTTAAGAACATTTTTCGGAATATTTTTTCGTAAATAGAATTTCTTTATTACTTTAAAATATATGTTATAAATAAATTGGCAATCACATCCAGCTCTATTTACAAAATTCCCAGTATTATATCGATGTCATAAAGGGAACATTTCATTGCGAATAAATAGAAAACCGATTTTAAAAAAAGTGCTCTAGAACACTTTTTTGAAACATTTATTTCAGAAAAGAAATGGGATTAGATTAAAAATATTATAGTGAATTTCAACCATATTTATATAGACCACTAAAAACCAAATTCAAAGAAAAATTGTATACCCAACCATTAAAAAAGAAGAACACAAGAAACGTGAGGTGGGCGTATTTCGCGATTCAAGAGTGGACCGTTATTTGCGTAAATTTTGAATGTTGAAATTCAGCCTCTCAGCACAAATTTAAATAAATGGAACAGCTAATACGATGTCAGGCAGTAAAAGACCGACACAGTAAGTAATGTTGAATATCTGTATCGATCTAATGGTAAAATGGTTCTACATTTCTTTTCGGTATTACAAATAACCATAGAGAATATTCCCTTTTCACCACAATAATCACATTTGTCTAGTCTACTAAGAGACCATGAAGCTTTCCACATTTCTTTCGAAAGAACCAACTTAACCTTCTCGAAACTTTACATTATTTCTTGAATCTCTTGTTTAAATTTCACCTCATTAGATTCAAATTTTATTTTGTCATGTTTATATTGGTTGTCATTTTACACATTTGTTATTCTATGTTTACAAATTGTTGTAAACCAATATTGGACGATTGGAGTTCATTCTTTGTAATTTATTTTTTAAGCCACTGTCTGTTCTTTACATTAATAAAATAAAATTAAATTGCGTTCATGGTTTAAGTGGTTTCCATTCAAATCGACGCCTGTGGAAGGCATTTATTTCTAATGCAAGGTTCGCATTGTATATTCAGAATCATTTTTGGCCCAACCTTCTTTATTTATTTGTTTATATTATTATACGCCTATACTGGATTTTAAAAACATGTGATAATAATAATAATATAATGAAACAGTAATCATGAAGTAAAATATGCAATTAAAAATTATTTAGATTCCACACAGAAGAAAAGTTTTGTGCTAACATTGATTATTATTATTGAGGTGGTTTATTGCAGCCTTCGTGTAACTATAATCCATGCCGTTGAACACATCCACTACTTCCAAGGAAGTATTGCCAACTGCATGCAATCTAGGTGCAAGGAGTACGTAAATGACTGAATCCTGATATTTTAGATATATAATATTTTAGATCAAGTACTTTTTGTTTTCAAATGGAAGGTAATTGGGTTAAATAAATCAGTGCTGCCTATAGCACCGTTAACAATTATAATAATTTTGATTATTTAATCAAGTAGTTTTAATTTATTGTTTCTATTGCTAGACCGTGATTAAAATTAATTCATTTTGGAATTTATGCTAAATTTTGAAAGGGAGGAGACCAATTAGAAGAATTATACTCGACGTGACTTCGAACTTTAACCTTCTACGTATGTTTATATTTAAATTTTTGATAGAAACTGGTTGTTTCTAACAAACATAATATATATGTATATTTATTATATGACTCACCCATAGCGTAGACCGGCACATCCTCCGCTCCGTGCGTGGCCCACTGTCTCGGAGCGGCCGAGGCGTGTATTTTATTATTGTCCCCCGCTGTCTCCACCACCTTTACGGAGGCCGTTGGGTCTTGCGGCGTTCTGGCCGCAAAGCCCGGTCCGCTGCCGTACAGGATGCTCGTGTAAGGTAAGCCATCTACGTCGGACGGTTTGATGTCGTTACCTAGACCAATGAAAAGGATTTAAATAGTATACAATAACTAAAATCATCGCTAACTCCATCCTAACCGGTCAGGATAAATTGTTCGCTTTTCGGAACCATATAGGTCTCACAGAAATCGTTGTGTCTCCCTTACTATCATAGTACAAAGTATGTTATAATCGGTGTTAGAAAGAGAAAACACCACGTTTTATATTCAAATATATAAGTTAACAAAATAAGTAAAATTTAGACCTTCGTGAAACCAAAGTTCGGATTGGAATTTTGAAAAAATGCATGATACTTTAAGAATTTTTTATTATTTTTTGTTATACTGAACAAGACTATAACGTTTATGGTAAATATTTTTAATAAAACAAGTTTTTTTTAATGTTTTTCGTTATCAATAACTAACATAGTTAGGAAAAACGCAAAGTGAGCCTTTTTGAAAACTGTTTTATTTTTACATGCAAATTTTTTATATTCTTAATTATTTTATTTTGATTTCTAAAATTTGAAATCATATTTTATCACTTTTCAGGTTTTTCAAATTTTCGTTATTTGTTTTTGGAATGTTATGCCGTGTTGCGCTACCTCCTTATTTAGCCGACGTTTCGGACAGTGTTGCAGTATCCATCATCAGGGCAGATCCGGTAGATGTTCACCGGTCCACATATACCGGATCTGTCCTGATGATAGACACTGCAACACTGCCCGAAACGTTGACTAAAGAAGGAGATAGCGCAACACGGCATAACACCCCAAAAACAAAAAACGGAAATACTTTTGGCCGTGAAAATCTAAAAACGTAACGTTCAGAAATATTCCATTTATTTGGATTTCATTATTAAGCGAAAATATTTTGACCCTCTGACAAAATATTTTCGAGGGCTGAGGGTTAAATGTTGAGTTACCACATTTTGCCACTATATTTTGGCATATTATATGACATATTTACCTAATATTGGGTGATCTCTCGGAGCACCATGCCCCCCAATAGTCATGACGTGTCCATGATCCGCCGTGACAAGCAAGAGATCCGCCCTTGAGATGGATGCCCTCACAGCTGCCTCCAGCTGCAGAGTCTCCTCTAAGGCTCTGTAAGGGTTGTTGTAGTGGTGGGCATGGTCTATCCTACCGCCCTCAACCATCAGGAAGAAGCCCTTGGGGTTCCTCTCCAGAATGTTAAGGGCTGTTGTGGTCATCTCAAGAAGGGTAGGGTCAGCGTTCGGGCCTGGTTGCTTGTCTGCACTGAAGCCCATGTGTGAATATTCAAATAAACCTGTGAACAATAACTATAAATGAAACAAGTTTTTTCGAGCATTTCGAGGTTGAAATTGATTTTCAAAAAGAGTTGCTATTTTTTTAACGTAACCAAAAATGAAATACTGATTTTGAAGAAAGATTCTTTCAGATTTTAATATTACAAAAGCACATCACCAATTTAAAATGTTAAAACTTTGATTTAAAAATGAGAGGAATTTTTTGAGCTTGTTTTGTCTTTTTCCTGTAAAAAGTAAAAATACCACTTTATACGAAACCTTAAATATAAGACGCTTTATAAAGGTTATTGTGGTTATTGAATTTTTTTTCGCTTCAAAAAATTATTTGAAATTCCCAAACTTTGAAAACAACGTTTCGCATAAATGCATGGTCGATAAAATATTTGGAGAATATGACTAAGCAGGGGTGCCCGGGTTCATGGGGTGAGGTTTGTCCGGGTCTTGGCGGCGGATGCGTCTGCCCACCAGCTGCATGGCAGGCCGGATTGGGAGAGAATGGTTGAGGGGTCTCTATGACTTCCCCTGCCGTAATCTCTCGGAACATCACATTGCACCGCAGTGGGAGGGAGGGATTCGTCTGTCACTCCTGGACACACTGACCCCCAGATTCCTACCCACCCCTAATACCCTGTTCCTTTCCATTCTCCTTCCCTATCCTAAAAAGACCACCCCATATAGCATCCCCAAAGATGACATAGGCCCTTAGGGGAATATTTTACGCAGAGCCTCTTGTGTGGAGCTAATGTAAAAAACTACAATTTTTTGAAAATGTGGTCGAAGATGTAAATATATGGTCGAAGATGTAATTACAAAGCGTAGTGTTGCCCCTTTCTACCATTTTTTTCTTAATTTGGGAAGCGGAAATGGGTACCGCCGCCCCGGGTACTTTTATTGGACAACCAACGTCTTTGCCATATAGGTCACCCCAAGTGGTTCGTTATGTTTGATGATTTAGCGGGGGTGCCCGGGTTCACGGGGTGAGGTTTTTCTAGGAGGCAGATGATCAGGACACACAGAACCCCAGATTCCTACCCACCCCTAAAACCCTCTTCCTTCCCAGAAATATTCTTTCCTTCCTTTCCTTAAAAAACCCTCCACACAGCATCCCCAAAGATAATATAGGTCCTGAGGGAAATTATTTTCCTTAGTTCGTGAAGTTTGTGACTAAGCTACTGTCGTGCCGCCGCCCGCAGGGTCTAGGTGCAATTACCCGCGGAGCTTGTATAACTAATTACTAATAAAAATAAAAACATAAATAAAATAAATGGCTGGAATACAATATCGGGCAAGTTATTACGAAATTTTATATGTGAAAATAAGAACATAATGTAAGGAGGTAAGTACTATAATTCAGGTACCAACAAACTTAAAGCAGGTATGAAAATTGTTTTGCAATCTCTTAAACGGACGCTCGGGGGTGAATGGTCGTTTAACCTGCAACGTTGGACCTGGCTTAAACCTTGTGGAAGGCTTGAATAATCACGGGGTGGACTACAACCTAACTCAATTAGCTGGAGGCACGATGGCTACCCAGGCGAACATTTTACAAACGAGAATTATTTTGTGGGAGCAGCGGATTTAACGCAAACTGAAAAATGGATTAAAAAAAACTCACGGAATTCGCTTCTGGAAAACAAAAAAAATTGTAATTTTTTTTTTCGTTTTAAATAAATACGCTGTGCAATATACTATTTGATGCATGCCATGTTTGACATCGTCACAAACCGACGATCAGCATCATCATGAATATTTCTACATTCACCCCTCAGCCCTCTACTGTATTTCTACATTCACCCCTCAGCCCTCTACTGTATTTCTACATTCACCCCTCAGCCCTCTACTGTATTTCTACATTCACCCCTCAGCCCTCTACTGTATTTCTACATTCACCCCTCAGCCCTCTACTGTATTTCTACATTCACCCCTCAGCCCTCTACTGTATTTCTACATTCACCCCTCAGCCCTCTACTGTATTTCCACATTCACCCCTCAGCCCTCTATTGTATTTCGTCGGAGCGTCAAAATATTTGCGTTTCGCACTAAAATCGAACGCATCCTATTTATTTTTGAAAGGTTATAAAAATGCACTTTCAAATTTTATACTTCAAAATAAAAAATAAAAATTTGAAATATTAAAATTTTTAATGCAAAAAAAAAAGGTTTAAAAATGGCTCAACTTACGTTTTTTTTAACTAAAATTGGTGATAATTAAAAAATTGCACAAGTTATTTAATAGGCAAATGTATTATAAACATTATCGTCGACTCACTTTTTTATCGTTTGATGTAAAATAATTCATAAAAAAATTCCAAAATTTCTTTATTTTTTTTTTCAAATTGCGGTCTGAAACTTTGGATTCATTAAAGGTGAACGATTAAATTTTTTTGCGGTTAACTTTTAGATTTTAATATGAAGCGCGGTATTTTCTTTCTAACTTTGTTTTTTTGAATGGGACAAACATTTAAAAAAAAAAACTGTAAAAGACTCAGATCAATTGCTGGCAGAATGTACACATTAAATTTTTTCCTATCAATTGAAACACTTAAAATAATTTATATGTCACTGACAGAATCTATTATCTTAATATATAAAACATAGTCGGGTTAGTTACACTATTTATAACTCGAGAACGGCTGGGCTGATTTTGATGATCTTTGATTTGTTGGATTTGTCTCCGCCCCGGATAGGATAATAACTATTAAAACATCACAAAAGTTAAAGAAATAAATAGTTAATTATTTTCCCCATATATTTTGTATGGAACGAATTCTCCTATTTTGAAAGAACTGCAGCAATATTGTGAGGGTATAATATTGAACTGTGCATGAATTCCAAACATTCAAAAACGTCAAATGTCAATGCGTTGATTGTTGTGCATTTGTTTTTAATCATATAATGCTGCCCTTCTTTCTTACACACTCAATGTCAATAGTCGAAAATGAGACAATGGTGAACGTATGTCTGCACACCCCCAAAGGAAAAATACATTAATTATAATAAATCTCTGAAATGAAACACATGTTTTTACATAAGCTCCACATAGGAGGCCCTGAGGAAAATAATTTCTCTCAGGACCTATGTCATCTTAAGGGATGCTGTGTGGAGGATCTTTTTAAGGAATGGGGAGGATAGAAAGTTCTGAGAAGGAAAAAGGTATGAGGGGTGGGTAGGAATCTGGGGGTCAGTGTGTCCAGGAGTGACGGACGTATGAATCCATCTCTCCCACAGTGGTGCAAGGCAATGGGTCGAGAGAGTCCGGCTGGAAAGGTCAAAAGGCCTCCCTCAACCAGTCTCTCTCGATCCAGTCCGCCACGCAGCAGGTGGGTAGGCGCATCAACTGCCAAGACCAGAACATAAGTCACCTCATGAACAAGGGCACCCCTGCTAAATCATCAAACGTAACGAACTACTTGGGGTGATCTATGGCAGAGGTGTTGGTTATTCAATAAATGGTTCCCGGGGCGGCGGCACCCGTATCCGCCTCCCGAATTCCCGTAAGTAATTGTAAAAGTAAGAAAATCACAAAAATATATTTCCGTACACACCACCATCTCTGATAATGACAAAAAAAAACACGGACAGTTGCGCCTTGATAATTGCTTCATTGCGTAATTCTTAACTTAATAAAAAAACTTAATTTAATTCAACAGCTATTGATTCTGAGGCGGTACAAAGTTCGTCGGGTCAGCTAGAAGGATATAGATTAACAATATGGGAAAATACTACTATAACCAATCTGAAACAAGTCCAAGTTGTACAAAACGCAATTGTAAAATTATTAGTCCTCCCTAATATTTTCAAACAGAGACATAATACACCGTTGCTGTTTCAGAATGCCAAAATTTTACTTGTTAAGGCAAAACTATGGCACAAAATTGGCTATCGGAAAAAAATATTTATATTGATATTGATATGTATGATCATATTTCTAACCACCAGTGGCGGTCCTTCCCTCAGGTCAATTGGTCAAAGACCACCTCCTAAAATTATGAGATGATAGTAAAACATAATATTATGAAATAATATTAAAATCAAAACAACAGTTTTATTCTAATTATTTGAATGCATCAAGACTGTCTTCGGAACCACGACAAAAATACGAGACTTTTTGGGGCCTGCAAAGACCAAGTTTCCTCTAGAAACAGATGGAGTATATAAACTCAGCTGTTCCGGATGTGATAAGGTCTATGTGGGCCAGACAGAGCGGACGAACTCCAAAGGATATCGGAACATTTTCGATCATGTAAACTTGGCCACCCTGACAAATCGGCAATCGCCGAGCATTTAATTGAAACCGGCCATTACTTTGGATTTGTTCCTGAAGTCCTGGGAAGACCGAAAACTCATAGAGCGCGCCTGATTACGGAGGCAATTGAAATACACAAAAATCCTATAAATATTAATAGAGACGACGGAGCTAAACTCAATAGTTCTTGGTATCCGGTAATTGACGGTTACATCAAGGCTAAACGCAAAAAAACATGTTGAAGAATATTGTAGCGCCAGCTCGTAGAGGAGTGGAGCTGGCGACACGGTATCGCTCCTAAGTAGATAAGTACTAACATCACCCCTAACTATTACACATCTGCCCTGATGATGGACACTGCAACGCTGTCCGAAACGTTGGCTAAAGAAGGAGGTAGCGCAACACGGCATAATACCCCAAAAACTAATGACAAAATAATTTTTGACCGTGAAAATCTAAAATCGTATCTGAATAAGTTTTTCCGAAAACCGAACTGCTCAGCTGGCGTTTATATCATAGATCTGTCGGCGTTTTGTTCTCTTTGATGTTGTCACAAAATGGCAATCAGCGTCTTCGAAATTTCTTGACCTTCGAGATTCGCCATCATTCACGCGTTGATTGCCATCTCGCACAATGTTCATTATAATTTAAGTGAAATCTGACATGTCGAGAATTGGAGGTTAACGGGGATCTAACAATTGTCAAAGTATTCAAAAAGGTGATAATTGTTGTTTTGGCAACGATATTAAATTTGACAGGGTTTCAAACAACAAGGCCATAAAGCGTGAAATAAACAACATTTCGAACTGCCAAGTTTTGAGGCCTTCTTTGGTAACTAAATTTTATTAAATTTCGGTGAAATTTCGTTAAACTTCAAAGTATAAATTGTAAAAACTACAGCTTGACCTCCAAACCGAAACACCATGTTGACATGTCATGACTTACGAAACGCCAATCAAAGTTTCCAAACTTTAAATGATATTAAAACATTGAAGACATTTTCCAAATACAAGCTGTTCGCCTTTCAGGTGACTTCATAGAATAAATTGACTATTTAATGGCTTTACTAGTTCTAAAAGCGATAAACACGAACCGTTTGGCAGAATTTTGATGTTGGTAACTAACTTTATATGTATAATATTTTACTGAAAATTTTACAAGGTAACTTTGGCGCAAAACCGTAATAATTGAGAAAGCCATTTGGCAAAAGGTTTGCAAAAAAATAAGTTATCATGTTTTTGTTGGTTTTTTGGGATGTGGTTTGTCTAAAACTTGACTGCAAATACGTTTGCCCACCTTCTGCGCGGTGGGCCGGATCTGGAGAGTTGGAGGCGACTTAACCTAGAACTCTTTAGCCTGGTTAACTTAACCTAGAACTCTTTACTGGCCCCAAGAGAAAATGTTTCCCTCGTGTCCTTAAGGAGCTAATGAATAAAAAACAATTATTACAAGCAATAATTGTCAGCCTGAAATACTCATTTACATTGAAAAATCTTCCGAGAAACGATACTTGCCGCCAACGGGACTTGAACCCGTGTCCTTCCGATTGCCGGTCAAATGCTCTGACCACTGAGCTATGGCGGCTTATCAAATACCCGCCAAATAATTCAATATATACTAGTGTTTCATTCAACAATTACTGCTTGTTATATTTTTTCCACCTGAAAACAACCAACTTTATTTTTGCGAGGAAGACATTGTTAGTGTTAAATCCCTCGCTAGGTGGCGTCGAGACAAATTATGTCTGCATTTATTGGGGAAATACTTAAACTTTGATAAGCCGCCATAGCTCAGTAGTCAGAGCATTCGACCGGCAATCGGAAGGACACGGGTTCAAGTCCCGTTGGCGGCAAGTATCTTTTCTCGGAAGATTTTTCAATGTAAATGAGTGTTTCAGGCTGACAATTATTGCTTGTAATAATTGTTACCCTTTGTGCTATGCATAAAAATCATGTCTAAACGTTAGTTTATAAATTAAAAAATAATAATGAATAAAAAACAGTATACGTTGGAAGTATTTTCCAAGTTAACCTTCTCTTTGTTTCGGCCGTCCAGTCTTATGCCTCCGGGTTGGGCTGCTCGTAATCCTCAGTCAGTGACGAGAAGTTAATTCCGTTATATTAGTTAATAAATTAGTTATTTAAACCACATCCTAGAAATAGAAAGAGTACCAAGCTAATGCGTTACCTGTATATGAGAGAATATACATACTATCCATTCCTGTATCCATCATTGTTCTTAACAGGAATGCTCGATCGTAATACCTAAGAAGCCGCCGAAAAATATTTTTGGGGAAACATTTTTTTAAGCTGATCTCCGGTACTGTACTGAATCCACCTATGTTAAAGGAGATTAACCTATATGTCCCTAACGCGAATACTCGTGGGAGATCCCACGCACTTTTTTATGCTCTGAAATTGAGAACTTCTTCCTTTCGAATGCGCCATTAAACAGAGCAATTCAACTGCTTAACGATTCTGCATTGAGCATCGACATCTTCAATGTTACCTATAGACAGTTCAGTAACTATCTTTTGACATACGGCACAACATAGTGAAACTGCCCCCACGGACTTTTTTTTTCTTATTTTAAATTTTGTAATCTTCTTCATAATAATTTGATGTATAACTGTTTCATGGAGAACATGAATAAAATAATTATTACAAGCAATAATTGTCAGCCTGAAACACTCATTTACATTGAAAAATCTTCCGAGAAAAGATACTTGCCGCCAACGGGACTTGAACCCGTGTCCTTCCGATTGCCGGTCGAATGCTCTGACCACTGAGCTATGGCGGCTTATCAAATACCCGCCAAATAATTCAATATATACTAGTGTTTCATTCAACAATTACTGCTTGTTATATTTTTTCCCACCTGAAAACAACCAACTTTATTTTTGCGAGGAAGACATTGTTAGTGTTAAATCCCTCGCTAGGTGGCGTCGAGACAAATTATGTCTGCATTTATTGGGGAAATACTTAAACTTGTTAAATATTAATTATTATTTTTTTTAATTTATAAACTAACGTTTAGACAAGATTTTTATGCATAGCACAAAGGGTAACAATTATTACAAGCAATAATTGTCAGCCTGAAACACTCATTTACATTGAAAAATCTTCCGAGAAAAGATACTTGCCGCCAACGGGACTTGAACCCGTGTACTTCCGATTGCCGGTCGAATGCTCTGACCACTGAGCTATGGCGGCTTATCAAATACCCGCCAAATAATTCAATATATACTAGTGTTTCATTCAACAATTACTGCTTGTTATATTTTTTCCACCTGAAAACAACCAACTTTATTTTTGCGAGGAAGACATTGTTAGTGTTAAATCCCTCGCTAGGTGGCGTCGAGACAAATTATGTCTGCATTTATTGGGGAAATACTTAAACTTATTAAATATTAATTATTATTTTTTTTAATTTATAAACTAACGTTTAGACAAGATTTTTATGCATAGCACAAAGGGTAACAATTATTACAAGCAATAATTGTCAGCCTGAAACACTCATTTACATTGAAAAATCTTCCGAGAAAAGATACTTGCCGCCAACGGGACTTGAACCCGTGTCCTTCCGATTGCCGGTCGAATGCTCTGACCACTGAGCTATGGCGGCTTATCAAATACCCGCCAAATAATTCAATATATACTAGTGTTTCATTCAACAATTACTGCTTGTTATATTTTTTCCACCTGAAAACAACCAACTTTATTTTTGCGAGGAAGACATTGTTAGTGTTAAATCCCTCGCTAGGTGGCGTCGAGACAAATTATGTCTGCATTTATTGGGGAAATACTTAAACTTGTTAAATATTAATTATTATTTTTTTTAATTTATAAACTAACGTTTAGACAAGATTTTTATGCATAGCACAAAGGGTAACAATTATTACAAGCAATAATTGTCAGCCTGAAACACTCATTTACATTGAAAAATCTTCCGAGAAAAGATACTTGCCGCCAACGGGACTTGAACCCGTGTCCTTCCGATTGCCGGTCGAATGCTCTGACCACTGAGCTATGGCGGCTTATCAAATACCCGCCAAATAATTCAATATATACTAGTGTTTCATTCAACAATTACTGCATGTTATATTTTTTCCACCTGAAAACAACCAACTTTATTTTTGCGAGGAAGACATTGTTAGTGTTAAATCCCTCGCTAGGTGGCGTCGAGACAAATTATGTCTGCATTTATTGGGGAAATACTTAAACTTGTTAAATATTAATTATTATTTTTTTTTTAATTTATAAACTAACGTTAAGACAAGATTTTTATGCATAGCACAAAGGGTAACAATTATTACAAGCAATAATTGTCAGCCTGAAACACTCATTTACATTGAAAAATCTTCCGAGAAAAGATACTTGCCGCCAACGGGACTTGAACCCGTGTCCTTCCGATTGCCGGTCGAATGCTCTGACCACTGAGCTATGGCGGCTTATCAAATACCCGCCAAATAATTCAATATATACTAGTGTTTCATTCAACAATTACTGCTTGTTATATTTTTTCCACCTGAAAACAACCAACTTTATTTTTGCTTTTTATAGCTCAGTGGTCAGAGCATTCGACCGGCAATCGGAAGGACACGGGTTCAAGTCCCGTTGGCGGCAAGTATCTTTTCTCTTGCTTTTTATAGCTCAGTGGTCAGAGCATTCGACCGGCAATCGGAAGGACACGGGTTCAAGTCCCGTTGGCGGCAAGTATCTTTTCTCGGAAGATTTTTCAATGTAAATGAGTGTTTCAGGCTGACAATTATTGCTTGTAATAATTGTTACCCTTTGTGCTATGCATAAAAATCTTGTCTAAACGTTAGTTTATAAATTAAAAAAAATAATAATTAATATTTAACAAGTTTTAGTATTTCCCCAATAAATGCAGACATAATTTGTCTCGACGCCACCTAGCGAGGGATTTAACACTAACAATGTCTTCCTTGCAAAAATAAAGTTGGTTGTTTTCAGGTGGAAAAAATATAACAAGCAGTAATTGTTGAATGAAACACTAGTATATATTGAATTATTTGGCGGGTATTTGATAAGCCGCCATAGCTCAGTGGTCAGAGCATTCGACCGGCAATCGGAAGGACACGGGTTCAAGTCCCGTTGGCGGCAAGTATCTTTTCTCGGAAGATTTTTCAATGTAAATGAGTGTTTCAGGCTGACAATTATTGCTTGTAATAATTGTTACCCTTTGTGCTATGCATAAAAATCTTGTCTAAACGTTAGTTTATAAATTTAAAAAAATAATAATTAATATTTAACAAGTTTAAGTATTTCCCCAATAAATGCTGACATAATTTGTCTCGACGCCACCTAGCGAGGGATTTAACACTAACAATGTCTTCCTCGCAAAAATAAAGTTGGTTGTTTTCAGGTGGAAAAAATATAACAAGCAGTAATTGTTGAATGAAACACTAGTATATATTGAATTATTTGGCGGGTATTTGATAAGCCGCCATAGCTCAGTGGTCAGAGCATTCGACCGGCAATCGGAAGGACACGGGTTCAAGTCCCGTTGGCGGCAAGTATCTTTTCTCGGAAGATTTTTCAATGTAAATGAGTGTTTCAGGCTGACAATTATTGCTTGTAATAATTGTTACCCTTTGTGCTATGCATAAAAATCTTGTCTTAACGTTAGTTTATAAATTAAAAAAAAAATAATAATTAATATTTAACAAGTTTAAGTATTTCCCCAATAAATGCAGACATAATTTGTCTCGACGCCACCTAGCGAGGGATTTAACACTAACAATGTCTTCCTCGCAAAAATAAAGTTGGTTGTTTTCAGGTGGAAAAAATATAACATGCAGTAATTGTTGAATGAAACACTAGTATATATTGAATTATTTGGCGGGTATTTGATAAGCCGCCATAGCTCAGTGGTCAGAGCATTCGACCGGCAATCGGAAGGACACGGGTTCAAGTCCCGTTGGCGGCAAGTATCTTTTCTCGGAAGATTTTTCAATGTAAATGAGTGTTTCAGGCTGACAATTATTGCTTGTAATAATTGTTACCCTTTGTGCTATGCATAAAAATCTTGTCTAAACGTTAGTTTATAAATTAAAAAAAATAATAATTAATATTTAACAAGTTTAAGTATTTCCCCAATAAATGCAGACATAATTTGTCTCGACGCCACCTAGCGAGGGATTTAACACTAACAATGTCTTCCTCGCAAAAATAAAGTTGGTTGTTTTCAGGTGGAAAAAATATAACAAGCAGTAATTGTTGAATGAAACACTAGTATATATTGAATTATTTGGCGGGTATTTGATAAGCCGCCATAGCTCAGTGGTCAGAGCATTCGACCGGCAATCGGAAGGACACGGGTTCAAGTCCCGTTGGCGGCAAGTATCTTTTCTCGGAAGATTTTTCAATGTAAATGAGTGTTTCAGGCTGACAATTATTGCTTGTAATAATTGTTACCCTTTGTGCTATGCATAAAAATCTTGTCTAAACGTTAGTTTATAAATTAAAAAAAATAATAATGAATAAAATAAATAAATAATTGACTCACCTAACAAGCAGTCTACGTTGGAAGTATACTCAGGCCGTTCGGTCTTCTGCCCTCCGGTGTGGGCTTCTCAGAATCCTTGACCACGCAAGCAAACAGTGCCAAGACGTTAATTCCAATATATAGGTTAAAATGTGATTGACTCACCTAATAAGTAGTCTACGTTGGAAGTATCCACTAAGTTGAACTTTTCCTTGTTCCAGACGTACTCGGCCCGTAGTTTCCGCCTCTTCTTGTCTCTGAGCCAGTCGTCCACTAGATTCCGACCGTCCAGTCTTCTGCCCTCCGAGGTCGGCTGCTCTGGATCCTTGGTCACGGTTGGTAGCCAATGGCGACGCCCGCCACCGAGAATTACCTAAACAAACATAATTAACAAATCAGCTACATGAATATCTTACTAATATTATAAAGGGCGAAAGTTTGTATGGATGTATGTTTGTTACTCTTTCACGCAAAAACTACTGAATGGATTTTAATGAAACTTTACAATAATATAGTTCATATATCAGAATAACGTATGCGAGCTCTGGCATTATGAAATTTGTATTAAAAAATTTCAATAGGTGGCAAGCCAGCTGTTTGAAAACTGAATGTACCGGGAATGAATGTATGGAATGCGGGAAAGGGGAAGGGAATCTTGGGAGGGGAACTTGGGAGGGGGGAGAGGAACTCGGGAGGGGGGTCTGCGGGAGTGCGGGAGGGGAACCTGGGAGCTGTGAAGGGGGGACTGGAGTTGGGAGAGGGTTGATTGAAGAATCAAGTGGACACGTGAGAGTGGAAGGGGACACGGGAGAGGAAGGGGAGGCGGAAGGGGAACGGGACTAACAGGAAAGGACACGCAGGGAGGATCAATTTATTTATTTAATGGCGCAGCAACACATGCCGGGAACCAGCTAGTATCATAATAATTTAACTATTTATTGGAAATGTGACAACTTTTTATAGCAATACACACTTCTCACTGGAATTTGATTTTCTGCTCATTATTGCATGTTAATTATGTAACCATGTTGAAATGACGGTAATTTTTACTACGGTGATACTATATATGTTACAATCGTTAATCCTAGTGGTTTGGTGTGTTTAATTTTGGTGTAGCCGTCTAATACCAGATACTGTTACTGTTAGTCCCGTTGCGTCGTCCCCAGTAATATTTACGTGGTTTAGGAGAATTGCAATTGCTTCAGAGCGTGCTGGATCGTTTTGGACCTTATCAGCACTTCAGGCACAAATCCAAAGTAATAGTCGGTTTCAAATAAATGCTCGGCAATTGCCGATTTATACGGATGGTCAAATTTGCACGCTCAAAAATGTTCTTAAATCTTTTTGGAGATGGTCCGTGCTCTCTGGCCTACGTATGACTTGTCATTTAAAGAGTTATTCCTAGAGACTAAAATATACTTCAACGGAAGTATTATGGTATAAAAGAGCGAAGGTCAATTCTCCATTAATTTCCGGCTGAAGTTAATTATTTCCTCCATTCATCTCGGTTTGTTTTCCCTGCCCGAGGAAGCAATCTGGCTGAACACATTTAGCAGGAAACGTACTTTTGGAATTGGAAAAAGAATTCTCACAAGAAAGCAAACAATCTCCAATCCTAAATTAATGATGAATTAAATTCCGTATTTATGAGCTTTCATTAAATGTTTTTATTTGTCAAAGTACCATTATGACTGTGCGTATTTATTTATAATTAATATTGCAACAACAACGTAAATATAATTTTAAACATTTATAATAAGGATAGGTTTGGGAGGCGGGAATGGCTACCGCCGTCCCGGGAACCTTTATTGGATAACCAACACCTCTGCCATAGGTCACCCCAGGTGGTTCGCTACGCTTGGTGATTTAGCAGGGGTGCCCGGGTTCATGGGGTGAGGTTTGTCTAGGTCTTGGAGGCGGATGATCAGGACATACTGAACCCTAGATTCCTACCCACCCCTTAAACCCTTTTCCTTCCCAGAACTCTTCTCTCCTTTCCTTCCTTAAAAAAACCCTCCACACAGCATCCCCAAAGATGAAATAGGCCCCGAGGGAAATTATTTTCCTCAGGGCCTCCTGTGTGGAGCTCATATAAAAAAAAGGTAATATGTAAAGTACCTATACCGAGACGATATAAACGTTGAACCATAGTTACTCTTTATAGAAAAATCGCAACTAAGGTGGCTTGGGAAAGTACTAAGAATGTCTGATGACCGAATTCCTAGGAAAATACTGAGTGCGATACTGGGCCGCCCCAAACACAGTTGGGCGAGGCAATTCCAGAAACTGTGTGAGGACTGCCATGGACGGAGGCCGAACAATAAGCGCAAGACAGGGACAAATGGAGGAGCCTTGTCGATACAATGGGTCTGCTACCCAAACTGGAGAAGGGGAAGACGATGATGATGATGAATATGTAAAGTCCTGAATATCAAATATAAAAGCTATGTTGGTCGGCAATAAAACAAACCTTGTCAACCTGTTTTAATATCATATGAAATAACTAAATAGGTAGATGGAAGAACAAAAATTAATCTTTCGTCTACCCACATGGATTTAATCTCTTCACTAAGTCAATTGCAAAGGAACACCATTCTGTATATGTATAATGGTCTTTCTATTTACACAAAGAAAGAAAACCTAGGTGGGCGTGGATTTGATTTGTATGTAAATCTACAGTTCAATTCCGAAAGTGATAAAAATTTGCACATTTGATTGATTAAACAAGAGAAATGTAAAGAAGGAGGTAGCGCAACGCGGCATAACACCCCAAAAATAAATAACGAAAAAAGAAACGTCACTGTGTAAATAAGTTTTCGAAAAAGTTATGTAAATCCCGGGCAACTACTGGAATTTGAGCTTGTATTATATTCAAGACTGAAATTTCTTAATTTTTTTTTAAGTCATGGGCCAATGCACAATGCCCAAAAATCATCACTGCAGATAATTAAACCAAAAACTGGTCCTGCTTTCATTCCACCCACACGTCTCGGCGGAGTCAATACCAAAGACTGCATAAAACATTTGGGGCATGTCACTGACGACCTAAATGATAACAATAACGCCAAAGAAGAGTACTGAGCGTGCGAACCAACAAGCTCGTCGGGAGATTCAACAGGCGCACTCCTCTGGTGAAGAAGCTGTTCCAGACAAACTGTATGAGCTTTTACGTACACTAACAAAACACAATGCGTCATGTACAATTAACCCGCCCCGATTATAATACAACCACGCTTACAAGACGCTGTTCGGCCTGCTTTGGTGATGCAGCGCCTAGCAGATGTTCGCAGAGTTTTATGTTGTTTTCAATTTTATATAATAATAATGTAATTTTATAGATACTCTGTTCAGCTTATCAAAGTATTATTATTCAGCCAAAATATGTTAATATAGGCAAGAGGGAGAAAAGAAAGTCAAAGATTTTTACAAGAGGGGCTTATGAAGAGAGAAATGATTTCCGGGGGAATAATATGAACACAACCCACGTAGATACACAAATAAATAGAGAAAGCCACAATAAGGTAAGAAATAATTAAGCCATTGCTTGAGTCGAGTATAATACTTATGTAAGTAATGACTTATTTTATATTGTATTTTTGGATTTCAATAAGACGTATTTAATTGATTACAGCATGCCAATCCTTTGCGGGCATTTTAAAATGGTATTATTTTGTTTTCATTTTGACTTTTTGCTTTAAATTAAATTGCTTTAAATCAAATACTTTTCCTTTCTTTTATTTGATCATGTTTTAGATTGACATTTATCAATGATAATAATAAATAATTGACAGTCTTCTTAAAACATTATCGATTATGTCTATTTTATTGCTTCTTCTTTTTCTTCTTCTGTTCGTAAAAGTTGTGATTTAAATATTCTCTTTGAAACACGGTAGATTTTGGAGAGTTTCTGAATTATTAACTAAAATTCGTCTGTATTTAATTTATATTGCTTGTGCGATTTGTAAATGTGTAGAAGATAATTTATTTCGGGCCAAATAAACATGGACAAAGGTAAAAGAGCTTGTTCTAAGAAAACCTTTCGTGACGTTATTGGAAATAAACTATTATTTATTTATTATAAGTAATAATTATTAGCCTGAAAAACTCATCTACATTGAAAAAATCTCCCCGGAACTCGATGCCTTTCTCATATAAAAATGGAATCAAATTTGCCGGTGGAAAAATGTAATAAGCAGTAATTTTTTAATTATTTATTTTATTATTTATTATTTATTTTTTTATTAATTTTCAACGCCCTGATGGGCTTTTACATGACAAGTTTATGATACAGAGACAGTTTTTTTTTTTAATAAAAAAGATAAACTATAAAAACATAACAAGTAAACATCATATGAAAGGTAGGTATACAGATAAATTTAAGGAAAGATAGTGCATTACAATAAAAGAGAAAGTACCTTAGTTGTGAATGGCATAGAAAATGGCATGAAACACTAGTATAGGTACATTGAATTATTTGGCGGCAGGAGATAAGCCGAGGTAGCTCAGTGGATAAGAGCAGCTGACCGGAAATCAGAAGGACGCGGGGTCGAGTCCCGTCGGCGGAATGTATATTTTCTCGGGAGATTTTTTCAATGAACGAGTAGATGAGTGTTTCAGGTTAATAATTATTATTTATACTAATTGTTACCCTATGTGCTATGCATAAAAATCTTGTCTTAAACATTAGTTTATCAATTAAAGATAATTATTAATATTTGACGAGTTAAATTATTTCACCAAAAAATGTAGACATAATTTGTCTAGACGCCACCTAGTGGGAGATTTAGCACTTACAATGCCTTTCTCATATAAAATAAAGTTGGTTGTTTGCAGATGGAAAAATGTAATAAGCAGTAATTGTTGAAAGAAATACTAGTATATGTTGAATTATTTGGCGGGTAGGAGATAAGCCGACGTAGCTCAGTGGATAAGAGCAGTTGACCGGATATCAGAAGGACGCGGGTTCGAGTCCCGTCGGCGGCGTGTATCTTTTCTCGGGACATTTTTTCAATGTAGATGAGTGTTTCAGGCTAATAATTATTACTTATAATAATTGTTACCCTTTGTGCTATGCATAAAAATCTTGTCTTAAACATTAATTTATCAATTAAAAATAATAATTATTATTTATTTATTCATTTTCTCAATAAAACTGTTATACACGAAAATTAATAATTTGAGGTACTGGTACTCGTAGATATAAAAAGCTCATGGGGGAAGATTTACTATTTTGTGACAAGTATCAAAAGATAATTGCCGAACTCTATAAGTGACGTTGGATATTTAGGTGGTCAATGCAGAATTATTGAGGAGATACTTAAAATAATTCACAATTCGAGTCGCTCTGTTGATTGGTACGTTCTGACAGGCAGAAGTCCACAGTTTCAGAAAATAAAATAATGCGTGGTATCTCCCACGACTATACTTGTTAGGGACATATAAATTAACCTCTTTCAATTTAGGACGATTAACTATAGTTCCAGGTACGTACACCCTATAATAAAAATAAAAACTTTTATATTCGCTTACATAGTAAGCAGGAAAATATTTTCTTTGTAAAGTGGTAGATTGTGGAGATTCTCGGTATAAATAACTCGTCTATGTTCTAACTACGGTACAATTTATAAATATGTAGAATATAAATACATCGGACCAGTATGGTCAAAGGTAAAAATTCTAAGCTGCCGTGAGGGTAATTACTCTATCGCTCGCTTCGGCTATATAAGCAGCAGATTTGCTCGCCGGGACCAGTCAGTCAGTCTCAATCTATCAGTCGGTCAACAGCTTATCATGTAAGCTCATCATGTAACAGCATGCACATGAGATCCCAGTGCATCTCCGCTCTCTCCAGGGCAGTTTCATCGAGGTCCATCACCACGTCTTAGCTCTAAGGCCCACCGTGTCTTCAGCTCCAGAGAACAGCTACATCCCGTTTCATGGCACCCCAAAGCCCACTGTTCTTCGCTGCCATGGAAATATGCTCCGCCTCGCCAGGACTACCTGCTGGTGGCTCAGCTCACAGAGCCACTCACCGTTCACCTCCGCGACTCAAAGCGTCGAGCAACGGCCTGGAAGATAGGTCATCTTCACCGCCACGGTGTCGAGCAATGCACTGACCTTCACCACACCATCTTCACCACCTCCGTGCACCTGCAGCATTTCATCTACGTCACTTCTGCATACATTCTGTTACCGTTTCACCGACCCTCGCTACGTAGCACAATAAATAATCGACTCACTACTTCGACTGACTTTCTGTTCGGGGTGCAACTCGATCTCCGGCAATCCGAAGCCTGTCACGTTTCGCTGCCGCAGAGATTTTCCTCATCGCCTCACAAGGTCTTCTTCCTGCCCTGCGTGTGACTCCAGCTTACCGAAGTCACAGCCGTCATCTCCGTCCTCATGATGTCGAGCGACCGCCTGGAACTGGTCATCCTCTACCACTCTGGTGTAGAGCAGCACGCTAGTGATCTGAAGAAACGTTATCTTCACCACTGCAGCTTTCTGACTATCATCACATCTTACTGCACACCATCACTGTCTACTCATCCGTCTAAACCCCTGGCTCATTGACTAAACTACGCAGCACAATAAAGACGACTCACACTAAAAAAAAAATAAAAAAATAAAAAATATTTTTTTTTTCAACCCTGTACTCCGTACACTGGAAAGGGGGTGTGTGGCGACCAGAATAAATCTTCGCCACGTACATCACTGCCAACACCACTTCTGCTTGCACTCACTACTACTCGTGTCAACTCCATCTGACTGTTAATAATAAACTGATAATAAACCAATGTTTAAGACAAGATTTGTATGCGTAGCACAAAGGGTAACAATTGTGCTATGCGTAAAAATCTTGTCTTAAACATTAGTTTATCAAAAAAAAAATATATTTGACGAGTTAATGTATTTCACCAAAAAATGTAGACATAATTATGTCATAAAAATTATTATTGCTCTCTACGCCACCTAGTGGGGGATTTAGCACTTACAATGCCTTTCTCACATAAAATAAATTTGGTTGTTTGCAGGTGGAAAAATGTAATAAGCAGTAATAATTGTTGAATGTTGAATATATTGAATTATTTGGCAAGCAGAAGATAAGCCGACGTAGCTCAGTGGATAAGAGCAGTTGACCGGAAATCAGAAGGACGCGGGTTCGAGTCCCGTCGGCGGCATGTATCTTTTCTCGGGAGATTTTTTCAATGTTGATGAATGTTTCAGGCTAATACTTGTAATAAATCACGATAATACTTTGGCCGTGAAAATCTAAAATCGTAACCAAAAGTACAAAACTTTGTTCTAAGAATTCCGGGTTCATTTTATGAGGTTTGTATAGATCTTGGAGGCGGATGTCCAGGACACACTAAACTCCAGATTCCTACCCACCCCTTAAACCGCTTTCCTTCCCAGAACTCTCCCCACCTTCCTTTCCCTAAAAAAACCAAAGGGAAATTATTTTTGTCAGCGCCTCCTTTGTGGAGCTCATGTAAAAAAAACCTTGAGTGTCGTTCCATCTATTGGAAATAATTTAATACAAATAAAATAAAATTTAATGCACTCGTGGTAATTTTGAAATAATTTGTTAAACCCGATTATATTATATTTATTTATTTATTTATTTAAGGAACATAAACAGTCTTAGTAACATAATATACATAAGAGGATGACAAAAAACAGACCAATTATTAATGATCACAGATAGGTATTTAGAAACATAAAAGTAACTGAATGTAAACTATAATATTTAAGAAAAGCAAAAAAAAAACAAGACAAAGCAGCAATTAAAAAAATTATTATAATGCAGGTGTAGATTCAAGTAAACCTAAATATAAAACACAACAATAAAATAAATGCGATTATAACTGCACTCAAATATGTAGGCTGCGAAATAGGTATTTGGATTGGGACGGGTAGGGGGAGGACAGGGATAAGTGAAAGTTGCCACGCAGGTAATTTAAAAATATTAGGTACAATAAATTTAATCATCATGAATATGACGTTTTATTCGCATCTAGAATGCGATACAATGAAATTCTGTAGCGAAAGTAACTAGCAAGTGTTTCTGAACGTGCAAATTTAATGTTGTAGTAGTTACATGTCCTTTGCATAAATTCATTTTGGTTGGAATTGGTGTTGCATCTATCAATGTAGAACAGGGTAAAACTATCGTCCCACGTTGAACATCACACTTATTTTTTATCCCATTGACTCCGGTTTGCCGTAACTCTTGCCTCCTTCTGGTTATTTGGGTCACTAGCTACCAAGCGAACTATGTGAAGCTACAATATAATGTATAATTATCTGAACTTAATAACCATATGAAAGGTGATACACGTTACAGCATACCTCTGTGTGTGAAGGCAGAATGTTGAGGTTAACTTGCAAACTTTGTTGTTTTGGCTGGTCTCTCGAAAGTGAAATCTGAGATTTAGGAAATAATTTGGTAAGCAAACTAGTAACTAATAATCAAACCAGAAGATTCCTTGCAGAAGCATGAACTTGGAGTATTATATAATTTGTAGCACTGTTCAGTGATTAAAGGAACATCAAAGACGCTTTGTAGGTATCGCATGGAGAGTTGATGCGAGCACAGTATGTAGACATATGAATTAATTTTATTTCCTTTTATTTATTATATATAAGGACATGTTACACATATTTCTTTTTCTAAAAATATAATGCTACTTCTCAATTTTTTTTATTTATTTTACAGTTTTTTAGAGAAAATGTGTCCTAACTGGGGTACCCCGTTCTAAGGACACATTGTACAGTTTTATTATTTGAATTATAAGTAAATACCTAATCTATGTTAGAATATTACCAAGGAAAATTATTAAGTTAGATCTAAAAGAAAGTACAAAACAAAGCATTATTCTTTGTTGGGTTGCAAAATTGAATCTATTTTCTTCCTTCTCATGTCCATAATCCATATTTTTATGCTTCTTTTGAAGGCGGTTATTTTTTTTTGTGGTTTTCATTGCAAGAGGGAGTAAATTAAATAATTTTACAGAGAAGTATTCCATATTTCTTTGTCCAAAAGTCGTTTTAGTTGTAGGTTGGTAGAATGTATGTTGTAATGTAGATCTTGTGAATCGGCCCGAGTTTGTCTGTGTAAAGTTATCCTGATTTTTGAATGCGCACATTAGAATATCTTTTGTATATAATTGTTTCAGTGACATTAAATTCAGCGCTTTAAAAACATAGCTCAACTTATGGAGTAGTAGAATAAAACATGAATTATTTTGTAATCTTGCATATATTATCATTGTAATGTATAAACAAAAATCTTGAAATAAATAAATAAATAAATAAAAAAAAAAATAAATAAAAAATAGTGTGTAGGGGTTCTGATGGGTACTCTAAGTATAATTTTCAGAATTGCCCTTTGTGCTATGAGGACTGGTTTTATAGTGGAATCGCATGAGCTTCCCCATCCGATAAGACCATATTGTAGTTGATATTGGGCTAAGGCATAATAGATTTTAATTAGCTGTTCTTTATCTAAAATGTTTCTTATTGTTTTGAAAAAATAGGTTAGTTTTTTTAATTTGTTGCTCACATTTTCCACTTGGGAGTTCCAATTTAAGTTTTGATCAATTATTATTCCAAGATATTTTATTGTTTGTATTTCATTCAATTTTGGACAGTTGCAAGGAGTTTCTCGGTTCGCGTTTATACAGTCTTTATGAATTTTTATGTTTAGGTTTGTATTGAGGTTATCCGTCTGTTTAATTCACAACATATTTCCTATCTTACGTATGTATTTATTATTCTTGCCCAAAGATATTGTGTTACGCATTGCTTGCTCAGAACATGTTTCGAATTCGTTATCGATTTATTTTATATTTTTATATATCTACTAACAAGAGCACTTTTCGAGTATTCGAATTCGATCAACGTGTTGGTATATTTGACGTCTTTTTTCACTTAGATGGCAATTGTTTTTTGTCATTTGAATGACCTCAACGATTCATCAAGTTGTGATAACTTTTTAACCAATGGGAATGTTTGGCAAGCGATATACTGAAATAGGCCAAGTCAAATGATCTTTTATAGCTAACTAGCTGACCCAGCAACGCGTTGCTGTGGCTAATAAAACACAACGTCATCTACTGGATGGTTATCCAACCTTTATAACCACCGCCGTTTTTGAGTTTATCGCGAAGAGCCAGACAGATGCCGCGGAAGACATTAATTTATAATACGTAGAGATGGTGTGAAAGATTATAATAATGTGTATGAAATGCTTGGGGTAACTAACGTATTTAAGTTAATAAGGATTAATACTGTATCCGTCTAAAATAAATTTTAATAAATTGAAATAAATTTTCAATTACCGCAATGTACGTGACCATTTTTTAGAAGATAGAATGGGTATAGTAATCTATCCGTAAAATATAGATATATGCCTTCGCGGACTTTTTTGTAGATCTATAAAAGAGGAATATCCCACCATGCATTGTTTTGTTACATCCCAAAAGGATAAGGCAGCGTTTTCGATGAAAGCTACCAGGCGGCTTGACTTTTTCCGACACTTCTAACAATAATCGTCATGTTTCAACCAATTTACACAAATCCAAATTACATACCTAAACCTTCCTCACGAAACACTATTCGATCTATTGGTGCAAACCGCATGAAAATCCGTTCAGTAGTTTTCGAGTTTATCGCGAACAAACAGACAGACAGGCGACGCGGGGGACTTTAATTTATAATATGTAGAGATAGAGATAGAGATTCTGTTGGCCCCGTCAAACAAATTTGATCAGTTAAAAAACAGTAATTTATCTTCGTTATTTGTTTTTGGGGTGTTATGCCATGTTGCGCTACCTCCTTCTTTAGCCAACGTTTCGGACATCGTTGCAGTGTCCAACATCAGGGCAGATCCGGCAGATCCGGTAGATCCGGTAGATGTGTCTGCCGGATCTGCCCTGATGATGGACACTGCAACGATGTCCGAAACGTTGGCTAAAGAAAAACACTTTGACTGCAGGCGAATTTTTGAATTTGACATTTAACATTATTCATCACTAGATTTATTGTTTGTTCTCTGTGAACTTATCATTTGGTTTGACTTTTTGACAGATGTTATGAAGAGAACCCCGTACATTTTACGACGTCTGTACGTGTTTTAGTGGTATAACGGTAGTGGTGCTGATTTTAACAAAGTCAAATTTTATAATATCCTTATTATAATTATAATTTACAAGTACAAGTTTGTTACATTGGATTTAGTAATATAGACGTTGAACATTATAATGATTTATTATCAATAAGATGGATCAAGGAAAAAAATATTTATGAGATGTAATATTTTTGGCATGCCTCGTTATTTTCCTGTGCCCTTTCTTGTGGAAAATATTATTTTTTTAAATGATTTTCGGCTATGTAATTATCGTTTTTTTGCAGCTATAAAATTATGTCCCGTCTTTCCGGTTTATAAAAAATGGTCTGATTTTTCGGATGGAACTTTTCAAAAAATCGACAGGGTTTAAAAATACGATAAAAAAATACAGAATGCCTAAACCGGAATTTTTTTTTTAAATGTGTTGCAAGTGGCCTATTGTTTTGACTTTAATAATGAGCGGCTCTGGAATTCTTCATTTTGCCACCGCCAGCCGGGTACTAATGAGCTAACAAGCTTTACAATGGAGCTGAACGGCCGTCTGATGACAATGTTACATTTGATGAAAATGAAACAACCTATCCAGTGTTTGTGCAATTCGTGCATCCATAAAATGCATCCATTTTGAGACTCTACGACTGAGGATGTGCGCTTCCACGGTTACGTTACCGTGACGACAAAAAAGGCAATAAACATACGTTCCTTAACACAATACTGCTACAGCGCTTTCAAAAGATGAGATTCACATTGTATGCAGGTCTGTTTCCTCCAATGGAAAAAGGTTATAATTGTCATGCATATCTCTCACAAACCGCACCGTGACGTCTCCGTAGACCCCTACCAATACTACTTGCCGTGACAATAATTTTGACAAAATGGAATAGTCATAGTCACAAAGATAATATTGAAGTGTGAGTGAATTCCAAAAATTCAAAAACGTCAAATGTCAACGCGCTGATGGTTTTGCTTTTGTTCTTAAACATATAATGCTGCAGCTCTTCCTAACACACTAAATAACAGTCAAAAATGAGGCAAACGATGAACGTATGTCTGCACCCCCCCAAACATACAATTATTATCATAAATCTCCATGTGTAAAGAAAATGAAATGCAATTCTCATCTCAAAAAAGTTTTACTTTGGAGGAAATAGTACACGTAGAAATTGTAAGTGTCTCACAATTATTTAACCTTTAAGAAAGAACGTATGTTTATTGTTTTTTTAACCATGGTGGCAAAAAAAGGTCAGAATGACTTAAACCGGTGGAGTTCGGAATTCAGTTTGTCCAGATTCGCTAAACATACCACTACACAGAATTCAAAACTTGGCAATATGTTTTCGCACACATACATGTATGGAATGGGTCGCTGATAAAATATTAGTACGAAATGATACATTATTTATCTTCTTTAAGATAAGTTATTTGCATATATTATATAGAAATGTATTTTGTAACATTTAAATATCGTAGCATTTTTTTTCGTTTTGTTATCTGAATATCTACATATGTCTTTCTCAACGATTTCTTTCTGTTTTACAAACTCACTAGAGCTGTATTTTTCATGTTGTTGCTATACACTATGTTATATTATGTAAAAGCCGAAAGGCGTTAATATTATAAATAAATAAATAAACATGAGATTCATTGACCAATGAGGGAAAAGTTGTACTTACATTGATATTCTTCCCAGGATGGTTGTCCACCAGCTGCATGGCAATGTCCTTGCAGGACTTGCGGCTGCTAGAGGGGACCTTGCTGTCGTCCTCCCAGTATCTGGAGGCAGAGTGGGAAAACAGAGCGGCGGGGGTAGCGTGGGTCACCCTCGTCGTTGTGACTATTCCCGTCCATTTTCCTGTGAAGAAAATAATATAACAGAATTATTTGCGGTAAATTGGTGGCATATTTATCCTAAAAAAAAGCATCACAGCGACTTGGATTTGGTATACAAATGTTTCTCATTGGATTCGTTCCCTGGTCATTCTTTTTTTTTTACTTAGCTCCGCACTCTTTTTACATTAACTCCCTCAGGGCCTATGTCATGTTTGGAGATGCTATGTGGAGAGTCGTTCTATGTAAAGGAAGGAGAGTAGAAGTTTTGGGAAGGAATAAGGTATGAGGGGTGGGTAGAAATGTGGGGTTAAATGTGTCCAGGAATAACGGGCGTATGAATCCATCCCTCCCACTGTGGTGTAAGATGATGCTTCGAGAGAGTCCGGCTGGAGAGGTCAAAATCTGTCTCTCCTGACCCTGCCTGCCACGCATTAGATGGGCAAACACATCCGTCGTCAAGATCTAGACAAATCTCACCCCCATGAACCCGGTCACCCCTGCTAAGCCACCAAACGTAGCGAACTACTTGGGTGACCTATGGCAGAGTTGGTTAAATTTAATAATGTTATTATTAAGTTCTGCTAGTATTTTAAAAAAACCTAACATTTAGTACGGGAAAAAAAGATGCCCAAGTACCTTACACAATAGTGTCTACTGTCTCAATTAATTTCTCAACAAATTAATTTAACCTGTAATAAATTAATTTAGACACCTTCAAAAATTGATATTTAAAATCGAACAAATAAGTCGTCACAAAGTGGTTTAACCACAGTTTGAAATTGACCTTGTAAGCCGAAACAGCTGTAACAAAAATAAAAACTAAAATACTTGCAGAACTTGATAATAATATTATTAAATTAAATCTAATTCTGCGGATTAAACGCAAAAACAAATAATATTTTTTATTTAAGATGAAAAAGGGAACAAGAACTGTGATAAAAATAATATCATTCGGACGGTAGCACGAATAGAAAACAAATATTCCATTGATCTCATAAATAATGATAAATTTGGTCACTCAACAAAAGGATGCAGAAGTAAATAGTATTTATGAACTGCGGGATGATTGGTCAAAAGGACAACATGGTAGAGTATTATGGACAATCAATCATTTCCGTTCGCTTTGTCCAAAAATCCCTTATTATATCTTGGCCAAACGGACACTAAATTGTTATAAATGGCATAACAACATTGGGTACATTCCAAATTGTCATAATAACACTTTCATGATATATTTATTATCATACAACTATTACTGATCATTACTCTTGTAGTTTTAACCACAAAACCAGCAATCCAATATTGCCATCATTTAAACAAACAAAATCTTCCAAAAAAGTACTTAATATGGATACATTAAAAAACAAATTTATATCAGAAAATTGATTCAAATTATTACAATGTAATGATGTCAATATCTGCTCTAAAATATTTGAAGAAAAAATATCTAAATACATAAATGACTCGTCAAAAAATATAATTCCCAAACACAAACTGTCTAGCTTCAAACCTTTAAAACCATGGATTACTCATGGATTAATAGTATCTGTACAACGTAAGCAAGCTCTTTATAAATTAACAACTCAACAACCTAATAATAAAAACTTACTCAATCACTTTAAAGCATATAAAAATAAACTTTCATATGTCATAAAAAATACTAAAGAAAGTTACTATAAACGAAAGTTGGATCAAGCTGATAATGATAGTAAAAGAGTATGGACGGTTGTAAATCTCCAGACTGTAATATTAATGCTAAAAATAAAATGACAACATTCGAAGTCTCCACAGAGGAGGAAATAGTTTCTATCATAACCGATATGAAAGGAGGATCTGCTCCGGGCTTTGATGCAGTTACGGTTGATATTTTAAAAAACATAAAAAATCAAAATTCTAAGCCATTAATGCATATAATAAATACAAGTTTTCAAAGCGGAGTATTTCCATCAATTTACAAACAAACTACTATTACTCCAATATTTAAATCAGGTAATCCAGAAGAAGTAAGCAATAACCGTCCCATATCAGTAATCTCAATATAGCAACAAATTTTGAAAAACTAGTTAAAAAAAGAATGAGCTAATTTATAAAATACAATGGTATAATTAATGAAAACCAGTTTGGTTTTATGGAAGGAAGAAAGAAGCACACAAGATGCAATTGAAAAATTAAGTAGCCTTGTACATAGTTCATTAGATAAATCATGCCTGGGAATTTTTATAGATCTCAAAAAAGCATTTGACAGTATATTACATGACAAACTTATAAATAAATTAAGAAACATTGGATTAAATGGTTCAGCTCTAGAATGGATAAAAAGCTACCTTTTCAAACGTCCCCAAGTTGTAAAAATTAATGGTGTGCTTAATTCACCAAAAATGAGTCATTTCGGCATACCCCAAGGTACAGTCCTGGGACCGTTACTGTTTATCATCTATGTTAATGACATATTCATACAAAAACTAAACGGAAAAATTATATCTTATGCTGACGATACTGTCATAATAATTGAAGGTGCCGATTGGAATACTGTTAATAACCTAGCGAATATTGATATTAACATATTGAAAAATTGGTTCGATAAAAATCTCCTCTCTCTAAACACTGAAAAAACAAAATTTATCCCATTCTCTATCAATAAATTCAAATTAGAACCAAATTTAAACATCATAATACACCAAAGTAAATGCAATAAAACTAACTGTAATCGAGATTGTGCTATACTTAGTCCAACTCCCAAAATCAAATATCTTTGTGTATATATAGATCAACATTTTAAATGGAAAACATATTTGTGAACTCATCAAAAGGATTAGAAAATGTATTTATATATTTATTAGACTTAGAAATATTCTTAGCTTAGAAAACCTAAAAAGAGTGTACTATGCAACTGTTCAATCTATATTACAATATGGTATAATTGGCAGGGGAGGAACATATGACAATATTTTAAATCCACTCAAAATAGTTCAAAGGTTGATAATCAAGGTAATATTGAAAAAAACCGTCTAAATTTCCTACAGAAATTCTTTTGTCAATATTCACTATGCCTACAATAGACAAAATGTATAAAAAATATTTAATACTTCAAATTTACAAAGAAATACAGTTAGATACTCGTAACTTCCAATTCAATACATCAGCAAGATACCAGAAAACTATTCAAATCCCTAAATTTAATACTAAGCACATTCAAAATTCCTATCTTTATCTGGGCATAATCTATTATAACAACCTCCCATTAAAATTAAAAATCATCGAAAATATGCAGGAATTTAAGCCCAACATTAAAAAATTACCTAAAACTGCTATAAAAGTCCCAAATATGTTTGCTTTATACCTTAAAGTCTGCTATTTTATAAATCGTTCATTCCTTCTTTGTATAAATCTTGCGTTCTTTCTTACATATCCTTTACTTACTTATTACAATAATTTTTGTTACTAACTAACATGTTTCATTCATTTATAATGATTTTTTTGATTTATATTATGATTTTTTAAACTCTTCATGATTGTTATTTTTAAATTTATACATGATTTTTTTAACCTACTTATTATTTACAATTTCCGTTATTACTAACTTACACGATCTTTTAATTTACTAATTGAGCTAGAACTCCCTCACCAAACACAAGAGCATTGTCTTTTTATGGTGAGGAAAGGCAATTTTTTATTTCTTTGTTAAAACCTTATGTGACAATGTAACTTTATATGTATTTTTAATCAGCATTGCCAATAAAAAAATAAAAATAAAAATTTAAAAAATTTAAAACTATTATTATGTGTTATTGCCGGCTGAACGAGCAGTTTATCAAATGAATGAACTTGTTCCACAATATTATTCTGTCCACAATAAATATAACCTTATTAGCGGAAGTAATCCGTAAGCTGGAAATGTGGTCATTGGTCAAATAAAATGTTTCCCAATTTTATTTGCTATTCATTTAACGTTAGTTTGGTATTGTTAGTAGATAACACAAATATATTGAATCATTTAATATCCACCTCGCAATGAAAATATAATAGACATAACACAGCCTTAATAATAATAAAAAAATACGTCCCAACCGTTAAACGGTGTTAAGGTATAGTAGTTTTGGTTTATTTTGGGGGTATTGTGTCGGGTGCGCTACCTCCTTCCTTAGCCAATGTTTCGGACAGCATTACACAAATAATTTCTTCAAAACCTGAAAAAGAGCCTCCACGCAGCATCCACAAATACGCCATAAGCTCAAAGGGAAATTATTTTGCTCAGAGCTTATTCCAGGAACAATTAATCAAATATTAAAGTTAATTTTCAACTTCTGTGAAAGTTCTTTTCATGGTCTGTTATTATTTCAGTTACTTATATGAAGCAATAAAAATAGAAGCGAAGTTTAGTTAGCAATCCACAATAGATACCTACCCTGATATATGGAACTGGCAAAGGAAGGATGAGAGTGATATTGAAATCCGCAATGAATACAAGGCTGATGTAAGCCTAAAGAGTAAGATTAAGAAAGGTACCCTCAGATGGCTTGGGCATGTAGAGCGATTTTTTTTTCATTAACTCCACACAGGAGGCCCTGAGGAAAATAATTTCCCTCATGGCCTATGTCATCTTTGAAGATGCTGTGTGGAGGGTCTTTTTGAGAAAAGGAAGGAGTGAAGTGTGTTGTAGGGGGAGAAAACACAGAGGGCGGCAAATCGTTCCACAGCACGGAGTCATAGAAACGCCCCATTCTCATGTGACTAATGTCAACCATGTACAAATGTTGGGCGTGTTTCTCGACTATGCACCGGTGCCAAGGGGATCAATGACGCTAGTTACTCGAAGCATCTTCCATTGTTATACCGGTTAACAAGGACAGCATTCTCACCTGACGCCTATGATCTAAAGATTGCATAAAGAATGAACAAATAAAGGTGTGTAAGGAGAACATATGACGCAAATGTGAATGGTAAAAGAAGTCGGGGACACTTGAGGAAGAAATGGCACGATAAATGAGTCAGAACTACTGAACATCCCGAAATAAAATACATATTTTGGCCAGAGAAGCCATGATTTCCATACTACAACACTATATAATGCCCTTCCTATTGAAATTAAAAACACCATGGTGACACCAAAGTTTAAAAAAGACATAAAATTATGGCTAAAGTAAACACATGAAGATGAGGAAATAATTAAAATTATGCAGTAACCCCAACGCAACCTACAGACAACAAACATAAATACTTTTATTTTAAATAAATAACTTTTAATTTTATTTATTGTTTATTTTGTGAAAATCAACAAAAGATGAGGCAATCATGATCAGCACCCTTACAATAACATACAGTCCGCCTCGGAACAGAAATACCTAGTGAGGAGGACTGTAAACAAATTGCTTCACTTTGTGTTTTTATATTGTCATAAGTAAAAAAAATAAAAGTTCTTGAGTCGGGTCATGTCAAGAGTCAGAATAATAGAAAAGTATGTATGAGTGAGACGTGTATGAATGTGAATGAGGCGAAGAGTGTGTTTCAAGACCGAGTTGTTTGGCGGTCCGCCCTCTCTGCCTACCCCTGCGGAAACGGCGTGATGGATGTGAAACAACTAGCCAATACTGTAACAATAACAGAACTGGAATGGAACCTGTACAGAACTTGTAAATTTTTTAAATGAGATCAATTGTTTAAATTTTGTGATACAAAACCCGCTAAAATTAAATTCAGGATTTTGTAGAAATTTTTTGAATTTCTGAAGAAACGATGATTTTTAATCTAAAAATGTGTGATATACATACCAGCCTGCTGTGCCCACTCTAAAATTGAAGAAACTCTGGAACCAAAGGATGAAGAGCAGTTCTCGAAGTTTGCTCTCCCGTCCAGCCCCACAGTCTCGTAGTTAGCCTTGACCCCACACAGCAGAGCCGTGGCACACGCTGATGATTCCCCGGTCTGGGCATTCAGATTGTACGTCTGTGAACAAAAATAGCATTGATTTTTTGCAGTTATATTTTTTTTAAATTTATCTTTTTGTATGGTTTCATATACTGTTGAAGTTTTATATAGTACTAATGGAATCTAATCTAACCTAACCTTACCTTACATAGCCTAACCAAACTTTATCTAATCTAATTAAACCTAATTTCACCTTAGCTCTCTTGCTCTGTTTAATTCTTCTACCTTGATTAATACTCGAATTAAATACTGGTTGAGCGACCAAAATGGCTGCGACAAATTCAAACTGCATCCGTTCGTAAACGGGTGTGTGTGCGTGTGCCAAATAAATAAATTCACTGAGTTACTGCAATGGAGGAATGGTAGGTAAATTGGAATGCCAAAAACTTACCACTGCACTTTCTATCGTCAATTTCAGGCCACTGGTTTTGTCTTGTATAACTTATAAACAGTTAATCAGTTCACAATACAACATTTAGTGTATATTCACGTATCGAGCCTAATATAACACTTCTACTTAGCGGGGAACGAAACGATAGGTACTTGATGGTACTGCGGCGGGCAGTTTCACAAAGCAAGAATGCACAGTATCGGCAAATAACATTTAGTGTACGCGTACTTGTAAAATGTTTCTCGTTCACGTTGTGGTTCGAAATATAGCGGGTTCACAATATTACACTCTTGTGATCGATCCTTAGCGATTTCCGTGGTGCGGGTCAAACGAAATACAATTAATACACGGCAATCGCGATGCTTTCACCGCGGGCAGTTCAAATACAATAAGAAATTTTGCGTATATCACAGGCGGTTCACAGTTTTTGTGTAACAACACTACTCAGGTGCAAGTAAAGCGAACAAAGCACACTGTTTTCCGCATTTATATAGGTATGAATTAGAATAATGGAACAAAGCAATTACTCAGTTACTATCATAGACAACAATGATTTAAATTCAAACTGGCGCAACCATATACAATAATCATCAATATCATGGTGTAAAGAATAACACGAGAAGTGCCTTGTGGACGTGTTTGGTGATTCAATTTTATAGGCCCGATTTCGACCAATATTTCGGTACATAACTAGG
This sequence comes from Limnephilus rhombicus, assembly GCA_929108145.2. Taxonomy (NCBI): domain Eukaryota; kingdom Metazoa; phylum Arthropoda; class Insecta; order Trichoptera; family Limnephilidae; genus Limnephilus; species Limnephilus rhombicus. Next base: position 48,731,074 of record OV815288.1, read on the forward strand.
TTTTACCATTTTCTTTATTTGATTTTGGGGTGTTATGCCGTGTTGCAGTGTCCGAAACGCTGGCTAAAGAAGGAGGTAGCGCAAGACGGCATAACACCCATCAAATAACGAAAATATTTTTGGCCGTGAAAATCTTAAAACGTAACAGGTTTTACCGTGTTTACGAAATTCAAATGGGATGGCGATATATAAATTCAGGCAAGTGTAAGAGAGACACTGGCACATTTGTTTCTATTCAAATTTGTACGGAAGGTACTTCCAGTATTATATTCATTTTTCCATGATCTATCCCTTTGTAAGAAGGATTATTATTACTTCTAGAATATGCTCACTTTATGGAACAAACATTGCCCTAAATTCTGCATTCGTTGTAACATACTCAATCCGTCCTCAATATATCTATTCCTTTAGTACTTTCGTCCAGTGATTTAATTTCTTCACAAATGATCATCTTTGACTCTGGTCTTTAACCAATCTCCTTCAGTCCTCGTGCCTTACAAAATTTCATTGAAGTTCACCTCTCTCTCTACCTAGCGTATATGTCTCCTTCCCACTGATGCACCAAATTGTTCATATTTTTATTATCCTGGAGGCAAACCGAGGGTGATGTGGACTAACTGTGGTAGCAGAATGAAGCCTGAAGACCAGACACAAATTGTTGGTGACTGAAACTAGTTAAATATATTTGTGGAGACGGCAAAATTCTCCTCTAAAACTTATGACTTGATAAACAATACTTTTCAAAATGGTTTCTTCCAAAGAAAAAAAATAGTTAGACATAATACGAATCGGACAAAACCATTTCTATTCTTCTCCTTTAAAGATTTTTAGTTTGGCATATTTTTGTGACAGCTTATTAATTTCGTTTGTGATCTCAGAGTAAAACTTTGTACAGAAGACTCCTGAGATCGTATTGAAAAACCTACACGCGGATAATAGTGAACGGTTTAAGCAGATAAATTTTAATAGAAAGAGAAGTCATAGGTTGAAGAAAACTTTTTAGGGGTTTTCAAAGAGGCAGCTGGCTTCCATATTTTGATGTTTTTACTAATATGTATTCTGAGAAAACCGTGGGATATGTAAAATGTGATATTATGATTGCCATTACTTAGAACGGGTGACCAAAATCAAATTATTTTGTATTATTTTTACGTTTAATTTAAAGTGGAAAGAACAAAATATTATCACTTAGCAAACAAACCTAGAAAATCAATATACTTATTTAGATGTACTCGCCGCTTTCTTAACTTGAATCAACTCAAAACAATTACCTATTCACTATGACAATATATAACCTCTTGTCTTACGATTTTGTCGCCTGGGGAGGAGCAAAACCTGCCACCGTTGATCCGATTTTTAAAGTTCAGAAACTAATTTTAAGATTATTCTCAATTACCGATCACAAGCACAGAACTGACAATGTTCAAACTGCTCGAGACACTAGAACCAAAGGGCGAAATCTCTTACTTATCATTATCCCAGTGATAGGATACTGATTATCTTTTATTTAAAAGTGATATATATGCTAAAATGAAAACAAATGACTGTAAAAACCACTATCTAATTAATATTATCAACGTGTTTCGAAAACTATATTTTCTTCATCAGGATAAGATTAATATTAAAAATAATGAAAGACAAACAAGTGGAGACAAATAAGAACTAGACGTAGAAATAGACAAAAATATTAAAGGGAAAGGTGATTAATTACCTTAAAAATATCATAAAAAAATAATTATATATGATAAAATATAAAAATTGTTTTAGAAAGTGTAAAAATTGCATTTATGTAGTAAAAACTTTTAAAACATACAAAATAATAGGAAGTCTAAATAACAAAATAAATTAAAATAAATGTAAGTATTGATGTGAAAATAAATTTAAGAGATGGCTATTTTAAAAAAATATTTGGTTTTAATATTTAATTGACTCTCAACACTTTTTATAATTTCTAAAATTTCTATATTATAATTATTGTAAACCCGTTGTGTTTGTTGTTAAATTTTTAACCCTTTATTTGTGTCAAAAGAATTATTTGTTTCTTAAATGTGGTGTGGACCTCCATTAGTAATAAGTAATGAAGTCAGAATTTCTGCATTGAAATAAATCTACGCAGTGGAATCCGAAAGTTTACCAATGCAAACAATTCTGGTCTGTCAACTACATCATTTAATATTTTATATAGAAAGTTAAAGAAAATCCTTCTGTCGGACAATTTAAGCAAATTCATAAAATTTTAAAGAGTGTTGCATTTCAAAAAAGTACCGGTGTATCTACCCATTTTGAAACATAGAAAACGTGAGAATTTATCTCGCAGTCTTTCAATTGCTTGAAAATTACAATTGTAATATTGTATATCTGTGTAAACATCAATAAATCGATAATGTCTCTAATTCTGGTGAAAACCTCTCATCCTCCATACAACTTAATAATTAACATCAGTGATTCATAAATATACTTGAATAGTGGTTGTGTTACCTGTGCAAGCGCCACCGCAGGAAAGTGGTCCCATATGAGACCCCTGGGGGAATCCTCACCGCTTTGTTTTCTTCTTTGTTCCTTTAGTTCCCTCGCCGCTGTCACTGTGGCGAGGCTCATCCCGTCACCAATGAACATTATGACGCTCCTGATAAAAACAAACATTTTAATTACTGTCTTTTTTTTACATATTAGCTCCCCAAAAGCAATTTTTTTACATTAACTCCTCGCTGGAGGCCCTAAGGAAAATAATTTCCCTCGTGGCCTATGTCATCTGATATGCTGTGTGGAGGGTCTTATTGATGAGAGGAAGGAATAAACATTGGTCTTACACCCCATCAAGAGGGTGGACTAGATCTATGTCCGTGCAACAACCGAGAAGATGACTCCCAAGGTAACCGCTGCATAACCTGCCCGCGCCTCCCCCGTCGCCATAAGCGGGCCAGAAGACCAACCGTAGCGGACCGATGCCCTTCCGTCCTGCCTCCGGTGACCCGATGCTCTCTTTTATCCCTGGTGTCTTCAGGTCTTTCTGCCCTTAATCCCAACACTTTCTTCGAGGGCCTACCGGGAAGCCGGCTTAGGGGCGCGGACACCGAGTCTCGCTTGCGACTGGACTGATGGCTCCGCTTATCCTCGGCGGGACTGCCGGGTGACTGTAACTCAGCTGCTTTGGTTAAGTTAAACAATCTCATCAAATTATATAATTTTTTTATTTTTTTATTCTTCATATTAACAAACTATTATTACAACTACATCAGGTGGCGGAGATGAGACGTGATACTGTGAAATAAATAACTAACAACATGTACGCACTCGCATACTGCCTGCTAACAATGTATGCCCGGTCATTGGGGATCTAGAGTCATTTTAAATAAAAAGTAGCTTCTTTATAAATAAAAACATTAGAGTCCTGACGAGTACGGTGAAGGAGGAAACCATCTGTTTCCTTAGAACGCCGTGGGAAAGTGGTGGGCAACCTCCAATGGTCTTAAAGAGACCTATGTTATAGGAATGATGAATCATAAATGCCGGCAAATCGTTACACAGCGGAGCTGTTGAAAACAAGAATAAGTTAAAATGAAGACAATATAAGTGAAACCCAATCGAAAATCTGGAAACAGTTCCAGAGGTGTCAATATCTTTTTCTGATTTTTCTGTTTCCAGATTTTCCGTTGGGTTTCGCTTATATTGTCTTCATTTAATTAAATATTACAATTTGAGGTTTTACTCATAAAGTTAAAATAAAAATTAAAAGAATAAGTTATGTGGGATAAGTTTTAAGATTTTCACGGCCAAATAAGTTATGTGCTTTATTATTCTTTTTTTTACATTCGAATTCAAACAAATTTATTTTGCTAATAAAGTTTTATTTTCATAATGTCATGTTTTTATTTACTCATTTTGCACCTGCAATCTACGATTTAACATATAATATTTACCTATAAATTATACCCACCATGGCTGGTCATCCATCAATATAAAATAGTGTTAATACACAAATATAATAAGCAAGGCACTGAGGGTAGGTAATTAGTAAAAGAATGCCAAGTCAAAACAATGATTAATTTATTATAATAAAAACCTGCCCTTGGGAACATTCTAAATTAGCAATGAGACTCTATTAAAATAAATATAATTAATCATCAGGGGTGGCTGGTTGCGTAAGATGTATCCAGCTGTAAAATTGATCGTAAATTCTCTGACCGTGTCTAACGGAATCTTGCAGGTATAAATTAAAAGAAATAACTGATGGGCGCCTGCGATCGTATGAACGAAAACATATTTATATCTCAGTAATCTCTAAAACTAACTCAGACAATAACTCGATCTGTTACAAATAAAATTTCAATCTCACATCTCGTAGTCCGATCATGATGAAATGGGTCCCAGCAAATGACAGCCCGTTCAACAAGCACAACCTCCCGACCCGCGGTAATTCCGTCAACTGACGAGCCGAACATTCTCGAATAATACCTGAGTCATGCGTGGATCGCATCGGTGAGCAATGCAGCCAACTAGCCCATGCAAAATTGCGAATACGCTGGCAGCACCGTTACAAAGTAAGAAACTAATTGTAAAATTCTTTAATTATAATAGTACTAATATAATGTACTTAACAACATATTTAACGAATTATTAGATATTACATATAAATAATTACGAATACAAATAATGTCGACTAGTTTACATAATGGAGATATTTAGCCTAGTGTGGTATTTATACCTGATGTGGTAGTCGAAAAGTGTGTAAAAAACTGCTTATAAAACTAATTTTATGAATAAAGAAAAAAGTTTACTTCACAAGAGTACGTCTGAAAATTGTTGTACCGTAAGTAACTAAATGCTGAGTTACTAATACAAAGCTGAAAATCGACACTTCTGAATGATTGAAGATATATAAATGATTTCCCAGAAAGCTGAAAGATAGGAATCGATTAGATGGAAGATTACCTGCGTAAACCTTTGTAGTGATTACTTCATTTGAATTATCTTAAAATGTGTGATGAGATACGGAAGAAAATTAAACCTGAGTTCAGACTCAAATTGACGTAGTGATTTGACTAATTGGCAAGTCAAGTGGAAGACGAGTGTTCCGCCTTTTCTATGGCAGCTTATTTAATATATTTCAATAGACGCTTTTTGGTGTCGAGAGGAAAAGTCAAATAAAATTGTATGAGTGGGTAGGTACCTAATAAATATTTTGTCAATTTTTCTTCGACGTTTAATTTAATAACGTCACAACGTTTAATATATTTTTTAGAGTTTTTGAATTAATTTTTTATTATAAGACTAGCTGACCCAGCGAACTTCGTACCGCTTCAAAATCAAAAAATATTGTGTTAACTTATTAGCTGAATTAAATTCAGTTGTTAGTTAAATGCCCGCAACCCGAATTGCTACCGATTTCTTACATATCTCCCTTAAACACGTTAAGTTTTAAAGCTCTTAAAAAATATATATGTTATTCTTGAAGATAATATCTAGACATTGACTGTGCCGAAACCCAAATTATATAAAATTCCCTCCATAGAAAAAAATCGCAAAGTATCCACCAAAAATTATTATAAACACGTTTGTTTCAGTTATTTTACAAGTAATATGTATGAAATAATTCACAGCGTTTCTTTAAATGCTGTTTAAGGCAATGCCCGCGAGATTTTGCTCTATTTTAAACGAGTCGTGTTTTATTAAACATTTTCGCAATTTTCGCATCGATTTTGTAGCTGTAAATGTTAGCGCTCTCCTTTAACATTCGTAATTTCGTATCTCTCCATCTTCTTTTTTTCGAGCCCGGTTGCGGAAAATTAAACAATGAAGCAATTATCGATGCGCAACTGTCGGTGTTTTGTTTTTGTCAGTATCAGAGATTGCTTTGTTTACGGATTGATATTTTTTGGTATGTTCTTACTTTTCCACTTACTTACGGGAAATGCGTATCATTTTCATTATGAGGGAGATTTATTATAATTATTGTATTTTTGTTTGTATGTTTGTCTCTTTTTCTACTAATGACATTTAGTGTGTAAGAAAGAGGGGCAGCAGTGTATGTTTAAGAACAAAAGTAAAACAATCAGCGCATTGACATTTGACAGTTTTGAATTTTTGGAGTTCACTCACTTCAATATTATATTTATCACAATATTGCTATAACTAACCCGACTTTGTTTTATACATTAAAATATATTTTTTATTTATTTTATTTAATAATACCACTTTAACTTCCAAAGCGGTAGATAGATTAAATATCTCAATGGTGAAGGAAACGTTGCTTGAAATAGCTTTAGCTGTGATTTTTGCTTTTGTGTGAATAGCGCATAAGAGTCTCAGCTGCTCCAAACGTTCTGGATCCACGGCATCCCCAAGGGAAGAAATATGGGGTAGAGAAAGGTGGTAATGTACCTGGCTATTCAGATCAGGTCACCAAACATGACAAAAGCCTTTTTCGTTATTTGTTTGTGGGGTGATATTTTGTCGGGGATATTTTGTCGCGCAGTTACAGCCAAAGATCTATTGTGATGAATGTATTGTTGGTTCTTGCGATCTAATTAATTACTTAAGTAACGGTTTCAATGGATATCTATTTCAATAGATTGATTCCATCACCATAAGCTTCTATTGTAATGAGCTTAGAACAAATCAAGACAATGGAATATCCTACCTAGAAAGTGTACGGATGTGCTTAAGTAAATTGAACACAAAAGAGTGTGACAGTTTTTATGTTTCATTTTATATCATACAGGACGACGTTATTTATTTTTGTGTACATTGTGATGAACCTGCTTTGTTGGGTGGTTGGCGAATAATTTTTTTTTAAATTGCGAATATGATCACACTATCGACATCTATTGGTTAATTTTGAAAGCAATATTAAGGGAAACTGTAAGGATTGAACATTTTTCTGCTACGAAGGGTGTTAACAAATTTTGGAAAAAAAAGACTAGCAAATCAGAGTATGGTTGGAAGCCATTAGACGCGTCTCAGTCAATCACGAAGCACGAGGGAATTTACAACAGTTGATTTTGCGTCGGGGGTCGGCGAGTTTTACAAGAATCTAGTTGACGGAGATTTTAAAAGGACAAAAAAATCATGCACTAATTAAACATGAAGTAATGGGCGATTTCGATTGCATGAGAATAGAAACGAGAATAGGCATTGACGGTCATTACCGCTGTTTCCAAACAAAATTCCAGCGGGATTTGCATGATTGGGAAGGAACGTAATACGGGAGTCAAAACACAGAAGCTGATAATGTCAGGATAGTCGGGGAGGAATCGATTACGTTAACGACCAAATGAAATCTAAGATTTCGGGTTGGATTTTATATCTGTTAGGTTAGAGGGGAGGAAATGTTGTCTATCTCTTGCGTTATTGGAGTGGTTTCAAGTGCAAAACATCTAACACGGTTTTGGGTAATTGGGATATTCATTAAACCGGAATCACCACTCGAGTTTATATGTGGGATATAGGGAATAGGAAATTAGAAAAAGCCTAAAAATTTCACGGCCTGTCAGGATTTTAAATTATTTGAATTCTTAAGTATTATTCTTAATTGGTAGGTGCATAACAACAGAGATTTATTGGGTTTTACGCCAGAGAGAGATGGGGTATGGGAGGATGAACTAGAAATGCAGATAAAAAACGTTCGGAGGCAGGTATGGAATTGGACTTTGGTAGAGGTTACAGCCCGTAAAAGGGAGAATCGAGATCATAAAAGTTTAGGTTATTACTAAATAAGGCCCTACGCGTGTCGCGACCTTGTTTAGGAAGAGGTCAAATGACTAGAGATTGCACCTAGGTATTTGCGAACGCGGAAAATATTAAGAAAATGTATGCAAACACAAGGAACGCGTCATATAGCCAGGAACAAAAACAGCCGCATGTTCACATAAGGGGTACGTCTGAATAAGAATATTCAGTCACTAATTGTTAGAAAATCCATAGTCAAATGCTAAAACGACAAAATACCTAGAAGGTGACGTGTTATGCGAGTTGTGCGATAATAAGATGTATAGTGGATGACGGTCGAAAAATGTTGTAGGTTGCAGAGTTGAAAAAACACTTAGGATTACCGAGAAAAGTATGGAAAGTATATCGAAAATTCAGGATACACCGTACCTGGAAGAGATTTTAAAAATGGTAGAACGGACACGAAAAGTTGAATTAATTATTCACGTGGTAAATGATATCTTGTAGGTGCTAGTCTCGCAGAGATTCGTATGGATATCTAAGGTGCTAGGCTGAGTACGCCCCTGTCCCATGCCACAAGATAGTGCCGTCGCGCAATACGAAATCTGAGTTGGAGGCATCGATCAGGACGAAAGGTCGTAAACCGCGGTATACGATACTAGATTTGGAAAATATGAAGGTTGTGCGTTTTAAAGATCGAGATTGTAAGATTTAAGTTTGATTAATGGGAAAATAGGGTATTAAAAAAGGCTGTTTTTAGGGAAGAGGGAAGTTCATTGTGAGATCTCGGGAAGGAAAGGCTGACAAAAAGCGCGCGAAACCGGAGTGTTTGGGAATTTTTTCGGAGACTCAGAAAAAAATCGATCCGGTGGAGTGTCGATCTAACTTCAGTGGATTTTGTGCAAAGTGTTATTGATTTAGATTCAGTGAAAAAGGGTACAAGACTTGGTGTACGACCCAGTGGTGGAAAGCTTTTAGGAACTTAAAAAATTAGTGAAAATTATTTAACGCCAGTGAAAATATTGAGTTATAATAACAGTTCGGTCTAAACAGGCGTGATCTTATAATAAAAAACTTCAGTATTACTACAAATTAAACGGCGTCGACAAATAAATGATAATAATAAAATTGCGGATTTTATATCAGAAATAATAATAGAATAAAAAAATCTTAATTACGATTACACAATCGTTCTCTTTAAATGGAAAAAATGTATACCGAATAGTTTTAGAAATAAAAGAATAATTATAATAATCTATGAAAACGTTCAACCTAGTGGCGTCGGGCGGTCTATTGCCCTAATTAATTTACAAATAAAAGTATGACTAATTAATTGCAAGTTAATATGAAGGTGAGACTTTGAAAAAATAAAATGTATGACAATTCGGGTTTCGATACCAAGATACAGCAAGTGCAAATTTAACCTTAGGAAACACACATATTTAAAGAGGGACGATATATTTGAAATAATCTACAAACATCGGTCAAACTGAGTATATCACAATTGCGAGATAGTCAGACTGGAGCGATAAAGATACCTCCAATCAAATTCAGTTTAGAGAGAAGGGGGGTTAAATTTAACCAAAAAATTAAGGTTACGTTAGGCCTTGTCGTATAAAGTTTAGGATACCGTAGGGAGGGGCCTTTGTGTTTTCTCCATAGGTACAGGTCTACAGGATACGTAATTAAGATGCAATTGGTTGTATTTTCCGGACCGGAAAATTAAAAAATTACGTACGGGTAAGATAAAGAATCTATATTTAAATTACAGGTACCGGTTTGCAGAGTGACGTGAATGGAACGCGAACCCTGGACAGTTAATTTCAACAGCTCCAGCGTCGAGAAAAATATAATAATATATACACGATAACACTAAAATTCACAGCCAACATTATTGCAAATCAAACTGTACAATATTAAAAACAACAAATAAAATTAAATATCTCGGCGTAATTATCGATAAAAATCTGAAATGGAAGGAACAAATATGTCAAGTAGTAAACAAAATCAGAAAATTAATATATATATTTTTAAGAATTAGAAATTTTCTGTCGATAAAAAATCTATATTTAATCTACTATGCCTTAGTTCAATCCACTCTACAATACGCTATTATTAGTTGGGGATCCGCGTATAAATGTAACCTCCTTCCAATAGAAATTGTACAAAGAACAATTATTAAAATTATATTTAAAAAATCCTTAGACTACCCAACAGAACGCCTGTTTGAAGAATTTCAAGTACCCACATTTAAAGATTTATATATTAAAACTTCAGTGATTCAAATAATAAAAGAAAAATATAAATATCCATTTTTAAATGAAAACAGAACTCGACTTAAACATGTTTTTCTATGCCCAAAACTAAATACGTCTTTTGCACAGCATCATTATACTTATCAGGGAAGAACTTTTTTCAATCGTCTACCAGAAGAAATCAGAAGCATCAATGATAAAACCCGAATACTGCTCTCTGTCAAGAGACATTTTAAAAATATTCTTAAAAAAAAAACTACTGTCAACTAATCTTACAAATATCTTAGTTCTCCATAACATTCTTTCTTTAAAAAAAAAAACACACCATTATCAAATAAATACTGCAGCTCACATATATTTATGTACAATTCATTATTTAAGTACTAACTTATACCTAACTAATAACTAATAGCATTTATGTACACTCCCCTTCCATACACAAGCAAATGCTTTTAATGGAAGAGTAGTAAAAAAAAAAACCTGTAAAAAAAATATTTTGTTGTAAAATTGTAATTATAATAAATGTTTCAATAAATAAAAAAAATAAATAAAATAAAATAAAAAAATAAAAAAAAATTATTCCAGCAGCTGATATGGATATGTTTAACCGTTATTAGAGCAGATTCACAATTTTAAATGTGAAATCAAGCATAACTAACCTGTACTTATTTGAGAAAAAAAAAAAAAAAAAAAAAAATTGTTAAACCTAGCATTTACAATCAAAGAAACAACCTAAAATTATTGTATGGGTCTGAGGGCCTACTTCCAATTAAAGGGCTTCTCTGGTACATTATAATTATGGATAATTTTGGAGAAAGCACGTATAAAAATTTATTGGTGCATAATCACACAACAAGATTTACTGAAAACAAAGGCCTAAAAATACCACGAATATCAAATAAGTATGGTAGCAGAACGCTCGAATATATGATACCTTTGATTTACAACATGTTAAATCAAAACATTAATTTAAAAAATAATGAGGAACCCTGCCATAAACTCACAAAAAAGTGGTTAATAAATGAACAACATATTTATCTATCTTAAATCTTATATTAAGTATTTATATTGTAATCTAGGCTAATCTGTGTTATGTAATAATATTAAATGGTAGAACCTACAGACAAGCTGATCTGTTTTTATAAGATATGGGTAGTCCCACAGCTTTGTGGGACTACCCATATCTTATATTGTATCACATGTTATTATATACAAGTAAATAAAAAAAATTAAAAAAAAAAAAAAAAAAAAAGTTCCTAATTGTTGAATTGCGATTTTAAGTTCTTCATGATTGATGAATGTGTTGGTGACACGGAGGCTACACATTATGTGAGAAATTGGTGGTCGAGTTGTAAGGGTCCTTCCCACATTGTCATGCTAGGGAGGGAGGGTGCTCTCCACAGACTGATCGGGGCTCGCGAGGTGCTGGAAGCAATTCCCTTCCGCGGGACTATGTCGAGTGGATGGACGTGATGGATCGTGTGAAATGAGATGCCAATGGTAAGACAGAGCATGGTTCGCAGATGTAGGCGATGTGGCCGAAAGCATCTCGCGTTGCCTACAAGGTAGTGTGGAGGTCATCTATGGGACGAAACCCTGCAGCATCATCACATTTTTTAGTCCTGTCGACCCAGAAGCAAATGTAATGCGCACGAAGTGAGGATTATGTCAGCTCGTGGAAGTGGAGTGTTACGCTAGGTCGGTCACGGGGAGGATGGATCTGCCTCTCACAAGTTTACGCCACTTGTACCGTGAGTAGAGTCTTGATAAGGGACGAAATAGATTACCCCTTCTAGAGCCAGTAAAGTAGTTCCGGAGGTGTTTGATACTGGAGTTGACCGGGAAAGGTTTGAAGGCATGTCGTTCTTCTTTTGTTATGAAGGGGTCCGGGTATCTGGTTTATCGTCAAGAGATTTTCCGGGTGCCAGCCTCATCATGCATTGGTCGGAGGGTCGTGTCCTGAGAGCTGACCACGGAGTCAATTTGGTCAAGTAGAGGATCCAGTACTAGCTTGCAAAGAATTTATTCCCCATCACCATCCATTCTCTCCTCTGTCCCGTCTTTATACTTGCATCCTAAGTATAAGTTTGTGTTTTACTAACAACAGAACATATTATCACGATTACGTATAGGAGCTAGCCATGGAAAGCGGTGCAGGGAAATCGCCAATTATCAGAATGAAACATTCCAGGTATGTACATTAAAACTTATCAGGACGTAGAGGGAGAGAAATCAATTTTATAGCCTTGCGAGAGTAATAACAACAGTGCTCATTATGTGAATATTGGAGCAGTGTATATCATTAGGATCATAGTCGGGACTTATTCAGGATAGTTTAGACCGGGCGTGTCCTTCAGACGTCTAAGAGATACAGAGAAGTTCTTCCACACCTTACCTAAAAGAACCGAAATTTACCACGAAAGACATTAAATACTTATCCTAGATGTCCTAGGAGCTCCGAAACAAAAAATCACACAACGTGGAGAGAAGGGTTTATTGTAAAAGGATTTCCCGGAAAATTACCCTTTACTGTGTTCAAAGCCATATTGGTGGGAAAACGAGTCATGATTCAAAACATTATTGGCGAATCATTCAGTAGGTACGAGAGAAAGATCTACCAACCGGAAATCTGAACGCGCCAGATAGGGGGGGGGGGGGGTTGTCATGAAGTGCTTTCTTGAATTTTAACTTCCCACCCCTATATGATTATTTCCGTCATCAGGTACTAAATATTTAATATTAGTTGTCAAAAATTGGCAACATTGTCTAGACGTTTTGATTGGCCCGAATTTTGGTGGGGGAGGGGCCCGAGGACCCTTGCACGGCGTCGAGAGCCCTGGCGAGCTTTCTTCTGGTTTTAACTGCGCTATGGGTCGGTCTTTCGCATTTTGGCCGGGGCCGCCTAGATCCTTTTTGTTCCAACGTTTGTTGGAACCCGTAATTTAAAATATAGTTAAATTTTATATATCTAAATCAACTCAGTGGTGTTTCCGGACGAGGTCCTCTGCCCAGATGAAACCCGAGACGGGGTAACGTACGTACAACTTATATTATTATGTGTTATCATTCAACCCGTTTATTATATTTTAGAATCATTAACCTTGAGTTCACAAAGAGATTAAAAGCTTTTCCTAGACCCTATCTTTATTCAATAAATGAAGCGACGATCGTTTTGAGTCAAATCCGATCGAATTGAGAACACAATATCCCTGGGAGGAGCTAGCCGAGGTTTGTATTATAATTTGGTTTTGGTAAGTAGTTAAATTGAACTATGGTTGTTGAGTCTTGAACATTGTGGTGTTATTTAATTTCAAATTTGTTATAAGTTCGTAATCAGGCGGTTCGAGCCCGTCGTTACGTAGCACTGACGCCTTTCAACGTGGGGTTTGATTTGGTTTATTGTGATTTGTCGCTTTCCTTGATTTTTTTCATAAACTCCATGCTGTTTTTCGTGATGTATGTATAAATATGTAAATAATAATAATTTTTTCCCCTTTAAATGTATAGCTAAATAAGTGATTGTGAATAGTTTTAAAAAAGTTCAAGCGTATTTTCAAACGCCGCCATTTTGATCCACGTGTTTTTTCAACCGCCGGTATATCAAGTGTTCGAGAAGTATTTAAAAAAGTTCACGCGTGTTTTAAGGATCTGCCATCTTGTCGGCCGCATCTCCGGATTAAAAAAAAAAAACCGCCACGTGTTTTCGATCGTTTAAATCAAGTTTTTTGTCGTTAACAGCCACCATTTTGAAAGCATCTCAAATCGCCACGTGTTTTTGACCGTTAGACCAAGTTTTTTGTCGTTAACAGCCACCATTTTGGAAGCATCTCAAATCACCACGTGTTTTTGACCGTTAAAAATTTAGTCATGCCGTATTTTGAAAAGATTCGGTTTGTTTTACGCGATTCTTGAAACAAAATGGTTACCGGAAATCTCAGAATTAGATACCTCAGATTAAAATCTGCTAGCGTAGGTAAATGCATTGAAGGTACGGTATACCCGCTCAAAAAGGAAGATAGTGAATTTATTTTTATTTTTTTTTTATATGAATTCCACACAGGAGGCCCCGAGGAAAATAATTTCCCTCAGGGCCTATGTCATCTTTGAGGATGCTGTGTGGAGGGTTTTTTTTAAGGAAAGGGAGGAGAGGAGAGTTCTGGGAAGGAAAAGGGTTTAAGGGATGGGTAGGAATCTGGGGTTCAGTATGTCCTGGTCATCCGCCTCCAAGACCTAGACAAACCTCACCCCATGAACCCGGGCACCCCTGCTAAATCACCAAACGTAGCGAACCACTTGGGGTGACCTATGAAATTCGAGTAAAACCACAATTCGGAATTTAAGCCTTGCTTGAAATGGATTTAGCCATATTTGGTGACTGCATATTGTGATCTTCTGCTAAAAAACGGCGTTGTGGATATTTGTTAGTTAGTTCTGTAACAAATTTTCCTTTAGTAAGTGCCGCTCGCATAGCACGCCAATTTAAATTGTGTGACCTCAAGTTTAGTTTGCTTGAAATAGGTTTTAAATATATTTGAATAATTTTAAATCGACGTAATTTACTTACCATGTTCGAGTTTAAAATTCTACAAAAACCCATCAACCGCGGTAAACGGTCGGAAGCAGGTACTTCTCCTAGGGTCGACGCTGGTCGACGGGTCCATTTTTACGACCGAGCACTGGATGAGATCTATTGTTTTGACAAATGCACTGTTAGTCATAAACCTTTTTTCATAGGCAAAGAATTTATTTCAAATATCTGAAAGTACCTACTTAGTAGATGCGATTATTTTTAGAATAACGGCCATTAGTTTGAAACAGAAATTGACCAGTCTCAGAGTGTGTTGAGACCATATTTTAGCGTTATTTTCGTTGAAACGAGCTGATGATTTAGAGTGGTAAAATAGTATTTACCTATTTAAACATAGATTTTTAACAGTTAAAATATCGAACGCAAAAAAAAAATTTAATCGAGTTCAATTCTCGTGATTTACCAGTGAGATATAATTTTTAGTGTTCAATGATACCGCCTTCCTTATGGGATATAAATACCTACCAAATCGAATCTGGAATGATAATATTGCAACGCACTCCGACGTAATTACCTTACTTCAAAATTCAGTCGCGGGTTCGATTCCTTGCGAAATTATATATCTCCGTAACCATGCCGATCTCTCTATCGAAGAGTAGAAACCTATTAACGATTAGATAAATATGTTTGTGCCTATGATATTTTAGGGGATACTGTGTGGAGGGCCCTTTAAGGAAAGGAAGGAGAGGAAGGAAAGAGGGATGAGGGGCGGATATAAATTTAGTGGTCAGTGTCCAGGAGTGACAGACATAGGAATTCCTTTCTCCAAATTACGGTTCGACGGCAGGTAGTCTAGACACCCAGTCCGATTTTACCCCATATGGACTCAAGCACTCGTAGCGAATGAAGCAATACCCAAGTGTAGCGAATCCCTTAAGAGGATTACCGTTAACTGAGGCGCTGGTTATACAATAGATGGTTCCGGGGCATAATTAATTATTTTACGGAGAAGTGATAGTGGGTTCGATTATTACGTTGGACTTTCGAGATTTTGCTCAAGATAGAACAAGTGTCTAGATTTATTCAACTAACGGTGTAGATTGATTGCATAGAAATCAATAGATGTTAATTGAAATTAATGTTATTATTTGAAATAATCAGGATAAGGAGCGAAATTATTTACAGATATTTGATAAGTTGATAGAAGAAGATCAAGGTGGAATGCAACTATAATGTTGGCCCATACCAATTAGAAAATAGTTATTCAAAGAAAATCAAGATGGAATCCATCTTAGCCAAGTGGAAAATTATTTCTTCAAATAATTTTGAAATTTATTTGTTTGAGTAGAGTTTCGCGCTAAGCGACGGACGTGAATCGTATTTTGACTGATTTATCACTCAAATGGTTTTGTAGGAACCGGAGAAATCAACGTATTATGAAAATAAGATATGAAATTGACACCACACCCTTCCACACATACCTACACTCATCGTGCTGTTTTCGAAAGGACGCTTTTGGGATAGTGCATACACGTACATTACAATCGCTTCGGAGTAATTAACCGAATGTGATAACCACTAACATTCGCCACTCACACATACACTAACCTTGGCACTGTTTTCGAAGGGGCCCATTCGAAGACAGTGTGTACACACCCTACAATATGGCCACTTCGGAGTAATTAACCGGAGGCGGATACATACACACTACACTTGTATTTTATAACTATTCATGTACCAGAAAAAATTAGAAACATGAATACCAATATAAAACATTTTAAAACTCACCTTAAAAATTATACTGAAAACTTCGTTTAAATGGTAATTTAAATTTGATATAAATAAACCGAATGATATAAAAAAAGCAATACAATAACACCCCCCCATACACACAAGCCTTGCTTAATTATGGGGGTACATCAAATATATCTACCATGTAATTAAATACTGTATAAAATTTATTTGTAATTTATGTACCTTCTATTACTAATAAAAAAATTAAAAAAAAAAAAAAAAAAAAAACATCATTCGACATTCGTATTGTATTTCATATATAACTAGCCTCTGCTTGCTATTATTTTCACCTCTCTTTCAAGCTCGAGAATGAATGTCGTTGGTGATTAATAATTGCGATTTGATGGTTTGCTCGTTCCGGGAAAAAACTAGCTGGCGCCCCGCGGCACAGCCCGCGTAAATGAAGTGGAAAAGCTATACTGTTTTATGATATATTTCAACACTTTTGTCCCTGACTTCTGAATTATTATTTCATTATTATTATTTTTGTCATCATTAAAAAAATACTATAATGCGCTGACTAAAATAATAACTTTAAATTATTGTTGTCATCATTAAAAAATACTATAATGCGCTGACTACAATAACTTTAAATATTGCCTTAAAACGCGATAAATCGACGACAATTATATTACAGTGAATGTGATAAAACCTGAGGTATTATTAATGTGAGTTCCAGAAATATTGGTGGCCTTAAGTAAGAAGGACTCATTATTTCCACTGGGAAGTTTTAATTTGAAGTGGATCATTACGGTGTTCCAATTAGCGCTAAGTTTTTTTTTCAGCTGTTGTCCTAAATTATACCTACGTCGGAATCTTGTAAGATTTCTGACACTATGTGGGTCACTAAAGGACTTTGAGTTTTGTTGTCTATTTTGTTATCTGTTTTGTTTTAATATGTCATTAACCAGTAATCCGTACTGTTAAAAAGTGGATACTGACTTAACTGAGCCATTACCCGTTCTTTAAAATGTGCTCTTTGTTCTACGATATGTCAATACATACATCACGACATCTAATGTGGAGTTACCTTACGCTTTGATCTCTTGTTGCTTATACATTACTGTTCAGATAATTTTGTTTACTCTATGTGCCTTGATGCCTAAGTGTTTGTACCTTTCTAATAATTTTGTTATTTTGTTCCATGTTGACATTTCTCTCCTGCTTAGGAACCTGACTATTCCTCTAGACGCCCCGATGGACATTACACACTGACTTGCGCTACCTAGGAAGTTGCGTGTAACAAAGTTCCTGCCAGGCCACTTCGACGTGTTGATTTTGCTGTCTATTTGATATTTTATATAAATTGTAAACTATATAACTTATTGTAAACTGTACAACTTTTTGCCTAGGTTTTTAATGCTGAATCTCTATGTGAACGATTTTTTTTGTAAAGTTTATCGAGGGAATTCTTTGAAGGGTTTAGATTCAAAAAACCTTCGTTACAACGGCGGTTTTTTCCTGGTGTTTTCGGGGATGTGTCATGAAGTGCTTTCTTGAATTTTAACTTCCCACCCCTATATGATTATTTCCGTCATCAGGTACTAAATATTTAATATTAGTTGTCAAAAATTGGCAACATTGTCTAGACGTTTTGATTGGCCCGAATTTTGGTGGGGGAGGGGCCCGAGGACCCTTGCACGGCGTCGAGAGCCCTGGCGAGCTTTCTTCTGGTTTTAACTGCGCTATGGGTCGGTCTTTCGCATTTTGGCCGGGGCCGCCTAGATCCTTTTTGTTCCAACGTTTGTTGGAACCCGTAATTTAAAATATAGTTAAATTTTATATATCTAAATCAACTCAGTGGTGTTTCCGGACGAGGTCCTCTGCCCAGATGAAACCCGAGACGGGGTAACGTACGTACAACTTATATTATTATGTGTTATCATTCAACCCGTTTATTATATTTTAGAATCATTAACCTTGAGTTCACAAAGAGATTAAAAGCTTTTCCTAGACCCTATCTTTATTCAATAAATGAAGCGACGATCGTTTTGAGTCAAATCCGATCGAATTGAGAACACAATATCCCTGGGAGGAGCTAGCCGAGGTTTGTATTATAATTTGGTTTTGGTAAGTAGTTAAATTGAACTATGGTTGTTGAGTCTTGAACATTGTGGTGTTATTTAATTTCAAATTTGTTATAAGTTCGTAATCAGGCGGTTCGAGCCCGTCGTTACGTAGCAGGGTATAAAACCCAAGCAACAAGGTTGCGCCATCACAACACATATATATATATGTTTCTTTACAATTTACAATTTGCCAAAAATAATATAGCTTTAAATATTTTAAACTACCCGGCTGCCTTAGAATCAATAACTGTTGTGTGAACTTATAAGCTAAATCAAATTCAGTTTTTTTATTAAGTTAAAAATTACAAAATGAAGCAATTATCGACGCGCAACTGTCCGTGTTTTTTTGTCAGTATCAAATGGCGTAGTGTACGGATTTATATTTTTATGTTTCTTACTTTTCCACATACTTACAGGAATTGAGTTTCATTTTTGTATACGTGTGAGTGAGCTTATTATAATTATTCTATTTATCCTTTGGAGAGGTGCAGACATACGTTCACCATTTGTCTCATTTTCGACTATTGACATTTAGTGTGTAAGAAAGAGGGGCAGCATTATATGTTTAAGAACAAAAGCAAAACAATCAGCCCATTGATATTGATGTTTTTGAATTTTTGGAATTCACTCACTATTCAATATTATATTTATCACAATATTGCTGCAGCTCTTTCAAAAGATGAGAATTCGATCCATACAAAACGGACGAGGAAAAGAATTTTCTTTATAATTTTTGTTTTTCGTAAATTTTTCCGATGTTTTAATAGCTATTCTGCTATTTGGGGCGGAGACAAATCAAAGATCATAAAAATCGGTCCAGCCGTTCTTGAGTTGTAAATGGTGTAATATTAAGATTTAATTGTTTTAAATCACCAACATCAATATATGAGATGGGCATACTTCCTTAATTCCTTTCTAAATTTAATACTATTTTCAATCCCAGTAATTTCAATCGGGATTTTGTAGGACGTCCTGGTACAATAAGTGATTTCTGGGAGCTTGTTTCCTTCCTTTTTGGCAATCTAATTTTCTTTGCATTACTCGTCCCGTGTCCGTGTACCTCGTGATTGCAATTTATTTTTCTTTTAAATTCTTTAGACACCATTCCTATGTTAATTTTAGTATAAAAATAGGAAAACAATTTTCCTCAAGGTCTTAGACATCTTTGAGATCCTGTGGGGAGGGTATTGTATCATCGCGAAGCTGTTATGAAAAAATCATAATATTTGGTTTAAAAAAAAAAAAAAACATTAAAAATCTATTTTTAATGTTTTTTGTTTGTTTGCTAGGTACTTACTCATATTCATCTTTGCTATCTCCTTCCCATCCTCAGTAGCATAAGAAAGCCTTAAATAAGGTTATTTTAAGTAATAATTCCAAAAAAAAAATCGTGACTCACTCTTTATTTAACCCGTCATACATATTACTCATAGTAGATGTACGTCGCTTTGACTTATTCATCAATCTGTCAAAAAATAAAATTGAAACTCAATGTCTTTGTAAACTCAAATAAAATTTCACTAACAGGTTACAAAAAACGTTTTTTAAATTTTGAATGTTTTCCTGGAAATTCGCCGGATGTTACGTTAATATTACGTCACTCGTAACTCGTAAGTGATATTCATATTTTAAAAAAAATGTATCTGAAATAATATGCCCGCCGAAAATTTTAGAACAAATTGTTTTTTTTTTTCAAAAAACAATTTTTGATGTTAAACAATGTACCTATATTGTTTCTGTGTACCTACGTGTTTGAAAACCATAGCTTGATTTTTTTTATTTTACACAGGAGGCCCTGAGGAAAAAATATTCTTCAGGGCCTCTGACATCTTTGGGGATGCTGTGTGGAGGGTCTTTTTTAGGAAAGGAAGGAAATGGAGTTCAGGGAAGGAAAATGAGAGGTGGGTAGGAATCTGGTGGTCAATATGTCTAGAAGTTATGGCTCCATGAATCCATCCCTCCCACTGCGGTGCAAGGTGATGAATCATGTCCGGCTAGAGAGGTCAAAAGGTCTCCCAGTCTCTTCCGATCCGACCTGCCAAGCAGTGGGTGGGGAGACGCATCCAAAACCTAGACACCATGAGCTGGTATAACAATATACTTCACAATGGTTTTCTGCGTTTAGCTTTGGTGTAGCTGTCAATATCCGGATACCAAGAACTGTTGAGCTTAATTCTTCGTCTCTATTAATATTAATTGGTATAAACATATGTACGTATATATTTTTTTATGATTTTATTTAAACTAAAATTAAAACTCTAAAACATTCAATACCCAGATAACAACATTTCAAATCATATAATCATTTTACTGCACGATTATATGATTTAAAATGGGTGTGGTATAATACAAAATCTTTTTTGAAAATTTAACAAATCTGCCAACGACCTATGGTATAACCTTATTATACTAAAAATAAACATTTTTTCTCAAAATTTAAAACAGGCGAACGCTAAATAAAATAACAATCTTTCTAAATCCATTTATAATTTTTTGTGGAAAAGAGTCAATAGTCTAACATCTGATTTAAAAATGACATATTTCTGGTTTTCTTTGGTAATACCCTCTAAAGGAGTTACGACCCGTGGCTGATAATCACATGAAAAATTGTAAAATAATATTTTTTGTATTCATATTTGCAATCAATTGGTTACTTTATTTTACATTAGCTCTACACAGGAGAATTTATTTTCCTCAGGGCCTATGTCATCTTTGGGGATGCTGTGTGGAGGGTTTTTTAATGAAAGGAATGGAGGAGAGTTCTGGGAAGGAAAAGGGTTTAAGGGGTGGGTAGGAATCTGGGGTTCAGTTTGTCCTGGTCGTCTGCCTCCAAGACCTAGACAAAACTCACCGCATGAACCCGGGCACCCCAGTTTAGTCACCAAACGTAGCGAACCACTTGGGGTGACATATGGCAGAGGTGTTGGTTATCCAATAAAGGTTCCCGCCTCTTAAATTGAAAATTAATTCAATTTTCAAAATGCTGTATAAATAATATTAAAATAATTGGATCGAGCGCTTCCTTGCATAAACATTTATTTTAAAGATATTGAAAATAACAATTTTTTAAAGCTTCAGATAAAAAAATGTAAAAAAAAGTATGCGCACTAAGTAAACACTCGAAAAAGTCACGCAGAAACAAAATCTTACTTCTAAAGTAAGCAACTAAATTATCAACAAATTAAGAAAATATTTAAAATTTATCAAAAAAAAAATTCTAAATTAATGCACACACAAAAACGATTATGTTAATATAGTTTACTTAAATTTAAACTTCCAACAATGGAGGAGATTTGTTCGGGACAATCCCAGGAGGCTAATTTACTTAGTTGATGAGGAGATTACCATATTAGTAATTAAGACTTTCAATCAGATTCTGCAATATTATTATTTGTAATTAAAGAGCATTATTCGCTTCACTCGTCAAAGAAACAAATAATAATGGAAATTTTACTTAGAAGCTGGTTTCTCGGAAATTGATTATCAATAATTCATCACCATATTTGGATAGGGTACTAATTAATATTTATTTATTGATGGCCGCGTGTGCACCGGTGGGCACGGTAAAAATTTTCAATTGTTTTTTTTTTAACACTACGGCACACGCGCCTCTAAAACGTTCATGAGTTCTCGCGTGGGCTTCACTTGTAGCCCAATTTAAATTGAAATATACTGAAAGATAATCGTTTAATTTTTAAATAAAACACATTTATTATTATAAATGACATTTATAAAGTAAACCGAAATAAAAAAATGTCTTCTCTTTCTTAAACTTAAAATATTAGCAAAACTTCAGATTTCTCAAAAAATCACATAATTTTTACTTATTTGAGATCAATCAACTTTTGGTTTAATTCTTACATTTTTTTAAAACTTTTTTTTAAATTTCATTACACGAAGGACAAATTAAAATTTGGTGATCATTACATATATTCCCATAGCATTACGAGCAAGCTTTCTTTGTGTTTCTCCAGTGCACGCATGGGCTACATACGTAGCCCAACAACTTTAAATCGTTTGCACGTGTGCCAGCGCCGATTGCTCACGCCACACTGAATGCGTCGAGCAACAACCAATCAGAGCTTAGCTAGAGACTCGAAGTTAAATCACGCAATTTCGCGAAATTATGTACAAAAATAATACTCTGGGCTACATATGTAGCCCACGCGTACTCTAGTGTTAAATAACCCTGATGTATAATGAAACTCTATGAAGAAGTAGATCATAATAGCTTGGGCCATTCTCGTTATTGACTTAACAGGTACCCGATTTACTTCTTTCCACTCGAATTTTTTTTTAAATAAATTATCTATGTCATCAGAGCACCATTTTTTCCCGCGATTTGAACTGCCAAAGTCAGTCATGGTAGGTCAGAGTAAGTCAGAGCCATGGTAGGTCACAAAACATCAAAAAACCTAACAATTTATCAAATAAACATAAGTAATACTATTTTTATAGATAGTTTATTTTCAGGGAATGTGTTTCGGTAAATAAAATATACGATAGCTTTAAATAAACCCACAAAATATTAGTTGAAAGTTATGCTTTGAGTAATTTCCGCGGTTTTGTTCGCGGCATTTAACAAGTTTGTTCCAAAAATAACCTTTGAATGTCAAAGCATTTCTTTTGCTCATTTCTTTACCCAAAATAATTTTCAAAACCATCTGTGTTGTATTTTCGCAGATACGTGATGACAAAGTTCTTAAGAGCTTGCAAAACTACCAAGTGGCTTGTCACAAGCACGTAGTTTTTTGTTTGTGGCAAGCCTTTTGACCGTCTCCAGAAAAAGCTTGAGGCTTGTCTCGAGCTTTGCGCAATAATCTACATGCTGGCATATGGCTTGATGCGAATTTTTATTTTTTGGGTGTAGACAAAAAAGCGTAGACAAATATTTTTTACATAATACGTAATATCTAAAATCACCTCTCGTCGTAATGTTTTTTGTCCACATTATTTGTCTATGCTTTTTTTGTCTAAAAAATAAATATCTGTACAATTCTAATAATATTAATGAAACAAATTCAAAAAGCGTAATTTACATACTTGTTATATAGATTATCAAAAAGCTTTTGATAGTGTCCCGCAAACGTGGCTAATCAAAATATTAAAAATATATAAAGTTAACCCAATTATAATTAGCTTTTTGAAAAATATTATGTCCTTTTGGAATACAGATTTACTAGTAAATTTAAAAGGTAAGAAAATAGTAGTACCGGGCATTTCAATAAAAAGAGGGATTTTTCAAGGAGACTCATTGAGTCCTCTTTGGTTTTGATTAGCATTGAATCCTATGTCTAAAATGTTAATTAAAAGCTAGTTTGGAATAAAAATTAAGGGTAATACAAGAGAAAGTGAGGTAAAATGAGGTCCTCAGCACGGGTAAAGCACCCAGTGAGGCCCACATTAGTCAAATATGTAACACACATGTATAAATCAGGTGAATCAAATAAAAAAAAAATAAAAAAAAGACTAGTATAGTTTCACATCTATTATAATATAAATATGGATGATATAACATTATTTTCTAATTCTGGATCAAATTTAGAGAAAATGATTAAGGTAGTTAATTTTTTTTCAGATGATTTTAAAATGACTTTTGGTTTAGATAAATGTAAAACGATCCATATAGAGAAAGGCAAAATTGTAGATGGAGACGAGGGTATATTTAAAAATTTCAAAATTAAAAGTATGAAAGGGGATGAGGTTTACAAATATTTAGGATACCCGCAATCGAATAGATTAGATCACACTAGTATTAAAAATGATATTAGGATTAAATTTCAAACTAGGACCAGAAAAATTTTAAAATGCAATCTATCTGCTAAAAATTTTGTAAAAGCAATAAATACTTGGGCAATACCTCTATTAACGTACTCATTTGGCATAATTAAATGGTTAAATACTGATTTAGATAGTTTAGAACGATTAATTAGAACTACGTTAACAAAGTTTAATTGCCATCATCCAAATTCAGCTATAGAACGAATTAATTAACCTAGAAATTTAGGAGGTAGAGGTGTAGTCAAAATAACATCTTTGAAACACAATCACGTAGAAATGCTTAGAAATTTTTTCCATAGGAAAGCTAATAGCTCAGAAATGCACAAAATAATTTGCAAGGCAGATATAAACATTACACCTTTAAATTTATATGACGAGAATGCCAACATTATTATAAATACTAACCAGGAATTATTAGATTCCTGGTCAAATAAAATTATTCATGCAAAACACTTCAATTATCTCAACCAAACGTATGTTGACAAACTTTCGTCAAACAAATGGTTGAGTATTGGAGAGCTGAGCGCAGAAATAGAAGGATTTATGCTTGCCATTCAAGATAGAGTCATTAATACTAAAAATTATAGGAAGCATATAATCAAAGATATAAATCAAATTGATGATTTATGTAGGAAATGTTTGGCTTTTCCGGAAACTATAGAACATATTATATCGGGATGTTCTATATTAGCGCCGTCCGAGTATACATTTAGGCACAATCAGGTTTTAAAAATAATCCACCAACGTTTGGTAACTAAACATAACTTGATTGACTGCCGTAATATATTACCATATTATGAATATGAACCAAATTAATTTTTAGAAAATGAATTTTATAAAATATATTATGATAAAACTATACTAACAGACAGAACAATTAGTCATAATAGACCTGATATAGTTTTACATGACAAAATTAAAAAAATAACTTATATCATTGATGTAGCTATTCCAAATTCCAGTAATATTCAAAAAACTGTTTCTGAAAAAATTATAAAATACACAGATTTAGGAAATGAGATTAAAAGAATTTCTCATTCACGGACTATAAAAATATTACCATTTGTTATTTCGGCTACTGGCATTATACCTAGGTCTCTGATTCAAAATTTAGGCGTATTAGATATGTCAAAGAATTTATATATAAAAATGCAAAAATCGGTAATTTTAAATACATGTAGGATTACAAAAGATTATTTAAACATTTATATTGAGGGATCAGTAGGATTTATAGGTTCAATTAGGAATTTCACAGAGCCGAACCCTCTGATATGAAAATATCTGGAGTCGGTGAATTATTTTCCCATCTGGTCTCTGGTAGGTTGACATGTTCTTGTATTTTTTTGTAATTATAATACTTATATAGTGCAATTGCATAACGTGGATTGACCAGATGATCATTTGGGAAGTGTGTGAAAGGGTTTAGTTTTTCCTGTGGGGAAAATTAAACCCGGACATTTAAATCTGGTGCATATAAGAACGAAGTAAAATTTTGTATATTAATAATTTTTCAGTTCAATCTTGCAAAAATCTCCCTTTTAATATTAAACCAGCTTTTTGTACAAGAAATAATATCGATAATTTTTTGAGAAACGCTAAAGATAAAGACCATAAATTAACTAATTCCGGAATATATAAACTCAAATGTAATGATTGTCCCTCATTTTATACTGAAAAACCAACTCGTTATTTTGAAATCAGAATCAAAGAACATTTAAAGTGTCTTAATAAGAATAATTTTTCTGAGTTCGCTAACCATATCATTGAAAATATACATAGTTTTGAAAAAAAATACGGGAATAAATATTCATCATATTAATCATAAAGGAAAACGCTTAGATAACTTAGAAGCCTTGGAAATAAAAAAAATCCCTTAAAAATAATGAATCTATTAATTATCAACAAACAAAAAATATTGTCTTACAGCCCAATCATGGATATGTTCCCCCACCCACCCACTCTTCATTAATACCTAGCAACGGCTCCACCCCTACCATAATAATACATTGTTCCCATCTACTAATTTGTAACTGTCAAATCAGTATACATTTGCCCTGAAGATGGAACGGTCGTTCTGAAACCGGTCGGCTTTACTAATAAGTGGTTCAAACAAAGTAACATTGTTTAATTTATTTTAAATAATAATTTATTTTACAAGGTTCTAATATCACTTTCACTATCTATTTTGTTTGTATCTGATAGTTGATCATTGTTACGAGGCGCGTAATAATGACGCATTCGTCACTTTTTGGATAGGGTTATAACTTCGCCTCACCATGTGTTTCTTCACCATGGTTTCAAAGTTTTAATCTGTGTAACAATTTTTGATTTTGAGATTCAATCTTTTGGAAAATATTTTCGTTTATCATATTTGAATGGAAAATATTTGAAAAGGACGTGACCTAGCTTGGAAATGCATTTGGAAAATGTAATTAGAACATTGTGCAATTATTATGCCCTAGCTGGTTGCACGTGGTTCTATTTGCATGTTTAGGTATGTTCTAAAATGGTAAGTAGGTATACGTCCTATTTAAATATTTTCTTTAAAAATATATTCAATTAAAAAAATTTATAGAAGATTTATTTTTTTTTTGCTGATGACACTAAGATTTACAAAAAAATCACTAATATTAATGACAGCCTAGAATTGCAAGATGATATCAATAGGCTTGGAATATATTGTGCTAACAATCAACTGTTCCTTAATCTGGAAAAATGTAACACAATATCATTCACCAAAAGCATAAACCCCCTAATATTCCCGTACAAAATCAATGACGTAGAGATAAAAAGATGTTGTGAAGTGAAGGACTTAGGAATAATAATGGACTCCGGAATGTCTTTCCGAACACATATAAATTCCATCTGTGACAAGGCGTACAAACTTCTAGGATTCATCATAAGAGTGACCAAACCATTTAGGTCACCACACGTAATCAAAATACTGTACGTCTCTTTTGTTCGCTCAATATTAGAATTCGGATCAGTCATATGGAATCCCCAATACAAAGTAAATATTGAAAGGTTAGAAAGAATTCAAAAAAAGATATTGAAACACCTAGACTTTAAATCCTTCCGAACTTCAGAAAACCTAAAAGACTCATTAACATTCCATAATTTATCAACTTTAGAAGATAGAAGAAATATATCCGACCAAAAATTTTTATTCAAAATCATTAACAACGTTGTTGACAACAACTATCTTCTAGAACACATTAATTTCCACTGTCCAATAAGAAACACAAGATCAAAACAACTATTCCACATCCCACACTCAAAAACAAATTACACACAACATTCTTTTCTCCGAAGGACGTGCACAAAATACAATGATATCTTTTACGACGCTGATATTTTCCATTTGTCCTCAGGCCAATTTATTAAATCCATAATAGAAAAAATTAAAACAAATTGTTAATTACGAACTCTCCACCCCTGCTGCATGTTATTTTTTTAGACGAACGTCCGGTTCAGTTAAATATTCATTGTAAACCCTACATAACGTAAATAAAGTAATCTTAATCACTAAGAAAGAAAAACATTACAATTTTTATTTTATCTGTAAGCAGTACAGCGCCAGTCAAAGAGGCCACGTGGTGTACAGCTGTCATTTAACCATTAAAATTCATAGTCTGATTACTGAGAAAAAAAACCTCCAAACAGCATCCAAAAAGATGACATAGGCCCTGAGGGAAATAATTTTGCTCAGGGCCTTCTGTGTGGAGCTCATGTAAAAAAAAAGAGGGCGCGGTGACCGTTTAAATGATGACAAAAACATGGTTCAAAGGTAAAGTAATATAACTTTTAAAGAAAGCAATTGCCGATTACACTAAATACTCAAAAATGAGATCCCTGGGGCGTATGTGTTGTAAAACCATGTTTGATTATCAGAGAAATATGGAGATCAGCTAAGGATGCAAGGCTGATGTAATGACAATGAGTAATATTAAAAAACGGACACTCAGATGGTTTGGTCATGGTAATGAACGAAGAAAGAAGCCTATGGACAATATACGACGCAAATATGAATGGTAGATGAAGTCGGGGATACCTGGAGAAGACACGGCACGATCGAGTGAATCAGGTACTCGAGTTGGACCATGTCAAGAGAGTAAGGGTGAATTCGAATGAGGCAAGAAGTGTGTGCCAAGACCGAGTTATCGGCAAACAGAAAGGTTAGTTAGTTGGAACCGTAGGATGCACAGGTTCGGAAATTAGTGATATTTTCCGAAAGAAGATGATTCAAGATCATATTGTTTAAAACGAAACATAAAGCAGAACAAGATATAGAAAAATAGAAAGGTAAATGTCGCAACTGGGAATCGAACTCAGGATTTCTTGCCTTACCTAACTAACCATTACGCCGTTTCCCCACAGGGGTAGGAAGAGAGGACGGACCGCCAAACAACTCGGTCTTGGCACACACTCTTTGCCTCACTCACATTCATACATCGTCTCATGTGCCTCATGTGCTCTTCTTGCCTTACCTTATAGGACTTATTTATTATATCCCTTTGTCAATCTCTTATTTCAAATTCAGAATGTAAAACATCATCTTTAACTCTTTTTCCGAAAAAAAGCTGCTTTGGATTCCCTGTTGCATCCGTTACTTATGTTTATTTTTCCTGTGTCTTGCTCTGTTACGTGTTTCGTTTATATTTATCTTCTTTTTAAGAGATCATTTAGGTTTACCTACTTCTTCATAGGACTTATCTAATTCTTAAATAGGACATATACTTTAAAACATACCTAAACATGCAAATAGAACCATATGCAACCAGCTGGAGCATAATAATTGCGCTACGTTCTAATTATATTTACCTAACGCAATTCCAAGCTAGGGCCAGGTCCTATTTAAATATTTTCCATTAACATATGATAAACTAAAATATTTTACAAAAGATAAAATCAAAAATTATTGAATTATTATTATCTTCTTCTTCAATGATATTTTACATTTATGGGTATAACTTTCAAAATTTATCACAAAAATGTTCCTCCAATTTAATTAAAATTGTTTTTCACACAATTATAAAATAACCAAAATATTTTTCAGAAATTTTATGTTTGCATTAAAAAATGTACATTATTAAAAGCGTATGTTTATCTGTAATAAATTTCAAAGTTTACTTCATCACCTTTCAAAAAGAGTTTTTATTTTTCAAATGCGTTCAGAAATTAATATTCATAATATATGTTATATGTTATATTACTGTACACACAAACAATAATGCAAGGGTCGTGGCGTCCGAAGCCAGGTACTTAAAAAAGTGTTTTGTATTAAATTTAATAGTTAAAATAACATTAGACCAACATATACCGAGATTGCGCGAATATCCACAGAGATCTTGCTAGCAAAATTTAGTGCTTTTTTTCATTTAATGCTACATCTAATTGTGTTTGCAAATCCCTCGCGAGTGCGAAATAAGTTATTGATGTATCAGCTCTAGCGATTTTAGTGGCATATTTACGAACCAAGCCGATGGAAATGGTATATTAAGAGAAGTATTCAATGTATGTGTACTATTATTAACAAGATTTATGAAACTGGAACGGTTCCGTTGGGCTAAACTAGTAAGGATATACGACCCAAGAATACTAACCCTGGAGAATTGACTAAGCCGAAGCGCCTTATTTACAGTAGTTTTTTTAACGCGTTGACATGGTGGATCGTCTTAAGCCGTAGTTTGTAACTCACTTTTTGTAGTTTTTTCATTTAGACCTTGAAGTAAGGGCTCCAAATAATAATATGGCTCTGCCAGGGAGCCAATCAGAGAAATATTGTCGTGACCAATCATACACTTACTAATTCTCTGATTTTAACCTTTTTAAAATGGTCCACCCTTCTAGCAACCTTACAAGTTTGCTCTGCATCCCATCCACCAAGCTCCACGAGCAAGTCATGCAGGATAAGAGGTTTCCATGTGCAGGTGCCAGGTAGCCTCATAATTTCCTGGAGGAATTTGGTTTTGGTGGAGGGGTAATATAATATGTTGATTCCGTTAAATGGATCATTCAACCGAGATATCGATTATCGTTACAACAATAGCATAGAGTGACAATGCATCCCTACAAGTTTGACAGACTGACTGGGGAGATCGGAGCCAACGTCAGTTGAATCAAGCCACGCCCATCGATAGGAAGCTACTCGTGACTCCCAGAATAATTCTTATCTTAATACCTCATCTTTTAACTGACTATAATAAGATCTTTACTGTAAAGAACCCGTTAGACAATCTGCTTTTTTGTTTTACATTTATAAAGTGAGTAAACTAAATAAAAAATAAAAATAAATTATTAGATTAGATTACCAATAACCACCATAACACGTGCATGAGCCGGAGATCGGGAATGGTTATTTCATTTATCTTTATATTATGAACACAAAACTGATCTCAATTAAATTGTATGCGGTGAATTAAAACTACACTCCGAACATGAAAATGGTTTTTCTTTAATTCTGGCAGTACATACGTAGTCTGCAAATAGAATTTTATAATTGCCCTTCGAATAAGATAATGTTTTCCTTCGAAATATGTCAGCAGGTGAATCCGCAACGGGAATTTTACATTCTGAACACAAAATTGGTTTAAATTTAAACTGTGTGCGGTGAATTAAAACTACACTTAGAACATAAAAATGGTTTTTCTTTGATTCTGGCAGTACATAAATAGTCAACAACTACAATTTTATAATTGCACTTCGAATAAGATAATGTTTTTCTTTCGAAGTATGTCAGCAGATGAATCCACAATGGGAATTTTACATTCTGAACACAGAACTGGTTTTAATTAAATCTGTGTGCGGCGAATTAAAACTACACTCAGAACACGAAAATCGTTTCTCTTTGATTCTGGCAGCACGTACACGGTATATGTAAAAAAGTGGTGAATTTAAGGAACATTCTTAGAAGGTGGGAAAAAAGGAAGCGTAAAACTCAATAGTTGATGTAGCAGACTGGATGATGACGTCCACATAAGATTCACATTTCACATAAATATATTTCAACTGTGCACAGATTGTAATAGGTATTAAACCAACAGTATAATTTTGATGATTTTAGTAAACTTCTTTCGAACTTGCATTCGAGAACACGACGTGGAAACTTAGTCATGGAAAACAATGTTCGCGTGCTGACGGTTATCAGTTTCGCCACAGAATAAGTAATGCAAAACTCCGTGCTCATTTCAATCGGTCCAAAATGTAAGTGCGACAATAATATGAATTGAAACGGGTTAAAAATTTTACAAGATATTACTATTATTTATTGTAAAATTTTTCCGCCCCTTAAAAGTGCCGCCCGGGGTAATTCTTCCTCCCAATCGTTATTAAAATATTACGTTTTACTTCTGTCGCACCGCATTTTGTATTATTTATTAATAAACTTCATATCGCCTTGTATTTACAGCTCGGACTGGTTGACTCATAAATAAACCAAACCACACACTAGAAACTAGATCGAAGACTTCGTTCTTTAAAGGGGAAATTTTCGATAATATTTCACCCTGAATCTGCAATAATTAGACGATTTTTTTTTCTATGGGAACTTGTGACGTCACACACCTTAGATGAGGATAGAGTGAATAATAAAAAAGGCGCGACCATTGACAATATAAGATCCAAATAAATTATAAACAAAAAGTCATGAAAAACTTGCGGTTTTATTGAGGCCTAATTGAGGATCGTCTGAAACAAAAACTGTGAAAAGATCTATTTATTCTGAATAAACTACAGCGAATTGGGATACAGGGTCAAATTTTCAAGTGGTTGGTTAGTTACCTAGAAAACAGGAGCCAAAGAGTGGATATTAACGGTACTCTAAGTGATCCAGCCAATATTAAATTTGGCGTACCGCAAGGAAGTACTCTAGGTCCCATATTGTTTAATGTTTATATAAATGACTTATGTAATACTTCCTTTGCAGACCACATTATTACATTTGCTGACGATACAGTACTTTTATTTGAAGGCAAAACCTGGAATGAGTCTTGCTGTAAAGCTGAATTTGGCATAAACAAAGTTAAACAGTGGCTAGATAGTAATCTCCTCACTCTAAACTCAGATAAAACGAAATTCATCTGCTTCAGTTCAACTCAAGCGGGTCAACCACAAGAAATCCTTAACATTAGAATACACCATTGCAACGACATTATTACATGTAAATGCAACACCTTAGAATGTGTGGACAATATAAGATACCTAGGAATTATCATTGATAAATTTCTGAGATGGGACAAATATATAGCATTTATTTCCACAAAGGTCAGGAAACTTACACATCTGTTTATAGCAATAAGAAATATTCTATGCGTAAATGATTTGAAACGAATTTACTTTGCAATGTGTAATTCCATATTAGACTATGCTTCCTTAGGTTGGGGCGGTTGTGCTAAAACTATACTCGATCCCTTAGCTAAATCCCAGAAATCGCTTATAAGAGTCATACTGAAAAAACCTTTCAGGTAGCCCAGCGACTCATTGTTCGCAGAATTTCGTGTTCTTGATGTAAGACAATTATACATGAGGAAAATCATAGTACATACTCAAAAACAGAGGCACCAATATGCTTCCATAAACCACTGTCATAATACAAGACATGCAAAAAAAACCCAATAGTTCCGTCCACCACTTCCTCATCTTTAGCACAGAGACAATTCTCATACTTAGGCCCTAAAATGCTCAATCTCATACCTGATGCATGGAAGGCAAAGAGTACTAACGTTCTGCGTATGCAGGTAAATAATTGGCTTCTGGCCTTGGGGAGAGCTGAATGCGAGAATATGCTAAACAACATTAATTGAATTGTAATTTTTGTTTTTCTTTACATTTTAATTTATATTGGTATTATATTAGCATTAAAGTAACTGTATTTTTACATAAAGTAAGTTCGAAAATTGCTCAATTCTGCGTGATATTTTTCCTTAAATGAAAAGTTCCTTCTTTACTTTCAGTTTTTATTTTTCATTTTTCTTGTTTATCTATTAACATTTCTTTAGTTTATTATGTCAACTAAACAATAGTAAAAAAATGTCGTGGTATAACTGAAAGTATACTAGTTTTATGAATATATTTTATATATATATGTATTATTTTACCAACAGAATTTCTTCATTCATTTTCATTTTCAAATTCATTTTTCTTGTTTTATCTATTAATATTACTTTAGTTTATTATTATTATTATTTTTTTTTAATTGTACAACAGATTTTTATCCAATTACTGTACAATTTTCTCTTAACAGTCTTAACACCTAGGAAGATGATAAATATACAAAAAAATCTTAAGGCTATCTAAAGAAGAGTTATATATATCTAGTGTTTCCGATATTTCGTTCAACAGCACCATTTTTCTTGTCATGCTATGCTGTGCTAGAACATCTGTTCTGCCGTATGGTATTTTGAACAAGTCGTGTCGACGACTACGGCTGAAATTTTCAGGCACGTATAAGCCATAACATTCCAAGAGGAATGGGCTGTCAATACGATTATGGATTATGTTAAAACTAAGAATTGCAAGATTTGCATAACGTCTAGTTTCCAAGCTAAATCTATTTGTTGCCTCGAGTAATTCCATATGGTGCATGAATCTCGGGTACGTTCCATTCATCCGCATATAGATATACCTAAGGAATTTTTTCTGAACTTGTTCTAGCATATTAATATATTTCGCTTGGTGCGGAGTCCACACACCACTGGCATACTCCAGCTTACTTATTATGACTCCATCAAACATGGTTATCATTGCATCTGGGTCATCAAATTGCTTACATATTCTGATGATGAAAACCAGGAGTTTGTAGCATGCTGGAGTGAGCCGTGATATATGATCCGAGAATGTCAGTTTGGGATCAAAGACGATACCGAGATCTTTAAAGCTATTGACTCGGCATAATGTTTTCCCTTTAATGTTGTATTCAAAAACTATGGGCTTCTGGGAGCGGGTATATGTCATGGTTACACATTTTTTTATATTGAATTCTAATTTGTTTTTTACTGACCATTCTGCAATAGCATCAAGGTCAGATTGCATTTTTAAGCAGTCATAGTAACAGATTATTTCCATCAAAAGTTTGAGGTCATCTGCAAATAGAAGACATTTGCAATATTTTACACAAACCTGGATGTCATCTATAAGTATAAGGAACAGCAAAGGACCAAGGTTTGAACCTTGGGGAATACCTGATAACGCCGGGAATTGTTTAGATTCATGTCCATTTATTATTACATATTGACTTCTAGCTTTTAAATAGGACGCGAAGAATATAAGTGTTTGTTGATCGAAACCAAGTTTGTACATTTTAAGTAGTAAAATATCATGATCAACTCGATCAAAAGCCTTGGCAAAATCCGTATACACTACATCTATTTGGTGTCTCAAGTCCAGTCCGACGGCCACCAATCGCGAAAATGTTAACAAATTTGAAACCGTGGATTTTCTTGGCATGAAACCGTGTTGGTTTTCTCCTAGAAATGGCATAATTTGGTGATGTAATTTCTTGTAAATAATCATTTCAAATATTTTTGGTATAGTTGACAGTACAGCTACTGGTCTGTAATTAATAAATTATGTCAGCTAAATAATAAAAAATGTCATGGTATAACTGAAAATATTCTAGAATATGAATATACATATGTATTATTTTACCAACAGAATAGTCAACACTATAACTTACTATAATTTACATGTAAAAACATTATCATATTGGAATGTCCTAAAACGGGCAATTGCCTAGTTGGACATTTTAAGTTCATTATATTGTATTTTTGAATGTAGCTATTACTTTGTGGTTATCCATTATAATAAAATGAAACAATGTAACTTTGTATAAACCACTTATAAAATGTGCAAATCCGACCGGTTTCGGAACAAACGTTCCTTCGTCAGGGAATGCTTATACTAATTATATTAATTAATTATAAATTAGTATAAGCATTCCCTGACGAAGGAACGTTTGTTCCGAAACCGGTCGGATTTGCACATTTTATAAGTGGTTTATACAAAGTTACATTGTTTTATTTTATCATTATATTGTATTATGTAATATTTATAAACAAACAATAAATAAAATAAAATAAATAAAACATCGGAAAATTTTCTCGAGATCGACTCAAAAAGCATTCGCGATCGACCGGTCGATCGCGATCGACGGTTTGGGCACCCCTGCTCTAGATGGTTGGAAATAGTTGGGACTCTAGTGCGGTATTAAAAAAAATGAAAACAATGCAATAATTAGTCCGCTGATGTATATACTCGTAATTATCATTAAATTTATAAAGTGTAGTCGAATCGACGAAGGTTCGTTATAAGCACATAAATTAGGTTTGTAATTCAGGGTTAAATTAGGATAGTTCTGTCAGGCAGGGGGGAAACAAAGATAAAATTCAGCCCACCACAAAAGAGGCTTCTTTTAAATTAGCCTACGGGACGTGGGTACGTTGGGAGGCTGAAAATGTCGGTGGTCTAACGGTGGGGGGGGGGGGGGCTTACGCCTCATTATTAACGTGTTTTTAATTGAAATTGTTTGGCAAAGTTCTAAGGTGAAAAAAAACTGATTGAAAGGAAAAATAGAAGAGGAAATTGGGTACACTTAAGCTGGATAGAACTTTTTTTGTATAAACTCCACACAGGAGGCCCTTAGGAAAATAATTTCCCTCAGGGCCTATGTCATCTGAGATGCAATGTGGAGGGTCTTTTTGACAAGTGGAAATTACAAACATTGGTCTAGAAGGAGAAAACACAGAGGCCGGCAAACCGTTCCATAGCCGAACGAAAAAGCGACCCATTCTCATGCGACAAATGTCAACTGTACACATAATATGTTGGACGCGCATTTGGCGTGTTTCTTGACTACGCACCGGTTCCAATGGGATCAATAACGCCAGTTCCTCAGAGCATCTTCCATTGAAATACCAGTAGAACAATGATAGCATTCCCACCCGACGCCTGTGCTCTAAAGATTGCAATCCGTTCGTTAAGGTGGGGGAATCTATCAAACGGACCGCCCGTTTCTGCACAGTGTCGAGGGTATTTTTCTAGTATTTTGGAGCTCCAGAACAAAGGTGACTGCCAAATTCAACCGCGGGGCGCACTTCATAATTTTTATTGTTGTTTGTTTTTAAATGTTGAATTCAGCGGAACGGAGGGTAAAATGCTCTGTCCGCCATATAAATAAAAATTATACAAAATAAGATTAACGTGAAAAGAAAGATGACGTAGAAAAATTAACATGATGATATGAAATTTATAGTAATACAAAAAAGAAATTGCAAATGCCTGTACATAAACTAAACTCAACTAAAGCCTAGACGAGAGAATCTCGGATTTCCGGGAGCGCAGACTTGTTCTGGCGTATCAAAGCCGTGAAACCATATACCCTACTCTCCGCAAATATCTAGGAGGCGCTTCTTCGCCAGGGGAGGCTAAATTGTGCCCTTTTCAGTTTAGTTATAACTTTTTATAATATTCACATTATGATTTTATATGTGACAGGGACTAAAAACTTCTAAGATTCATCATAAAATTGACTAAACTGTTCAGATATTTTGTTTGCTCAATTTTAGAATTTGGATCAGTGATATGGAATCACCAATACGAAATAAATATTAAAATATTAGAAGGAATTCTAAAAAAGATATTGAACGATGATGAATTCCTCAAATATTTTAAGTTAATTTTCACATTCTGTTTAAGATTATTTTAGTTTCATGGAGCGACTGTCCTATAAGATATAATAACAGAACTTGAATAGAACTGCAGCGGTAGTTACTGCTTCCTTAAAACAATCTTCGCAAATGCAAGCCACTTGTTTCTGTGCGGGCTTCAATCCACTGGTTTACGCCGCTGTAGGTAGAACGTTTCGAGAGACTTCCAAGCGCCAAGCCAAGCGCTTAGCGCTTCAGTTTCAGTTGTTTCAGGAACGGCGCGGAGGTGTGACGACTTGTTGTTCGGGCCGCTGAGTTGTCGGAGC
This sequence comes from Limnephilus rhombicus, assembly GCA_929108145.2. Classification (NCBI taxonomy): domain Eukaryota; kingdom Metazoa; phylum Arthropoda; class Insecta; order Trichoptera; family Limnephilidae; genus Limnephilus; species Limnephilus rhombicus. Next base: position 48,768,136 of record OV815288.1, read on the forward strand.
CTACATTCTACGAGATGTGAGAGTAACATTGATTAGATCGAGATAGTATTTTATTTTATTTAGAGAATTACTGATATATGTAAATGTGTTCAGATATCAATCTTTACAATAGATATTCTGCAAAACAAGCACTGGTCCTGATGGTATACCTGAAATATTATTGAAAGAATGTAAATCTGTTATATCTAAGCCAATTTGTTTATAATATAACTTATCATTATCATCTGCCACTTTTCCGGATTCCTGGAAGGTTTCCTATATACGACCTATTTTTAAATCGGGTAATAGGTCGAACGTAGAAAACTATAGACCAATATCGATGTTATCTCATATTCCTAAAATCTTTGAATCTATAATCACAAAAAAAATAACACCTATTTTCAAAAATGTGCTGATTGAGGAACAGCATGGCTTTAGATCTGCTAAATCTACCACTACAAACTTACTCTCCTTCACCAACACCGTAGCCAATGGCCTAGAAGATAAATCACAAGTAGATGTTCTATATACCGACTTTTCTAAAGCTTTTGACAAAGTAAAACACGCTATCCTCATGGCCAAGCTATATGCTATAGGTATACGAAACCCATTGCTATCTTTCTTTAATTCTTATTTAAGCAATAGAAAACAAAGAGTTAAAATAAATAACATTGAGTCTATTATTATTGAAGTAACATCCGGCGTACCGCAAGGAGCACATTTAGCCCCGCTTCTCTTCAACTTGTTTATAAATGACATTATTCGTATTTTCTCTCACACACGCTTTTGGCTTTTTGCTGATGACAATAAGATCCTAAAAATAATCAAAAACTACCATGACTGCCTTCTTTTCCAATCAGATATTGACTCTTTCAATGACTGGTGTAAAATTAATTGCTTGGAACTAAATGTCGATAAGTGTAAAATTATGTCCTTCTACAGATCTAAAAATCCGATTGTTTTCGAATACAAATTAAATAATAATTGCCTAACAACTGTTCAATCTATTAAAGATCTTGGTATCTCTCTTGATAGCAAGCTTTCTTTCCGGGAACATATAAATACGATTGTTAATAAATCTCTCAAACTACTTGGTTTTATCACTAGAACCACTTCTGACTTCAAAAACATAAATACCCTAAGAACTCTTTACTGCTCCTTGGTTCGCCCCCATCTTGAATATGCTTGTATTATATGGTCTCCTTTTTATGCTGTCCATATTCGTCATATTGAATCCGTTCAACATCGGTTCCTAAAGGGAATTGCTTGGAGGCTAGGATTAGAGCGAGGCAATTACTCGTATGCTGAAATTGAACAAACTCTAAACCTTTCTCCTTTAGAAGACCGTCGGATAAAATCTGATCTCATTTGTTTCTTCAAAATTATTAACTGTTTAATCGACTCGCCTACATTACTACAACTCATCACATTTAATATACCTTCTCGTAGACTCAGAAATAAAGACCTGCTTTTCCTCAATCAGCACTCGACTAACTATGGTTATAACTCACCACTGTCCAGAATGTGTAGACTGGTCAACTCACGTCAAGACCTTGATTTTTTTGGTATTAGCTTAAATGATTTCTGTCGCTCTTTAAACAAATGAAGATATGTAATATTCACCCTAATTTTTGCAAGGTCTTGACGTGACTTGACACTTATTTTTCTTCTATTTTCACTGTTTGTCTTTGCTTTCATGTACCATTCGAATCCTTACATTGTTCATTTCTATACTTCGTGATACTTTGTTTTAAATTGGACGTAAGTCCGTAAATAAATAAATAAATAAATAAATTCTCTATAATTTTACAATTTTATAATCCTGAGATGTGCCCGAGAACAAGTTCATTTACCTACTGCTGGAACGGGTTTATTCGTATCCAGAAATCCCTGATTACATTAACTTAGAGTCTCATGTTATATATACCTGTTTGTTACCCAATATGGGGGTTTTACAATAAATATGTATTTGTTATAATCTTATCGGAATTTTATTATGCATCACTAATCTACCCACTTGACTTGCAGCTTGTGCACCACGCTTATGGGCATATTATACGTTTCAATTCTGCCTCGCAATTAGGTTGAAGATACCAAATTGCACCGTGTCAACAAGACATTGAATGTTTCGATGTCATTGCGCGTCATCTTTCAACCGTATTGAAAATATTCAACTTGTTTAATATTTTCAATGCGATTGGTTCTGTTGTCCGCAGCACGCAGCACTGTGCGCGCCTATGGAAGTGTCATGTTTATTTTGTAGTGAGTTGTCAACATAGAAAATGGTTTTTAAATGGAGGGAAGAGCATACGCCCCTGTTCTTAGAGCACTTTAAGAACTATCCAAGCCTGTGGAACATTAAATCAGAGGGATATAATTCCCGCACGCACGACCTGTTTCGAAAACATTCTAAACTCTTTGACAGCAATGTGATTCAATGGTCCACTTCTGTCAAGTACGTGTAAACAGCACACCCTTTCAATTATACGCCGTTCAACCAAATCGCATCAATGTGGTTGAAGTGTGTAATATCGCCATTAGTAGCATACTTTATTGCATCATTCTACATGATCATACTTATTGTGATATTATTTGCATATGGCGATTACCGGTTTAGTAATTGTATTATTTGAATCGTAAGATAATCAATCTAGTTAAGTTTATCGTTACAGAACCTCCACAGAACTTGAAAATTAACTTTAAATATTTGATTAACTCATCAATTTTATTTGAAACATATTAGTTGTTAGGATAGATTTTTCAACTGTCCTTAGGATGGGTTTTTCAAAAAATTTGGAGAATTCGTCAATTTTTTTTTGTCAACGTTCTGTGTAATATGTTCGGTTATAATTATTATTAATAATTATTAGTTATTCGAACAATTTAAGGTAAAAAAATTAAGTGCATTATACTTTTATCACGCAACATTACAAATTTATAAAGATAATATTCAAAATAAAGTTGCACCCTTTAAAAATAACAGAAATCTTAGACAAACATCAAAACTTAGGACAATAGGACAGTTAAATCATAAATATCTAGGAGTTAAATTTTTTAATTATTATAATTAATAATTACCAGCTTGAAACACTCATCTACATTGAAAAATCTTCCGAGAAAAGATACTTTCCGCCAACGGGACTTGAGCCCGTTTATTACATTTTTTCCACCTGAAAACAACCAACTTTATTTTTATGAGAAAGACATTGTTAGTGGTAAATCTCTCGCTAGGTGGCGTCGAAACAAATTATGTCTACATTTATTGGGGAAATACTTTAACTTGCCAAATATTAATTATTATTTTTATTTGATAAACTAACGTTTAAGACAAGATTTTTATGCATAGCACAAAGGGTAACAATTATTATAAGCGATAATTATCAGCTTAAAACACTCATCTACATAACAAAAACTGAAATAATCATGAACTTGAATAGAACTTTTGCTGACTCTGGAAATTAACTTAAAAAATTTGATGATTTTTAAAATTTTTTTAAAACAACCAGTCCTAAGAATTTCTCATTGTGTTGTTTTTTAATCTTGTTTATATTTGAACCGGTACCCGGTACCCGTACCGGGAGTTGGAGTTGATCTGAGAATAAACTGACGTTCAAACCCACGACGGGTCTTGCTTTATAAAACCCTACCAATGGGTACCTAACCCTACCAACCAATAGAAAAAAGGCTTCGAATGGTCCACAATGTCCCAAAACATTCCTGAAGAAGTGGGAGTGTTCTGGAATGTTCCACAATGATGTTCCCGATTCCCTATTCTTGAACATTCCACAACATTCTATCCTGCCGCAAATATACCAATTAATCAAATAAAATTTATTCGCGCACCTCAGATTGTGAGAAGAGCCTTTCCCCTCGACCACGGAGGCCGTTGAGAGGTATGGCGTACAAATCAGCTACCACATATAAAAAGCCGTAAGTAGTTTTAAAACCATTTTTTGTTTAATATAAAATTTTGGTTTTGAAAATAAACAACAACAAAAAACAATGTAAATCGCATCAGCCCGATTGAATCAAATTGTTCGAATATCCAACAATACTCCTATAGTTCTGTAATACAGAACCTCAATTCAATAAGGCTTTTTCTTCTTAGGGGTGTTTTGTTAACCCGAAAGTTTAATTATCAGGGGCACTGGGAATCCAATTAAAGTATTTAACTTCTGGCCTACGGAACTGATTTCTCGAACATGGTTATAATTACCTTTTTTTCGGTGGCTGATCACTCCTTAACATTATGCTTACATCAGTCTTGTAGTCTTTTCAGATCTCCCCGTTTGTAAAACGGTCATGCTTGGTTTTATCACACATATGCCTAGGGACAGTGGAGGTTCACGAGGGGACAATGGGGACAATCCCACGTATTCCTGAAACTTACTAAAAGAAATAAATTGTCAAAGCTTTGTCTTCAACAAAATGATTGAATTCTTGAAACATAAAGCAATTGATATTTGCAGAAAAACGTGATAAAAAAGAACACTTCTGATCATTTACATTCCAGAGTTTTGGTGAGAAACCAAGGAAACAGGCAAGGCTAAAACTAGCGCGGTGATGGTATGAACAAACAAAAAAAAATCCCTTGATTTTATGATGAGTTTGTCTGAGGTACTCAAATACTGAATTCACCTACAATATTTTCGTATCCTGGGAGGTAGGGGGAATTTCTCCAGACATGCCTTCATTGAAGTAATAATTTGACGACCTCCGTAGTCCAGTGGGTAAGACTCTTGACTCACAATCCGGAGGTCGCGGGTTCGAACCCGGCATGCGCAAATAAATTTTATTTGATTAATTTGTGTAATTTCACAATTAATTCATTTAAAATAATATATGGTATATTTGCGGCATGTTCCAGAGTGGAAGATACTATCAGTATCGCCCTGGTGTAAGACCACCATTCAGAATTGAAACGTTGCTTGAAAATGGCTTCAGCCGTGTTTGGTGACCAGATCTGAATAGCCAGGTATTTCCCAACCTTCCTCTTCCCCACCTCCTTCCCCACCTCCTTCCCCTCCTCACTACCTTCAGCCTCACAACATACCCCAATTGGGGATGCCATAGTCTCACTGGCTCCAGACGGGAGCAGTTGAGATTCTTGTGCGGTATTCACTGTAAAAAAAAAAAAAAACCAGCGACATGAATCGGCAGTCCATTGAAGTTTTTCTCCGTGCGCAGAACCTAACGCGCTCATGGGGATGGTCCCAGATGTCCATTTAAGTATTTGGATACATTCTTTGAATTTCTTTCTCGATCCTGGGCAATCTGCGAAACCGCGCATGCCCATTTTATGTTTATTTCATAAAGTTCAGGGACAAACTATTAAATGACCTCTTGACGAATATTGACCATTTCAACAACATTTTTTTGATTTTGGCGTTCAGTGCAAAAATTCTATATGTAACCCACTTCAATCCTTAAGTGAAGAACAATCGAAAGGGGCTTTAAATGATAATATTATGTTATGATTCATCAAATAGAATAAGATCAATAAACAAAAAATGTTTCGCTTTGAATTCCACGTTTTTTGTTGCAATGTTCCCTTGAACAATCTCCACGTTTTGACATTTTGAACGCAATTTTCGCTCAACATTATTCCGGGTCACTAAGTTTCTGCCTTAGCTGCCTCAATTATATTCTGGTTTGACCTTCACCTCAGTCTGTTTGTGTTATCTTTAACATTGTGTTTCAAAGAAAAATACAAAAGAGAAAAGAAGAGAAATACAAAATAAATCTGATTTTTTGGAACTGCAAGATATTGTACGACAATTTGCAGTACATTTACAGGGTTGAATTAATGACTCTGGTAAAGACGGCTTAGTCATTTGTCGTAGACGTAAGTTACCGTTCAGATTTTCATAACCAAATAAACTATAATCAATGGGTTGTAATTGTGTTTGATGAGAATTTTTCCAAATAAATGTTTGTACTGTAGCCCTTAATAAATTCAAATGCAAAGCATCTGGTGTGCATATCACTTTCATCATATTAAAACCGAAACCTATGTTTTGAGAAATCAGTTTATGTCTGAGTTCATCAGCAAATAACTTTTTTTTTAAATTAAATATTTGCAAACTATTTCTAACTGTTTCAATTGCTCATTCTGTAGGTCAAGGTTTCCCAAAGACGTAAGAGCTGTTTGTACAAAATCTTCAGACGCAGCTTTCAAACATTGCATTTAACTGCTAAATCTGCTAGTAGTATCGCAGCCACTTACAGCATGTAATGCTGGCAAAATATTGCATATGCTTTCACCCAGGGATTCTCGCATTTGGATTCAGCAGCTAAATGGCATTCTAGAAAATATTTCTTTGTATGCGAACCGTCGAACCATAGCCCAAGACTGCCAATATTTGCTAAGTATTTTCAGAAATAAATTGCCAAGACGAATACATCTGTATATAAAATATCCCTTTCGTCCGTATTAATTCTCGATTGTGTCCATTAATAAATTATGACTATTAATGTCGGTTGACATTTGTCACATGAGAACGGGTCGTTTCTTCGACTCGTTCTTGTGTTCAACAGCTCGGCTGTGGAATGATTTGCCGGCCTCTGTGTTTCCTCCTTCCTACAACATGGGTCTCTTCAAGACCAATATTCCTTCCTCTCCTCAAAAAGACCCTTCACACAGCATCCCAGATAACATAGGCCCTGAGGGAAATTATTTTCCTCAGGGCCTCCTGTGTGGAGTTAATGTAAAAAAAAATGTCACCTGTAGTATCAGATTGTATTCCAAGGTATGAAGTAAGCATTGAGTGGACAGTATTTTTGAAAGGATACAAAAGCAACCATCTTTGCATTGCCTTTTTCTTTGCTAATTAACCACTTTTAACGATAGTTGTTTTTCAATACAGTATACTTTAAACATACACTCAAAAAGAACGAAAATCGAATTATTTTATACGTTTACAAAAAACACGGCTTAACAAAGCAACGTCTTTACGTCAATAGATGTAGAAACACACTAAACACATAAAAGTGCGCTGTGCTTGCCGAATGGTCGAAGAGGGGGTGTGGAGGGAGAGGGAAGGGACCATCAAACCTAGCGGCAAGATGTGATTTGTTATTATTTGGGGTCTCAGGTATAAGAATCAGGTCATAGTTGACGGTCCTCACATTTTGCATATATCAACTACCTCTAGCGCCTGCACTTGCCGTATGGGCGAAGAGGCGGTGTAAAGGGAGAGGGAAGGTACCATCAAACCTAGTGGCAAGATGTGTTTTGTTATTATTTGGGGTCTCAGGTATAAGAATCCGGTCATTTTTTTTTTTTTTACATGAGCTCCACACAGGAGGCCCTGAGGAAAATAATTTCCCTCAGGGCCTATGTCATCTTTGAGAATGCTGTGTGGAGGGTTTTTTTTAAGAAAAGGAAGGAGAGGAGAGTTCTGGGGAGGAAAAGGGTTTAAGGGGTGGGTAGGAATCTGGGGTTCAGTATGTCCTGGTCATCCGCCTCCAAGACCTAGACAAACCTCACCCCATGAACCCGGGCACCCCTGCTAAATCACCAAACGTAGCGAACCACTTGGGGTGACCTATGGCAGAGGTGTTGGTTATCCAATAAAGGTTGAAAAATATCAAAATATAAACGGAGGTATAAAAAGAGATAACAAAAATAGTGATGATACAATATAGAGATGACAAACATAAAAAAAGATCCATATACGATGTAAAAAAAAAGAAAAACAAAAAAAGTAAAGTACAAAATAGAGTGAAAAACAGCCATTCACATTCAAGTTCAAGATAAGTATTTTCAATTCTCAATTACATGCTAGGTTAGTCTATTGTTAATTTGCTTTTTAACGTAAGCGAGACTATTTGTAATATTCTTATTTGTGTTCTATTGAAAAAACCCACTTTAACAAAAAAAAAATTGGTTTTTCAATTTTTTATTTTTTTTTTATTGACAGTCGTTGTAGTGATTTTTTTGTTCTTTTCATTGCATAGACACTCCGAACCTTATTCGATTTCTATGACCACTGACCCACTGTCTCAAGTATTCATAGCACATTTTACAAATAATCTGGGGTATCCACGGCTTGAATTCATCCACAATTTTCAACTTAAAATACGAAAAATAGGCACTTTTTATAAATTCTGTTATGAATTTCCTGATTTTTTTTACTGTATATTCACCGCAAATATCACAAAATACATTTGGATCAATGAGACAACTTCTTCGCGATAAGACATTATATGAAAATAAATTTATTTATATAAATGTACTGATAAGATTGCAAAATGCACACACGAAAGCGCTAATTGCAGCCAATACTCAAAACAGAGGGTAGATCAAAAACTACACGTAAGGAAAAAAAATAATTATTTAGTGTTGCCAATGTATGTATATCTAAATACAAATTCATCAACGGTGTTTCGGCACCAATTTTTTTTAAATATTTGTTGACCAGTGTTATATCTGGGGGATATTTTTTGTTTTTACATTCAATTCACACAGGCGACCATGAGGACAATAATTTCCCTCAGGGCCTATCTCATCTGTGAAGATACTAAGTAGAACTTCTAGCACTAAGCCCTAGACGTAATCCACCAATAAAAGAAATCGGCGTCCAGCTCTCTATTCATTAAGTAATTAAACATTTAGGGTATTCTCAGATTTTGTTGTCACTTTAAGTGACTGAAAAGGGTATTTAATTATTAAAATGCTTTATAAAAATTATTGTTACTTTTTTGTTGTATCACATAAAACCAACTGATGAAAATTTTATATACTTTAACAAATCCTTGCAAAAAAAGCGATGGTAGTCGGAGACTTTTTGGAATATAAGTATTAAAATTATTTTTAAGTTTCTATGATAAACTTTAAAACGCAAATACAAAGCGTGGTGTTGCCACTTTCTAACACTGCTTAAATCATATATATTTCACAGTAATTCAAAAGCAGATAAAACAACTTTCATGGGTTCGTCTCAGTCTCTACCGCTGTCGATGTACCGTGTACTAAAAGGTACCAAATACTCAGGGGTTAATACTTCACAAAGTTGAGTACAACCTCCTCGAATGACACGCCGCGCCGTATCCGTAAACGTATAAAAGTTTCTAGATTCTAGTACTTACTTTGCGACAGGTTTCTGATCCCGGAAATCCTGTAGACGCCTCGTCAGATCATTTTGCGCCTCAGCGTACCAGTATTCTCGATCTGGAAGCAAAAATAAACATTGCAGGTGAAATCAATACGTATTTTAACAAAAGGACGAAGAAAAGCACGGAAAATACAAATACTGAAATTTAATTAATCTTGTGAAAACTATCCTAACCTACCGTTTCAAATCCGAATAATATGTCTAATTAGGCATATGGAGGTAACGTATATTTTTATTTATTTCTGGTTTTTAAATAAATAACATAGTGACCTACCTATTTCCTAATGCAATCCGTGTACATTTATACTTTGAAAACTTTTATGTGCGTAGCGTACACGGTAACCGACGAGTTCATCGAAAATCAATTCCAGTGAAATGGCGTACACCTAACCAAAGGATTTTAATTATTTGGAGAAAAAAATGTAGGTTTAATTTTGCTGTCCAATGAAATGTTTTTTTCCATTAAAAACAATAAAAATACTAGCATTTTGCAATGATACGTCGTAGTTGAGTAGTCAAATATAACCTAGCTTATAAGCACTCCATCTCGTTCCAGCAGAACGGTAACACACGAAACAGCGCGTATTTTTAATAGAAAAGAAAACGAACAGCTAAGCGACATCTACTTTTTACTCCAAATATGTTCAGAAATCGCTGGTTAAAATCATTCTGGTACGTGCTGTTACATGCTGCAAATTAATCAAATATTTTCATAATTTTCATTTAAATTTGTTCTTATTTTCTTCTAATTCAGTGTCTTCTATAAACTTAAAAAATTTAAGTAAATTTTTTGACTTTCGTAAATCAATTTTTTTCCCACATTATTTTGTAGTATTGTTCCAACGGCTCAGTTTTGTGCAGTAATTTGTTTCGTATTGTATCCACCGCTGGCCAACAATAGAAATGCTGTGACTGTAATTAACGTGTGGTAAGTTATTGCGTTGAATACATTTTGAATATTTATTTGTTAAATATTTTTTTTTTTTTTTTTTTTTTTTTTTATTTTAGCATATAAAATATAATGTTAAATGTACATTATGTAATAATTTGTGTACATTCATGTTCAAATATCTTAATTAATACCACTCTTCCATGGAAGCATTAGCTTGTGTCTGGAAGAGTAGTGTACATTTTTTAAATGCTTTATTATATCTTAAGTTCTTAAATTTTTATTTTTTTTATTTTTTTTTTTTATTTAGTAACTATATAATATTTTTTACATTTTTATATGAAACATGTTAGTTAGATGTATATATAAAATATATTCGTAGTCCTCCTCACTAGGAGATCCTGTGCTGAGGGGGACTATGCTTTGGATAAGTTTTTCAGCGACTTCTATGGTTTAACTTCATTGATTGGATAAGGTTTTCCAGAAACTTCTATGATGTTTTAAGTATACTAGTAAGTTCATTTTCCGATAGATTCTTCAGCCAACATTTAATGTCCTTAATGTAGCTATTTTTTATTTTTATTTGTTTGATACTAAGTGGGAGCTTGTTATATAACTTTACTGCTAAAAATGCAGAACTTCTTTGACCAAATGAAGAGTTACACTTTGGTATATTAAGTATGTCTGTTTGTTTGGCTCTGGTTTTATGAGCGTGGGAGGTGTCTGCCTACAATGTGAATGTAAAAAAAAAAACAATAAGTTGTAAGTTCGGTTTAATGTAATTGTAATTATAAGTATTTATCAACTATCAAACAATTCTATTATTTGGATAATGTATCTAGAATTGGAGTATCACTAGGAAACTGAGTTATAAGTTATTTTTGAGATTAGATTAGTTGGAAACTTTTATTTTTATTTTTTTGAGATTATCTTTAAAATATTTTTTAACAGTGTTTATTAATTTGATTTTATCATTAATTTTTCTAATTTCATCCGGTAGTCGGTTGAAAATAAGTCTTCCTTGATAAGTATAAAAATTTTGTGCGAAGGAAGTGTTTAATTTTGGGCATGAAAAAATATATTTATGTCTTGTACGGTTTTCAGTTATAAATTGATACTTTTCTTTTTCTTTTATAATTTGAATCAATGCATTTTTATTGTACAGATCTTTGAATGAAGGTACTTGGAATTCCTTAAATAATTGATCCGTTGGGTAGTCAGAAGGTTTTTTTAATATAATTTTAATTATTAGCCTCTGCACAACTTCAATCGGGGAAAGAGTAGTTTTGTATGCGGATCCCCAGCTAATGATAGCATATTGTAAAGTTGATTGAACCAAAGCGTAATATATTAGATATAAGTTTTTTACAGATAAAAAATTTCTGATTCTTAAAAATATATAAATCAATTTTCTAATTTTTTTTACAACTTGACAAATTTGTTCCTTCCATTTCAAATTTTTATCGATAATAACTCCTAAATATTTGATTGTGTTTGTTGTTTTTAATATTGTGCAGTTTGGGATACAATAGTTTTTACTATGTGTTTTGGAATTATCATGGATGATGATGTTAATGTTTTTAGGGGTATCATTTTTGTGTATTGCAAATGGAATTACAAATGTTTTATCACTATTTAGTGATAGTAAATTTACGTCGAAGAAATTTTTTAAAATATTTATGTCTTCGGTGGCTTTAAATGTTACTTTTTCCCAAGTTTTATCGCTAATTATTAGTACCGTATCATCGGCATATGAAGTAATTTGGCCATGTAGTGGTTGAAAAAAAATGTCATTAACATATATGGTGAAAAGGATTGGTCCGATTACTGTACCTTGCGGGATTCCAAAGTCTGATATTTCTTTATCGCTATTAATTTGATTTATTTTTACGACTTGCGGTCGATTTTTTAGGTAGTTCGAAATCCATTTAATCGCATTGTCTTTTATACCTACATTGTTCAGTTTTTTTAGTAGAATCTCATGGGATATACTATCAAAGGCTTTTCTGAGATCAATAAATATACCGGCACATTTTTCACCTTTATCCAATGATTCGTTGATGTATGAGGTTACATTAGCAATAGCATCTTGTGTGCAGAGTGACTTTATAAAGCCAAACTGGTTTTTGTGAAGAATTTTATTACTTTCTAGGAAAGTGACCAATTGGTTTTTCACAATTTTTTCAAAAATCTTTCCAATGTTTGAGATTAGACAAATTGGACGATAGTTAGTTACTTGTTGTGGATCTCCAGATTTATAAATAGGTGAAATAATTGTGTTTTTATAGTTTGTCGGAAATATTCCTTCTGTTAAACTTAAGTTTATCAAATGAGTAATTGGTTTTACCAAATGAATTTTCATGGATTTTAGAAAATGTACTGTAATAAGGTCAAATCCGGGAGATGAACCTCCTTTCATGCCTTCTATTATTTTTAAAATTTCACTTTCTGAGGTTTTTTCAAATTTTGATAAATTATTTTGATTGTGTACATTTTCAATCGTTTGTGTTTTCATGTTAAAAGATTTATTGATATTTTTCGCAAGATTTTTTCCCACATTAGCAAAAAAAAAATTAAAGATGTTTGCACATTGTTTAGGTTGAATATTAGCATCTATGATTTTATTTTCATGTTCAATGAATTTAATTTTTTGTGTTTTTTTAGTGTTATCCATGGCTAAGTTGACTGTTTTCCATATTTGTTTATTGTTATTGTCTGTAGAAAGTATTTTATTTTTGAAATAGTCTTCTTTATTTTTTTTTATACAGTTTGTTAATTTATTTTTAAAAATTTTGTAAAAAGTGCATGCTTTTTCATTTAGAGGATTTTTCAATGCTGTTTTATAAAGTTTTTCTTTGTTTCTAATTGATATTATAAGTCCTTGTGTTATCCAAGGCTTTAAAATTCTTAGTTTTGGTTTAATGTGGACTGTTGTTTCAGTAGTTGAATTTTTTATGTGTTGAGATAATATATTCTCAAAGTTTTTTGAGCAAGTTTCGGTATCATAACTATTTAACACGTTGTTCCATTGTTCATTTCTTAGTTTGTTCGATAAAATAGTCATATTTGTGTAGGATTTTGTCTTTGTTAGATTAAATTTTTTAGGTTTAATTTTGTTATCGTAGAGAAGTATGCATGCATGGTGGTCAGTTATATTCGTTTTCCAAACAATTGATTTCATTTTGTCAATATCTTTAATATTTATATTAGTCCATATATGGTCTAAACAAGATGGAGTGTGATTTTTTATTTCTCTCGTATTTTTATTAATACACGATATGAAGTTAAATTCAGTCATACAATTAATATATTCATTTTTTAAATTATTTTCTACGTTTTCATTAATGTTAATATTGAAGTCTCCTGCAATAAAGCAAAGTTTATTACTAAATTTTGACAGTATGTGTTTAAAGTCATTTATAAATGACGAGATATTCGAACCGTGTGTTCTGTAAACAGCTATTATGTGGTAGTTCGTTTTGTCGAGTTTTAATTGTATTTCAATACAGTTTACTAGATGTATAGGATGTTCAGTTATTTTGACAATACTAAATTTATCATGAATGAATATGACGAGACCACTATTTTTATTTATGTTTTTTTTGGTTGTAACATAATTATATTCTGGTAAATGATAAGTGGGTGATTCGTCATTTGTAAAAGTTTCTGATAATATTATAATGTCAGGTTTTTTATTTAGGTTGTTTAAATTTAGAATTAATTCATCCCAATTTCGTTCCATACTTCGTATGTTAATATGAAAAATGAAAATATTATTGAGATTCTTTGAGATTATGTCATTACATGAATCGGTGTATACTCATATTCTTGTATTTTAAAATTATTTTCTAATTCATTAGCTATGAATTCATCCATTTAATAAACATATAAATGTGATATTGATTTCTTTTAAATATATAGAGTATTTTCAAAGTAGAGTGTGACATAGAGTTAGTAATACGAATATAGATTTTATAATGTGTAGATTGTTGAAGAATATTCCGTTTTTTCAATGTATAGATCATAAAATTATTCATTTTTATATCTTTTGGATATTCATATGTATATATATAAGACATTGAGAAAAAAAACATGGGATACTTTTAAAAACAATAGGATACTTTTAAAACACATAGGAAATTTTTGTAAAAAACATAGGATACTTTTAAAAACATCTCTTAAATTAATATTATTGTTCATTCTTCTATTTTGTAAATGCAAATAATTTTTTGTAATATTTACAATTGGTTTGAACAAGAAAAATATATTTTCTTTTTTTAACACCAATACCTTTAGTATATAGAAAATAGAAAGTATTTGTGAATTTAGTAAGTGTATGTTTAGTTGATAATAATCGGTGATTTGATGCATTCTTCGTTTATATTAACGCCCAAATGGCGTTTACAAAATATGTGTTCGATATATGAAGACCTTCGTGGTGGAAGTGTAAGACTAGCGACCCGGTTGTCGCGGGTTCAAATCCTGGCCTCTGCAAGTAAATTTTATTTGATTAATTTCAAGTCAAATTCAAAAATTCGCCCGAAATCAAAGTGTTGCCATATAAAAAAAAATCCGTGTGGAATTTTACAAAATTAATAGGAACATTTTCGGTGACGGTACATTTTCATGTTGTGACGTCACGAGCCCAAATAATGGATGAATTTATTTAAAAAAAAAAAACAGTACATTTCTAAAAAAAATTACTAACATTTTCGTAATCTTAGTAAAAAAATCTATAGACACGATTTTTCCAAGTCGTCATGAAATCAATGCAAGTGGCCTATGAAAGAATTAAATTTATTAAAACTCTCAGATCGAAGAATTATATCCGACTTAATATTTATGTTCAAAATTGTAAATGGTAGAATAGACAGTCCTGTTTAACTAATCTCGTCGAATTTCATATACCCACTAGATCAACTCGCTCCAAAATCCTGTTTCAATCCAACAACAATTTTGTTGTTTATAAATCGATGCGGTTAATAATAAATCATTGTGCTTTTTATGAATCATTGTGCTGTTAATAATACATAAATCATTGTGTTCTGCCAGAAGTGTTTAAACCGAATCAACATCAAATCGGTTACCACTATCGTGCAGTGCATCATAAATTTAAATTACTGCTTGCGATATTTTCATTATAATGACATGCGGTTAGTTTTAGTTAGTAATTAATTTTAACAATGGTCCTGTGTTATTTAAAATAAATTGGATTTATAATTTTATTTTATTTTATTTTATTATAAAAATAAAACAACACTTTGTATTTAACCACGAATTTATTATTTATGTATCTACCGGTTTCGCTTAGACCAAGCTTCCTCAGGATAAAATAATAACTAATAAATTCGTGGTTAAATACAAAGTGTTGTTTTATTTTTATAATATAATGTCTAACCACAAAATAATTGCTTCTTATGAAGAAAAAAAAAAAAAAAAAAAAAAAAAAAAAAAAAAAAAAAAAAAAAAAAAAAAAAAGAAAAAATTATTTTATTTTATTAGGAAAACCAACAGTTACAATTATAAATAATGTTTGATGAAATATGTACAGAAATTTAACCAAATAATAGGTTTTCGATGAAGTATGTTAATTATTTAGTGAGTAGGTATAGAGAAAAATAGTTAAATTATGTTATGTGGATGGGATGGTGGAAGGGAGTGGAAAGGGATGGATCCTTCCTGTGTAAATAATGGTATGTATGTGTAAATGTTATTTATTCATTTTAGTTTTGAAAACGTTAGGTACTGTGTTAAATAAGTCGAATTCACTGAATGAAATTTTTAAGGTATGTGAAACGCGATGAATGAATGTATTTTGTTTAGAGTTAGTGTTGCATTGAGGAATGTTTAATGCGTGGTTTTGTCTGGTTTGTCTGATGGGCACTCTTAGTTAAATTCTTTCTAGTAATTCCGGGCAATCTATCGTAGAGGTGGCTATTTTTTGTAAGAATAGTACGTCTGCCAAATTTCTTCGACTTTCCAAGGACGACCTCCGTAGTCCAGTGGGTAAGACTCTTGACTCACACTCCGGAGGTCGCGGGTTCGAACCCGGCATGCGCAAATAAATTTTATGTGATTAATTTGTGTTATTTCACAATTAATTCATTTAAAATAATATATAGTATATTTGCGGCATGTTCCAGAGTGGAAGATACTATTAGTATCGCCCTGGTGTAAGACCACCATTCAGAATTGAAACGTTGCTTGAAAATGGCTTTAGCCGTGTTTAGTGACCAGATCTGAATAGCCAGGTACTTCCCAACCTTCCTCTTCCCCACCTCCTTCCCCTCCCCACTATCTTCAGCCTCACAACATACCCCAATTGGGGATGCCATTGTCTCACTGGCTCCAGACGGGAGCAGTTGAGATTCTTGTGCGGTATTCACTGTAAAAAAAAAAAAAAAAAAAGGACGATATCCTGAAGAACGCGGCTGACTCTTCGTGGCTCAGATGAGGGCGATAGCTCCGAAAATCAAGGTATCGTAGAAATCGGTTTTGCACTTTCTCAAACCTTTTCTAATTGTGGCCAAATACCAACCTGCGATAAAGAAGTGATAATTAACGATGAAATATATTCACCAATACACATAATCCAATATTGATCCTCCTCAATTTGGATAGGAGGGTAAGGGTACCGCCGCCCCGTGAAATATTTATTGGATAACTAACACCGCTGTGTGGCAGACCGGATCGGGAGATACTGGTTGATTGAGACCTATCAACTGGACTCTCTCGTGACATCGCCATGCACCGCGGTGGGAGGGATGGATTCATACTTCCGACGCTCCTCAGTGTCCAGCACAGTGAAATCGAATATCAAATCGATAGACGTAACTACCGATTAGTGTATACCGTTTTCTCGAGCATGGCCGTACTGATGATTGCCAGACCGCTATTGACAGGAAATAAATAATAAGTCGATATGCGATGGCAACACAGGTCGATTTACATTCGTAAATGTCGAACGGCTTCGTAAAAATTTAAATTATTCATAAATTTACTATTTATATTTGAAATACTAACTTTAATATACTTATTTTTAATGTACTTTTTGAGACTAAACGGGAATTAATTAGTTAACGCGGTTTTTAGTTATATTTCAACCGCCTTTTTTATCTCCAATATCGAACTGAATAAATTCTTAGATCTCGTCTTAGAAGAATTATTTAAGTATATGGATCGGGTAAACGATTTTTTCAATTCTAAGAGCTTCGTTAGTCGAACGACATTATTCAAAAAGTTATGTACATTGACAGTTTATATTACTCTAAGGAGGCCGCGTTAAAATTTGTCGATGGTCGGTCAGAATATTTATTATCAATTGACGCCAACTGACCAAAGATAATTTTTTGCATTATCGAACTGACAAAGGGTTTTATCAATCGTCTGAACTAAACCTATTTATTTTTGTTACTTCAAATTGACAGTTTGAAAATGGCCTTGTAAGCCGAAACAGCTGTAACAAAAAAATGATTGCAGAACTTGAAAAAAACATTATTAAATTAAATTTAAATTATATTTTAAAAAATTGAATGGAGTTCTACGAATTCAACACAAAAACAATTACTATGTACTCGAACAGAACGCAATGACTTCTTCCTTTCACTCAGCATCCCCAAAGATGACACAGGCAATAGGTGAATAATTTTCTTAAGGGCCTCCTGTATGGAGCTAACGTAAATAAACAAAAAAAAAACAAAAAAGGTTTCTCTAAAATAAAACATTTATTATTATCATTCATCATAAAGTGATAGGTAGGTACTTTGAAAAACTACCTTCTTGACCGAGATATTATAATTAGGCTATTAACTTCTAAGATAATACGATGAGCAGTTAGGTCTACTCGTTCACAAGAATGGGTTAAATGATTTAATGCAAACATTAAGTTAACGACTCCTTAGAAATTGGATAACGAATATCATCAACTTAGAATAAGGGTTTGTAGGGCGGTTTACATAGCGTAATGCTATCTTCAAGGCATGATTTCCACCGCGCAGTACATTTTATTATAACTTTATTCTCATTTCTTCCCATAATAAGAGCAAAAATAAGGTGATACCTATGATATTTTGTAACATTTTTTTATGAATACCCTACAAGAGTCCCAACTTTCCGGAGCTGAGATTATGGCATTCGCAATAGGGGTATTTTGGGGAGTAAAAAAGGGGGCGAAAACACCACTTGCGGGATCCGAGCCGGCCGTAGGAGTAGCAGCTTGCCACACCAAATTACATATTGAGAGGTGGGTCAAATCCCAGCACTGGAAGGAATGGGAGATGGTACCTGGAATGAGGTAATCCAAAGTAATCATAAACGAACCGGACCCCAAAAGGATCAGGAAACTACTCGATATGGACAAAAACTCGCTGAGTAGGACTACTAACGGGACATTGCCATCTCAGGAGACACTTGCAGCTATTGGGGGTGGAAAGCACTAACAGATGTAGAAAATGTGAAGAGGGTGAAGAGACTCCAGTTCACTTATAGTGCCAATGTCCTGCCCTGGGGGAACTAGGCTCAGATATCTGGGGAGACATACTGTAGAACCAGAAAACATAGCCACGTATCCAACGACAACTCTGGTGAACTTCATGAAAGCGACTTGGTTATTGTTAAAGTACAGAGGCATAATGGGAGAACAGATTGGGAAGAGTTCCAGCTATTCAGATCTGTTATGTAAAGCAAGCAACGTTGAGATTATGAATGCTGGTCTTTAACCAGGGTGATACTTAGGTCTAGTTGTTTCGCAGAATATGAACAATTCATCGAATTTAAAGTTGAAACTCATGTTATGTGAAAGTTCTATTCAATTTCTCTTATTATTATCATTAATGTGAACAGCGGGCCAATAATTACATAATAACAGAAAAATAAAAGAGCCTTTACACACCTTGAAAATGACTTAAATTTGTTGAACTGTACATATTCTGTGAAACAACCAGCCTTAGGATGACTTCATTCACAAAATTAAAACTCTTTATAAATTTAGAAATTTCAATTTCATTTTTCGTGAAAATTCTTTTTAAGGTCTGTTATTATTTCATCATCAGCCGGTTGTTACACTGTACTAGGTTAGTAACAAAATTTGAAAAGGATTATCACAGAACTTAAATATTACGTAATATATATATTTTTTAATATCAAATAAGGAATTATACAAGTTGTCCAAAGAAAAGTCACTACCTCAATTCCTTTTACAAACTTTTTCGGGCAGGTAGGTTAGTATTACATTCAAAAGCTCAGTCAAAGTTAACCACCTAACCAAAGTTAGCCTTAACACCTGGTCAAAGTAAGGCTTGTATGAATAATAAATTGGAAGCCGCAGATTTTCGAAACCGGAACCAACAGATGAAATGCTAAACGACGAGTTAAAACAGGTCTTCGCTCCGCTCAGTCAATAATGTAATAACAAGAAAATAAAAGCAATATTCATCGAAATCACACGTGGTAGAAGGTAACCTTTTAAAGTAGACAAGAGTAAGTAGGTTATGAAGCACCGCACAAAGAGGAGACCGATTATACTATATAATTCTCTCGCAGGCTAAATCCTGTAGATGTATATGTTTGACTATTTTTCGTTTCATTGAGTTTCAATTCACAACGGTGCTTAAGAAGTTTCACTTCAATAACAATAATGAATTAAATAAAAATGTTTCATTAAATGAAGACAATATTAGCGATACTCAATCGAAAATCTGGAGACAGAGAAATCAGAAAAAGATATTGGCTCCACTGGGACACAAACCCAGGACCCTTTGCTTACATGGCAAGTGCTCTACCAACTGATCTAGGGAACCCATATCAAATTCGGACTCCTAAATTTATCATACTTCGACTAAGAACTACCAACCTTATCTTTATTTTCTTAACGCACATATTATTGGCTGCTATCTTTATTTATGATTGCAAGATTCAACTCGAACTAAATGCTATCTAGATAGTAATAAGTTATAAATTATCAAATTATTATTATTATAGTGTCTGGGTAAATTTTTAACCATTTTATTTTTAATATGCGACATCTATTGACTTTTCTGCAAGTCTTGGATTAATATTTACTTTTAATTTTTAAATTTATGAGTAAAACCTCAAATTATAATATTTAATTAAATGAAGACAATATTAGCGAAACTCAATCGAAAATTCCAGTCCCAGTGAAGCCAATATCTTTTCCTGATTTTTCTGTCTCCAGATTTTCGATTGAATTTCGCTAACATTGTCTTCATTTAAATAAATATTATAATTTGGGATTTTACTCATAAATTTAAAAATTAAAAGTAAATATTCACCAAGACTTGTAGAAAAGTCAATAGATAAAGAAAAAATTAAAAATTTAAATTAAATATATATATATACATATAAATGTATTGCAGACGCCGAGATTTGAATCCACAACTCGTCTCATACCTTGCAGGAGAATGTTACCCGCACTACAACGGTCTAAAGCCCACGTCTACGTCTTGGGATTTTTTTTCACTAATGTCAATAATACATCTTTTATTGACGTTGCTTAAATAATAACACCATATTGTGACGAAATTAGAGAGAGCTTAAAAGGTGGATTTTCTCAAGTTTTTTAAAACGTGTTCCGTTTTAGAACTACTGTACTAAACAAAAGCAAATGAGTTGGCTTTGACAGAAGGATTTTATCGGGGAAAAACACAGCTTAGGAGGGAAAAAACCCGGGAGAGGAATTTGAAATCCGTTGGGAGTTGGAGTAATGCGTTGCGTAAATGATTTAATAAGTGTAATTTGAGAATAATAAAAGGAGAGGAAAATAAAACATCAAATCGTTATTTTATTTCATGAGAATCTTGTGCTTACCACGCCAAATTTCTAGTTATACGTGAACAAACGATTTGGTAAAAATGTATAAGCCCACCTCACGGATAATGCGGAACGTTCGTTCCGCTGAACGTTCGATGTACGGATAATGCGGAGCGTTCCTTTTTTTAATTAATAGGTAATCAAATATGACATTTATCGGAAGTACCAACCTTATAAAATAAAAACAAAAAAGTACCTACTTCGAATTATTACTAAAAAACTTGGGTTGAGGTTCAAGCTACGAAAGCTGCATGTCATCATAATTTGGATATACATCACAGGTTTGGTTTGTTTGGCAAGCAGGTTTTGTCTAACGGGTATGTGTAATTATTCTAATATCTTTCTTTCCATATTCTTCTGTTATACTCGTAAATACAGGTACAAACTTGTCAATAATACATTCACTTGACATAAATATTCACTTTTCTTGATGATAAAGCTAAATCTTATTGTTTGAATAAGAAATATTGCGTAAGACATAAATAATAACGATTTAACTTGTTCATTTTTTTTACATGAGCTCCATAAGATATTAGAACCGAGTATTTGTGTAGAACTGAGTTGTGACGCATTTCCGTTTCACCCATAGACATATGATGTCTATGGTTTCACCCGAATTACAAGTCACTAACGGCGCTAAAGAAGTTTCACTTTTTCTGCTTTATTATTTTTCACATATAAAAGAAACCTGAACGTGAACAAGTTCTATATTATTCAAAACACAGTATTTCTAAAGAAAAGAATTACAAAAAAGTAATTGCGCTTGCCTGTTAAAAAACAACTTTATTAAAATACAACAAAATATACTCTAATAATAATATGTTTTAAATAAATAAATGATATAAATGTCAGATTTCAGTTTGATTTAAAGGGGATTAACAAACCTTGAACAGTTGGTGCGCCCGTTTCTGTTGGTGCTGACTTCATCAGCGATGCACTGATGATGCACAGGAACAGCAATCTCCTGCTCTCCCAGCGAGCCATCTTGGAAGGGTCATGTAACGATGACTCAAGTCTAGTCCAAGAGCGACTCAATTGCGTCGCAGGCCAGCCAAGTAGGACTTCAGTGTGACTCAAGTGTTACTAAAATATGACACAAGTGTGACTTAAGTGTAACTCAAGTATATCTGAAGTGTTAATAAAGTGTGACTCAAGTGTGTCTCAAGTTTTATTCAAGTGTGACACAAGTATGGCTAAGGCGTAACTCAAGTGTGACTCAAGTGTAACTAAGTGTGACTCAAATATGACTCAAGTGTGACTCACATGTGACTCAAATGGGACTCTTACTCAAGTGTGACACAAGTGCGACTCAAGTGCGACTCAAGTGTGACTCAAGTGTGACTCAAGTGTGATTCAAGTGAGACTCCAGTGTGACTGAAGTGTGACTCAAGTGTGACACAAATGTGATTCAGGTGTGTCCCCAGTGTGACTTACGATTAAGTTTCTAGATTTTCGTCGATTGCAAGTTGACTGGCGTATGGCAGTTCAAATGTTATGAGTTATGACGCAAGTTTCAAATCCACTTTTAGGTACGGCGCTACTTTTTCACTACTGAATGGTTTCACAAATGCACATTGATTTTAAAAAACTTTTCGAAGGTGTTTTAAACACACAGCACTGAAAGTCATATTCTTTTATTATTAGCACAGATTAAATTGTTTGTATTTTTATATTAACACAGTATTTGCACTTCCTAACCAGGATTTTGTGGTGTTTTTTTAAAATTATTTTTAACAATGTTGACTTTAATGAAAACGGAGGATATTACAAGAAAAGGGGATAATATTTGTTCATTCTAATACAAATGCCGTTAAAATAATAACGTTGAAAATTTTAATATAAGATTTCGATGCCATTACAGAGAATTAAACATTTTATATTCCAGCAGAACGTACTTAAATTTGACGTTTACTGGGGAAAAAGTATTTATATTCAGGATATTTTTTTATTAGAATTTTTCCAAGAAAATTAAACAGCTTTAGTCATAATCTTTTGTGTGGTATTTAAATAGATGCCATGATTGTAATAAGGTCGATCTCCCCAATTAATTTTGAGCTTAGGCCTGGCAAATTTAAAATTCAATAAAGGTACTCGAAAGATTAAAAAATAATTAAAGTCTTTATGACGGCCCCCGTGGTCGAGGCGTAATGCTCGAAGTCGCGACACAAAAACCTACTCAGACACGTTCATTTGCATAAATCTCAATAAAGATTCAATAACAAATATAAAAAAAATACAAAATTATATAAAAGCTCACTCAAACAAAAAATAATACAAAGAGAGGCAAGAGAAACGGGAGCCTTTCACAAAGATATATAACTTTAAAAAAGAGTTTTTTTTTAACAATTATTATAAGCAATAATTATCAGCCTGAAACACTCATCCACATTGAAAAATCTTCCGAGAAAAGATACATGACGCCAACGGGACTTGAACCCGTGCTCTTCTGATTGCCGGTCAGCTGCTCTCCCAATTGAGCTTTGAAGACATAATTTGTCTCGACGCCATCTAGCGAGGGATTTAACACTAACAGTGTCTCTCTCGCAAAAATAAAGTTGGTTGTTTTCAGGTGGAAAAAATATAAAAAGCAGTAATTGTTGAATGAAACACTAGTATATATTGAATCATTTGGCGGGTATAAGATAAGCCGCCATAGCTCAATTGGGAGAGCAGCTGACCGGCAATCAGAAGGGCACGGGTTCAAGTCCCGTTGGCGTCATGTATCTTTTCTCGGAAGATTTTTCAATGTGGATGAGTGTTTCAGGCTGATAATTATTGCTTATAATAATTGTTACCCTTTGTGCTATGCATAAAAATCTTGTCTTAAACGTTAGTTTAACAATTAAAAATAATAATTAAGTTTTTTTTTACTTTAACCCCACACAGGACGCCCTGAGAAAATTGTTTCCATCAGGGCCTGTCTGGCATGGATGATGTATGGAGGGTCTTTATAAGGAAAAGAAGGAGAGGAAGTTCTTAAGGACGGAAAAGGTATGAGGGGTGGGTGGGAATCTAGGGATCAGTGTGTTCAGGAGTGATGGATAAACGAAACTATTCCTCCCGCTGCGGTTCAAGGCCAGCTACAGAGGTCATAAGGTTTCTGCAAACCGGCCACCTCTATTTTAGCCCACCACGCAGCTGGTGGGCAAGCACATTCACAGCCAAAACTTGAACACACCTTACTTAATGAATCCGGGAACCCCTACTATTAATTTATTATCAAATTTTTAACATAATTAGTTCTTTGTGCCAACAAAATCTCCACTTCTTTCATTAGCTCCACCCAGGAGGCCCAGAGTTGGCCCAGATTGCTCTAAATTTTTTGGTGACCTTTTTGAATATTTTCAGCCCACCTTAAAAATATCATGCATCCGAATTTTAATATGGAGACAAACAAACTGATTATAATTCTATATAGCCAATGAATTCACCTATCTTTTGTCGATTATGACATATTCGTAGGATTTATAAAAAATAATTTGTAAAATCGTAAACATTTGAAACAGAAATATTCTCAGGATTTTCTACCTATAAACTCTCGTGGGATGTTCAATTTTGCGTTCGCATTAAATATTTTCTATGAAGTTTCTTTTAAATGATCTATTTGATCATCATAATCTACAAATATATATAACAAAACTGAACTTTGATAAGTTGTGAAGTGCTTAATGTTCCCTTTGAACAAACTTTTGACATAAATTATGGTCGAGAAATGGCGAAACTTTAAAATGGACTAACATTGAATTTATAAGGTACTTAACAAAAATAACTGCGGCAACTCAAACGGACACATTAATTATCTTAAATCCACAATACCAATTAACTCGATTATTAGTTTATTTATTGAAAATATTGCAGTCCGATGGGCAAAAAATACGCAAGCATAACCACAAAATTTTATTTTTCAAATAAACACTGAATTTTGAAGATTGAAACACATTAAAACAGGTTGAATGCATTACTAATTCAATTATTATTACACGTGTATACAAATATGTTAGAAAAATCCACTAAAATGCGATAAAAAGCCGCATTTTACACTGAAGCATTTTGACAGTTGAACCTTTTAAACAAATCTACATAATACAATTTTGTAAAATAAGATAATTCGTAAATAACTAGAGTACACTGCCATCTGTTGAATATGAGTATACGTATAGATAAGTTTTAAGATTTTCACGGCCAAAAGCATTTTCACCTACAGTGCAGTGCTTATCGAAGAAGATTGGAAGAAAATTGACAATATGACTTACCAACAAGCACAAAGAAGTAAGCAGTCAACAGATGCGAGACAAAAACACAAGTTTGAGAAGCTCAAGCAAGGCAATAAAGGTGATCGAAAACAAATTGATCATAATAATAATAATAAAGTTGTTATTAACATTTCGTCCCTTGCGCTGAGCCAAGATACAACTTCTGTGCTTGCCAAGGGGATGAACTACGCAGTTGCCCCCAAAAAGATACCTGTGGAATCTGTCGTATGTGGTGTGAAGACAGCACTACATACAATGATGAAAGTCCACAAAATGTCAGAGTCGCAAGCAGAGGACATACGACAAGAGACTTGCATATTTTGAAAAGGGCTGAAATACCCCGCCCAAACATCACAAAAGTAGAGTTTGCGGCCCTAAAAGAATTGCGCGCCAATGAGTACATCTTAGTTCTGCCTGCCGACAAAGGTAATGCCACTGTGGTGATTAATACGGTAGACTACATTAAGAAGATGGAAGACCTCCTGTGCGATGCCGGCACTTACAAGAAAATTAAAAACAACCCCACCAATAAGATTGACCTGAAGACAAGAAAGCTAGTTAAAGCTTCCAGTATTAGGAAAGAGGATCGATCTGGGCTTTTCGTAAAAGCCTCCAGAACTCCTACCCTGTACGGTCTTCCGAAAATACATAAAAATGATATCCCTATGAGACCGATTGTTAGTGCTATTGGTGCACCGACGTACAAACTCTCCCTACACCTTTCGAGATTGCTGCAGATACAAACTGGTAAAACTGAATCTTGGATCAAGGATTCCACAGATCTGATCAGTAAGCTAAAAAAAGTCAACACTGAGGAAGGCGATATCCTAGTCAGTTTTGATGTAGTGTCCCTTTTTACAAATGTGCCTCTAGAAAACTCAATGACAATGCTCAGGGAGATCTATGATGACGACATTTGCAAACTTTTTGAACACTGTCTCAAAACGAGATATTTTGCATTCCAGGGTGAACTTTTTGAGCAAGTGGAAGGAGTTGCGATGGGCAGTCCGTTGTCGCCAGTACTTGCCAACTTTTTTTATGGAGAAATTTGAAGAAGTGGCACTCGACACAGCTTCAGCTGTTCCCTATGTATGGTGGCGTTATGTTGATGATGTCTTCGCCATCTGGCCTCATGGAACAGAGAACTGAATGAATTTCTGAATTATCTTAATTCACTCCACAGTAAAATCAAATTCACAATGGAAGTGGAAAACGATGCAAAAATCCTGCCTTTTCTAAGGTGATGCGAAAAGAAGATGGTAATCTAGGACACACTGTATATAGAAAATCAACGCATACAAATCGATATCTATATGCCGATTCGCATCACCACCCAGCGCAGAAGAGAGGACTTATCCATACGTTGGTGACCCGAGCGACCAGAATATGTGAAGAAACTAAAATTGGAGCAGAACTTACAAAGCTGACCGATGCACTGGAACGCAACGGTTACCCAGCAAGTCAGACAAGGCAAATCATAAGAGCCAAATCTACACCAAACGAAGACGGAGCTAAACAAGAGTTAAAAGGATGCGCTTTCCTGCCTTACGTTCACAATGTGACAAACAGAATTGCCAGGTTGTTGAGAAAAGCTAGCATCAAGACTGTCTTCGGTGCCACAACTAAAATTCAAGACTTACTGAGGCCTGCAATGACTAAGTTTCCTCTGGAAGCAGATGGAGTGTATAAACTCAGCTGTTCCGGATGTGACAAGGTTTATGTAGGCCAGACAGAGCGGACGATCTCCAAAAGGATAGCAGAACACTTTCGTGCTTGCAAACTCGGCCACCCTGATAAATCGGCAATCGCTGAGCGCTTAATCGAATCCGGCCATTACTTTGGATTTTTTCCTGAGGTCCTGGGAAGACCCGAAACTTATAGAGCATGCCTAATTACGGAGGTAATTGAAATCTACAAAAATCCTTTTAATATTAATAGAGCATCCGGTGATTGACGGCTACACCAAAGGTAAACGCAAAAAACCATGTCTAAGTATACAGTAATGCTAGCTCGTGGTAAACCATTTTAATTTATACTGACTAAATTTGCTTTAACCATTGTAATTCTGTTTCTTAAATTCTTACCATTGTGATTTCTAATTTTAGAATTCATTAAGAGATGGAGCCACTTCCGTCGGTTTCTCGCAAACGGACTTGCCCCTGGCTAGCATAAATACCACGTTTTAGTAAACTTTCTATTCCGTTCCGCGGCGATGACGCCACTGCTTGTCACGATTATTTTGTACTGGTGAAAGTTAGTTGGCTACACGGTATCGCTTTTGAAGTAAATAAGCACACTTTTTACGACTAAAAATTACACATCTACCGGATCGGCCCTGATGATGGACTCTGCAACGATGTCCGAAACGTTGGCTAAAGAAGGAGGTAGCGCAAAACGGCATAACACCCCAAAAACAAATAACGAAAATGAATATACATAGTTTGTTTCACCTCCTAAAAAACGTCAAAATTTAGGGAAAATTTGAGAAAATTGGCAGCAAAGCACTCCCAGGTATTTTAAATAGTGCCATATTGTGGCAAAAAGCGCTCCAGTGGTTAAACAAAGGTGGCTTAGTTTAGTTAACGTCGCTCTTTTCGCCCCTCCAACATTATTGAATCTGCAAAAGTTATTACCTGTTTGTGAATGTTTGTTAAAAGGCCACTTCTAAATGACAGGCAGTTTGTTTAAAGGCCACTTTTAAATGACAGCCATACGACAGCAATAATTTATTTCTCTCAGCCAATTTGAGAGTATTGATTTATCGGGCTGAATTTCCCGAAGCAAATGGGTTTTATTTTGTGGTGGGTCACCCACCCGTCTAATATTAATGAATATTAATTCCGCCGAGCCAATATGCCTTTGACAGTTTTCGTGTTTTCGCTGACAACGTGTACTAACCACCCGGTTTTATTTTTTCACTGTTAATAATAGTAAATTTTCGAACGATTTTGAAATAACAGACAAAGAAACTTTAAGAATTTTTACATAAATAATTAAGCGATAGGTTTCACAATAAATTAGGCTCGAGGCGATCAACACATAATAAAGATTGTGCGGATTGGTGAATTTGTATGCGTTGTAGATACCGATGTCCTTGAGAAATGTCACTGACAAACAGCCCTTTGTCATGATGTAGTGCCTGAGAGTTTATTGAAAGCTTATGTAGGGTATTCTTTGCTTTTAAATAAATTATTAATTGCGAAGCGGGAATGGGTACATTTATTGGATAACCAACACCTCTGCCATAAGTCACTACAAGTAGTTCGCTATGTTTGATGACTTAGCCGGGGTGCCGTTTTCTGGGGGTTAAGTGTGTCTAGGACTTGACGGTGGATGATTTGGACACACTGAACCCCAGATTTCTACCCACCCCTCATACCTTTTTCTACCCAGAACATCCTCACTTTATTTTCCTTAAAAATATCCTCCACACAGCATCCCCAAAGATGATATAGGCTCCTGTGTGGAGCTAATTTAAAAAATATATATTCGACAAAAACTGTTATTTTTTGGATCAAATAACATGGCGTCTAGTGCATTTGAAGTGAAAACTTATTTAGCACCGTTGTGATGTACCTCTCGATGAAACGAAAAATAGCGACATTTAAAAGAGACAAACACATTCATCTATAGTATTTAGACTGCGAGAGAATGAGATAGTATAATCGATTTCTTCTCTGTGCGGTTCTTCGTAGCCTTCACACTCTTGTCTACTTTAGTTTTCTGAAGGTTTCACTTCAACCGCGTGTGAATTGCACACTCTGTTTTTTTATTATCTTTCTGTAGCTCATCGTGGAAATCACAGGTTCATCATTTTTATTACATGTTCGCTAGAAATTTTCTGGTAAGAAGTTATTAAAATTTCATAATGCAAGAGCTCACCTTTCGAGAGATTTTACTGCTTTAGTTTTTATACTTTACCTCTATAGTATCTAGAGATAATAAAATTATTGAATAAAATGGGACTGAGCAGAGTAAACTCTCTAACTAAAAAGTTTCATAAATTTATAGATGGAACATTTTGAAAAGCTCTGAATTCACATATCGCTATATCTAAGTGTTTTTGTCTGCATTTTATCCATTAAGCGCCCGCATTTCTTTACCCTATTATATTTTCCCGTCGTCCACAAAAGTGCTTGTATTCATTTTTTGTGTTCCAACATACAAAAAACATTCTTCGTCTTTGTCGAACACTTCAAGAATTCGTTATCATGTTAAAGTGTTGAGAGTGCGATGGGCTTTTCCAGCAGAGAAGTGGATTTGTAAAATCTCTTTAAATAATTCGTGTTTAAATCCGGACTACAAACTCTTACATTTTTTTAATGTCTTTTCGTTCGTGTTCCACTAGAACTTACAAACTGAATCATGTAGTGACAATGTTTTATTTTTACTTATAAATTTCTTTTTTTTTTAAAGTCACGGTGGGATTTACTAAGAAATATAAAATCATTTGATGTTGCTAATGGAAACAACAATGAGGTTCGTTGGTTAATTAAATGCGTTTTTAGACATTGATTCAATTTGGCAGATATCTCAGCATTTTTAAAGATAAGTGTTGGTTATTCAATGGCGAAGGAATGACGGAATATTTTGTTGAAAACCAGAAGCCTTGGAGGAACCCCGACGCATTTTCCCCTCGCAATAATAGTATATCTGATACCTGATAGCTTATCCACATGATTACGAATGTTAATAATAAATAAACAAGTCAAATAAATACCAGCTAAGGTGAAAAAACTCGGCTAATTTATCGTAAATATATATAGACACTATTCACAGGTTCAAGTACCGAATAGTAAACACAGACTTTTTAAATAAATAAATCGTTTACTTAATTAATCAAAAATATTCGTTATCGTATAGATAAACTATGAGGAGGATGGTGAAATACCCCCTCAATCCAAAATTGTATTCATATGCCTTTTAAGAAAGATTGAGTTTTTAAACTTGCAAACTTTTATTCACTTTCCGTATGTAAGTACATACATGCGCAATTTAACAATTCGTCTTAATATTTTAAAGCATGACTTACAAAAAGCGTTTATCTAAAAATAATTAAATTAGCGCCATCTGTGTGTGAAAAGTTTATGAATAATTTTAACTTTGCACTTAAGAGGAAACCCGGTCGCAGAGAAATTTGAACAAAGGGTATTTTATCAAACTGTTGCTGTCACCGTCGCTCTAACTCCCCCAAATTTTGAGCGAAAGGGACAACTGCACCTCAGGCTGATAATACCTAAATAAAATCATAAAAATCGAGGTTTTGTGTTCCCCATTTTTCGCCTTCGAAACTTGACCGATTTTTTACTGTATTAGAAGAAAATACTCTGTGTTTGTACGTTAGTTACACCTTTTTGAAAATACATTTTCTGGTTTCTGTACTAAGCGTCTAGTATGTATACTAAAACAAGAAATTTATCAAAAAAATTCCAGAGTGAGCAATTCACACGCGGTAGAAGTAGAGAGAAAACTTCAGAAAACTAAAGTAGACAAGAGTGGGGAGGCTACGAAGAACCGCACAAAGAGGAGACCGATTATGCTATCTCATCCTCTCGCAGGCTAAATCCTAAAGGTGTATGTGTTTGTCTCTTTTTATGGTCGCTATTTTTCGTTTCATCGACTTTCAAATCACAACGGTGCGAAAGAAGTTTTTACTTCAAAAGGAAAAAGTTCCGACATGCTGCTCAACATCTTATTTTATTACAAAATATTTGCAGAAGCGTCGAAATCCAGAGAAGCAATTGAGTAAGACGTTTGTATGGACAAAATTCCACCCGGTTTTCTTTTAACCAACTCGGCCTTTGGGACCTGTATTTTTTCTGACATTTATTTTATTTTTCTTTTTCCTGTTCAATTTCATGTTCCCATTAGATTTATTAGTAGGTATTATATTCTTCTTGATTGTTTATTCTTTTAAATAAATTCAAAAACTAAAGCACGATCAATAAAACATAATACAAGCAAATAAAAATTAACATTTCAATTTCGTCATACATACTTCCATTATTTAGGAATTTTGAATTTATAAATTAATTACAATTATTGACGACATCTAAATGAATTTTATTTAAATAATAAAATTCCCAGAAGTCCTATCATGACTAGCCTGTTAACGTTTTGTAAATTGAACAATTTAATTAGTAAATTATTATTTCGAATTCGGAACGTTTAATAAAAGACTCTATGAGGTCCTAAGTAAAGTTATTGCATGTAATAAAAATGAAATATATAAAGGCATATAGTAAATTAACATTAGAATGTCTTGCTTTAGATTAAATTGCTCAGCCTTTGTGCTATCAAAATTAAATCGTGTTATCTTAAGCAAATTAAATCAAATGAAATTATTTTTTAAATTAGCTTTATATAGGAAACCCTGAGAAAAATCACTGAGAAACTGGGGGTCGGTATGTTCAGGAGTGACGGACGTACGAATCCATCCCTCAAACTGCGGTGCAAAGCCTCATCAGGTCTCTCAAGGTGTGCATGCAACTGCTCCCCTCCCGAGTCCCGGAAAAACCTGATCCCATGAACCTGGACATGCACCCATAAGTCATCAAACGTAGAGAACCTCTCGGGGTGACCGATGTCAGAGGTGTTGGATATCTAATAAATGGTTCCCAGGGCGCCGGTACTAATACCCTCCTCCAAAATTGAGATTCTCATTTTCGTAAAGTAAAAGTTAAGAATTTAAAGCATATTTCTTTTTTAATGTAATTACCGCTAAAAATTTTTTTTTTTACATGAGCTCCACTCAGGAGGCCGTGAGGAAAATAATTTTCCTAAGGGCCTATGTCATCTTTGGAGATGCTGTGTGGAGGGTTTTTTTGGGGGGAAAGGAAGGAGAGGAGAGTTCTGGGAAGGAAAAGGGTTTAAGGGGTGGGTAGGAATCTGGGGTTCATTGTGTCCTTTCATCCGCCTACAATGCCTATACAAACCTCCCCTCATGAACCCGGGCACCCTTGCTAAATCACCAAACGTAGCGAACCACTTGGGGTGACCTATGGCAAAGGTGTTGGTTATCCAATAAAGGTTCCCGGGGCGGCGGTACCCAATCCCGCCTCCCAAATTGAAAAAAATAAACTAAAATGAATAATTATTCAAGTTTTTTTAAGAAAAACTCTCTTTTATAACTTTTGAAGGTTTTTCCCATCAACGTAATATATCATTGAAGAAGAAGATAGCAATAATAATCTAAAAGAAAATATGAAAGAGAACAAGACACAGAAAATAGAAAAAAGACAATGGTCGCAACCGGGACTCGAACCCAGACCTCTCGTCTAACCGGGACGTGCGCGTTAACCAATTTTATCAGAGACGCTATCCAGGATACAAACCAATTCTTAGAATGATTGTTTCTAGTAAAAGGAGTAGTTGCCCATAATACGGAAAAATTATTAGTTGAAGATAATATTGTAAATTCTAAAATTTGAAATATGAGATTGACTATTATGACGGCTTGACAGAAGGTGGCAATAGCGAAATTGGTTAACGCGCACTTCCCGGTTAGACGAGAGGTCTAGGTTTGAGTCCCAGTTGCGACCATTGTCTTTTTTTCTGTTTTCTGTGTCTTGTTCTCTTTCATGTTTTCGTTTAGATTATTATTGTTATCTTCTTCTTCGATGAATAATTATTATTTATAAACAGAAACAAACAGTATATTACGATATTTACAATCGTGAAAACAATTTACAATTATTAAGTATATTTCATGATACTCGTACAAATGATGTGTTTCTTTTAGTGTCTTATTTAGTGTATATTATTAAGTAATTACCGTGTGATGTGCATAGTGGGAAGGTGTGTGTGAATATGTACCTATGTATATATTTATGTGCTTTGAATAATTTATATTATTGACATGATTCTCTTTTTATATTTAGGCAGTGGATCGGAGAAAATGCCGATGTTAGAATTTAGACCAATATTATTGAACATAATATGAAGAGCACGATTGATTTGCAAATTACTTGCTGCATTTGTCTTGTAATTAAACATGTGGAATAATTCTGTATGGCTTGTACGTCTTAAATGTATGTTAAAATTAACAAGGGAAAGAAACTCAGTACAGTAAATGTTATTATTTAAAATTTTGTGTATAAATGTCAAATCAGCTATTGCTCGCCTTTGTTGCAAAGTTTGAAATGTGCATTCAAAGTTATTGTTGAATTATTGGTAAGATATTTTATAAATTTGTTTTGAATATGTTCTTTGCTATCTATGTATACTTTGTACTGTGGGTTCCAAATTGGCGAGGCATATTCCAACTAGGTACATAAAGGATATGAAATCCGCAAATATAAATAAGTTTCTTAAAGATTCCCAGCAGCTCCCCACTGTTCAAAGGCAGTCGGACTACCGCATCCCAAATTATTGGGATGTACAAGTATTGTGAGGATGAAGGGAGTGGGAAGGGCGTTAAAACAAGATAGTCATTATAAGAAATATTTGTTAAACGTTCTGGAGGTGATTTTTCGCTTATCTGACGGTATTATTATCTGAAGGACTGTACACTTTCGATTGTTGTAAACGTTAGTGCTGCCTTCGGTTATTTAAAAAAAAACTTGTTGAAGTTTCAAACAGCATCTCCGATGAGAAAATATCGAAAAGAAAATTAACAAAACTTAAAGTTTCTCAGTTTTAAAAACTTTAATACAATTTCGCGACTCATTTTCCGAGCAATTTTTTTTTCAATTTCCATTTTTACCGGAAAATTGTTTGGGAGCGGGCCGGATCGGCAAAGACGGGTCGTGAAATGAAAGGCGTCAATCGATGTAGTGAGTCAGTCTTTATTTAGCTACGTAGCGAGGGTCGAAGCGGAGCGGAGTGACACAGGTACAGTGAGTGTTGCTGCTGCGTGAAGATGGTCAGGAAGCTTCGGCGGTGAAGATCACAGGTTTTCAGAGAGTCGGCGTGTTGCTCTACACCAAGGCGGTGTAGAAGTGACCTTGGTCCAGGCGGTCGATCGTCGTCGTGCTGACAGGATATGGCGGCTGTGTGTCCTTTGAGTTGGCGCACAAACGTGACGCAGAAAGGAACCTTGAGAGGCGATGAGGATGATCTCTGGCAGCGGAACGCGATGGGTTTCGAATGCCTGAGAACGGGTTGCATCTGTATAAACAGCAAGCGCGAGCGGGCTTGGTAGTTGATAGGTCGGGTGACATCTCATGTCGAGGCGCGAACGGGCCAGACAGCGGATGGTAGTTGGAGAAGGAGTCCTCGAAGGTGTTGGAAATGTTCCTGGTGTCACACTGGATAAACGTTATTCACTTGCTGCTGACTGCGCGGGGGAATGTCCCGCGAAGGCTGGTACTTGGTCGCGGCACTGCACTGCTCGGTGTGTGTTACTCGACCGGATGAATGAAGGGTTCAGACTGAGCGCAGTGCTTGGTCGCTTGCTTTTATACGCGCGACCTGATAAGTAGCTTGCTAGAGCGCCAGGTAATGTTGCGTAAATTCACGCAAAGCGGAGAAATTGCTCGAACGTTCTGCGGGCTTTGTATTGAGCAGCCACTAGTTCGAGGCCTTTCGCGTAAGTGGCGGAATTATTAATAACCTAGGCGGCCGGTCATTTACGGCATAGTTTTTTTTTTTTTTTTTTACAGTGAATACCGCACAAGAATCTCAACTGCTCCCGTCTGGAGCCAGTGAGACTATGGCATCCCCAAT
Source organism: Limnephilus rhombicus (assembly GCA_929108145.2). Classification (NCBI taxonomy): domain Eukaryota; kingdom Metazoa; phylum Arthropoda; class Insecta; order Trichoptera; family Limnephilidae; genus Limnephilus; species Limnephilus rhombicus. The sequence goes on from OV815288.1 coordinate 48,802,866, forward strand.
TGGGGTATGTTGTGAGGCTGAAGGTAGTGGGGAGGGGAAGGAGGTAGGGAAGAGGAAGGTTAGGAAGTACCTGGCTATTCAGATCTGGTCACCAAACACGGCTAAAGCCATTTTCAAGCAACATTTCAATTCTGAATGGTGGTCTTACACCAGGGCGATACTAATAGTATCTTCCACTTTGGAACATGCCGCAAATATACTATATATTATTTTAAATGAATTAATTGTGAAATAACACAAATTAATCAAATAAAATTTATTTGCGCATGCCGGGTTCGAACCCGCGACCTCCGGATTGTGAGTCAAGAGTCTTACCCACTGGACTACGGAGGTAGGTAGCTCAGCGGCACCTTGCGTGGTAGGTATGTCGTAGTATTTCTCGCGTGTTCTTACAGCACCAGTGGCGGCGCAATGAATTCGACAAAAGTGGCCGCCACAAAAGATTTTAAACTTAAAACCAAATAAAATGATACACGTTTTTTTTTAAATCTTTCGACTTATTTTCTTACCAATTTTCAGAGCAAAAAAACTCAGGATTTCCAATTTTACACAAAGACTTTTTTTTTCGAAAAAATTAAAATTTCCATGTTAAAATTTTAACATGACATGAAAAGTTTCCAAAACTTCAAAGAACAAAATCTAAAAGATGATTTTCTAAATGTTTATACATAAAAATTCTCGACCCATTTCCGAAGAATTTTTTCTCAAAAATAAAAATAATAAAAGTTCAGAATATATCATTATGACAAACGTAGTTTTAAAAAAAATCGCACCTATTTTCGGCCAAATTTAACGATTTTCTCAAAAAAAAATCGCTTTGAAAATAATTCTCCAGAATAAAATTTTTCCCAAAATGTAAAATATCATCAAATATCAAAATATCATTTTTCCATAATCAAAAATGCTGAACGAACTAACTAACTAACTAACCATCACGCCGTTTCCCCGTAGGAGTGGTAAGCAGAGAGAACGAACCGCCAAACAACTTGGTCTTGGCAATTGCCCAATATTATTTATCCAAGAAAGGTTTTTTAATTTGAGCTGTGTCTGTGAACAACAAAATGTACCGAAAATGAATATATTATTAAAAGATGGTTATCTTGAAGTTTTACAGCTCTCAAACCGATTTGGTTAAAAATTTCCATTGGTGAATGTTGGGCGGAAAAACTTCAATTTTATAGATACAAAAAAATACTAAAAATATTCTTTAACTTCTCGAGTTCTGATTGGCGGTGCGTTTTCTTAGTTAACGGGAGTTTGTTACTTAGTAGAAATTAGTTTTCAGTCGTCCAATGAATTTCAAATTAACGATGTTGTACGACGTACATATAGTATGTAGGCATTTACAAATGATTTTTATTGAAGTGAAAACATTTTTAACACCGTTATGATTTGAAATTCAATGACCGATAAATAACGACACTAAAAAGAGACAAACACATATACTCGTATCTATAGGATTTAGTATAATCGTATAATGAGATAGTATAATCGATCTCCTCTTTGTGCAGGGCTTCGTTACCTCCCCACTCTACTCAGAATCACCTAACCTAACGTAACTTATTTAATCATTTCTTTTCATCACTTTTAATGACTTTTCAAAGGAAGTTCTGAGGTGATTTCATTCTGAGTTGTCCGGTCACCATTTTTATCTGCTAGTTAATATATTTATTTTTTAAATAAAAGCAAATACAAAAAATAAGGGTTACGAAGTAATTAAGTATTCTTGTCTGATCACCCAATACGGCTAAAGCCATTTAAAGCAACGTTCTGATACTGAATGGTTGTCTAGTGCGATGTTAAAAGTATCTATTACTCCGCAAACGTTCTTCACGATATAGATTTTATTTATGTTAATTTTATGTAAAAGTAATGCATATTGATAATATACACACACTGTAAAAGTAGCCTGGGTAACAAACAAATAATTTTGTGAAAAACTTCTCACTCACCAATTAAATTAAATTTATATTTTGATTTCAAATATTGTTAATTCATATAAATTTATTTAACTACCTACCTATTGAAACATCCATTTAAAATTCACTCATAAATCCACGTTTAAATGTGTCACTGAACATGACAGTATATTTTGAAACACTTTTTATGATAACGTTATTTTAGCAAATATAAATTATGCACCAATGTTAAAAACTAACTTTTTTCAATAGCACAAAAAATTGTCTTTTATATATTATACAATAAAAAACTTTACTTTCACACGCAGATAAGTTTAAAATTCGCTTTTACGAATTCTAAGCTCAGTTTTCGATCGTAAAGTTTGTAAAATTACGGAAGGATTCACCCTTCGCTGTCGACCGACGCGAGGGAGTTTAGTCTCGCTACTGAAGGTTCTATGAAGTTTAATACGCATGCGTCCACGTCCTAAGTAAATAATCATACATGCGATTCTTTTGAGCGACTTTTGTTTTTTTTTTCAAACGAAAACGGCGTATTAAGTTTATATACTACTGACAAATCAATGCTACACAATTAAAAGTAGCTTTCGGCAAGCTCCATATTTTAAAATAAATTACATTGTTGATAGTATTATCGCCGTATTCAGATTGAAAGAAATGTTTTGATTGAAGGACTGATTTATTTTTCAGCCCTTCCCATTTATCACCCAACGTGACCGTCCTTTTTTTACTTCTTTTTTTTTAATATAAAGAAGATGTTTCAAATTTATGGAATTTCTATAAAAATGAGGAATATAATATAAACACACCTATTAAATATAAATCACCAGTTATACACAGCAAATTATTATTAAAGGTATGACAAAACAATAAAATATATTATTATTTTTTAATTTATAAACTAACGTTTAGACAAGATTTTTATGCATAACACAAAGGGTAACAATTATTACAAGCAATAATTGTCAGCCTGAGACACTCATTTACATTGAAAAATCTTCCGAGAAAAGATACTTGCCGCCAACCGGACTTGAACCCGTGTCCTTCCGATTGCCGGTCGAATGCTCTGACCACTGAGCTATGGCGGCTTATCAAATACCCGGAAAATCGGAAATACCCGGAAAACGGGTAAAAAAAATACACGTCAAGATTGATTCTTACGCGCTGCTCAATTGTGTACCTCTCCATAGTTGAATTTGTCAAATATTGAAACAAAGAAATGTCAAATAAATTTGCAAATAACTTGACATTAAGGTGTGGCTCACAATTAACATTGTGCGTTATGATTGGAAATGGCATATTTTACTTCAGGATTACTGTTCCAAAAAAAAAATTATGTCTATCGCATGTTTGTAAAGGCCCGTATTGGCGTGTAATAATATAAATAAACGCTAAAAAAAAAAAATCGCCCGTATTCGTTTGTATTTGCATTCTTCAAACACCTTATATTCTTCTTATCAAACATTTAAAACATTATAATGTGGCAGCGAAATGGTGTCCTATTATTTCTTTTTAGTTTTTTGTTACTTCAATGATCTAAAACTTGCGGCCAAAATGAAGTTGTGAGCTGAAAATATTTATTGACCTTAAAAATTGAGATCTAAATATCTGTGCAAATTATTTTAAGCCAGATCCTGGGAATTTCAATACACAGTAGAAAACGACCTGGATATTTCAAATTCAGGAAAATCTATGCAAATTTCATAGCGCCAGAGCTCAACACTCCGAAAACTTTCACTTCTTTGGAAAACAGATTTTAGGTTTTAACCTTTGGAACGCCGAGTTTCCGCAACCCGTCATGTGCCGACTCAAATTATTAGTTTTATTTAATTTTTACTAACGCTTTCAAAGTGGTTTTCACAATAAAACGTAGAAAATACACAGCAAACCACACGAACCGCGCAAAGTTGAGTTAGGCGAACATCGACTTTTGACGCAGTAGTAACATGTTATTATTTTAAAATGACTGCTCTTTACGAAATGAAAAGTAAGAAATCTTATTGTTTTTTGTTTTGTGGCCAATGAAATAAGATTTATTTTAGTAAGCTATGATTTTTTTTACGATGAAAAGAAAGTCTGTTTTCAATGTCTCTATTGGCCAACGGGTACACATTTTTGTGGCCGATAGACACTTCCGGCACTCAAAGAGTTAAATAAGAAAGTTAAATCATGATATTTGAGGAACAAAAGGCTCGGACAAAAATTCTTGATCTTTGGACAATAATAAATGCTTTAACAGATACTCGCGTTATGAATGAAATCGGATTTCTGATGAACAGCTTTTGACACTATCGCTTCAGCATAGATAAAGACTTGTCAATCAAAATTTCGAGGATGAAAAATGAGGAATTTTTGATTTAAAATAAAACAATAACTTTGTAAACACCACTTTTAATAAAAGTGGTGTTTACAAAGTTATTGTTTTATTTTAAATTAATAATGTCACATCACAAAGTATCCGCTTCATATGAACAAAAAAATAGAGGAATTTTTGTCTGGTTAACTGTAAATGATCCAAAGTTTTTAATTTTTTATATATGTTGATACTTCTCAGTAGAACCAACAGTCAGTCGGACCGTGGGGTATATAATGAAGCTGGAGGGAGAGGGAAGTTGAAGGAGATGGATTATAAAATGATTACGAAATATTTAGATCTTGTAAAAGCCAAATCAAGCAATGTTTCGAATTAATACTGTGGTCTTTCACCAGGGCGATACTGAGAGTATCTACCACTCTATCCTTACCGTATTTGACATTGAGTTGGGTAGTAACAGATTCAATAACGCAAAAACCTCCAGTGTTATCATGTTGATTGGAAAGTAGGTAGGACCTCTTAAAAATTGCTCTAAATCTATTACGGATAGCACCGCACATGAACGAAAAAAACATATTTTTATGTTGTCAAAATATAAAATCACACAACGATGAGGAGTTTTCTAATATTGAATATATTTGTGCTTATGGCACTTCGCCTCGAGCAGTCAATTTTCTTAACAATGAAAATATTTATCAGACATTCAAATTTCTTCGGAAAAATTTACCTTTCTTACATTGTCGTGGATGTAACTTACGAGACGTTTCTTTGGGGGAAATGTGTTCGGTTAAGTGCTACCCTTTTGGATAGGTACCTACTATACCACTAGCCTACCTAAATACGAGGGTCGTTCGATATTATTAACTATCCCATTCCCGATCGGTTCAGAGGATTATGTAAACGAAATTGTCAAAATGGGTTACGACATTTACGTAACATACATCAAGGGATATATACGGTGAACTCTTGATAAAATAAATCATGTATTTTTTTACAATTACGTTATCTATTCTATATTTTAATTTACTTCTACGGAAAAATATATAATAAAATAAAATACTGTTTTGTTTAAAACCAATAGATTTATTAATTTATGAACCGACCGGATTCGCTTTATTCAAGCATCTTCAGGGTACAAATAAATACTGTATCAGTACGGGGTTCGAGTCCCAGTTGCAACCATATTTTTTTTCTGTGTCTTGTTCTCTTTAATATTTTCGTTTAAATTATTAGTGTTATCTTCTTCTTCGATGAATAATGAATTATTATGTTTTTATTTTCATTAAATTAAATCATTATTACAGATTGATTCGCTGTTAGATTAAAGAAAACAACCATCGGAAATGAATAAAAATAATATTAAATAAATAATTATTGCATTTTGTACATCCTCGAATTTAAAACTTTTTTCATTTCATTTCATTCCTTTGAGTTTGTTCGCAGGTACTATGAACGTGCCTGTTTTCCGCGTATGGATCCCCTTGAGGTTCATGTAGCGGTAAGGGTTTTCCACCAAAAGTCCCTTATGTTTGGGTTCCCGGAAGGCCCCACGAGGGAAGTGTCCATCGAGATGGTCTCAGCTCTTCTTACAACTCTCTCCTAACTGTGCCAAAGGCCTCTTTCTTTACAATATATATATATATTTTTTAATTAAATTCCTTACTCAAGTTTCCCCTTCTACCTTCCCCGCATTTCCCCCTCCTTCATTCCCCTACCCACTCCTGATTTTCCCTTCCCCTCCCTCCTTCAAAACCTTGACAAATTATTGGTGAAAACCGCATGAAAATCCGTTGCGTTTTTTTAAAGATCTAAGCGTACAGATAGCGGGAGCGACTTTGCTTCATACTATGTAAAGAAGAAGGCTAGTGCCAAAGATGACTTATCTGAAAGGAAGGAACGAAGCTACTGCACATTAATGGCTTTTTATAATATCAGTATTAGCAAATATGATTGATGTTAAATGATTGTGGAGAGCCTGGAGAGTGTAGAGACAGGTGTGTTTTTATACCTTGCATAGTCTTTTTTTATGAAAGTCTTCTTAATATACTTAACTAGCATACCCGGCCACACGTTGCTGTGGCAAACGAATCACAACGCCACGCCATTACCCAATCTTTATAACCAACGCCATCTGTTAAAACAAATCCACACCGCCCGTTTGCGAACCCGCTGCCCGCTGCCCGCTTTAGCCAGATATATTATATATTTCAACCAATTTACACAAAACCTTGACAAATTATATAACTAAAAACCTTCTTCATGAATCACTCTATCTATTGGTGAAAACCGCATGAAAATCCGTTGCGTAGTTTAAAAGATCTAAGCGCACATAGAGCGGGAACGACTTCATTTTACACGATGTAAAGATATGTTATCTTTTCAATAACGTTTTACATATGTATTTTTATACACTAGTATCAAATATAAATGATACCAAATAAAAAATAATGCTTATCAAACGTTATCAATATTTCAATTTAATATTCCTCGATAAAAGTCCCGTAAATCCCGCGGGATCCTGTGAGATTTGTAAATTATATCCCGCAATCCCGCGGGATTTGAAAAACGTGCTAAATTTACAAACCCTAACCTCAACGGAGCCCTGAGTGCTGGGGTAAGGTCTAAAGTACAAATACTTGGAGATGTGACCTTGCATCTCGCAGGCACCGTCCGTGACATTGTTCCCCGGTGTCATAGCCTGAGCACGGTAGCTCTCACCTTTGCTTGGGATGACCGTTGCAGGTCGTGCTTCCATTCCACGTGTTTACCACACTCTCTAAGCTGATTATTTTATTTTTTGTACATTAACTCCACACACTATGTCATCGTTGTAGATGCTGTGTGGAGGGTCTTTTTGAGGAAAGGAAGGTCTTGTCGAGACTTGAAGAGACCCATGTTGTAGGAGGGAGGAAACACAGAGGCCGGCAAATCGCTCCACAGCCGAGCCGTTGAACTCAAGAACGAGTCATAGAAACGACCCGTTCTCATGTGAATAATGTCAACCGTGTACAAATGTTGGGCGCGTGTTTGGCGTGTTTCCCGACTATGCACCGGTGCCGAGGGGATCAATAATGCGAGTTCCTCGGAGCATCTTCCATTGAAATACCGGTAGAACAAGGACAGCATTCCCACCTGACGCCTATGCTCTAAAGATGAATCTTATGAATCAAAGTTTTATTACATCCGATAATATTTGTTTCTGGAAATACTCACTGTGTAGTGTGTAGTGTGTATTCGTAACATAATAATTTATCTTCATTCTACCAATAGATTGAGAAATTATTACTCTTTGACCTTTTATATGTTATCATACATTTTCAAATTGTCAACATTATATTTTATCACATCCAACAAAACAGACTTGTTGTGTTATGGAGTAGTATCATATTTTGGATCAGAGTACTCCAAATTAAACGAAATTAACTCGAAAATATAACCACTGTTTGCCATTGGTCACCCCAAGTTATTTGCTACGGTTGGTGACTTAGCATGGGTGCCTTGGTTCATGGGGTGAGATTTTTCAAAGTCTTGGCGGCGGATGCGTCTGCCTACTAGCTGCATGGCAGGCCGGTTCAAGAGAGAGTGGTTGAGGGAGTCCCTTTGACTTCTCCAGCCGTACTCTCTTGGAACATGGATTCATAGGTCCGTCACTCCTGGACACATCGACCTCCAGATTCCTACCCACCCTCATAACTTTTTCTCCTTCCTTTGGAGGAAAATAATTTCCCTGGAGGCCTAGGTCATCTTTGGGGATGCTGTGTGGAGGGTTTTTTTTAAGGAAAAGAAGGAGAGGAGTGTTCTGGGAAGGAAAAGGGTTTAAGGGGTGGGTAGGAATCTGAGGTTTAGTGTGTCCTGGTCATCCACCTCCAAGACCTAGACAAACCTAACCCCATGAACCCGGGCACCCCTGCTAAGTCACTTGGGGTGACCCATTGCAGAGGTGTTGGTTATCCAATAAAGGTTCCCGGGGCGGCGGTACCCATTCCCGCCTCCCAAATTATACCCTCAGTTTCGCCATGGTAAACGACCTGCCATTCAAAATCAAAACATTCATTACTTTAGCTGTATTTTGTGACCAGATCTGAACAACCAGAAACCTTCCAAGCTTTCTCTTCCCTAACTCCTTCTCTTCCCAATTCTTTAAAAGCCTCACAACATACCACTGGCTATGTTGGGACACTTGTTGGGCAGTTGGGACACTTGTGTGATACACACCTTTGAAAATAACGAAAAAATATAATACAGATTATATTCTCATGATGGTTTAATCAATATAATACACAGATAATCATGGTTTTTAACTAAAAAACACTGTTTCCGTAAGATATTTATCATAACTACGATATTTAATTTTTCACGTATTTCTTTATGGTCACAATTATAACAATGAACCAAGTATTAGAAAACACAAATATATTGGACGTCTTCGTCACTTCACATCAAATTAGCTTTAGCGCAAAATGGATTGTTTTTTTACAACTTCCCTTCAATTTCGCGGTGTTAATTTTTTTGCACCCTTGCAACAATCTTCAGCAGAAAAGAATTCTTGGCTGTCGTCATCCATGTTCACTTTTGCCTTCTGTTCGCCCCTCTCTTGCTCTCTTAGTAAGAACTTATTACTGTCGAGTAATTCTTTATCTTTAATTACAATCTTTTTACCATAGCCACACATTGCCAAACCAAAAATTAAAACAATTAGAAAAATATACTTAGAGAAGAGCATTGTTGAAAATTAAAAACTGAGAAGTGTTACCGAGAATAGTGATTATTTGAGAGTGGAAATGATAATGAGTATTAATAAGACAGGCGAATGTTGGTTGATGTATGAATTGTCACAAGAGGATGCAGATGTAAAATGAATGTTTTAAGATGGCCTAAATCCTCTGAAGAGACAAGATTTTATATGATGTTGTAAGACATGTTATCAACGTTGTACTTGTCTTTAATTAGTGATAGCATCAACCATGTTTAGTGTAATTGTATCTGTGAAAGCTTTGATTTAGATAACTGTTGACAAACCTTATTGAAAAAAAGAACATACTTAATTTATTAACCAGTGAATTCGGACATTAATTGAAGTAAAAACAGAAAATGAAATTTTTGTCTCCGGTGAATTTTTTGGTGTTTTTTTCATTATTTAAAACTAAACAAAAAAAGTTTCTTCCACATTTTATCGCTAGTCACTCACCCGAATTGAAAGATTGCCGGAAGACGGGGCCCTGAAAGAAGGAGAACCTCATGGCTGAAAAACCTGAGACAGTGGTTTGGCCAGTCTACTGAAGAGGTTTTCCCGGCTGCAGTAAACAAAGTCTATATATGCATAGCCATCATGATAGCCAACGTCCGTTGAATGGACAGGGCACAAAAAGAAGAAGAAGACCGGTAAAGCCGATAAAAATTTTGCGTTCTGTCTGAAATCGCATGACATCGCTATTCCACTTGATTTACGACATTTAAAGTAGTGGAGATTGCCAGATACTGATCGATATTTTATGTTCGACTTAGTAGATGCCTACCTGCTCCAAGAGTAAACTTATATTTTAAATTTTATGTGTCTTCTATTTCGTTTTCCTCACTCCTGGTTAGATTTTTACCTTTTTTCATGAGGTAGAGATATTGTTTTGAAGCCAAAAAGTTTTTTTTCACTTTTTTAAATTGATTTTATTTTATGTACATATCCTGGTCGAATGAATTATTATTTTCAGCACGGATAATTTAAATAATGGTAAGGTTTTTATAAGACCATATGTTTTTATAAGACCAATGCAGAATATGTAGAATGGTCAACTCACGTCGAGACCTTGATTTTTTTGGTAAAAGCTTAAATGATTTCTGTCACTCTTTAAACAATTGAAGATATTTTATATTTACTCTAATTTTTGCAAAGTCTTGACTTGACTTGACCCTTCTATTTTCTTCCATTTTGTCTGTTAGTCTTTTTTTTACATGAATACCGCACAAGAGGACCTCCTGGAGCCAGTGAGACTATGGCATCCCCAAATTGGGGTATGTTGTGAGGCTGAAGGTAGTGGGGAGGGAAGGAGATAGGAAGGTGGGGAAGTACCTGGCTATTCAGATCTGTTCACCAAACACGGCGAAAGCCACTTCAGGCAACGTTTCAATTCTGAATGGTGGTCTTACACCAGAGCGATACTGAGAGTATCTTCCACTCTGGAACGTGTAGCAAATATATAATATATTTTTTAAACGAATAAATTGTGGAATACAAATTAATCAAATAAAATTTATTCGATCCCGCGACCTTCGGAATGAGTCATGCGCCTTATAGCCCATTCACATGGTTCATTTATCTTTCATTTCGTGATTTCATTCCGCCTCTTTCCCTCGAAATGAACCGTGTGAACACGAAAGTGAAGAGAGACAGTGCCGAATGAAGCATTCCAACAATGTTGGAATGCTTCCTTTGGCACTGTTCACTCGCAACCGGAACTTAACACTCAAGTAAACAGTCTTTCACTCGCGAATCAGTCGGCCGAGAATGTTCTGGCGTGAGGACGAGTAGCCGGAGCAGCTTAAACGTCAAAATGCTCCGTTTAGTTCGCTTTTCGAAATAACTCCTACACGTCTAATAGAAATCGTTGTTTCTCCCTTACTATCATAGTGAAAAATATGATCAAAACGGTATTGGAAAGAGAAAATAATGCTCTATATATTCAATTTAACTTTTATGGAACCAAAATTTCTGATCGAATTTGAAAAAAAAATTGTGAATTTTTTATGAATTATTTTTATATCAAACGACAAAAAAGTGAGGTGACAAAAACGTTTATAATTTATTTGTCTAACAAAATAAGTGTGTGTTTTTACATTTTTTTGTTACCAGTAATTTAAGTTAGAATAAAAAAACAAGGAGAGCCATTTTTTTAACTTTTAAAAGTTTACATTAAAATTTATTCTATTTAAAAAATACGTGGTTATTTCTAACAATAAATTTTGGAAGGATATTTCATCACCCTTCCAAAACAGTTTTTAGCTTTTGGATACGTTAATAAATATTCCATTTATATGGATTTTATTTCAAGCCGAGGCCTACTTTGGAATAAAAAAAATTCATGGTGCAAAAATACTGGTAAATATCAGTTTTCAGGTTATTATTTAACCATATGTTCATTTTATGGTGCTGAAATTTATTTACTGTTTACAAAAATCGCCAATTTCTCGTAATTTAGTTCGGCGTTATCGGAAATGTCAATTGAAATCGTAAATATTCCCGAACTTAGCCGTCAGCGCCGACGAATTCTAATGCGCGCCGCGACTACGCTCGACGACTTCGTAGCGAGAATGTCGAGTGAACTCTTCCTTCGAAGGAACCGTCTGAACACGCGGTGAAAAGAGAATGGAACATTTCATCGAGTAAACCTTCATCCGAGTGAACCATGTGACTTCAGCATTACCGCTGCACTACGCCGGCCGTCTGCTTTAATCTACCATTCTTTATCCTTACAATGTTCATTTTCATATTTCGTGATACTTTGTTAAATTGGACGTAAGTCCGTTAATAAATAAATAAATTAAATAAATAATAAAGTGAAGATAATTTATTTTCAATAGTGCTTTGAGCTGCAATCCTAAAATTTTTTTATTAATAAAATAATAGTTAATGTAATAAAAACGTAAAGGTAAGATTATGTTCAGCAGCTTTAAATTAATCTGCTTTAAAACACTTTAACCGCAAATATGAACCTACGGTTCTTTCGTCGTAGTTTGACACCAGATATCGAACGATGATAACACCATGTATAAATTACGCAATTAGATTTGACCCAAACATCACACACTTATATTTAAGTATATTGGTGCGTATTCATACACTTCTGACAGTGTTGACAATGCTCTTGCAAAAGATTACTGAGAAACAGCCTTTTGTCTTGCACGAAAAAGTTTGCAATACCTGTCGAGCTGAATTGAAGCTTCGAAAGCGAAGTTTTTTTATGTGAATACCTCACAAGTCCCTACTGCTCCCGTCTAGAGCCACTGCGACTACGGCATCCCCATGTGGGGTATGTTGTGAGGCTGAAGGTAGTGAGTATGGGAAGGACATGGGGAAGAGGAAGGTGGGGAAGTACCTGGCTATTCAGATCTGGTCACTAAACACGGCTAAGGCCATTTCAAGCAACATTTCAATTTTAAATTGCGGTCTTACACCAGGGCGATACTGAGATTATCTTCCACTCTGGAGCGTGTCGCAATTACACTATATATTAATTTTAATTAATTATTTGTGAAATAACACAAATTAATTGAATAAAATTTTAGTTAGTTCTAATTGTGAAATAGTTAGGTTCTATAAAGATGAGAAGGAAGCTAAAATCCAGGAAAGGTCCGCTAAGAAGAATAAGAACAACATTTTTTAATTTCCTCTAAAAGAACATTGTCTAAATAAAGTACTTTTGTTACTCCTCCGGTCCTAGGCCGCTCGTGCACCGGTGGGATCGGCAAAAATTAAAAAAAAAATTTGATGTGAGATTTTGACCCCCGTGTATAAAGAAACTGTATCAAGAACAAAGCCAGAATCGCTTGCGCCAACAGTATTCTCGATACCGCTAAAAGTTTCATTCACCTGGCAGCACCAGAGTATTTTAAAATAAATAATATGTGAAGTTTTGACTGTCACATTTTACCGCGAAATGAACTTTTAAATTCAGTCGATGGTCGGTCAAAAAAACTTCGATAAACCTATCAATTCATAAAATAAACACAAGTAATGTTGTTTTTGTCGATAGTTTATTGTTCAAAGAATGTATTTTGGTAAATAAAATAAAAGATAGTTCAAAATAAATGCACAAAATATTACTTCAAAAGTATTCTTTCCGAGATTTCATACGATGCATGGGCAAAAAATCCTGGCATTCATGAGACAGCTCTAATAGCAATGCGAAATCACTTGATTTTGCATTGAAAATTAGATCGCCTGGAAATTTTTCAGATTCTTTAATTAAATACGAGTAGAAGACATATTAGCCGTTGAAATTATCGAGTATTTTTTTATTCATCTTTTTATAAGGCCAGAAAAAAATAAAGTATTGGGCCCATAAAAAATGCTACAAATTTAAAAATCTCAGTATTTACGAACTCCATATTTACGTTCATACAAAATGCTACAAAGTTCAAAATCTCAGTATTTCAACTCTTTATCGGTTATGATTTTATTGCATAATGTTGAAAATTAAATTATTTTGAAAATGAACATAAAACATTTAAATATTTGAACCTGAGCTTTGCAAAATAAATTAAAACACGCTTTTTATGATGTTTTTTCGTAAATAAATAAAAGTAGGCGGCTGGTGTTAAACGGGAATTTAAGCTTTATCGCCATCTAGATAAGTAACGTTATTATTAGAAGCCTAATCCTAAATTTATCACGAAATGGTGCATTACCATAAATCGGACACTGAAAAAAAAGAAGTTATTAGTCATAATTGATAAACCTTGCAAGTACGAGTGCTATCACATGTTAACCATTGACGGCGCAGTAAAGCAGAAATTTCTTTTGCCCGATCGCGATGCAGCAAAACTCTAGAATAGCGATGTGGAGTGTCATGCTAAATGACTTGTTTGTAATATCTTGAAAATCACAACTATTTTCAACCCACAACGTCAATTCTATCGCGAATGGAATGTATTTATCTGCATCAGTTATTAAACCCGCCACCTCTGCCCGGGGGTTTAAGGTTGTGTTTCGATCAACGCCAACAATGATTTATGGTCGTTTAGTGTTGAAGGTTGTATTGCTCTCACCGGATTTTAAACCTACGCCCTTGGAACCAAGTAAGCGCGGTCCCTCGGTTTAACCCTTGGAATGTCAGCGAATCGTAGCGGACGTGTTAGGAAATCACCGCACTTGCCTCGATTGTATGGTATTTAATATCACTAGCATATCAAAATAAAGTTCATTCGCTTGACAAGAAAATAGTGTATTTTAATATTATTTTAAAGTTTTGTTTTGTCGTTTGCAAACGTTGATTTTTTATCTTTGAAAAAGCATGTCTCAAATATAATAATTTTCATGTTCAAAAGTCGTACTAGAGTTTTTATTTAACCTTCGTATACTCGCGCCCAACGGCGTAACACGTATACTCGCGCACGGTGTCTCAGACCGAAATTTTATATCGTATGTATTATTTTAATTATATACTTTTTAAGCATTATTGGTATTTATAATATAGAAGGGGATATAATTGAATTTAAAAAAAAGAATTAAATATTAAAACTTTTACCTTATTTGGTAGAAACAGTCTATTAACGCAAACATTAGACTGTTTCTTTCTTAAAAACGCAACCTCTTAAAAAGAACTTTTTTTTTTAAAACTTTAAAAAAACAAATAAACCTTTTCACGTGTTGATTTAAAAAAAATAGTATCTAGAGTAGTAAAATAATATAAAATTAAGAAATCATTATTAGAATTTTTGGTTGGTAATTGTTACTTACCTAAAAGATCATTAACCACTCGAACGATCGCGCGTCAAAAATCTTTTTTCTCCGATTGCTCGCGGTTTTTTGGCGACGATTTTGAATATTTTCCGCCAACATTAAAAAAATCATACCTCCGAATTTTAACATGGAGACATAAAACTGATTATAGTGCTTTACAGCCAATAAATTCACCTATATTTTACTAATTATCCTATATTTTTAGAATTCATAGATAAATTATTAAAAAATCTTAAACTCTATAAATGCGCGAAATTTGTGTTTTTGTGATTTGAAATTGCCGCCAGTAGCAGTTTTAAATATCTTTATTGAATATTTTCTACGTTTTTATGTTCTCTATGGCCTGTTTGATAACCACAGATGCAAGAATATAAAAGAAAAATAATTTTTTGTATGTTTATGATCTCTTCAAAAGTTTGGTCGGAAAATGATTTTTTTAAATTTGAGTGCGTGACGTGCAAAATTGAAATCACTGTATTATACTATATAATGAATTTACCACAAAAACTGGTATTACATTATGAAGATACATTAACTGCCTACAATTATTTATAAGGATAGTTGCCGTGTTGGCTTTATTTGATTCATTTGATGAATTATACAGAGAGCCTATTTCACGATGTCAAAATCATTGTGATACTTTTTCAATAATTGTAAATTAGAACTGGAGATTTGTAACCATGTTTTTATATAACGTGCAAAACAAGGAAATAAGGCTTAAAATGAAATATATATCATAGATATACACATTGCCAATATTTCAGGGGGATACTTTGCAAGTTGATGAAATCCACCAATATTTGACGAAAAATCACTTCTGACAGCTACCTTAAGGTCAATCTACATAGGGTAAATCAGAATATGTAAAATGATGATGATGATGATAAAATTGTATCTATATCAAACCTTTGTATGAGCGTCAAATGGCAAACAATATCATAGTGATAATTTTATATCTAAAAGCAAAGGTATCGAAAAAAAATGGTGGAGGGGAAAATAATTGATGGAACCAATAATTGATTTATTTAATTATTAAGCCCTAATATTCTTTTAAATCAATTAAATTAATATTACAGTTTTAAAGTTTTTTTTTTTTACATTAACTCCACACAGGAGGCCCTGAGGAAAATAATTTCCCTCGGGGCCTATGTCATCTGCGATGCTGTGTGGAGGGTTTTTTTGAGGAGAGGAAGGAATGAACATTGGTCTTGAAGAGACTCATGTTGTAGGAAGGAGGAAACACAATAGTTACAATGAAAGAGCAGTATATTGATTTAAACATTGTTTACACACTATCATAATAAAAATGTATTCAATTTATATTGGTTTATTCATAATTTAAGAAAATCAATACATAATGTCATTGTGCCTCGATGTAGAGTGAGACTCTCAGTATCAGTGTCGTGTCTTCCGTCATATCTTCCGTTATGTCTTCCGTCATGTCTTCCTGGTCTGGGTTTGTCGATTCAGCCTGTCTGGAAATGGTCTTCCCCGTATAAATTTGGAATTTCCAAAGAAAGCCAGACTTGGACTCACAAAGCTCGTAATGGTAAGCCCACACTGCGGCCAACGTTCCAATTTCAAACGTTTGGACGATCGTGTGGAGGGGTGTTCGTACGTTGGAAGTTCGAGTTGGAAGGTTGGAGTTCGCGTTGGCCCGGGATCGCCTTCGAGGCGATCCCGACGGCCAACTCACACGAACCAGCCTGCCGCAGCTGTCCACACCGTGCCGCGTACTATTAAAATGACTATATTATTACGGAGAGTGGTATAACAATTGTTTGAAAACATGTCGTGTATATAATTATATGATTATACGTACGTAATAATTGTAGGCAACTGAAAAAGATACAGCGTAGCTACAGCTGTTTCATGTCCGCCATTTTGGAGTACGGAATTCGGGGTTGGAGGGTTGGCCACAGCGACCACACGATGGGCCAACCTTCCAACTCCGAACTAAGTTCGGAGTTGGAAGGTTGGCTTCAGTCTGGACGTAGCATAAGACTTTATACCCGCGCTGGCCGCTTTGGTTTTGATCATCTGGACGAATCCCAAACAGCCTTTATAGCAGAGTAAGGATTCATCCAGTGAGATGTCTTGCTCGGGCAGGTATAAAGTCTCAAACTTATTTGAGAGATGGTCCAAGACGGGCTGAATCTTTTGTAATCTCCGCACAGATAACGGTACATCAGAAGAAAGACTTTCATTGTTGGTGAAGTGAAGGAATTTTTTAATTAGAAGAAAACGATTATAATCCATGGCTCGGCTGAAATTAGGCATGGCGGTGAGTTTTTTTTTCATAGAAGTAGTCTTTTTCAACAGGAAGGGGACAAATACCTTGATACATTAAAATTGCCAAGAATACATATGTAGAACTATGGTTGGGTGTTGTATGATTTTTATTGAGTTCTACTTTAAAAATATAATTTGCAAAATGAATTTATGTATGGACAGAGTTACAGATCTATAGAACTACTGGCGTCTCTAGGAAAAACCAAACGAACGTCGTTTAATTGTCAATGGTTCTTAATTTAAAATTTTTTAATATTATTTTTATTTGCTTCTGGAAAGATCGCTAGGTACTTTTTGAAAACATTCTAAATCATGAGGTAGCAGAGGCTGGCTGCTACAGGACTCCCTCCCCAGACAACGCAGACATGGCTGCGGTGAAAGGAGGAACGGGTTGGTTGTGATGCGGCTGCTTGTGGCTCTGATGCTGGTTTGCTGGTTTGCTGGTTGCTGGTTGCTGCTCGTTGCTTGTTGCTTGCTGGTTGCTGGTTGCTGGTTGCTTGTTGCTTGTTGCTTGTTGCTTGTTGCGTGTTGCGTGTTGCGTGTTGCGTGTTGCGCGTTGCTTGTTGCTTGTTGCTTGTTGCTTGTTGCTTGTTGCTTGTTGCTTGTTGCTTGTTGCTTGTTGCTTGTTGCTTGTTGCTTGTTGCTTGTTGCTTGTTGCTTGTTGCTTGTTGCTTGTTGCTTGTTGCTTGTTGCTTGTTGCTTGTTGCTTGTTGCTTGTTGCTTGTTGCTTGTTGCTTGTTGCTTGTTGCTTGTTGCTTGTTGCTTGTTGCTTGTTGCTTGTTGCTTGTTGCTTGTTGCTTGTTGCTTGTTGCTTGTTGCTTGTTGCTTGTTGCTTGTTGCTTGTTGCTTGTTGCTTGTTGCTTGTTGCTTGTTGCTTGTTGCTTGTTGCTTGTTGCTTGTTGCTTGTTGCTTGTTGCTTGTTGCTTGTTGCTTGTTGCTTGTTGCTTGTTGCTTGTTGCTTGTTGCTTGTTGCTTGTTGCTTGTTGCTTGTTGCTTGTTGCTTGTTGCTTGTTGCTTGATGCTTGTTGCTTGTTGGTTTTTGCTTGTTGCTTGTTGCTTGTTGCTTGTTGCTTGTTGCTTGTTGCTTGTTGCTTGTTGCTTGTTGCTTGTTGCTTGTTGCTTGTTGCTTGTTGCTTGTTGCTTGTTGCTTGTTGCTTGTTGCTTGTTGCTTGTTGCTTGTATTTGACGAGAAAGTCTGCTCTGTGATGGGCCTGGAGACGTCTGCAATGACGAAACTCCAAGTAAAGTCGCGTCGCAATCCCAGGTCAAGGTTGAGCGTTACGCTGCCGTAGGTAGCGATTATGCTGCCATTTGCTGCTGCCAATTCATATTAAGTGCGTGCCTTCGTCCCAAGCTTCCAGTGGTACCAGCATATTCCTTCGGGCTGACGACCTCTGGACTGGCTGCGGGAACGATTGCTCCAACGATGCGGGGTGGCGCTCTTCTCATGCTGGTGAGAGCGTGAGAGGAGCGCCACGTCAGGGTCACCAATGTAGAACTATGGTTGGGTGTTGTATGATTTTTATTGAGTTCTACTTTAAAAATATAATTTGCAAAATGAATTTATGTATGGACAGCGTTACAGATCTATAGAACTACTGGCGTCTCTAGGAAAAACCAAACGAACGTCGTTTAATTGTCAATGGTTCTTAATTTAAAATTTTTTAATATTATTTTTATTTGCTTCTGGAAAGATCGCTAGGTACTTTTTGAAAACATTCTAAATCATGAGGTAGCAGAGGCTGGCTGCTACACATACATTTCCTCTTTATTCGTGGGAACCCATTTATTGGTACGCGCATGGCGCTTAAATTGTTTTTTTGCAATCCATTGATCTGCATACTTGTTGGTCTCTCTCGTGATCAGTTCAACGACATCTGCATCAAAGATTTTAAGAAAGGCATCCACAAGTTTGCCCATTTCGTCGGTATTGAAAGTTGGTCCTGGCGTGCCTGTGAATGTCTCCCTTATGCCAGTAAAACGTGAGATATCTTTGGACCAATCGAAAGAGTAACCTTCAGGCGGCAGAATCGCATGCATTGCCTCACTATCTACCTGGTCTTGTCTACTAAAGTCTATGGCCGTAGCGGAGTTAGGTGAAACGTTGATAATATTATGATAAGGTATTGGTGGCATGTAGAAGGTATCCTCATCGCTCTCTTTGTGGTCGACGTCGCTCATTCTGTCCATATCCATTTCTGAAACAACAGAAAACCCAAATTAATTTAACGTGTCTATAATACGATTACCCACTGCCTCTGGTACGGCTTTTGACTCGCAATACGATGGTAGCGGGATCGAATCCCGGCATGGGCAAATAAATTTGATTTGAATAATTAGTGTTATTTTCACACAAAATTCATTAAAAATAATATATAGTCTATTTGCGGCACGTTCCAGAGTGCAAGATACCCTCAGTATCGCCGTGGTGTAAGACACCATTCAGAATTGAAAAGTTGCTTCAAATGGCTTTACCGTGTTTGGTGATCAGTTCTCAATAGCCAGATACTTTCCCACCTCCATCTTCCACACCTCCTTCCCCTTCCCGCTACCTTCAGCCTCACAACATACCCCGATTGGGGATGCCATAGTCTCACTGGCTCCAGCTGAGGCTCTTGTGAGGTATTCATATAAATAATAAAATAAAAAGTTAATCAAATACTTGAGGCGGGCAATGTCAGGAGTCAGAATAGCACAGTCAGGTAGGTATGGAATGAAGAAAAGAGTGTGTGTGCCAAGAACGAGTTGCATGGCGGTCCATCCTCTCTGCCTACCCCTGCAGGGAAATGGCGTGAAGGTAAGTTAGTTATTTTTATAACTCACGGTTTCCAAGTACCGACTCTTCTTGATAGAGAGCTGCCTCGTCCACGTTATCGGTTCTGCCCATGTCTGACTCTGAAATAATAGAAAACACAAATTTACAGTAGAATTCGGATGTAATGACTTTGCATTTAACGGTCTACCATTTTAAGCGACGATAATGGAAACTCTAGTAAGGTTTCATAGCTTTTAGTAGGAAAACGTATCCGTTTAAAGTGACCAACTACTTAAAGCGACCTATTTTAATGATAATTTGTCCGGTTACAAAACCCAACTACCAATACAGCCTCGCTTTTGACTAGGAAGCTCGACACAATGAGTGAAGCGAAAGTGTTTTTTCAATTGATGAAAAAAGTGCTGAATTACACCGTTTAGAAGCCGGTGAATCACATGTAACCCTCGCAAAGGAGTTCGGCATGTCTCATTTCTCATTCTACAATACCCGTTACAGAAAAAAAAGATAGAATCCCTGTTTAATGCCAATGTTTTGAAATGTAAGGCCCTCCGTTCATGGAGATACTTACAAACTATTTGATTGTGACGAAACCACAAGTACTCTGCATGTATACCACTCTTTAATGCTGGTTTCCGTACACGGCGCTATCCGGAATATACTGAACTTGATCATTTTTTACGTGCAGCCGTGGAGTTTACACGATGTCATATGACTTTTTTCCAACATCAATCCATGCCATCTCCACTAAATCCTTTCTTACGTATTCTGGTAAAGTATCGTTACATAAACATGCATTTTTTCTACTTCCAGAACAAATCTAACATTACTTTCATGTTCCGATGCCATTTCTGTCAAACGTCAAACGAAAAGTATCAGACACAAATGATGCAACGTGTCGCGTGCGTTCAGCACCGCCGCGCCGGTTGCGTGAAACTGATTTGAAACCGACAGACGTCGCATAGCGCCCCGTACACGGTGCTACCAGCAAAATCGTACGGGGGGTACTTACGATCGGCGCGTATGATACGCTCACGAGGATCGAGTAGCTTGTAAGTAGCGTCATGTATGGAGGCACTTAACGTTTCAGGACATTAACTCAAGAACAAATATATTATGCATTGTCATGTGTGAAACTATGATGTCGGTATTCACAATGCTGTGCGAAGTTCTTACTATCGAACAAAAATTAGCCAAAACAAACTCAAATTTCAGACTTTTTACGTTAGTAACTACATATTTACTTGCATAGAATGTAGGTACATCATATCTTTTTGGATTACAGTACATTTTGTATGTTTGTTATGTGGAATTTTTAAGTACTATGCTTATCTCCTGCCAATATACTAACAGTGAAACTGTGCTAGGGACATCATTATAAAATATAGATAATTGATTTTATTTTATTTTTAATTTTTAACTTTATGAGTAAAACCTCAAATTGTAATATTTAAATAAATGAAGATAATATAAGCGAAACTCAATCGAAAATCTGGAAACAGAAAAATCATAAAAACATATTGACTCCTCTGGGACTCGAACCCAGGACCTCTTGCTTTCCGGGCAAACGCGCTAACCACTGCGCCACGGTATCGATATGAAATTCGGTCATGTTTAACTGTACCATACTTCGACTAAGAACCACCTACATTATCTTCATTTTCTTTAACGCATATATTATTGGCAACTATCTTTATGTATGATTGCAAGATTCAAACCCGAACTAAAAGCTCTCTAGATAGTGTCTGGATAAATCTTTATCCATTTTATTTAATACGGGTTTGAATCTTGCAATCATACATAAAGATAGTTGCCAATAATATATGCGTTAAAGAAAATGAAGATAATGTAGGTGGTTCTTAGTCGAAGTATGGTACAGTTAAACATGACCGAATTTCATATCGACACCGTGGCGCAGTGGTTAGCGCGTTTGCCCGGAAAGCAGGAGGTCCTGGGTTCGAGTCCCAGAGGTGTCAATATGTTTTTCTGATTTTTCTGTTTCCAGATTTTCGATTGAGTTTCGCTTATATTATCTTCATTTATTTAAATTGATTTTATATTGAGCCCCTGGCATGACATTTCAAAAAATAAACTTACCGTTCCCAAACGCCGACAATTCTTGGTAGAACGGCACGTCCACCCACAGCTCGCTGTGGTAGCCGGCTTCCGGAGAGAAGAGTTCCCCACACTGGAGTTCCTCACTCCGCGATGTCCCAGCTAACGGCTCCGGAGATGCTGCCTGGATTGGCGTAATTGGTGCATTGGGAGCCGTTGATTGGATCTGTGCGGGAGTGGACAGCCACGGTGGTGGAACGGGTCTTGGCAATGGTGAAGGTGTCCCTTGTGAAAAGGGACACGTTATTCTCTCCGGAGAAGTAATTCTGAAAACATCTACATAAATCATATGAGTTGTTCTCATTCACGTGTGAAAAAGTAAGTACAGTATGTAAATAAACAATAAAATTAGAACTCTGTGCAATATGCACTGAATGTGCCAAATGGACAGAGCGCTGATCTTACCAACTCTCACTGTAACAGTGGAACTCACTGTAGCCGGAAGGAAGCAGGCAGGGCCTAACAGCCTTTAGGGCCTTGACGCGATCCTCTCGCACCAGTAGCAAAGCAGGGTCACCGTTTAAATAAATACAAATATATGATGAATTCAACGGTCACAGCAAAGTACTTTCATAAAAAACATTAAAAAATACTAACACTCCAGACGAGGCTGCAATTGCAGCCTCGTTGAC
Source organism: Limnephilus rhombicus (assembly GCA_929108145.2). Taxonomy (NCBI): domain Eukaryota; kingdom Metazoa; phylum Arthropoda; class Insecta; order Trichoptera; family Limnephilidae; genus Limnephilus; species Limnephilus rhombicus. The sequence continues at coordinate 48,825,364 of OV815288.1, forward strand.
TCTCACGTCCACGTGCAGGTAGTCCGGCACCAGCTGGTACTCCATCTGCAGCTCGTACCCCACCTCTCCCTCTCTTCTTGCAGTCAGCACCACTCTATATATTTTAAATTGAAAACAATTAATGTAGGTAAGTACTTAAATGTTTAAATTTTGTTAAATATTGCGGTAATAAAATTTTTTAAAATTATTATTTAAACCTGGGTCGTGGAGTGCTCCCTCTCCCTGGACGATAGCTGTTTCTGCACAAATTTGGTAAAAGTAAACGAATTAATTGATTATACAACTAAATAACCAAATTTTTATTGTGCGACGAAGGCTTTACACCATTTTACATCTAAAAAAAGTCTGACTTTTTGACATATGACTGTAAATAATTGGACAGCAAATATCTGTATTAATAATGAACTAATTCAAATAAAACTTATATTTATCTCTTTGTTATGAATCACTCTGATTGAATAACTATATTTCAAATGCGCGAGTGCAGTATTTTTGAAATTATTGTAAATCAAAAACAGATGACGTCTTCAGTCGACGCATTTTTACACAAAAACATCCAGCAAAACAATATATTAGGAACAAACGAATTAAAAACGCATTTCAAAGATAGATAATTCAATCATGATAACACAGATATATAATTATGCGTTAAAAACCCAATAAATGAATTAATAGACAACCGATAAGGTCATAGACATAAAGAATATTTTATCAGCTATTCGATAAAACAAATAGCTGGCCATGGAAAGGTTTTAAATAATTAATTAAATATTTTACGATTTTTCGACCGATTTCAATCGCAGAAAAATAAAAGTGGTCGATTTTTCGACTGAAATCGTTCCAGTGGTTAACAGTAAATAATTGCCACACGTCCATTCAGTATTAATGCGTGCGCAACACTAAACAATGCCTAATAACAAATTAAGAAACTACTAAAAACCTTAAAGTCCCATATTTGTTCATTTTTGAGAAAACAACGAATTATTGATTTATCGGTCTGAGAGACCAACGTGCGAATATAGGAAGGTTAAAGAAAATAACAATAACTCTTATTCCGTTGGAAAATTTATGTAATAAAGCTATATTCGCTACCAATATTAAATTTTTTATGTCATTGGAAAGAAAAACATCCCTCTGAATATGAGTAGTTATCCTGGGTAAATTACGTGGGATAAGATGTATACGATTTTTATAACCATATAAACACATTTCTTGTTAGACGGTACAACTTAAAAAAGTATGGCTTTGCAAAAAAAAAGTAAAGTGTCAACCGGCGCACGGCGGCGGGACAATTCAACGACATATCGTCGTTAGGCGTTGAAAGGGTTAAGACATATTTTTGGTTCAATTGTTTCCTTGATAGTATTAAAGAATCTAAATGAGAAATTAAGTCGTGAAAAAAATGGCACTTTCTAATTTTCTCGCGGACTTTGTCATTTGCCCTAATTAGGCTCCAAAGCTTTGATGAAATTAGGGAACGAACGGACCGACAATTTTTTTACATGTAAAATTCTCGGATTCTCTAAAAGAACACAGATTTTTATGTTAATTAAAAATATCCGTTTACCTTTCCTCCGTCGAAAAATCTCATAATAAAGATGGATAAAATTCCAGATTGCTAGAAAATTACGCTTAAAAAATGACAAAGGTAATTTGAAAATTTCATTTTACGGTTATTTTTGTTTAAATTATGATGGCACGAGAATTTGATTGCCATATCAAAGGCGTTATCATAACTTGTTTTAATTGAGTTCTATAATCCTTTTGATCGAATATTTATTTTAATTAAGAAGATGACATCGTTGAGATTTTATTATTAAAATATTATCAATGCTGTAATTTTTGTAATTCAAGCAAATTTTCTTTCTGTTTAATTAATTCTGGAATTCTTAGGTATGGCTTATTCAAATCATTTTTCTTTGACTCCTTTATTATTTTCGTGGTCTTTTATTATTTTGTTATTGTTCTCGTGCTGAGAAGCCGCTTTAAGAAGAGTGCCAATTTAAAATGGGTAATAAAAATGAGAGTTTAAAAAAAATCTTTTGGTTTCAGAAGGGGTGGGTGGGAAATAAGTGATTTCTTTTATTATATGGAAATACTGTTTTGCCGCCTTACCAACTTGCTTAATTTAATACTTGGGTGGTAAGTATGATTATTTTTTTGGTGTTTTTAAATAGATGTCAAACATTCCCTGGTTATTAATAAGTTGACAATATTTGATTTTATCCCACTTCTGACGTTAAAAGCGGAAAATATTCTTGCGCAATGATAGAGGACTTAGCAAGCAAAGGAATTTACTAAACTCTCTGATTCTTGGGATGAAACCAGAGGCATTTGTCAACTCATCTACTAACACGAAGGTATATAGGTATAAAGTCTAAACATTATGATTTTAATTTTAATTTTTTTATTTTACTTTGTTAGGGAAATAAACTGCTTCACATATTTTATTAAAATAATTACATGGTTCGCGGTTGCAAAACCCAGTAATTTTTCGCATACAATTAACGTTATATACAGAAAAATTTTGGAGCATTTGTTTTGTTGAAAATATAGTAATTTAGATGTTATGTTTATGCCTTAATGATGAATTAAGTTTTAAAAAAATGATTACGTTTTCTCTAAATATATATAATATTTAATCTTTTTTTTAAAAGATCTAATTATCTTCAATTTTTGGTACTTCAAAAATTGTGTACAGTGTTGCTGAAGAGAATATTAATTAATGTCATCAAAATTAGGTACTTTTTTCATATGCGCCTTCCCATCCAATGATTCCCTACTTAATTAAGAATTGAACTAGTGTGAAATAAATCTTTTCTAGATTATTTAACGTGAGAATATTTCATAATCTCATATTACAGAATATTTCAAGTTCACATATGTGTCTGTTTCATCTGCAATTACGCCTAGTTACCTTATTTCAGTTGTATGGTTTAATATGGTACTTGAATTATTAAGACATATTTGTTACATTTTTTGTTATGTATAATTATATCAATATTAGTGTAAGTTCTGAATTTATTTATTCAGAATATCTTTATTTATTTATTGTTTTGGAACATTTACAAAGTATTAACATAAAAAAGACACTAGATTAGCATTGTAAAAAGCGTACATGTTAATAGTTCACTTAAAAATGTTCACAGAATGCACAGTTTAATAGAAGTTAACAGAAATTAGAAATAGCAAAATATAAACAGAGGTATAAAAAGAGATAACAAAAATTGTGATGATAAAATATAGAGATGGCAAAGATAAGAAAAAAAGAGTATTGTTAATTTGCTTTTTAAAGTAAGCGAGACTATTTGCATAGATGTCTATATGGTTACATTCAATGGAATTATACAGACGACACATTCAAGACAGTGCATTGAAGTATGCAATATTGTTTTTAAATAATTCGAGATGAAATATATTCTGACTCATTGAATTACGTCTATTGGGGACCTTAATAAGAATATTGCTCAGACAATGAGTTGTTTCAAGCTTATCATGAATGATTTTGTATATACTAATTAAGTCAGCAACTTTTCTTCTTTTTTCCTATATGTAAACTGTTTTATTTTTATTTTTTATTAATTGTAAGTAGGTTTGTATCAGTTTTTTTAGGATTTGAATGTCATTATTTGCATTTTCCATTACAATTTTAGATATTATAAATAAGTTTTTACTTAAAATATTAATGAATGTATATCGAGTTAGAACCTGCAGACAGCAGCCATGTGGCAGCTTCGCGGGACTACCGATTTATTGTCTAAATTATCTTATTACGTAAAGTGTGTTTCGTTAGAAATAATAAAAGAAAACATAAGGAGGAGTAAAACATAGCATAAGGGATAGATAGACACGTATAAAGGAGAGATAATGTGAAATTAAAACTACTTAACGACGTACAAAATAATATATATTTACTTCACAGAATAATGTTCAAAGATAAACAATATAAAAACAATGTAAGTAATTCAAAGTTTTACAAATAAACAGAATCTATCAAAAAAATGCATTACTTCAAATCCATAAAGACAAACTAACAATAAATTCATTTAGCACCAGGCCGAGAACAACAGGACAAATAATAATCCCTAAACTTAATACTACAACGGCCCAACACCATTACACATACTCAGCCTTAAAATGCTTTAACGAACTCCCTAAAGATATTCAATCCGAAAAAAATTATAAAATTTTTAAGAAAAAAATTAAAATACATTTCACCACTAAGTAATTTCATGTTAGTGTTATATTACGCCCACTTATATTTTCAATGTGTACACAGGTTTTATATTTTATAATTTAAAAAAAAAAACTTTCTTCCTAAAATAGTGCACAGGTATATAATTTTACATACATGTTGTTTTTATTTTATTTTTTCATAAATACGCTCATGGTAGCATCAATTAAACATATATCAAAATATCAATTGTGTTAGTACTCCCTCCCTAAACACGAGAAATTCTCAATTAGAGAGGTATTATTACCACCATTAAAAAATATTTGCATTACATGTACATAATTAAAAAAAATAATTTTACTTATACCTAACTTTGTAAAATTGTAAAAATGGAATAAATAAATAAATAAATTAAAAAAAAAAAAAAAAAAAAAAAAAAAAAAAATTAGAATGAGAAAATAACATACAACAGGGGTGGAGGGTCCGTAATTAACAACTAGTTTTTATTTCTATCTATTATACATACATTTATCAAACTGAGCTTGAATGGGGGGAGGGGTAAAGGGGATGTTTCATAATTTTTTTTCGTCATACCAGTATAGTGTTGCGGCCCGCGTCACTTTATAAGTATATGTATGTGGCCCGAAGACAAAAAAGGTTGAGTATCGTTGCTCTAAAAGGATATTTTCTCAGCAACTTTATTAACCAGTGACGAATTTAGCTGTCTTCCTTTGTAACTCTTGTATATTCTTCAATTACCTGTATCAGGTGTGTTTAGTCCATTTAAAAATCTATGTATTGCTCATTGATTTCCATGTTCTTATGTAAAAATAATTTTCCTTTAGATGTATAATGTTGTCCTTCCCGAAATGAGTTTCATTAAACTCATTGGGAGTAACGTATTATAAATTATAGGTAATAATTTTGTTATATATTATCTCTAATAAATAAAAATAAAAATAAATAATAATAATAATTGTATTTTGTGTACGTCCTTCTGAGAAACGAATGTTGTCTGTAGTTGGTTTTCAAGTGTGGGATGCGGAATAGTTGGTTTTATACCACCACGGAAAGCCGAAAATGTTGCTCGAGTCGCCAGCCGAGGAATCAAACACGGAACGCCTGGGTGGGACCCAAACGCGATGCCCACTCAACCACTGACCGGTCGTAATGCGACTGATGTGTTAACTTTTTAATTTGTTTTTAATAACGTATTCGAATTTTTTGACCTATAGTTAGCTGAATTCCATTTGTACTAGAGATGGGTAGGTTCTGCATTTTTCCAGAGGCCTCCGAGATGTGCTTCCTTTTAAAAGTACTTAAGTTCTTGGAGCAGGTCCCGGGAGCCACTCCCGACTCGCGAATGGCCCGAGCGCGCAAAAAAATTCGAACGCGCAACTCGCAAATGGCTCGAACCGAGACGCTCGGGATCCACCAGAGCCTGCTCCCAAATGGCTCGAATCGAGACACTCGGGTTCCACTTTAGCCGGACCTTGGAGCCGGAGCCCGCACGCAAAAGAACTCGAACGCCCGACCTACTCCGCCTGCTCCCGAATGGCTCGAATCGAGACGCTCGGGTTCCACCCTAGCCGGACCTTGGAGCCGGAGCCCGCACCCAAAAGAACTCGAACGCGCCACCTACTCCCGTCTCCCACATGTGGCTCGGACCGTCACGAACGGGTTTGACGAGTGCGAACTGCCACCGCACCGCGCTGCGGTGCGGTATATACACACACATTTGACTGCTTACATAAAAATTCTGCACAGCCCTGTTCATATCAAACCATTGATTATGTCAAAAATGATGTGCATGTGGGTGTTACGATTGAATGCTACATGAAATGGGATGTACACATTACTAATGTTTGTTAACGTCTACGGGCTATTGTGGGTAGGATTTATAAAATAAAATATTTCGTGGCTATAAGTACTAAGCATCTATTTATTTTGTTATGTTTCTTTTTCCCCTTCCGGGGGTGCGTTAGACCTCGTCTTTGCATCAACAGGAGTCGGTCGATCATGGCACGGTGCCCTCTAAAATCAATTGCGCTACCCCCAACAACATGTGCAGGCTTAAGGTTTGGGGGGGGGACCTCGGCTCTCCTTCGCCTTGCCTCCGGCTACTCGACGCTGAATTCCTTAGGGTCGTCGGGTATTTCCCCCCAATCTCCCATTTACTTTTCTTTGAGGCATCACCGAGGAACCGGCTAAGGGGCGCGGAAGCTGAGTGTGGTTCACGACTAGACCGAATGTCATGCGCATTCTTGCTGGGACTGCCAATCGATTGAAGAGGACTCCCAACCGTTTGCCATTCCCTTATTACTTATCTGCTGTGTCTTCTTCCCAAACAGGTGCTTGTAGGATACGCTGGATACAATCACCCAGCGCTTGCCACCTCGTGGACTTTCACCAACCTGTGCCATTGTCTTGTCTATATTTTGTCATACTAACACATATTGTATCTGTATTTCCCGCTAAGCACTTGCATACTGCTTACTAGCAACGTATTCAGGGACATTGGAGGTCTAGTTTTGTTATCAAATGTAGAGTCGTTTTTACCAAAAAAATTAGAGTCCTTGCAAGAGCCTTGAAGGGGTAACCATCTGTTACCTATACCAGGGCGGGTAAGTGGTGGGTCCTCCAATGCCTATAAATACTTTAAAATTAATCTACGCATGCTGAATCCACTATCCGTTATGGACTTTCTTGGGGGTGTTATGTTCGCACATACGACAAAACAGTTAAAGAAGCGTCGCCTCTCCCACAGGTTGACAATCAAGTGTTCCTGTCGATGGATTCGCAAATTATCGTAATGGCGCGACCATCTCCTAGCAATACCGGAGAAAGAAAGCTATAAAAGGGCTAACGCACTTAATTTCGCCCTCTTTCTTCCCGCCTAGCTCATACTAGTAACATCGTGTACCTAGTTCTCGCCCGAGGCGATAGTCTCGTGGGCACCCCGTTTGGGTACCTGAGACAATGGCGTTGCATTGGCCGTAGATTCGGTACATTAAGTGACTGTGATCCTGGAGCCCTGATCCTGGAAGTGGAGCAGCATGTCCATCTTCACCCTGGTTGAATGCTGGCCCGCGATGTCCAGCGACTGATTCCTGTCTCCGGCTAAGGACTCTGTCCGGCAGGCATGAGCTTAGCCGGCACCTTCCACCGCACAATCCCTCAAGATGACCAAGGTAGTCTCCTAATTATAACTGTAGATATTCGAGCCATTAACTTCCAGTTTAGTATCATTGCAAAGTACCTATCTTCCGTTCTAAAAGCCATCATTTAGGTCTTAAATCGTAATGTCCTATTGTACAACTTGAACCCCTTTATTGTAATAAATATGCTATGTAAAACCGACTTTCAATTACATTCATTCATCTTGTCAAGAGTGCACGAACCCTAACCCTGAGACGAGTCCATGTGAGAGGTACGTAGTGAGGCGTTCGAGCCGCTCACCGTACAGACTGTATTCACAATCTAATTAATATTACACTGGCGCTTGAACACTTTACAGGAAATGAGTAATGTTATTGAAAAATGAATATATATTTCTATATAATATGCTAAACAATTGTGCTTATATTGTGTTTTAAAAAAGATAAATGTAAAATGTCTTAATAAGTTCGTTTAAATAAAGCCAAATATATTCAAAATATAGTTATTCAGTTGACGCGGGAACAATGTACAGATTCTAGGGCGAGTCCATTGTTGATTTGAAATGTTGATCAAATAAACCATAAATCGGGTTAAATACTAATTCAAAACAGTTATTTGTGTAATTTTGATAAAATTAACGAGAACAATTCTATTACAACATAATTAAATACGGTTATTTGAATAAAGTAGTTCCAAAATTCAGCGGCGTAATTGAACTGGACCCGTCCAAGTCGGTAATAATATTTCGGTAGAAGCACGAAAGAAATAACTCGTAAATTTGCCGCGAAAGCAATATAAAAGAAGTTTTGAATTTCAATACATTTTAAAATGCATATTTCATTGTGAAAATATTAATAACTCTTCTTGTTATTTCAAAACAAATTAATAGGTAAAAACTAAATATAATTCCTAGTGTTGAAAGTGAATTTAGTTATCCCGCGCAAAAAACGAAATCGTCATGTAGATATTCAAATTGGCAAACGGTCAGCAAGTCGAAACAGAACGAAGACGCGTGCAAGCGGTAGCAATAAAAATTGTATAGATTGGTCACCGTAAATAATAAAGTCCATAAAAATTGAGCCCACGGAATAAAAACAAAAAAGCAAAATAAAAGACAAATGAATACATTTTAATTAAGAAATACAAAAGATTTAAAATAAAATAAATTTCAAATGAAAAAAATTATTATATTGTTTCAAACAAAGCATTAGAAACGGCCGTAAATTATTTCAAAAAGAATTGCGCAAAAAATAAGAAAAACATAATTTATATTCTGTAATAATAAATTGAAAGCAAAATAAATAGGAAATGAATAATAATAATCCTTGTAAATTACAAAGAATAACAAAAAATTAAATGTTAAACTGTTTAGAAAGAGAAATGTTTTATATGCGTTAAAATTAATAGGAGGTCCTCTCTAGTAATAGCCACGGAATCCCTTCCGTGTTCGAACACGCGTGATCCTCGTGATAGGTATTTTACGGGCTAGTCCAAGTTTTGCATTTTTTCGAAGCGCGTCGCGTGCACAGAACACAAAATCCAATGAATATTAAAGTGTGAGGTAAAATTTGTCGGGAATAATTTTTGAATTCTTATTAGATTAAAAAGAAACATTGTTAAATGAATTTTTACATTATCAAGGAAGTGAGATAGTTTTAAATGCTTGAGTTAATTACGGAATTGAAAATTTAAATAAAATCTTTTTTTTACTCTTTCTTGGTAGCATGTCTAGTATTGTTGGATAATAATATTTCTAGAGAATTGAAAATGCTTAAGAGGATAGTACACATTGAGATTTAAAAAGAAAATATGCAGTTCATGAATAATATGGTTTCAAATTCGAGTGAAAATTGGAAATAAATTAAAATAGTGACTCTATAGTGATTCCAAGATACGTTAGTCAGGTGATACCGTCAATTTAATAACTTGACGGTATCACCTGACTAACGTATCTTGGAATTTAGATGTAGTCCAAAAAAAAAAAATACAATACAATTGTCTAACAAGCATACCTACGGCAAGTTATATAAAATCATGATCCCTTAACAGCGACTTTTTTACAAAGAGATCTATTAAACTATGGAAGGCAGATGCGACCCATAATTTAACCTCTGAGTGATTAAGTATACTCGCGCAGTCGTATATCTCTGGAATCCAAACTCTGTTGTGAAGACGATCTTAATCTCAGAACCGCTTAGCCCGGACAAGGAAGATTGCGAACGTAAAAACCCCTCCCTAATACAAGTTAAAGAGAAAAACATATATAAACATATGTATATTTCCAAAATATTGCTTGACGTTATTATTTAGAAGCTAATTTTCCTATAAAAATAAAATAATAGTGGAAAAAAAGTTAAGAACAGATTTCAACTAGTAAGATCATGTGGTAGAGAAAAAAAAATCAAATCAAACTGGTTTTTTAGTTGCAATGTTTTTTTGGTGGAATAAATCAGAAACCACAAAGAAAATTGTAATTGAAAATACCCAAGTTGTAAAATCATTATCATTTTGAAGGCTAATCTTATATATCATGAAAAAAGATAGTGATGGTAAGTAAGGCGGATGCGAAATTTACTGTCACAATTCAATATATAAGACAAGCCCGGGTGTAATTAATTGAAAAGTAATCTGAGATTGTACATCAATCAAAGTGCCGTAATTGACCCCAAAACAAGTTGAACAATATTGCAAGACGCATATATGAAAATATATATGTATTTCCACGAATTTTTATTTATAAAAAGAGGAAAAAGTTAAAACAGAATAGTTAAAAGATTTAAAATAATGAAAAAGTAAATAAATACTTGAGAATTTAAATTTAACGGAAGTAATAAAAAGTAATAGGAAAAGGTGAAAATTTTAATTAATTACAAATTCAAAGTTAAATTCGTTCATGAAAGTAGAGAAAAGTTTGAGAAATAACGAATGCACGCGCGTTATGCATAACAGCAGACATAAGTACCTACGCAGTAACAGATGGCCCGGCTAGGAAAGAAATTTTGTATATGAAAGAATACGGTACCTAGGTAAAGCGTTGTACAAAACGGCAAAAATGATAAAATTCAGAAAAGGTATAATTTGTATTGAGAATTTTTTTGTAGAAAAATAATTAAATTCTTGTATAGTTAGTTCTTTTTGGCTCTCTTAGTGATTCTAATATTAATTATTTGAGAGTTGAGAATGTTGATTTAATCTGAGATCAGAGTAGCTAACTGAAATCTAGTTGAAAAAACAGGAGAGAGTGCAATTGAACAAGCTATTACGAAATAAACAGAATTCGGTCAGGAAAATATTTTTTCTTTTTGTGTTTTAGAAGTTTAAAATAAATATTTTTCATAAGAAAATAATAAGAATTAAATTAAAATGATACGTTTCTCATTCGTATAATAATAAAAAATAAAGATCATACCTGGTTTGAAAAAAAGGGAAGTAGGAATACTTGACTAATGTGGTTTGCTATTAAAAAAGGCGGGAAGGAAAGAAAAACAAAAATTTTTTGTATATAAAGGTAATTATTTTTGTATGAGATTATTATATATAAACTATCCTATAAATGTTATGTATATTATTGTATATAAAGGTAACCATTTTTGTATGAGATTATTATAAATAAACTATACTATAAATGTTATGTATATTATTGTATATAAAGGTAACCCATTTTGTGTAAATATTTATGTATATAAATTTTTCGGTGTTGTTTATAAAATATATCTCTCTTTAAATTTCTTTTTCAATAAAAGTTGTGACAAATAATAAAATACGTCGAAAAGTAAACAAGAAATCGAACAAATAAGTACGGAAATAGATTTTCAAATATAGTCGGATTGTAAAAAATAAATTGAATTTGAAAAAAGGTAATAATAAAATGTTGAATAATTCAGTTAAAAAATAAAACTAAATCTCTTGTAACGATGCGGAAGTAAAAAGGCCTTCGTTAATAAAAGCTGTTTAAAACAAAACGGAATATGTTTTACATATTAAATAAACAAAAGTAATAAGAATAAATGTTTTTAATATTTTGTCAAATAGATAAACAATTTAGCAAGAACGAAATAAAGAAAGAATAAATCACGAGCATTCGTAAGGATTAATTAGTGACATTCGTAGAGATTTTTTAGTGACCATTTTAAAAAATAGAAAGTAGTACACGAATTTAAAACAAAAAAGATAATCATTTCTTACTTAAGTTTAAATGAAAAGGATTTTTAAAGAATAAAGTTTTATTCTTCTTGACTTGTGTTACAAAAAAGACAACGTGGATCGTTGTTCGGAAATTATATTGTGCTTTGCGCAGATATTGAGTTCTAAGTGAGCTCAAGAACTGTAATACGGGTACGGGTACCAGCGTATACATTTCTAGTTTCAAAACATTATAGGAAAGTCTTCCTTAGAATTAAGACAAGTGGGGTTGCCAAGAGAGTAAACTTGGGCAATAAAATTAAAAAAAAGAGAAAATTTGTAATACAAGAAGAGAGACGAAATTTTTTTTTAACACTTCCAAGTGAGTTTTGAATAATAGTCGAATAATGAAATTTATATACTTAGTTTGGGTCTAACTAGCAAAAGACCATGGCGCCCAAAGTTAGAAAGGAACAGAAACATGTATTTACATATTTTAAGTAAAACAAAGTTAACATTGTAAGGAAACAACGTAAATAAAACAAAACATAGATATTGAAAAGGGAATATTACATTGAGATGTATTGTGAGGTCAAAAGGTCCGTGACGTCACAATAGAAGGAGTATTAATTGGACTTAATGTTGTATTATATTGAAATTGAAGCAAAAAAAATTATGTCAAGTTATGAGAATAAGTTGAAAATTCCTGTCAAATAATCTTTAATAAGGAAGTTATACTAATTAAAAGGAATTTGGAATAAAAAATTAAGAAACAGAAAGAAAAGAAGTTCTTGCTAGCAAATTCAATTATAATATAGCGTTCAAATGTATATAATTGTATATATCTTTTTGTTGTTAATTTAAATGTTTATATCTCTCTGATTTGCTTTCAAACAAATAAAGTCGTTCAGTTAAATAACAAATATTAGATTTGGAAAATAATTTTTTTTTTAGTATTTTGATTGATTGAAGTTTAATAATAAATTTCTGTATAACCTGTGGAGTTATCCTGGGGTTAGTGTTGGAACATGTAGGTGTTTTTGAATCGGGTATGTACCCACCCTAATTGGAAATACAGAGAGATAAAATAAACTTTGGTTGTTTAGAGTATTTGAAAGAATAAAACATAAACAGGTTCGAAAAATTGAGATTTGTATTAAAATCTAAAAAGTTCATGGAAATTTTGTAATGAAGAGAAAGTTAATTGGTATTAATGTTCAAATCTTAATAAAATTACTGAAAATAATTGAGTTTGGTAATAAAAAGTTGAATTTAATTAAAAAAATAGTCAAGATTTTTTTTTTTAAAAGAAAATGAATTAAATTAGTTTTAAAATAAAAAAAAATAAAGTTTCGTTAGCAAATTCAGTAATGATTAAAAAATTGAAATGTATAAAAATTGTTAGCTTGTAAGATTGAAATGTTATAACATGAAAACACGCGAATTGGATACTTCGGTATTCCAGCAACGAAAGTCAACGTGTAATTCACCGTATATCGGTGTTGTTGTAAAAAAAGTCTGTGTTATTGAAATTTAAAGCGTATTCGGTTGAAGATGAAGTTAAACAACTTAGAGAGAATATATATTATATTGAAAACTATCATAGATCTTAATTTTCTAGTGATGTTCTGTTTTTTTTGGTTATTTGTTTTATATATGTGTCTGTCAAGCGCAATCATTGAAAAGGATTACTATGTGTTCGAAGGCGTTTTCATTTGATTTGGTCAGTAAGACAGGGTCATTGTTTTTTAACATGACGTGAGGAAGGTGTGTGTCACCTGTGTTTACGCCGAGCACAATCATTGGAAAGGGAGTTTCCTGTGGATTGGTTAGTGAGGCAAGATCATTGTTCTTTAACATGATAGTGTATGCATACAAGGGATTGGATCTCTATAAAAATGATAGGATTTAAAGTATAGCCTTAGAATTATACCTACGTTACAGGATTTAATATATGCCTTATAATTATATTATAAACATGATAGGATCCGTATAGCCTCATAATTATACCCATTGTAAACTATGAAAACAGAACTGAAGATGGTTTAAGAGAAATTCATCAATAAAGTTATTAATAATTGGCATAAAAATGTATGTAAAATGCGAAGGAATTGACCTCGGTTGTTCAGAAAAAAATGAAATCGCATTAAAATATCCATTGAATGGATAAAAAAAGAAAATAATGAATATAACTGACAAACGATTGGTATTGGCATAAAATTTATGTAAAATGCGAAGGAATTGACCTCGGTTGTTCAGAAAAAAATGAAATCGCGTTAAAATATCCATTGAATGGATAAGATAAAAGAACAATGTATAGAATCCTGTACCAAGATTCTTTTCAGCAAAGTTTTTTTAAATTATTGCGAGGAAGAAGGTGATAATTTGCTGCTACAGCAAATAATTTAACAGTTTATGTTAAAAAATTTGGAAGATCAGCGTGTTTTGTATCGCGAGAGTAGCGTGTTTTGTATCGCGAGAGTAGCGTGTTTTGTATCGCAAAGGAGAAAAGGGAAAGGTACAAGTTCTTTTGCAATAGGGTTGTTTAGCTTGGCTCACAGATAGATAAATTCGTTCTTGGCTCAGTAGGTAGGGAGTGTTAAATTAGTTGTGATAATGACAACTCTATGTCTTATAACCTACAGCACATCCAGAAAGGTCTGGGGAAACGAGAAAATATCTTCAGGGTACAAGGAACAATTTTTCAATAGAACTTTTTTTTTTTTTTTTTTTTTTTTAATGGCTCTTCACCCCAAAAGAGTGTTCTGGCCAGTGTCAAGTGAATGCTTTTGTGAGTGTAATTTTGTGAGTGTAATTTTTGGTTAATATTAACTAATTTAGTTTTAATAACAAGAACCTATCTACATTATATAATAATACTATACAAATAATAATAATAATAATACGCAAAATTATTACAATAAGAGATGATTTTAATTAACATAACAAGGAAATTAAAAGATATGCTGACACAATTTATTGTGCGTAAAAAATAAAATAAATAAATAAATACATGAAACTTAACTTACAGTTACAAATTGATGCTGTTAATATTCAGGAAATTAGCCAAGACTTTATACACGCGTTTGTTCACAGAAGATAACAGGCATGCAATGTTGTAGGGAGGCAATATACCCGAACTGATTAGGTGAGGGAAGAAATTTTTGTATGAATTATTTAAAGGACAACTGAAAAAAATATGATTGAGATCCTCTTCACCAAGACGACATTCACACATCGCAGAATTCTTAATATGAATTTTTGTCAGGTGAACATTGTGGCAGCAATGCCCTATCCGCATGCGGCAAATGGATGATGTCGAGAATTTGTTAAAAGAAAGTCTTGAAAACCACGGTTTTGAAGGAATCGTTGGCTGAATTGTGAAAAAGCTATATCCTTTTGATTGACTAGATTCTTCCCAATGATTCTGCCATGTGGAAATCATGTTTTCCTTCAATTTTATGAAAATGTCATCGGTGTTTAAAAATTTATATAAAATATCCCCCGAAATAATGGCATCTTTCGCCAATGAATCGGCCTTTTCATTTCCAGGGATACCGCAGTGACTAGGTATCCAAGCCAAGACGATTTCCTTGCCAGAGTCGGTTAATTTATGAATTAAAGTGCGAATTCCAACACAGAAATCGTCTTCTGGGTAATGGAAAGGGGAAGAGTTTAATTTTTGAAGTGCACTCAGGGAGTCGGAGAGAATTAAGAATTTTCCAATGTTAACATCGTCAATGTATTTGAGGGATTCAAAAATGGCTATACATTCAGCAGTGAAAACGGAAGCCTCTTTTGGAAGTTTAATTTTTCTATCGACTTGATCTGATGGACAGTGGAATGCCGCTCCCACATGGTTTGATAAGGGAGACTTGGAACCATCTGTGTAAATAATTTTCCAGTTGGAATATTTCGAATTTAAAATTTGGATAAGTTTTGTTGGAGCTTCGTGATTGTTAATTATGCCGAGAGAAAAAAGAATATTTGGTTTACACAAATGAATACGAAAGGAGTTGGCATATAAAGGAAGTCTGTCTGATGGATTTAAGAGGGGTTTATACGAACAGTACGTATGGAGGCTTTTAACAAGAAGAGGGATTGATTTGTTCCTCCAATATGGAAGTGATTTCACTTGAGCAGTGAGTGCAGTAATTTTGTCTTTCAGTGGGTGATTAGAGAGTCTTAAGCATTTAAATAAAAACTTGTCAGCCAAGAACTGTCTTCTGAAATGAAGAGGAGCCTCCACAGCCTCCACTTGTAAAGCGTTAATTGGGGAAGAACGCATTGCTCCGATAATCAATCTTAAACATTGAAATTGAATACGGTCCAACCTTGCGAGGTTCTTTTTAGAAGTGGGTTCAATGAGGAATGACGCGTAATCCAAATGACTCCTAACATATGCGTTATAAAAAAGTTTTTGGGTGAATGGATGACTTCCCCACCAGACCCGTGAAACGGCACGTAAAGTGTTGAGGCCAGCTTGACATTTGTTAATGATTAAATTAACATACGGGTTCCATGTTAACTTAGAGTCTAAAATTACCCCAAGGAATCTTATTTGTACCTGCATAGGGAGAATTGAATTATTTATTTGGACTGTTACACGCGGAGTAACACGTTTTCTGGAAAAGACGATAACATTGCTTTTGGACGGAGAAATTTCTAAGCCGTGATTTTTTAACCAGGTGTCAAGGTTTTTCATGCAAATGTTAATCACATCCTCCAGAATAGAAATAATTCGTCCTGAAATATATATAAAAAGATCATCCGCATACTGGAGTATTTTACAAGATGGATGCATACTCCGATGCAGGTCAAAGGTATAAATATTAAAAAGGATAGGACTAAGGACGGAGCCCTGAGGCAAACCCTTGTTTACTATTCTTTCCAGTGGAGGAGAATCCAGCACCTGGATTTGAATTTTCCTGGTAAGAAGGAGGTTAATTATAAAACTAGAAAGCTTACGAGGGATGCCAATTTTTAATAATTTATTAAATAAAACATCCAATAAAACATTGTCAAAAGCTCCGCACACATCAAGGCAAACACCGACAAGGAATTCATTATCGGCCAGGGCTAACTGGATATCAATAGAACTTAAATGGAAACTTACGATGACCCAAATTAGAATGGATACTTCTTCAAGAAATCAATATAAATACTTTTGCACCATAAATAAAATTACTTCTTCAAAGAATTAAAGGAACACTCTTCAACAGTCCTGCAAATGCAATAATGCTGCGTTTACAACATACCACATTTTTGGTAAATGCCCAAGTCAAGCCAAAATAGACCTGACAATCTTCTTACATTATATTGGACAGAGAAGGCAGTGTTATGTTCGCACATACGACAAAACAGTTAAAGAAGCGTCGCCTCTCCCACAGGTTGACAATCAAGTGTTCCTGTCGATGGATTCGCAAATTATCGTAATGGCGCGACCATCTCCTAGCAATACCGGAGAAAGAAAGCTATAAAAGGGCTAACGCACTTAATTTCGCCCTCTTTCTTCCCGCCTAGCTCATACTAGTAACATCGTGTACCTAGTTCTCGCCCGAGGCGATAGTCTCGTGGGCACCCCGTTTGGGTACCTGAGACAATGGCGTTGCATTGGCCGTAGATTCGGTACATTAAGTGACTGTGATCCTGGAGCCCTGATCCTGGAAGTGGAGCAGCATGTCCATCTTCGCCCTGGTTGAATGCTGGCCCGCGATGTCCAGCGACTGATTCCTGTCTCCGGCTAAGGACTCTGCCCGGCAGGCATGAGCTTAGCCGGCACCTTCCACCGCACAATCCCTCAAGATGACCAAGGTAGTCTCCTAATTATAACTGTAGATATTCGAGCCATTAACTTCCAGTTTAGTATCATTGCAAAGTACCTATCTTCCGTTCTAAAAGCTATCATTTAGGTCTTAAATCGTAATGTCCTATTGTACAACTTGAACCCCTTTATTGTAATAAATATGCTATGTAAAACCGACTTTCAATTACATTCATTCATCTTGTCAAGAGTGCACGAACCCTAACCCTGAGACGAGTCCATGTGAGAGGTACGTAGTGAGGCGTTCGAGCCGCTCACCGTACAGACTGTATTCACAATCTAATTAATATTACAGGGGCATTCTTGTAAAACGAATATAAATTATATCCAAACATTGCAAAACTCCCTGACAAAATTATTAATCCATAAGTACACTAATGAACACAGAAGCAACACTAAATTAATAAACAAGGTCCTTAAATGTTTTACTTGTCAGACGATTATTGATTTATAAAATTGTAAGTCAACATGTTATATTGTCCGATTCCTTGTATAGGGAAAAAATTTACCATAAACATAATACAAGATATAAGAAAGTACCCTAAACTATATTGTACACAAAATATTTAATAAACTACCAATGACAATAATAATAACATTTTTAACGGTAAAGTCAAATATAATCTAAGGAAATGGATATTAGATAGGGATGATTTATATTGATGCCCTAGCGAAGTCCTCTTTATTGAAACTCGCATTCGAAGGAATCCAAAAATAAAATAATCCAAAAATAACTCCTAATAACACCTCATAATCTCACCTCACCTAATAAATAACTCCTCATTACCCAAAAAAAAACACCTATAAAATCATGAATTTAACAAATAACAATAACATCATTATTACAACGGCGAGAAGCAAGAGTCCCCGACGCAGCCAAAACCGTTGGTGAATTTCACCAACATTCGCGGCCTGCACAAAAACCTAAACTTCATCCACCACCACCTTCTCTCCCAACGTCCTAACCTTCTCTTACTTTCTGAGACGCAGATAGCTGAGCCTACAGACGCCTCCTATCTGGATTGCCCGGGCTACACTCTCGCAGGCAAATTCAGACCCAAAGGAGGTGTCTGTCTCTTCAGCCGAGCTGACGTCAACTGTGTGCGACTGTTGAATCTGGAGAACTCCAGATTCGACGTAATGTGGGTGCGTATCAATCTTGCAAGTACGGTAAGATTTTACGCGTGTTTATACCGCTCACCAAACTTTAGCGTTTCAGATACGTCCGAACTCTTCAAACATCTAAGTTATACTGTTGATGACCTCTTGCCCCGCTTCCTAGGTATTTAGTTCCTTCAGTCACCTGAAGCTGAAATGAAGAATGAAAAAGCTGAGGATCCGGCATCGGGATGTACTCCAAGTCTTACGAGGGCTTGATATTAATAAAGCTAGTGGGCCTGACGGAATACCTGCCCTGGTATTGCAGAGGTGCGCTGCAGAAATAGCTCCAGTTTTGACGAAGCTTTTCAAAATGTCCCTGAAGTCTGGCTCTGTGCCCTCTGGTTGGAAAAAAGCGATCATTCGCCCTATTCCAAAGAAGGGTGACCGCTCCAACCCAGCCAACTACCGCCTCATAGCGATCACATCAGTTCTGTCTAAGGTGATGGAACGTGTGATCAACGACAAACTGCTCACATACCTCGAGAAGAACATAATTATTAAAGAAAAAGAAAAAAAATGAAACAACACAACTTTGTATAAACCACTTATATAATGTGCAAATCCGACCGGTTCGGAACAAATGTTCCTTCGTCAGGGAAAGCTTATACTAATTTGTTTTTAAAATAGTAATTAAAATAAATAATAATAAATACTAATTTGTGCAAATCCGACCGGATAAGTGGTTTGTACAAAGTTGTATTGTTTCATTTTTCTATAATGGATAACCACAAAGTAATAGCTACATTCAAAAATATAATTATTAACGACCGTCAATACGGATTCCGGCGGAACCGCTCGTGCGGTGATCTTCTCGCTTATGTGACGCATGTTTGGGGGCGGTGCCTGGAACGTTTTGGTGAGACCCAAACGGTTGCACTGGATATTTCCAAGGTCTTTGACCAGGTATGGCACCGAGGGCTTGTCAACAAACTGCCTTCTTACGGCCTTCCCGCATCCTTGTGTGCGTGGATTGCCGACTTTTTGGGGGAGAGGTCGATTCAGGCGGTGTTTCACCTCTTCCTCGCATTCGATAAACGCTGGCGTCCCACAGGGATCGGTTCTGTCACCGACTTTGTTTCTGTTGCACATCAATGACCTCTTGTCATGTGCACCGATCCATTGTTACGCGGATGACAGTACAGTCCATGATAGCTTTTTGTTTGACAAACTCCCAAAGGGCACACAAACTCCAGTAGCTCGGAGGGCTTGAAGCAAAGAATGGACGGTTACCTCAAGAGTGTTTACTCTTGGGGTAAGAATAACCTCGTCGAATTTAATGTTTCAAAGACCCAATCATGTTTGAAACGTCTAAAAGGGATCGAAATGAAAATATAGTCTCCTTCAACGGAAGCAATCTTCCAAACAGGACCTCCATCGATATGCTTGGTGTAACTCTAAGCGACCAGCTCAGGTACGGGGGCTCCATCGAAACCAGAGTTAAGTTAGCCTCTCAGAAACTGGGCCTACTGTACTGCCCGCAGATACTTTAATAGTACACAACTGCTAACCTTGTACAAATCGCAAGTGCGCCCCACGGTTGAATTTGGTAGCCACCTCTGATCTGGAGCTCCAAAATACCTAAAAAACCCTTGACTCTGTGCAGAAATGGGCGGTCCGTTTGAATGATTCTCCCATCTTAACAGACGGACTGCAATCTTTAGAGCACAGGCGTCAGGTGGGAATGCTGTCCTTGTTCTACCGGTATTACAATAGAAGATGCTCCGAGGAACTAGCGTCATTGATCCCCTCGGCACCGGTGCATAGTTGGGAAACACGCCAAACACGCGCCCAACATTTTTACATGGTTGACATTAGTCACATGAGAACGGGTCGTTTCTATGACTCGTTCTTGAGTTCAACTGCTCGGCTGTGGAACGATTTGCCGGCCTCTGTGTTTCCTCCCTCCTACAACATGGGTCTCTTCAAGACCCGTGTTCACTCCTTCCTTTCATCAAAAAGACCCTCCGCACAGCATCTTCAAAGATGACATAGGCCCTGAGGGAAGTTATTTTCCTCAGGGCCTCCTGTGTGGAGTTAATTTAAAAAAAAGAGAAGGTAAATTCATTATAATTTTTGTAATACCTCGTGTACGAGTATATGAAACTATTCATTTACTTGTGATTGTATTCATTTGTTCATACTAAATCCATTTGTTCATACTAAATCCATTTGTTCATACTAAATCCATTTGTACTTTTTATTATACAAGGCTTATTGTGATATTTACATGTATATACTTTTTCCGTAATTTAAATAATTTATTTAATTGATATCAAAATTATAAAATAATATATTATACAATGTTTGAAAATGTACCAATGTTGTTATGCTGCTGACAAACTACAAAAGTAGTTTAGCGGGTTTATATGTAAATAAATAAAAAATTAAAAAGCACTAAATTCCTTATAATGATCATTTAAACAAAAGTTAGGTCAATACAAGGTACACATTTACAACATAAATTAAAGCATGAAAATCTAAAAAATCTTTTTCTCGTTGTTTTTTGCAATTTATAACATAGATTTTTGACCGAATCTTAGATTCAGAAATTCGTGGGAAGATTTATTTATTCTCGGAAACCATGATGGAAGTTGATAAAAAATGAAGCGCTTATTTTGTCGAGTGTTGTCGTCTTGTAAAAGTTAATAATGATATTTAAAAATAAAATCAGTAAAAAAAAACACAATAATAAGCGAGATGGAGGACAGAGGGCATTCTACAAAACCTTACGTAAAATTTTAATACAAAATTCTCAGTAATGAATACCAGTCTTACATTTCCGCCATTTATTCTTAGAAGAGAGAGTTAAAGAATAAGTATGTTTGTCGGTAAGAAACCAAATCGTTTCACAGTGGAAAAAATACAAATTTGGAGTTTTTTAATTTCAAAAAATTATATTTTTAGATACTTGTAAAAATACAAAGAGTAAATTTCACGTTTTATCATAAATTTTGAATTATTAAGATAAGAACAAAAGAATTAAAATGAAATTAATTATACGTTTTGTTTTTGCTGCAATAATATTCACAGAATTTTATTTATCTTAAAATAAAATAATTAAGTGGAATTAGTGGTAAAATGGGGTAAATTATGCCGGATTAAAAAATAAACATGCTTTTAGCAAATTCACATTTATTTATAATAAAAAAATACACTATGTACCTTGGTATACAAACAGCATTAGAAACTCTTCTGGAAAAGTGAGAAAAAAGAATTGCATAGACTCGCTGAAGCAGGATAATGGTGTCACTTGTCTAATTTCCACTTTCCACTTTGCACCGATTAACACAGTTGTAATTTTGAAGTTTTCCACGGAACTCGTAATTTATCAAAGAAGTTAAATACTGACCATAGAACATGGTTCTCACTTCGAAGACTATCAAGGTACTGAACTTGTGATTTCACAGATGAAGGTAGGGACCAGGTGTGGGAAAAACTTTATTCAATGAACTCCTGCTAAGTCACCAAATGTAGCGAACCGCTTGGGGTGACCTACGGCAGAGGTGTTGGTTATCCAATAAATGTTTAAATGCTAATAAGAATAACACATTGTTTTTTTTTCCATGTGTTACTTACAGAATTTTCTTGGTTTTAATTTTTTTAGTCAACATTTCGGACAGCGGTACACAATCCACAGGGCAGATGTGTATATGGTGGCGAATATTGTATTTATGTTTGTGTATACCTGCAGATATGCAATAATTAGTTTTGTTATTGTTAATTGTTTCTGTGTTTAATTCGTAGAACTATTTTTTTTTAAATTTAGTTAAAATAAAATTTAATAATGTTGTTATCAAGTTCTGCAAGTATTTAAGTATTTTTTACGGCTATTTCGACTTACAATGTCATTTTAAAACTGTGGTTAATCCACTTTGAGATGTCTTATTTAACAAATTTAAAAAAATCTTATTACGTTATTTATTTATTTAATTATTTACGGACAATAGTCCATTAAAAACATAATAATAACACAAATAAAAAAAAGAGATGACAGTGAAGGGAGAGCAAATAAAAATTAATAGCATTGACAATATAAAATATAAAAAGTACATATAGAGACTCTTCAAGTCAAAGCATGAAGAAGCATTTAAATATTGCGTATCGACTGCCGAAAGTCATTTAGTTTTACAACAAAAAAATCAATGCTTTGGCTTGCGTTGACAAGTCTCGACATTCTGGATAAGGGAGAATGGTATCCGTAATTAGTAGAATGTTGATTGAGGAACAGCAATTCATTATTTCGAGGCCTACGGAAAGGGATGATAAACTGGATGAGTTGTAACAATGCAGGTGTATCAGTAATACTGTTGATAATTTTAAATATGCAAATTAGATCAGAGTCCTATCTACGTTTTCTAAAGAGAACATGTTTAAAATGTGTTCAATTTCATCATATGAGTACTTGCCTCTTTCAAGACCCAACCTCCAAGCAATTCCTCTTAGGAAACGATGTTGTACGGATTTGATGTGACAAATATGGACAGCGTAGAAAGGAGACCAAATGACACTAGCATATTCAAGTTGAGGGCGAATCAGCGAACAGTAAAGAGTTTTAAGTGTACTTATATGTTTGAAGTCAGAGGTAATTCTATGAACGAAGCCGAGTAGTTTAAGTGATTTATTTACGATATTATTAATGTGATCACTGAAAGAAAGTTTGCAAGGTCCTTGATAAATGTGACAGTAGATAGACAAGCACTATTTAGTTTATAATCAAACTGAATAGGTTTTTGGGTTCTATAAAAGGACAAAATTTTGCATTTATCAACATTAACTTCCATGCAGTTAATTTTGCACCAATCGTTAAATGAATCAATATCAAGTTGAAATAGTAAACAGTCAAGATGGGATTTAATAATCTTATTATCATCAGCAAATAGCCAGAAACGTATGTGAGAAAAAACTTTTGTGATATCATTAATAAAAAGGTTAAAAAGAAGCGGGGCCAAATGGGCTCCTTGGGGAACGCCGGAAGTTACATCAATGTTAAAGGATTCAAAGTTATTTATTTTAACCCTTTGTTATACTTAGCATGTTCAGAAAGTAAGTGGATTGTGACCATAACGGGCAATGGCTTTGTTTTTTAAGGTTTGGCAACTACTGGTCCGAGGCAGTCAACCCTTAGATCAGCAACATCATCAGCTAAAGGCAGACTAATGGAACCTAAACGCAAGCCAAATACTAAATTTGGAGATCGAGCTTTTGAAGGCATGGAATAAACTCCCTCCGGAACTTAGATGCATAACAAGCCCAACAGAATTTAGGTCCCAATTAAAGACCTATTTTTTTGGGCTCTCGTCCCTGAAATAAAAATACCTGAGAGTAATACGCTAACCAAAATACGCTTATTACAGAACATATTCTTTATTATAGTTCCCAACTGTGTCCTCTGCGTGCGAACTGTACCTAAATTTCTCTAAAATGACAATAACAGTGTTAATCTTTAGTGACCTTCCAGGTAGGTATGGTCCTGTTTATATTTTCTGCCTGTACAGTACATTTTTACAGCAGCATCGCGTTCATTGGTCAAATCATTGTACATATAGTTTTGTATCGGTGATCGATGAATCGGTAGATGCAATTTTTAGCCAAATGTTGTTGTAGTGGTTTGTCTTGTTTATAGTTAGAAGTAAGATTGTAGAAATGTACTATAAGTTTGTACAGCGCCCTTGAGGTGATTTTTCACAAAAATGGCGCTATACAATATTATTATCTCTTCTTCTTCTCTTCTATACATCTCTATCTCTACATATCTCTACATTAAAAACTCACATCTTCTTCTGACCGAATCACTTACCGTGGCAGGTCAGAAACTATTTGCATCAGCCCGGTCAATATTTACAAATAGCAGATGCTGGACCAGCGATGGTACAGTTGTTGTTTTGCTTCCGGATGGCACCAAGCGAGCCATCTTCACCCAGCTGCAGTTAGATGTCGCGGCCGCCCTCCTACCCAAATCAACAAAAGCGTCATCCAACACCACATCCAGCTCACCCGGTCCTGATCCTCAACACGATGGCTCCAGGACGATCGGCCTACGTCCCAGATCAAACACTAAAAAATAAGAGTCGGTGCTATTAATTGCTACTTGATTTATGTCTACAGATCACCTGTTTTTTATTTTTACTATTTGATGGCTGCTTAGTATATAATTAACTTTCTCACAAATTAACCTATCCAAAATTCTACCTACAAAACCACAACGAAACATCGAGACATCGAGGTATGATATAATTCAACGTAATGAATCTCCACTCATTTATCTAGTATTCATGAAGATATATCTACTGATAATAAAATTAATAATTTAGCCTGCTTATTACGAGAAAATTAAACCTCATACTGATGACTTTATTCTGTTCTATTTTAGACATCTGCTCTTATTATTTATATACACGGTTGTGGTAAATTGAATTATTCTTCTCAACCTTATAACATCATCTCTATAACATAACCTAACATATCATACATAATTATGTGCCTGATGTGACTATCGTTTATATTCTTATATATGTATGTACCTACATTACCTATTTGTTGTGCATAATAATACTAAACCATAAATCATCCTTATAGCCTAACCTAATGAACTTATACATTATTATTATGTCCCCATGAACATAATCTATATAAGTACTTACCACTGTTCTGTATATTAAACTATTAGGCATTATAGTGATACTAAACCAATAGCATACCTATGTACTATTGAGTACTTACTCAACTTGCAATTTAAAATCACGCACTGCACCTTCAGATTTTAAATTTATGCGGCGTCTAGGTACCTACATTTCCATTATGATGTGTGGGTGGATGTACGTTTATTTACATGTGTACGCATGTGTATGCGTGTATATATTTTAAACACGATTTCAAAGTCAACCAACATGTTATATGTCATTTTTAGTCTATAATTGTTTTGTCTGTAGCTATAACGTATTGAACAATGCACATAATCGAAATTTTTATCACTATACTTCCTCCATTGTGTCTTTATACCAACGATGTCACTTAAACGTGTACTTTTAGAATTAATTACATAAGTACCTCATAAATAATTTGCCGATTCCAGCTTTATCTCTTGTTAACTTTAAACTATAATAGATCATCGCGCACTGCTTGAATTTTCTATCTTTTTAAAAAAAAAATTATTATTATCTATTATTATGCGCCTGTAGCCATAATCTATTTTCTTAACTGTTAATTATTTTCTGTGCACAATAGAGACACAAAGCTTATATTAATGTATCTACTTTACTAAATACTTATGCACTATAATAACACCGCGCATAATACCCACAGACTTCAAACTTGGCGTCTTGGTACCTACATTTCGTTTATATCATGATATGATATACATTCATTTATTGATGTTATAATAATATTAAATGTTAATAAAAATCTATCTTTCTACTGTGTTTTATATACGTTAACAGTTTTTATTGATACATTAGTATTTGGTTTGCCTTTTCTGCTCTGACTACTTTTTTGTTTTAAAGTTTTACATACATACCTATACAATTATATATTTTTTTAAACATATTGTTACCTTCAATTAACTTCATAGATGCCTTTGTAATTTGTATTTGATTTAAAAATTTTATATGGGTATGTGATGTATTGAACATTGCACGTAATATACATCTATATACATGTTAAACATAATGTCACCTTAAATTAACTCGATAGACGTATTTGACATTTGTAATTTGTTTTACTTCAAACAATGCATGTATGTACCTACCTAGGTAATGTATTAAACATTGAGCATAATCATAATATGTAATCATATGTCTCCATATTCTTAATCATAAAGTTTATATCACTCGACATAAAATCCCATCAGTTACTCACAATGCACGCGTACAAATTATTCACTTACCGATGTACTTTTAGACTTAATTACATACTTTATAGATATTTTGTTATTACTAGCTATATTTCTTGTCAACTTACAACCACACAATTAAGATCATCGCGCACTGCTTGCATTTTGCATTTTTTTAAATTTTTTTTTTTATTTCTTTAATTCTTTTTTATTTTACCTTCCGTTGAATATTATCATTTTATACATATATATGTACAAATAATTTTTTTTTTGTTATTATTTCTTTGTTCTTATATCATTTTTAACAAATTATCTTTTTGATACTGTTTATAATCATCTGCCTGTTTTTAATATGGATTGTATAATTAGTCGAATAACTAACGTATTCATTTTTCATAACATTGCGCCCATCCCCCACTCCCCTGTCATTCCCCCCTTTATCCTAAAATGCTGCTCCTCCGTACTTGCTGCTCGCCTTTCGACCACACTGTTTTATCTATATAATATCGCACATGTCATTCATAAAACTCTTTATTTTATTTTATTTTATCTCATCTTTTCCAATACAATTTACGAATCTCCTACATAATTATCAATGATTAATATTTTGTATCAAAACTGTAGAGGACTACGTACTAAAACTGAAATATTTTACAGTAATATTTTATTGAATGACGAGTGTTGCATATTCGGTATTTCTGAATCGTGGCTTATCAATTCTATTTTTGATACGGAGCTAGCACCATCAGAATTTTATAGCGTTTTTAGGCGGGATAGATCAAATAGCACTACAATGAATAGCACCAACAACAAAGAAGATTCTCGTCGGGGCGGTGGAGTAATGATCATAACACATAACAACCTTACGCTTACCCTCGTGAAGACTTGGTCTGCGACGCTGAATGCATTTGGGTCACTATTCCTCCCTCTAACTATACCTCCAAACGTACTATCCATGTAGCTTGTGTATATCTCCCGCAAGGTCAAGGGTACGAAACCGCTCTCAGTTCATTCCTTTACTTGCTTGCTAATGTAAAAGATCAACATCCCGATGACATTCTACTTGTGCTTGGAGACTTTAATATGCCCTCCATATTATGGGAAATGCATGACTCACATTTAAAACCTGGAAACTTAAATATAATTAGTTCCTCACTTACTGACACAATTTATTACTCTGAATTAAAACAATATAATCACATAAAAAATTCCAATAACCGAATCCTAGATTTAGTCATCTGTAGTGTGGAATGCCATGTGTCTCGTGCATGCAATCCTCTTGTCAGTGAAGACTCACACTACCCGTCGCTTCAAATTATGTTACAAATCGACACACTCCCAATTAACAACGCTCCTCCTAAAGTAGTATGCCTGTTTGAAAAAGCTAACTATGAACTAATCAACCGACATTTATCGACGATAGACTGGTCATTTACTCAGAAAAATGCGGACGTTGACGAAATAGTTGATTCCTTTTATAACATATTAAACAATACCATCAACCAATTTGTCCCTAAACGAATCGTCAAAAAAAATAATTTTCCAAACTGGTATTGAGCTCCTCTAATCAAAATCATTAAAGAAAAACAAAAACTTCATAAGAAATGGAAATCCTATAATAATCCGTTAGATTACATACAGTTCACTATCAAACGTACACAACAAAAACACCTACAGAAGCACTGCTATAATCAATACATATGCTCGGTTGAATCTAACATTCAGAATAATAATAAACACCTCTGGAATTACGCTAAAAGCAAAAGTAAAACAACTGGCATCCCACAAATCATGCACCTCAAAGACCAGTCAGGCACCGGCGCTCATCAAGTATGTCAATTATTCTCTAAACACTTTCAGTCCACCTACGTAAGCGATATGGGTACGAATAATACCAGCACAAACGATAGTTATACTTATGTGAATAATCATAACCCAATTGGAAACGTACAAATACACACTTCAATGATCAATGGATACCTGAAGAATTTAGACGTTAGTAAGGGTGCTGGAAGTGACGGTATTTCACCATACTTTGTCTCTAAATGTGCCAAAAATCTCTCATACCCTTTAACTAACATATTTTTAATATCACTAAAAGAAGGAAAATTTCCCACAAAATTTAAAGAAGCAATTATAATCCCTATTCATAAAACAGGTTCTAAAAGCAACATTGAAAATTACCGCCCAATATCAATACTCACGGTATTTAGCAAACTATTCGAGCGCATTATCTACGATCAAATTTATACTACAATTGTTCGCAACATTCAAAATCAACAACACGGATTTTTACAAAAAAGATCGGTTTTAACAAATTTGGTAAATTTTACCGATTATTTATCGAGTAATATGGACAACAGAAACCAAATAGATGTGATCTATACTGACTACTCGAAGGCCTTCGATAAGGTAAACCATTTAATTTTAATTAAAAAATTAAATCAATTAGGCATTCATGGTGATTTACTCCGATGGCTCACTTCATACCTTTCGAGTAGACTCCAATGCGTCTCAGTTGAGGGATCAAAGTCCAACTTCTTTTCCGTGCCCTCCGGCGTACCTCAAGGTTCTCATCTAGGCCCATTATTATTTAATGTGTATATTTATGATATTCACAAATGTTTTTTACAATACGCAGATGATAAAAAAATATACCTAGTTGTCAAATCAATCGAAGACTGCTTTAAACTTCAGGAGGACCTCAATCGTCTTTTTGTCTACTGTGAATTGAATAAACTAGTCATAAATATCTCAATATGTAATAAAATATCATTTACACGTAATAAAAATAAAATTTCATTTGATTATACACTAAACGGGACACTTATCAACGAAGTTGTATCTATCAGGGACCTTGGGGTAACGCTTGATTCTAAATTAAACTTTATCCAACACACTAATAATATCATCAACAAAGCCAACAAAATGCTGGGTTTTATAATTCGTATATCGAAACCTTTTCGAAACGTAAATACTCTATATTCCCTCTACACCGCATTTATCCGCCCACACTTAGAACACTGCACACCGATCTGGACTCCTTTCTACCAAGCCCACATTGTTAGGATCGAAAGAATTCAAAAAAAAAATTTTAAACACTTAAATTATAAACTTAACCTACACTTTCTAAATTACACCGATTCTATTAAATTTCATCACTTCAACTCCCTTCATACACGACGATTAATTTTTGATCAAATTTTATTATTTAAAATTTTAAACAATGGCCTGGACTCACCAGAGCTTACCAATTTAATAAAACTCCATATTCCTTCAAGATTTACCCGACAATCGAATTTACTTCATTTGCCCACTTGTAGAACAAATTTTAGAAAAAATTCCCCGATTCCTCGAATATGTGCTCAATACAACGAATTGTTTCACAACGTAGACATTTTTAATTTAAACCTTCAGAAGTATCGAATAGAAGTAACTCGTGCGATATTGGATTGATACGGGGTGTGCGAGGTATCGAGAGCATCTCATATCCCTATCCTATATTCTCCCTCCCCCCCCCCCCTTCCTCTCCCCTTCCTAAGTCTAAATTTAGCTTAAGATAAATTAAAACTCCATCTAGAAACAATATTAGCATAAGAAACTCTTTTGGCTTCACTGCAGTTAACGTGTATATTTTTATGTCTATTGTATGTATATAAGCTGTTTGTTTCTTACAAATCAAATAAAATAAAAATAAAAATAAAATAAAATAAAAAATATAAATTAAAGTCCCCCGCATCGTCTGTCTGTCTGTCTGTTCGCGATAAACTCGAAAACTGCTTAACGGATTTTCATGCGGTTTTCACCAATAGATAGAGTGTTTTGTGAGGAAGGTTTATGTGTGTAATTTGTCAAGGATTTGTGTAAATTGGTTGAAACATAACGATAATTGTTAGAAGTGTCGGAAAAAGTCAAGCCGCCTGGTAGCTTTCATCGAAAACGCTGCCTAATCCTTTTGGGATATAACAAAACAATGCATGGTGGGACATTCCTCTTTTATAGGTCTACAAAAAAGTCCGCGAAGGCATATATCTATCTTTTGCAGATAGCTTACTATATCCATTCTATCTTCAAAAAAAATGGTCCATACATTTCGGTAATTGAAAAGTTATTTAGACGGATACAGTATTAATCCTTATTAACTTAAATACGTTAGTTACCCCAATCATTTCATGCACATTATTATAATCTTTCACACTATCTCTACGTATTATAAATTAAAGTCCTCCGCGGCATCTGTCTGTCTCTTTGCGATAAACTCAAAGACAGCGGTGGTTATAAAGGTTGGATAACCATCCAGTAGATGACGTTGTGTTTTATTAGCCACAGCAACGCATGTAGTTATTACTGAGTGGTAGAGGGGGATCTCCTGACCAGAGCGAGGGTCGGAAGAACATTGTAGTCCATAAACTCACGTTGCAGTGTCCAGTTGCGTGAAAGACGTCGGTAAAAAATCCCGCCTAGTGCTAATATCCGCTTTCTACTCACGGAAGGAATAACACGTTCAAGAAAAAAAGGAAGAGCTCTATTGTGACTGGAGATAATAGTTGGTGACTCATTACATGCCTGGGAAAAACGCAGTCATCAAAGTAGCGTCACACCATTTCCCCATCTGCCAAAAAAATTAAAAACCACAATTTCGGTTAAAAAAATCATGGCCTCGATCACAACAATATTTTGATACCCTAAAAAAACTCCAAAGGAGCATTCAAAACAAAAGGAGGGAAATTAACCAGAGAAGTATGCTTGTTTCACGAAAACGTCCGCCATCAAACAGCATTAGCCACCAATACACTTTTGGACTCATTTGGTTGGGATGTTTTGAACCATTCCCCCATATTCCTCTGACTTGGCGTCTTCAGATAAATCATATTTTCACCTTCTTGAAGGCATATATGGACGAAAATAAATTTTCTACTGACGGGCAGGTGCAGAAAGTGGTTCTGAAGTGGGAGAAGGAGATGGCGGGAGAATTCTTCGTGGAGGGCATAAAGAAACTTGTTCCATGGCTCACCACATGCATTGAATGGGATGGCGATTATTTGGGAAAATAGTCAACAAGTGTATCAATAATAGCCTTTTTTTCTAATACACTTAAAAAAAAAATCAGTACACTTAATTTCTGAACATGCCTCGTAATAACATTAATAGCTGTAACTGTTTTGTAGTTATATATTTTTTTTTAAATGCATAAATATAATTTACGTACGTAAGAGCCCAATGGGCATTTAAATAAATAAATAAAATTATTTTTTAAATGGATTTACTCGTTTAGTTTTGTCGTCAAATACCGGTACCAAGATACGGATACCTATGAAGCTTTGCCCCCTATTTTACACCCAATCGTGTTTATTCACATTAAAAACATGTTTTTTTTAAGGATGCCGCACAAAAGTTCCAACTGCTCCCAACTGTATGGAACAAATGAATGTACAGATTTTCAGATTGTTGTGTGTTGTGAATCTGAAGGAATTACTGAGGGGAAGGACCTAGGAAAGAGCACGGTGGGGAAGTACTCAGCAATTCAGATATGATCACCAAACATGGTAAACATAATTTTAAACAAACATTTTGATTCTGAAATGTAGTCTTTCACCAAGGCAAAACAAGCCAAAATAAATGATTCGTATTACTTAAAAAAACTTAATGTCATTCCTGTTGCCACGGAAAACAAACCACTCGATAAGAAAATATTTTCCTTTTCGACCATCCCTCGGTCAAATTGAATATCTTAACATTTGAAAATATTTTGCGATGTCACAGATGATTTCATAAAACTGTCACTTTTTATTTTTTAATATGTATTACTTAATAACGGGATCGAACGGATTTATAGGCATATTAATAATAAATAACAACACAATGTTCATTTTAAATACTTACACCACCAACATTATACTCACGAGCTTCCCCAGCCAGCTCGTTCGGGAGATTGTGTTTAAAGTTCGTTTGCATACTCAATTCAAAACTACTATCGCTTAGTCGTTGATAGAATAAATGTAGACAGGGTTATAATAAATTAAAAAGATCTCTTGTCGCTTTTAAATAACTTGGGAATGTATTTATGGCTCGACTATCTAGGGAAAAGGCTTTAAATCTCTTAGTGAACTCAAAGTAAATGATTCTAAAATATAATAAAGAGATGATTGGATAACACATAATTATATTGGTTTTACGTACATTTACCCTTTCATCGGATTACTTCTGGGCTGGGCTTGGACATCGTCAGGAAAAAAAAACATCACTGAGTTGATTCTAATTTTTAATCACGTGTTCCAAGCAACTGTTGGAATACTAAGGGGTCTGGGTGAACTGCGAAGGCCCCACGCCCGACCCATAGAAATGCTAAAAGAAGAAGAGCTCGGAGAGGCGCCCGCAGCCCTTGGCTGACCGCTTCCCCCCTCCCCCACCTAATTTTTGGCCAATCAAAAGCGTCTATCCAATGTTGCCCACTTTTGAAAACTAATATTAAATATTTAGTACCTGGCGCAAATCATCGTACAGGGGTTGGAACTTAAGATTCAAGGAAGTATTTCATGAACATGGAATATAATGTCATCTTTAAAGATGCTTTGTGGAGGGTCTTTTTGAGGAACGGAAGGAGTGGACATGGGTCTTGAAGTCACCCATGTTGTAGGAGGGATGAAATATAGAGGTCGGCAAATCGTTCCACGGCCGAGCTGCTGAACCTAAGAACGAATTGTATAAACGACCCGTTCTCATGTGACTAATGTCAACCGTGTACAAATGTTGGGCGCGTGTTTGGCGTATTTCCCAACTATGCACCGGTGCCGAAGGGAGCATTGACGCTAGTTCCTCGGAGCATCTTCCATTGTAAAACCTGTACGTAAAGTAAGTAAAGCATTCCCACCTGACGCCTGTGCTCTAAAGATTGCAATCCGTCTTAACAGATGGGAGAATCTATCAAACGGACTGCCCGTTTCTGCACAGAGTCAAGGGTATTTAGAGGTGGCTGTCCTACCCGAATTTCTACCGATTTCTTACACATCAACCCTTAAACATTTGAAGTTTTTAAGCTCTTAAAAACATTATATGTTATTTTTTAACATAATATCTGTTTAAAAAGCGAAGGTTACTGACATCTAGCGTAGCATTTTGTAGCCTGCCTTTTTAAATTACAGATTATATGCTTGCAACATAAGATTTCACTGATTAATGATAGTCGATGAAGCAGATTTCTGTATATCCCCATACCATTGATACGCTGACATAGGTTGCTTGTTGTTTTGGTCGTGTTAGGAATTATGTTATAAATAATAGGCGTTTTAGGTAAAAAAAACCTCTCTTATCTCTCTTGGAAAACAGCCAGAATTAACCAGCAAGTGGTCAAATGACCAAATTCAGTGCTTGTCGGGCCGGGAAAAATTATTGTAACATGTGCTAAAATGAATAAATAAGCTAAAATTCGCCATTGAAGGAAGATTGTTTTCATTGAAGTTCTTCTACCACCAAAAAACCATTCTATAAGAATATCTATACATTCCCCATGCCGAAACGTAAATTATATGAAATTCCCTCGATAGAAAAAATCACAAGATATGCTCCGAAAATTATTATTGTCACGTCTGTTTCCGTTATTTTACAAGATATATGTATAAAAAAATCACAGTGTTTCTTTTAATGCTGTTTTAGGCAGCCTTCAAGAGATTTTTGCTCTATTTTAAACAAGTAGAGTGTTATTAAACATTTTCACAATTTTCGCATCAATTATTATAATAATTTTCGCATCAAGTACGTCGCTACACACTCGTTCAACTTCGCGAGAAACTCATTCGCGCGGTGGTGCCGTCACGACTCGCACGTCGTGGACGCTCAAGTAGCTGCTGCCGTTGCGATGTTCCCACTCGCGTATTATAATGTATCCACACCACGTCAGCTCGAAGACATTTTATATAACCTAGCTCCTAAAATATTTAACCTTCTACCTGAGAACTTAAGAACCGAAACTCTACTCCACACTTTTCAAAAACATTTATCACAATGGATACAACTAGAAAAGAATTTTGTTTTTTTTTTAATTTGTTGTATTTTTTTACAGATAAAAACTGATTACTAGCACGCACGTGTATTCACGACGACGTATTGAAGCATAAATAAACCAATCATTATTGAAGCGAACTGAAGTTAACCGAGTAGGCACTTCGTGCAACTTCGAGTCCTTTGACTCGGGCGCAAAAACCGACAAAAAATGGAGGTCGCCCGAGGCGAGCCAAGGTTGGACGAAGTAAGACGAAGTGCCTCTCCGCATTATCGTATTCGGCTAACCTCGTTCAACTTCGCGAGTAGTGTGGAGCTATGGTTACGGTCAGCATTTCAGTAAATGCTGACTGCCCACCCCTTCCCCCTCCCTTTCACTTGTTTTTTTTTTATTTTTTATTTATATGTGTGGCCGCCAAACGATTTGGGTTGGGCACCCATGTTATAGCTTATAATTAGTAGGTATTGCAACCGCAGTTGACCCGAACACAGTGCGCACACTGACAAACAGTGCTTGCAAACAGCTTACTTTGTACGTCAATACCGCATCAGAGTACCAACCATCTGGAGCCAGCGAGACCATGACTTCCCCAAGAGGGGAAGGGGAGATAAGGCAGGCTGGAGGTAGTGGGAGGGGAAGGATATAGGAAAGAGGAAGGCGAGGTCGCGACTAAAGCCATTTCATGCAGCGTTTCAATTCTGAATGGTGGTCTTTGACTGAAAAATCTTCCACTCTGGAACGTGTTGCAAAAAACAATTTATTATCCATACAGGATGGCCCAAAATAAAGTTGATATTTAGTGGATCGATTTAAAAAAAAGTAAGGGTTCTATCGAAAAAATGTTTATTAAATACTAAAATACACAGTTTGGGAATTTATTTCTGAAAAATAATATCGTCCAAATGTTAACCCTCACGTTCCCGGCATTCATTTAATCGAAGAGTAAAATTTCTTATGACGGCTCGCCAGGTAGGCTTTGTGATGGTTGCCATTTCATGATATTGGGCTGATATTTTCTTTTAATTGCATCAGGGAAATCGGATTTTTGGCGCACACTTTAGATTTGATATAACACCACAGGAAAAGGTCCATAGGGGTTAGGTCAGGACCACGAGGAGGCCAATTTATGTCACCTCTCCTGGATATCAATTTGCCAGGGAAAATTTCACGAACTCATGGCAGAGACGTATTGGACATATGTAATGTTGCTCCGTCTTGCTGGAACCTTGTTCTTTGGTTATAGCCAGTAAGTTTGTAGGGGTGCAGCATTAGGTATTTGTGCAAAATGCTGTGTAACGATGATCTATGCACATTTAAAACACTTGCGCGCTTCCGAATCGAAAAGTTTGAGTCGTCACGAAAAGACTGATAAACACTCTCTACGTTTTCTACCGTTCTTGATGACCTTGGTCGCCCGGATTTTGGTTTTGCAGCGTTGTACCGATCTCTTCAAACTTTTTGACCCATTTTCGAATGAGAGGAATGCTTGTGCGCATCATTGAATTGACGAAAATCTCAAATATTGCAGAATCTTCTACGCGCTACAGTCGCCGAATCACCATATTTTTAAAACTCACGCACACATAACGCGCGGTCGCTCCCGAGAAATGCTTCATGGCGACTAAATCCCCAAGAGCCAGACTACCCCCCTGATTGACATACCCCCCCGCGCCCCTCGGAAAAGTTGCGTTCACACAGAAAGCAAAACAAATATCAACTTTCTTTTGGGACACCCTGTATGTAAAAAGTCTATTGCTGTTCGTTTGTCTCGCTAAACAATTTAATTTTCCCATACAAACTGTTCTACCTACTTTCCTGTCAATCATTTGACGTTCGTCCCTTCGGTACGGTAGACTTGGTTCCGCTCAAATTGAAGAACATATTAAATTAAGGGTTTTGAATCGACAACACATATCCACATTATTTGGATTATTATAGCGTATTTAAATTTTAATATTTTGAATGTTGTCATTGTTGGTTCGTTCAGAATAATAAAATTGCAAACGTCAGAAGAAAAGCAAACAAATTGTTGCCTTGAAAACGATGTTTTTTTTTTAACTAGGCAATTCACCCTATAAAGAGTGCTTTGTCTCTAAAAAATGAATCGCCGAAATGTAAAAAACTTCCGAACGTTATGCGCAAAGGGAGGAGTGGGAACGCATGAAGGGAAGGAGACGCAGGGGAGGAAGGGGAGGAGGAAGGTGAACGGAACGAATGGGAAAGGACGCTCTAGGGAGAAACAATTTCTTTATTAACTGGCATAGCATAGTCACGGGTACCATAGCATAGTCGGTACCATAGCATAGTCTCGGGTAACAGCTAGTTTTAAATAAATAAATTGTAAAATAACACAACATCAAATAAAATTTTTTTGCGACTGTCTGGATTTGAATTCGCGACCTTCAGATTGTTTGTCGATGTTTGTCGGAGAACGTCACGGAATTTTAACCTTATTTTTCTTTTTTTAAGCTCTTCTTTTATTTAGTCGATAATATTATTATTCAATTCATGATAAACAGTTTATTCTTTAACAAGTTCTACATTGAAAATTAAACTTGTTGTTCGACTTCATAAAAGAAACTTCCAGGGAAATAAAAAAATTATAATCGCCTTTGCGATGAAAAAACGTCCCCGATTTTTTTTGTCGATAATAGATTCTGTAAAAACCTTAGAGGAAGGCAGAAACCTTTGTTAATTTTTTTATCGTAACTCCACACAGTAATTTTTCGGGATGCTGTGTGCTGTGTGGAGAGTCTTTATAAGAAAAGAAGAGGAAATTCTGGGATAGAAAAAGGTATAGGTGGGTGACGCATTAATTCACCCTTCCCATTGTGGTGCATGACTTTGGGTCGAGAAGTTCCGGCTGGAGAGCTCAAAGGTTCTGGCTCAGCCGGCCTCTACCGATCAGCTGATGGGCAGATGCATTCGCCACCAAGGCCTGGAAAAGCCTCATCTATGAACCAGGGCACCTTTGCTAAGTCTCGCCAAATGTACCAATATTTGGGGTGAATTAGGGCAGATGTGTTGGTTTTCCAATAAATGTTTCCCGGGGCAGCGATAGCCATAACCGCCTCCCAATTCAAAAATATTTTATTTCAAATTAAAAATATATTATAGGCATTTATTTATTTTTATTTATTTGTTTGTTTGTTTTTGTTACAAAGAATACAGTACAAAGAGGCATTCATATTTATTATGTCTTCCCATTTTCGGTTATTACTATAATTGACAGATGTAAATAAGACAAATAAACACAATTGTCACCAATGCACACAATTATACGTGTGTATTGTTTGGGTAAACTCTAATTGTGCGACTTGTTTAAAAACTATTAAAGAATATGTTCATTTTGAAACTGCAAATAACAAAGCCTTATTTCAGTTGGATGCATGAATTCCTCTGAAGCAGTGTTGGAAAGTTTCCAGTAATAATTACCAAAGGCTCCACCGCGAGAGAATGAAGCTTGTGGAGGAGTCGTTTGTTCCGATCTCAGACATTCAATTACAAGGGTGGCTTTACCCTAGCCTTTCACGAGGCTTGTTCCATCAAAGGATGATTCCTTTCAGTTCAATAATTATTTGAGATGTCTTCGAAAGCTAAATTCCAAGTGGTTTCTGCAAATACTACACTTAAATTATTTATTTTGAGAAATTCAATTACATCACAATCAAAACCAATTTTTTTTTTTCAACTACAAAAAAGAAAAAATTTAGGCATATTAGATTTGTCAAACAATTTATGTATAAAAATGCAAAACTCAGTCATTTTAAATACACGTAGGATTACAAAAGATTTTTTAAATATTTATATTGAGGGATCAGTAGGATGTATAGGTCCAATTAGGAGTTCCACCGAGCCGAACCCTCTGATATGTAAATATCTGGAGTCGGTGAATTATTTTCCCACTTGGTAGGTTGACATGTTGTCCTTATATTAATTTATATTTATTATACTTATATAGTGCAATTGCGTAGCATGAATTGACTTGATGCTCATTTGTGTTAAGTTTAGTTTTTCGTGTGGGGAAGATTTAACCCGGACATAAAGTCATGAAAAATAATAAAAATTAGATAATTTGAAGGGTGCCGTTTTCGTGGAAAATCACCTCGAGGACGGTGTACAATTTTTATGATTTCTTAGGCTCTTTCTAATTGTATTATTTTAGAAAATATACTTGCCTTGCAGGTCACTTCCTATAAAAACACTTTATTAGAAAGATACGTTTTAAGATTTTCACGGCCAAAGGTATTTTCGTTATTTGTTTTTGGGGTGTTATGCCGTGTTGCGCTACCTCCTTCTTTAGCCAACGTTTCGGACATCGTTGCAGTGTCCATCATCAGGGCAGATCCGGTAGATGTACCGGACACACATCTACCGGACACACATCTACCGGATCTGCCCTGATGTTGGACACTGCAACGATGTCCGAAACGTTGGCTAAAGAAGGAGGTAGCGCAACACATTACATTTATGAGATTATTAGTGCCAAAAGTTGATATGTTTTATGTATGTTGAAAGGCTGGAGCATTTAGAACTCTTCAGGACTAAAGATTTTTTTTAAATGACCTCTATAAAGCTTACAAGTTCTTATTTTCTTACATTTTTTCTTAGTTATTTACAATGTCACGGGCCGTGAAGGTGAAGGTGAAAGGTTTTTGACTTTATGGATAAGACTATCTGAAAAGGCGAGTTTAAAGTTTAGCTCTAAATTCTACCGAGTTTGTGATCATTCTTAAATCATGTGGCAGTTTATTCCAGGCTTTAGGTCCTGACACTCCAAAAGAACGCTCACCGAACTTAGTATCTGGTGTGCGCTTTGGTTCCTTCAACCTTCCGGTGACCTTCGTTTAAACTAACTTTATTTAAGTAGAAAAAATGTAAGCATTGCTTTTGACTGGCCCTCTTAGAAGCAAAAATAACTTTAAATGATAATATATTTTTTATGTGAAAATTTTTTTAACAATAATATATTTTTAATGCGAAATTTTTTTTTTTTTCAAATTGGGAGGCGGGGATTATTACCGCTGCCCAGGGAAACTTATTGGATAACCAACACATCTGCCATAATTCAATCCAAGTGCTTCGCTTCGTTTGATGACTTAGCAGAGGTGTTCCGGTTCATGGATGAGGTTTGTTTACTTTATTGCTGGTGGATGCATCTCCATCCGCTGATCGGAAGAGGACAGTGAAACGAGACCCTTAGAAATCTCCAGCCGGACCGTCTCGACCCTACGTCATGCCTCGTAATGGGAAGGGTGGAGTCATGCGTCACTTTAGGACATGCCACTCCCCTTTTCCTACACACCCCTCATACTTTTTCCTCCCCAGAACTTCCTCGCCTTTACTTAAAAAGACCCTCCACACAGCATCCCGAAAGATGATTGTGTGAAAAAATTAATTTTAAAAAGGTAAACAACCTTCTTCTAAAGTTTTTACATAATCTGTTATCGAATAGATTTCGAGGCCGTTTTTTATCGCATTGGTATTAGAAGATTATCATTTCTTCTATTTCTCTGGAATTTTCATCGAACATGAAGTTTTATTTTCAACTAGCTTTTGTCCCCGGCTTCGCTCGCGTAGTATTAGGGGGGTTCCCACTCCACCTCCTCCAACTTCTCTATCCACACTCCGCTCCCCCCTCCCACCCCCCCTCACCACCTCCCATTCCCGTTATATTCAAATTTCAAACAGCTCGCGTGCCACCTATTAAAGCGTAACAATCAAACACACGCAGTTTCGCATTTATAATATTAGTATTGATTAGTTTAATTTTTAGCATCAAAGGGATCGCCATAGTAACCTAAATAAATAACAAAATGACAATTCACGTCAAATAATTACGTTACCAAGCAACGCCTTGCTTTTCTTCTGGACAATAAAGGTATAAAAAATAATTTTTATTAGAGCTTATTCATAACGCCAGAGCTTACCAATATATACAGCCTATATTACTCGCAAATAATGTAGCTTTCTATTAGTGAAAGAATTTTTAAAGTGCCTTCAGTAGTTTTGGCGTGAAAGAGTAACAAACATAAATCCATACATCCGTACATCCATGCATCCATACAAATTTTCGCCTTTATAATATTATAATAGGATGTATAATTTGATTATAAAAAATTGTTATATCTATTGTTGGGGAAGTACACAGACTGGGTAGTTTGGTTCCCTTTAATTAAGACGCGCGTGATCGAGTTATATTACTGGTTTATTGCACAACGGGAACATTATGATAGGTGTTGTCTATCTGTGAGCTGGCTAATGAGAGAGCGAGTCTGACTACTACAACTCAATATATACTACAGTATATTCTGTCTCGCTCATGTACAATAGTAATCAAATTAGCCACAAACCATTCCGAGATAAATAAATACCCACTATGCGAAAATGTCCCTTTTCCGGCTTCACCTGCCATGTCCGCCTCGTCGGTACGTAATCTTCTGTTATTCAGACTTTTGACATATTATCACTTAGCATGTTAGCTGAAAAAAATACGCAAGGCCGAAGACGATCATAATATATTAGAAATTTCTTGTTTATTTTAATCTTTGATGCATTGTTTTGCGAGGCCTTTAACGACATTACTTCCAAGAAAAGAAATCAAAAATTCAAGAAAATTGAACCTTGGAGAGCAATTATTTCGCACGGTTTAGTCACGAATTAAATATTGACGAGATTAAATATTGCAAGGGTCTTCCGTTAGAAGTTCACATTTCACAACATCCTTATTTAGGTTATTTGTAAATACTCCCATAACATTAAACAACGTAAATTCCTATGAGAACAGTGAGTGCCGTGCGTACAAGCGAGAAGTTTTCAATATTGGAGCATTGAAATCTGATCGATGAAGTGTGTTCCAATCCGTAAAAGCACTCAAAACCAAATGACTGGTTTTTATTAAAATCTTTAGTCTTTGGTGGCTGTGACAGATAGTAAACATGTTTATAATGTGATCGAGTGGATTTTATAATCAAACTGTTTCGGAAAAAAACTTATCGATTCCGGTAAAAATTACGATACTTCTACGAATATTCGAACCATAAATTATTCTTAATTTTTCAAGCAGCCGGGCCATTTCTTGTAACCTTAAAGCAATATTTTCTACTTTATAAAAAACTTTGTTTATTAATATTAACACCATTAATATTGTCTTCAATGATTACAGAAACAAATTAATTTGTATCAATAAAAAACCCTGAAGAAGTGAGCATTGCTCACGAAACATGTTGGTTTTGTAAACACGAAAAGTGGCAAAAACGAATTAATTTATTAATTTAAATCAAAATGCTAACAAAAAATAAGTTTGCTGTGTTAGAAGAAGTGTTGTTAGAAGAAACAAATTAATTTGTTATTTTACACCAATTTATCGTATTTTTGATTAAATACGCCACGTTGCCAAGATGGTAGATATCAACCATATCTTAACCATAACCATAAGCTTGTTTTTACTATAATATAACATTACCAGACATATATATGTATGACGTATGACGCGTACCTAACGTATTAAGCCAATTGTTCATGGAGCGGTAATTTGGTAATTATCAAACAACGGTAATTACCGCGCTCTCCTCTATTTAATTTTGGATAAAAAAAAACAAAAGCTGAAAAGGTTTGCCTCAAAGCTTGAAAAAAGTTGCCAAGTTAAGTTAATTTAAAAAAATATATTTACAAACATAATAAAATGAAATGAGGTCAGGTTGGTACGTTTTGCGTAGATGGGGTATTTTTTTAATAATTGAATACCTTGAAATTTCGCCTGAATACACAAATGCAAAGAAGTTAGGAGATATTTTAGAATGCGTACTCGGTTGAATGTTGTATATTTTTTGTTGACGAATTAGAGAGATTTAATAAAGGTAATGGAAATAGAGGGTAACTAGCGACTATAAATAATGCCATGTGCTGTAGACGTGGGCAAAATTGAATGACCGAATTAAATGAATAAATTCAATCTTGTAACACACTTGATCTAATTCTCAATTTCAAAAGGAATTGATTCTTCATTCCTTACCTTTGGCCTTGCATCCTACGATTTTTAACGAAACCATACATTTTTAATTTCCATTTTTTTTACTGTTAAATTATTTCAATGAATGTGTTCCGTAAACGATTTAAGTATTATATTGTTTCATAGGTATTTAAATATTATTAAACGGGCCGCCATTCTAAAAACACCCGAACATCATCAAAATCCATGTCCCAAAACGCGGCCGCGATTCAGTCGAGTTGCCCGAGCATCTCTTTCACGCAAGGAATTAATCATTTGTCCTAATCAATAGTCCTGAGATTGTCCTAAGGTCCCCGCCGTCCCAGGTCCGTGTTCAATGTCCGCGTCCCAGGTATCTAGTCTGTCGGAATCGAGATTGTCCGAAGAGCTTTATTCGGGAATTAAAACAAAAGTCTTTTTCACTTGTGACGTCATCATCTTTTGTAAATCTCAAACCCAGAAATGACGTCAGACGTCATCGTCCACTTCAATCAAAAATATGTCCCAAACGCATCCCAGTCCTAGGTCCGCAGCTCGCGAGTTAATCAAGTCACTGCGAGGTAAGATACAAAACGCTAGTCAAAAGTTACTAATTCATTCCTTAATGCCAGCCCTTAATCCGTCCGTGCGGTTCATTTATTCCCCCGCCCGCGAAGCCGTCAATTTCATTACATAGTTAGTCGAAAACTTTCGACTTTGAATCCGAACATCAGCTAGAAAAGTGAGAAGCTAAAATGATGCTTATCGGTTTTTTGGTACGTACGAAAGATATCGGAATACAAGTACCTACCTACTTTTAGACGTAGATCTTGGATAGATATAATATGTAAATTTGCAGATATTATAAGGCCAATTAGCTGTGGTTAGCTACCATAAAATACTTATCTAAATATTAAAATTTATGTTTATATTAGATCACGTGAAGTGGAACTATTATAAGTTTAATAAATAAAATAAAATT
Source organism: Limnephilus rhombicus (assembly GCA_929108145.2). Classification (NCBI taxonomy): domain Eukaryota; kingdom Metazoa; phylum Arthropoda; class Insecta; order Trichoptera; family Limnephilidae; genus Limnephilus; species Limnephilus rhombicus. Next base: position 48,868,582 of record OV815288.1, read on the forward strand.
AATAAAACTTTAAGGGTGAAATGAAAACCTGTATAATTTTAAGATATAATTGCTAGCAATAAATACATTTTACGTACAAAAAAAAAACGATACTACAAAAAGACAAACACATACGTTTAAAGTATTTAGCCTACGAGATAATGAGAAAGAATAATCGGTCTCCTGTTTGTCTGGTGTTTCGTAGCCTATTCTTCTCCTCTTTGTGCGGTGCTTCATAGCCTCCCCACTAATTGTGATTTGAAATTCGATGAAACTAAAAAGAGACAAACACATTAATCTATAGGTTTTAGCCTGTGAGATAATGAGATAGAATAATCGGTCTCCTCTTTGTGCGGTGCTTAGTAGCCTATCAGTCTCCTCTTTTGCGGTTCTCCGTGACCTCCTGGTCTCCCATGCAGTGTTAGCCTCCCAATTTTTCAATTAATATTTATATTTTTACTCCCATTTAATTTTTTTATTTTGGGATTTAATTGAATTAAAAGAATAAATAAAAGGAATCAATTTAAAAGGCCATGGGAATCACACGGAATCGATTTACTCCTGGGAATCATTCTGCCCACGTCTAATGTGCTGATTTCTAATATACTGTCCCGTGCGTACAAAATCGTATATTTTCCCAATTTAAATATAGTGTCCTTTGCGTGTAAAGTTATATCTTCTCCTAGTTTAACTAATGTGTCTATGCGTGCATGTCGAATCTCCTTCATGTTTGTGTCCTTATTATAACTATTTTTTTACTCACCAGATTTAAATGTCCGGGCTTAATTTTCCCCACGGGAAAAACTAAACCCTTTCACACACTTCCCAAATGATCATCTGGTCAATCCACGTTATGCAATTGCACTATATGTATTATAATTACAAAACAATACAAGAACAACATGTCAACCTACCAGAGACCAGATGGGAAAATAATTCACCGACTCCAGATATTTTCATATCAGAGGGTTCGGCTCTGTGGAATTCCTAATTGAACCTATAAATCCTACTGATCCCACAATATAAATATTTAAAAAATCTTTTGTAATCCTACATGTATTTAAAATTACCGATTTCTGCATTTTTATATATAAATTCTTTGACAAATCTAATACGCCTAAATTTTGAATCAGAGACCTAGGTATAATGCCAGTAGCTGAAATAACAAATGGTAATATTTTTATATTCCGAGAAAGCCAAATTCTTTTAATCTCATTTCCTAAATCTGTGTATTTTCTAATTTTTTCAGAAACAGTTTTTTGAATATTACAGGAATTTGGGATAGCTACATCAATGATATAAGTTATTTTTTTAATTTTGTCATGTAAAACTATATCAGGTCTATAATGACTAATTGTTCTGTCTGTTAGTATAGTTTTATCATAATATATTTTATAAAATTCATTTTCTAAAAATGAATTTGGTTCATATTCATAATATGTGTTAGCGTCAGCGGTCGGCATACGGCGCCAGTGTCGGCATACCGCAGGCCTACGGCCTCTAGCCAAACCAACCCTGGAAAGGACATGCAGTAATTAATGGGCCAACACGCTAGCTCACAGTCGGCGCGAGCAAGATCCTCCTAAATCCAGGGCGAGTGTCTGTGGTTCGCTGGGTATTTCTCTTCCTCCTCTCCTCAAAATCTCCGGGGTCTCCCTCCTCAATCAGAACACAGTATGCATTTAAAGGGTTTATTCAATAGTAGGAGACAGGGTTAATACAATCGCCATTCGGGCACACTTCACATGACATGGATAGCACTAAAATACCCTAACCTAACAGGGACTGTTTCTCTCAATCTCTCCACACGCGTTATTGGCTTTAAGAGCGGGACATGGCACACAAAGGAGGGTAAGTGTTCAGTCTACTCACTGTAGCAGGAAATGCAGTAGCCCGAAGCTTCTGGTTGCACAATTCACAATATGAAGTACATCGCGAGTTTTAGGTTCTCGATCGCGCATTGGAGCGCTCTCTTTGGACACTGCTGTCTTGCCGGCTGGCGGCCGATGAGTGGGGAATGCTTGCCGGGCTCCGAGAGGGAGCCGACGCGCGAGTCGATTCTCGTAGTGCCGGAATCTGCCGAAGCTATTCTTAGGTAAAACGGGGCGACCGTGGATCTAGGGGTAACGTTGCTACTTTGCAACGTAACATATGGTACTATATTACGGCAGTCAATCAAGTTATGTTTAATTACCAAACTTTGGTGGATTATTTTTAAAACCTGATTGTGCCTAAATGTATACTCGGACGGCGCTAATATAGAACATCCCGATATAATATGTTCTATAGTTTCCGGAAAAGCCAAACATTTTCTACATAAATCATCAATTTGATTTATATCTTTGATTATATGCTTCCTATAATTTTTAGTATTAATGACTCTATCTTGAATGGCAAGCAAAAATCCTTCTATTTCTGCGCTCAACTCTCCAATACTCAACTATTTGTTTGACGAAAGTTTGTCAACATACGTTTGGTTGAGATAATTGAAGTGTTTTGCATGAATAATTTTATTTGACCAGGAATCTAATAATTCCTGGTTAGTATTTATAAGAATGTTGGCATTCTCGTCATATAAATTTAAAGGTGTAATGTTTCTATCTGCCTTACAAATTATTTTGTGCATTTCTGAGCTATTAGCTTTCCTATGGAAAAAATTTCTAAGCATTTCTACCTGATTGTGTTTATATTATTACTTTTATGTTCTACTATTGTGTCCTTTGCGTGCAAAATCGTATCTTCTTCAAGTTCATATATAGAGTCCTCTGCTTAAAAAGTTGTGTCTTCCCCAAGTTTAAATGTGTCCTATGAAATAAAACATTTCACTTCACACGCCAACAACCGATATTAATATTTTTGATAACAATGTTATGTTACCTAATTATTAATACTTACCTATCTAACGTAAAGAAGTTATAAGTAGTGAGTATAATGAAATAATTCATCGATATTTTAAGAGAAAGTGGAAATAATAAATTTATACGCTAACCCGTTCTATTTATGAAGAAATAATATGTTTTATATCATTCCACACAACAGTACAAATTAAACAGAACCATTCAAACTATTACATCGCCGAATGTCATATCGTGAGGTTGGTGAAACTGATTGATGGAAACGGAGAACATAAAAGGAAAGTCCGGATACCAAACACAGCCAAAGTGATTTTAAACGAAGTTCAGATTCTGAAAGTTGAACGAAACTGTAATGCCTATCGTACATGTAGATACTTACAAGCTACGTGACTGTGATGCAACCACAAGTTGCTTACCGATGTGTTACTCTTTAATGCTGGTTTACACCGCGCTAGTTGAAATATACTGAACTTGATCATTTTTTTACGTGGTGCCGTAGACTCATTACGATGTCCAGTGGCTCTAGCGATGACAAGATCGTACTAATGTTCTTCTTTATTTACATAAGCTTAAAAAACGACCTAAGAAAGATTTTTTGCGCACCCGTAGGTACAAAAAAATAAATAATAATTGTAGGGCTGTAGTTGCCGCCAAGGAACTTCAAGAAAATTACGTGAAATTTACTTTTTTCTATTTCTTTCTTACGTATTCCGCTAAATTATAGTTAAACATGGATATTATCCCACCTCCAAAACAAATTTAAGATTCGAATCAAGCGTCAAGCGATTGGTAGAAAAGAATACAGCTCGCGCAGCGCGCTGCCAGCACTGTAAGTAGCTTGCACCTGACGGCAGACCAGTAGAAGACGCATCGCGTCGTGTACGAACACTGGAAAAATAGTATGGCGGTACTCACCAGCGGCGCGTATGATACACGCATGAAACTCGAGTCGCAAGTATATATCTCCATGTACGAATCGCTGATATGATTTATATCTACCACTTTGGATGGTGGGAACATACTTTATTTCATTTTCCCTTTTTTCTGTGACATAGTACATGATGACTGGGTGGTCTAGGAGTAAGGCTCTCTAGGGTTGCGGGATCGAATCCCGGCATGGGCAAATAAATTATATTTGATTAATCTGTGTTATTTCACAATTCATTCATTAAAAATAATATATAGTACATTTGCGGCACGTTACAGAGTGGAAGATACTCTCAGTATTGCCCCGGTATAAGACCACCATTCAGAATTGAAATGTTGCTTGAAATGGCTTTAACTGTGTTTGGTGACCAGATCTGAATAGCCGGGTTCTTCCCATTTCCCTCTTACCCATCTCCTTCCCCTTCACACTACCTTCAACCTCACAACTGGGTATACCATAGTGTCACTGGATCCAGACGGGAGCAGCTGAGACACTTGTGAGGTATTCACATAAAAAATATAACAAAAATATGTAAAGTGTAAAGTTAGAAATACGATAAATTGTTGTAAAATAAAAATTAATTTGGCGACTTTCTTTGATCATTGACGACAATATCAACCACTTTTAAATGAAAAATATGAAGCAGAGAATATAGAACAAGATTTCCTTTGAACCCAGGACCTCTACCTTGCCCAGACATTGCTATGACCACTGAGCTAATTTAACAACTATATAAACTTTTTAACATTTTTAACTTTATCGTAGTTCGTCTGAGAACTACCAATATTATCTTTATTTTCTTTCTTTTCTATTTTCGTTTGAGAGTGGTTTGTTGACTTTAACCAAAAAGTTATTCAACTACAAAAACATTGTCTTGTTTTTTTCTACGATAACAATACCAAGGCAATTCAAAAATTTAAATTTGTATTAAAATCTGTGAAAAATGCAAATTTAATAAAACGAATAAATATTATAATACTACACACTTATAGCTAAATACTTTGTTTTTTTTTTAGTAGAACCGCGAGTCATTACGTTTTTACTGGAAAAACTAAGTGTTAAATTTAGCTCTTCTATGAATTAAATTAACACCGTTTCTGAATAGCAACCTCCTTTTCAAGCAACCAATTTCCACAACTTCAACCTTTCACGACTTCGTCATTAGTTTGAGTCTAGACAAAAGCAATCTTAACAAAGAAGGGACAGTATTAGCATGTATCGGTGATACGTTTCAGCGCAGAGTGGCTCAGCTTTGCTCAAAAGCTGGAAATTTCTATCAGCAATTTGCATTAGACAATACAACTCTGTACAGGAAGAGTGCTTTAAGCGAGAACTTTTTTTAAATCACCTGCCGGTAACCGTCCAAAAGATCCATCTGCCTGAGGGACTACGGAATACAATTTGAGAGGCAGGTATGACAACCAGGAAACCATTTTTTGGACAACTAACATCTCTGCCATAGGTCGCCCCAAGTGGTTCGCTACGTTTGGTGACTTAGCAGGGGTGCCCGGGTTCATGGGGTGAAGTTTGTCCGGTTCTTGGCGGCGGATACGTCTGCCCACCAGCTGCATGGCAGACCGATCGGAAGAGAATGGTTGAGGGAGTCCCTTTGACTTTTCCAGTTGGAGGGATGGATTCAGACGTCCGTCACTTCAGAACCCACTCCCCTAAATTCCTACCCACCCCTAATACCCTCTTCCTTCCCAAAACTTCCTCTCCTTCCTTTCCTAAAAAGACCCTTCACATAGCATACCCAAAAATGACATAGGCCCTGAGGGGAATTATTTTCCTTTTGTTGAGCTAATGTAAAAAAAAAAAAAATTAGGTATTTCGATACTAAAGGAGGTGAGGAGGATAAGGATCTGCGAAAGAGGAAGGTTTGGAAAGTACATATCTGGCTATTCGATCTGATCACTAAACATAGTAAATCCTCACCAGAGCGATACTGGGAAAACCTACCAATCAGGGACGTCATGTATGTATCGAGTTCTTACATGATTTACAACCTTTTTTTGATTTTTTTTAAAGTTTGAGATAGCTGCCAACTTCTCCGTTATTCAAAGTTGTTGGTTTCCGGGATTTCTGACAAAACATTTTGTAACGAAAATAACTTTTCTAAAGGATTATTCTTCAGAAAGCGGATTGTCCGGGGAAAATCCAAACAAGACAAATCGATCAATAAAAAATTAATTGAAAGGCGACGGACTTTGGCAATACGACATCAAAAAAAGTCTATCGCGCAACCCTCTCTGAAGGAAAGTTTTCTGTTCCCGACGGTCCTGTCACACATTAGGACAATTTCAGCCATCTTGTGTCTACAAAGTCGATTTTTTTACATCTAGGATCAAAAAAGATTTTTCTTTCCGGACTCTCAAAACTTAAGCAGAAGTTCTCAATCTTTTGTACTTCTTCGACACTAATGATATAGGTAGCCATTTCTAGAGTTTTGGTTTCGAAGTGTTTTAGATAACAACAATTTTATACAGGCGATTATCTTTAGAAATGTCTCATACATTATCAGATTTCATTTGTATAGTTTTCCACATTAATTCTAAGTGAAAAAAATACTTGACATCAAGGAAATTTAAAATATTGTGGAAAAAAAACTAGATATACACTTAAGAATGTAATGCACATGACGCCCTGTCAGTAAGATTTATAATATAACAGCTAGAAAGTTTAAAACTGGGATTAGGGAACACGGGATCCGTTTACGGAAAAAAACTACGGTTTAAATAACTATCCTAGTCTTAGAAACTTCAGAAAAAACCTAAAAATACAATAAAATATTAATAAAGTGAAGCAAATAATAGCACTCTGTAAAGTACCTTTGAAGTTTCGTCTTCCTTATTTTGACTCCTCTTTTTTTCACTCTCCTTATTTTTTTATTTGTACTAGCTGGTTCCCGTTATGCCTTGCTATGCCAATTAATAAATAAATTGTTTCTTCCTGCGTGTCCTTTCCCATTCGTCCCGTTCCCTTTCCGCTTCTCCTTCTTCTCCCGCGTCCCCTTTCCCTCATGCGTTCCCACTCCGCCTTCCCTCTCCTCACTCCCCTCTCAGGCTTCCCCCGCCCGCGAACCACCATCTCGAGTTCTTCTTCCCCCTCCCGAGTTTCCCTCCCGCATTCCATATATTCAAACAGCTCGCGTGCCACCCATTGAATTTTTTTTTATACAAATTCCATTACGTCAGAGCTATCCGCTTCTTCTATACAAACCCTTTCCTGACAATAAAGAACACAAAAAAAAATCCAATTTGGTGCATGCGTTCGGAAGTTATGCGCGTACATACAATTCGGCGATTCATTTTTATGTATATAGATTTATTGTTTTTGAACATTTACAGAGTATGAACACGAAAAGTTGTAAGATTAACATTGTAAAGAGCTTAAATATTAATTTTCCCTTTAAAAAGATTCACAGAAGGCACAGTTTATTATTTCTTTCTTCGAAAATAAATATAAATAAAAAGATATTTAAACAAACTTTTAAAGAAAGATAGAAAATTAAAAAAAAATGTCTAGATAAAATATGATGAAAAAAGAGAATAACAAAAAGAGTAAATAACAACCATTGACATTCGAGTTAAAATATAACTATTCTCCGTGACATGTCATGTTAGTAGATTGCTAATTTGATTTAAAAATGCGAGACTGTTTGATTACATATCTATTTAGTTACATTCAATAGTATTATGCAAACGACACATTCGAGACAGTGGATTGAAGTACGCCATACTGTTATTCAATAATTCAAGAAGGAATATATTATGGATCCATAAATTACGTCTATTCGAAACTTTAATGTGAATATTACTAAGACAATGATGTTTTCCAGCCGATTATTATTAATTGTTTGTAAAATTAAGTCAGCAAAATATCTTTTTTTCCAGGGTTGTAAAATTAAAATGTTGGAGTCGTAAAATTAAAGGGTTAGAGTAAGGTTTTTAGTCCAAGGTTAAATGATAATAAGCTGAGGTTTTTTTTGTATAGATTCAGTAGTTTGTAAACTTTAGATTACATTTACAATATTTTACGATTAAGTAGGTATGAACTGTTACGTTACGAAGTGACAATGTTTCCCCTAAATTCACTGTTTCCCCATTTTACGCCAGAATAGCTCGTAGTACCTAAAATCCCCCCGCACCGCGCTGAGTTCGACACGGGCAATCCTGCGTGCCGACCAACGCCCCCGCGCTCATTCCTCCGCTTGCCTCCGGCGCGAGAACAGTGTCCCAAGTGATTGCGCTAAGGCGCTCTCAAGAACCTAAACTCGTGATGTATTTATAATGTGAATTGTGCACGAAAAGGCTCCCGCCCACCAGTAGCCTGTCTGCTGACTACCGCATTTCCTGCTGCTGTGAGTAATATGAACCCTTGCCCTCTTTTGTGTGCTACGTCCCGCCCTTAAATTCACTAACAGAGAGTTGGAGAGTTGAGAGAACAGTTCCCCCGTCAGGATAGAATTTTAGTCCTAGCAAATACCCATGTGTAGTGTGCCGATGCTGGCAATTGTAAAACCCTGTCTCCTTCTAAATGAATAAACCCTTTACGTGCAATACTGTGTTCTGATTGAGGAAGGAGACCCTGGAGATTGTGAGGAAAGGAGGAGGAGGTATTCACAAGCGAACCACAAGCACTCGCCCTGATTTTGAGAGAACCTTGCTTGCGCCGGCTTTCCTGAGCTAGTTTTGTTGGCCTATTAATTGCGTGTCCTTTCCAGGTTTGGTTTAGCAAATGGCCGTAAGTAAGCGGTAATGCTAACACTGGCTTCAACGTGGGGTCTCATTTTTTTTCCTCCCTCTTCACGGTCCCACAGTCTCGTTCTTCAACCAGCAATTGTTTAAACTTTATAATGTATAATGTTTTGTTATTCCCAATTTGTCTAGCATTTCAAACAAGAACCCCGGCGCGAACGTAACTTCGAATCGCAATTTAAATTATCTTGGACACGATTCCTTCATTTTCGAGTCGTTACTCGACAAAACATTATCACCGGTATTCCTACGTAAAGTGCTCAACCAAGAAAGTTGTCGCCGTGAATAATACAGTGTTTACAAGTGTCGACCGACTAAATTTGCTAGTTTCAAATACAAGTTAATAGTGGAAATGAACACAAATATTTAAAAGACAAAGTTATTCAACAATTAAAATCCTGTATATGATAAACCAATTACCCGCTTCGTTTCCTGAAAGTTAATAAACCTATTATTTATAATACACCTATTTCGCAAAGTACTGGTCTGTATTCATATCGACATATTTTGCAGCCTAGGGGAACAAGTGGATTAAATTCTTTCTGTCATTTGACAATTGGGCATTTTTTTTACTTCTGCCGTCCGTTTCTCATAAAGAAACATACGACATAATTCGAAAAATGCCTAATTCGCGTTGACGTCAATTCCTCGAAAGCTAACATTACATCCGTATACATACTATCTGTATATAACTTGTTATGACGAAAGGAAGTTGGCGTGTAAATACCAATAATTGGTGGTGCTCAAATCAGGCTACAGTCTAGCCACGTAAATAAAAAACTATTCCCCAAGACATTGTTGAATTTTCAAACAAATACTTCCACGAAAACTTGTATAAAAGAAAAAAATATTTCTTTCTTTTTCTGAAGAATTTTCCTTTGGAAAGCTAATGGAAATATTCAAAAAACATGTTCGTTTAAGGCGAACCTCGTTCCGTTCTTTTTATTTTCGGACTTTTGCAAATTTGCAAACCTTTTTCAAAAACATCGGAATAAATTCTAAAAACGTGTTCCATTAAGGTGAATCCTGGCCCGTGAAATTTTCATATCCGGACTTTGAAAATTTTCAACAAATTTCCAAAACATCTGGATTTTTTCACAAAATCACGTTTTTTGAGGCAAACCCCTGCCCAATTTTTTTTTCATTTTTGGACTTTGAAAATTTTCAACAAATTTCCAAAACATCTGGATTTTTTCACAAAAAAACGTTATTTGAGGCGAACCGCTGCCCAAATTTTCAAATAATCCAAACACTTATAAAAACGCGTTTTTTTTGCAAAAAAATACGTCCCCAGTTCAATCTCTGCCCAATTTCTTTCCAATTGCGAGTCTAGTTTTCACTTTTTCCAACATAAGGTCACTCTGACACGATCCTATACACCATGGAAGTTCCTCAAGTCACGCTGGGTATAATCCCGCACATTCTTACTTCAAGAAAGGAAGAACTACTACAGGCCCTGAGAAATAGAAAGATTTCTCCTAGGAATAAATCCAAAAAATGCCTTTCTCTATATGCTTCTTTCTACAACAAAAAATACATCAGGAGGTTGCAATTTCAACCGGAAGTCACCTCGGAAATCATCCCTACCCCCCTAACAGTCTCCGAAGCAAAACCCTTGGTGGTGCAAGCCCAGGAACCAACAAAAATATACATTCTGACATCCTGGAAAACGAAATACAACGGACTCACGGATGTGGAGGATTTCATCAACAAAATAGAAGAATTTCATCAACAGAATTCGGTTCAACCACCGAACAGCGGAAAGTCAGAGGAATTCCCGAAAATATCCTACACAGAAATTTCATAGACCTCATCGCTCCTGAAATGCTTACCTGGCACAGGATACATAAGAGAAAAACAAACTCATGGAAGGAACTCAGGGCGGCACTTTTAACAAGTTTCGGAGAAAAAAAGGCCCAACATAGAATCAGGCTATCCTTACTCGCTATCAAGCAGCACTCCGGAGAGCCTGTCGCTAGATTCACGCAGAGGGCAGAGGCCATCAATATTAAGCTTGCCCAACCCGTCCCTGAAATGGAACTCCTCCCAGTTTTGATCGACGGTCTCCTGCCCAGATACGAAATATTCATCACTTCCCAGAAAATTTTTACGCTGGAGCAACTTAAAGATGTTTGCCAGCTACTGGAGGCATACCAGGATCGAAAGAGGGACGAAATGTTCCCCAAGGAAAACTTTCGCCCCAGCACTTCATCCGGCATAAAACCAGAGCACAACGAAAAGAAATCCTGCTCTTTTTGCCACAAGGTTGGTCACTCCCAAGCCTCCTGCTTCAAGCAAGCTAAACTTTTATCTTCAAGAGACCCCCATTCTAACAAAAGGCGATCCGTTGATCGTTCTCCAAGAAGAGATGAAGGGAGGAAGTTTGGCAAAAGACCACGCCAAGACAATACTGAGACACCCATCCCGGACCTCAGATTTATCAAACCCCCTACAGATTTCTCCAGACTCCCTCCCAATTGGACAGCCAAGAGGACAAAAAACTAGAACCCAACCCCCCGGGCCTTCCTCCCCATAGGCCGAAGGAATGGTCGGAGTGGTTGGAACACGTCAAATTCTTCAAACAGGCCTTACCCCTCTCTACAGTTTGCTGCAAACAGGCAATAGACGGTAGACCCTTCGCGCATTTTTCCATAAACAATGTGGTTTTTTCTGATCTCCTTGACAGCGGCGCGTCTGTCAGCTGTCTGGGCGACAATGCTCACACCTTATTCACAAACTGTGGTTTTAAAATGGAAAAACATTCTTCACATGTCACCACGTCAGACAACACTTCACAACGTGTCATTGGTTCTCTTACCCTGCCGATCAATTGCGAAAAAAAAACAGTTCGGATCAAATTTCTGGTTGTACCTACAATCTCACAAAAATTTATCCTGGGAGTGGATTTTTGGATGGCTTTCAAAATTGCTCCACAGTTGTTTAACAACCCCTCCGTCCCTCCCCAAGTGAACGAAATCCGTATAGTAATACCGTACGAAAATTTGAACCCCCTACAAACAAATCAGTTGGATCAGATTATCAACAAGTTTGAATCAATCTCCTTCGAAAGGTGCGGTTTAGGCCTAACCAACTTAGTAAAACACCATATAAAAACAACAGGCCCCCCAATCAAACAAAGGTATTATAACCTCGCTACACAAAAATTAAAAATACTAGAAAAAGAATTGGACGATATGTTAAGAATGGGAGTGGTGGTACCCAGCCGCAGTGCATGGACCAACCCCACCTTAATAGTTTCAAAGAAAGACGGCTCGGCCCGTTTCTGCCTCGATAGCAGACGCCTCAACGCATGTACAGTGTCAGACGCCTACCCCCTCCCTTTGGTCAACTCCATCCTCGACAGACTTCGAAACGCTAAATACATCTCATCTATAGATTTGAGCAAAGCTTTTTGGCAAATACCTTTGGATCCCAGCTCCTGCGAAAAAACTGCCTTCGTAGTGCCTGGCAGGGGTATGTTTCACTTTAACAGGCTACCCTTCGGTTTAAAAAACAGCCCAGCGGAGCTACAAAGGCTCATGGATAAATTGTTTGGCCCAGAGTTCGATAACAACTTATTTTGCTACCTCGATGACTTGATCATCATCAGCGATACTTTTGAAAAACATATACTCATACTAGAAAAGGTTTTTTAACAACTCAAACAAGCCGGTTTGACTATCAACCTAAAGAAATCGGAATTCTGCAAACATCGCCTACGATACTTGGGCTTCATAGTAGATGAAAAGGGTCTAAGAACCGACCCCGCAAAAGTTGCGGCTATGACAAACTTTCCCCGGCCCACGAATGCAAAAGAGGTAAAAGCTTTCCTCGGACTCACCGGTTATTACAGAAGATTCATAAAAAACTTCTCAACACTCGCAGCGCCGCTCAACAAAATTACGGGCGTCCGTAAAGGTACCAGTAACTTTGCCTGGTCCGCAGAGACCGAGTCAGCATTCAACTCCCTGAAGGAAGCCCTTCAATCAGCCCCGGTACTGATTGTCCTGACTTCAACCTCCCCTTTACAATCCATTCGGACGCATCAAACGTCGGAATCGGAGGAGTCCTCACTCAGAATTTTACGGACGGCGAACACCCGTGGCATATTTCTCTCGCACCCTAAATAAGCACGAGAAGAACCACGGAATCACCGAGAGAGAATTATTAGCAGTCATGGAATCCATTCAACATTTCCGCGGATACATTGAGGGCAGTAAGTTTACCGTGGTTACAGACCATAGCAGCCTAAAATGGCTGATCTCGCTAGACAAACCCTCTGGAAGATTGGCTCGCTGGTCGTCCCCCCTATCTCAATATACCTTCGATGTCATCCACCGCAAAGGCGCGGATAATATCGTCCCGGATGCCCTTTCTAGAATCGAGATTGCAATACTAAATGCCAAATTATCCAATTCTAGTCTCCCCACAAAAGATTTATGGTATCAAAAAATCTTTAAAGGATGCAGCGACAACCCACAAAAGTTTCCGAATTTTACAATTAAAAACGGACAATTATACCGCAACTGCAAGCCACCACTGTCAATCTTAGAGGATTATGCCTGGAAAATGGTAGTCCCTCTCGAAAATAGAGAACAGGTTATTATCAATAACCACAGTGCCGTAGACTCCATACACCCTGGAACTTTTAAAACATAGAAAAAAATATCTTTGAGATATTATTGGCCTGGTTTATTCAAACAAGTACGTTTATACATCTCTAAATGCGACATCTGTAAGGCATACAAACACAGTACGGCACCACCGTCTGGTCTAATGGGCAACCCCAAGCGTGCCAATAGACCACTTCAATCCTTCTCAATGGACCTCATCGGACCTTTCCCTAGAAGCTACGCCGGTTACATGCATATACTCAGTGTGGTGGACGTTTTTTCCAAATATTGCTGGTTGTTTTCTCTGAAAAGGGCGACCGCGGCAGCAATAACCAATCTGTTAGAAAATCATATTTTCATACCCTACGGTATTCCTCGTACTATAATATGCGACAATGGCAAACAATTTATAGCTCTAGAATTTAAAGAGTTTTTGTCTAAATATGGTATAAAGGATGTATTCTACAATACCCTTTACACCCCACAGAACAACACCGTCGAACGATACAACCAGACCATAAACACGGCTCTGGCAATTCTGGTTGGCAAGGACCAACGTACATGGTGCAAAAAATTAGACAAAATATAAGCAGCCATGAACAACACGGTAAACCTCGCTACAGGCTATACACCATTTTTTCTCAAACACGGCATGGAGCAAGTAGTTCACGGTTCATTACACCCTGACATTTGCCTTCGACCCACCCCTTCCTCCACAGCAGACCCCGCAGCAAATTACGTCCACCGCTTAGAGGAACTCTCCGCTATCTATAGTGAAGTAACAGACGCTCTACTATTGGCCCACCAAAAGAGCGCCGACAGGTATAACCTTCGCAGAAAGCACGTCACGTTCAAGGAAGAAGACATCGTTTGGAGAAGAAACAACACTTTGTTGCAAGGTGCGCTGTACTTTTCTGCCAAACTGGCACCCCGCTTTGTAAAAACGAAAGTTCTAAAAAATATCTCAGACCTTGTTTATCGATTGTCTGACATCTCTGGTAAACACATCGGAAATTACCATGTGAAAGACATTGTCAAAATTGGGAATACGGAATCAGTAAATTCCATCACATCTTGTACTCAGGCGTTACCAAATTGGCAAAACATGCATCTTGTTAACCCTGATCATTATTACCCCCCTGACCTCTCTTGGCCAGTCGTCAATCAGTGCGATGCGGTCTCTTTAGAAGTCTTATAATTCTTGTCATAAATGACGTGAGTTACTTGTAAATATTAAATGTAAATAATCACCCATATGGGCATTCGTAAGGTAATCATTACACCCGAAGGCACATTAATGTCAACGGTAGCCTAACTCCTGTACACTCTTTTTCTTTTTGCATAATTTTATATGTTCTTGTACATCCTGCGTGCCTTGCCTGCTGTACCACAAGAGCACCTCTTGGGGCACCGTTTTCATACTTGTATGCATCCTCTTCCTGAAATTGATCACTTCGGGAAAGGGCCTCCTTTTCCTCCTACCATCAACAGTTCCGGAAAACTCTTGCTCCGAGACGTCGCTTTCCTTTTCACAATTCTTGCAGCATCCGCGCGTTTTTTTTTTCCACCTCATCGTCTCATCTTGTCATATCACTTTTTTTAATTGTTTTGTGTCGGGTTTTTGTCGTACTAGTACGTCCCTACCCTAATGTTGTAAATATAAAATCATAAGTGCAAGTCTGTATAATAACCATTGGTTTCAGACCATTGCCGCAGCTCGCTACTATGGTCACAGCACCACATTGTAAGAATGTCGCGACGATTTCTGTTATAATAGGAAATCCTCCCGTTTTTTCTTTCTTTTTTCTTTTTCCTCCTCACCCCATCCTACACATTCATAGTAATGTTGTATATTGGGGATCGTTTCTAATACACCAAATGAACACACCTATCAGGTCACATTCGCTGGATTCGAAACAATTCAAGAGCAACCTTGTTGCTACTTCTGGTTTTTCTTCTTTTTTCCAAAAATTAGAATGGCGCTCAACCCAATTGCACTATTTTTTTTCCAGAATCGTATTTTGTCGGATTCTGAGAAATTTTTTTTTTTTCTTGTTATAAAAGTGACAATACGTTTCGTCCCTTCATTAACATTGTTCCTTGTACATATACAACTTCATTATGAGGTACAATATTTTATCATGACATCAGTTTCTTTTGTCCTTTATTGTACCATTATTCTTGTTTGAAGTTTAAAATCTTGGCCAGATCTTCAATAAAATTTGTGTTTATCGCCTTTTGGCAAGTCTTGTAACGTATGCTAATATGAATTTATTAAGCTACAGCAGTGCCGTATTAATTACATCATTGCAACCCGCCGTCTGTATTGAATGGGGACCCACATTTTTGAACGTAAACTTTTGTAACATTATAGGCGCGAGCCTTACAATATCTACTATTATAGGTGTGAACCTTACAATATCCACTGCTATAGATGCGAATCTCATAATATCTTTGTGTTTTTACACGTCACGGGGAGTCCGTCATAACTACTCATTGTTTGCTCGTCAACACAGGGTTGTTGATCGAGAGGGTGATTTATCTCATTAAATTGTTTTAAATACCTATTGGGTTACTGTCTTTCAATACTGGGCAAATTTGTTGTAAATCGTTCATTCCTGTCACGTGAGACGTGAAAACGTGACAATATTCACCATGAGTCGTGCGAACGAAATAATATCTACCCCCATGTTTGTGTGACCTACCAAGTGTAGATCACACGCCTTTTATTTTCTGTTATCAGAAAATTATTGCTTTTGCAGCAGAGTACTCATTAACATGCCCGTGGACTTCCTGTCACAAGAACCCAGGAACTATCTACTATCTCAAAAGGACTAATCATACGCTTCACTCATGATTATGAGGCATCGTGTCGTGGGAGTTAAGTTGATGGACACAAAAAAACACCTAACTCGTTGTGTGGGAGACGAACAAGAAAACCCCCCAGGTTTGTGAGATTTGAGCAAGGGTCTGTCATTTCTCGCAAACAAGTAGGAGAATAAAACGACCCTTAGAGGATTAGACTCTTTTATGTCAGTGTATTCCTTTTGTCCTACACTACCAAATGGTATTGTAATGTGCCAGGTACCTGTAATATGTATAAGTCTGTAGTTGCATTTAGTTAACTCTCTCTCCGTCTCTCTCTCTCTACACGTCAAACAAATCCAATCTTTCTCAACATGCACACCTTGTTTCTCTCCAAACCTTTTCATCATTGGTCTACTAGGCAGGTAAACTTCAAGAATTTTTTTCTAATAATAATTTTTTCGCCGGATTAATAAGAAGACCAGCAGCTCTTCACCCTATCTACACCTGCGCCTCTCTTCATGCTGCCTTAACTACCGTCACGGAGGTCCCATGCCTTCAAACCCTGCGTACCAAAAGCACCCGACCGCACCTAAATTAACCTATTGTGAGTCGTGCGTGTAGTTGCGAATTGTATCATCACAAAACCATCACTCAAACAAACCCGAGCACGTCAGCTCTAGGTTGGTTCAAGTTCCTGTTGCATCATGCAAATGTTCCTGCGGCATCTTGCAAATGTTCCTGTTGCCATTGTGCAAATGTTCTAGCTGCACCTTGCAAATGCTCTGTTGCCATCATGCCAATGCTCCTGTGCCCTTGCGCAAATAACAATACCAACGATTGTTCACACAACAATCCCACTGTATACAAACCAGTGTACCAACCACCATCACAACAACGGCTGTCATGCACACAAACCACCTCCTCTATAAAGGACCAACCACCAATTACAATTCCACTCTCCAGTACCTCAATGATGTCATACTGGCCCACCCACAGGATCCGGAAGCAGCTACCTTTTTTGACCTCTGTGACAGGTAGAACCCTCTTCACCATCAAGAAGCCTCATCCTGCGTTCTCTTCTTCGTGTTTTCTTCAAGGCCCTAGTGTTCCTTGAGTGTAATCTCAAACGGGCCAGGTTACTGTGACAAAGTAACCTTGTAACTTCAGTGTAACGTTCAAATACCCCAGACATCCTACGCAAACCACGCTACGCAAACATAGCTCACAGACCAATGATACAATTTAGAGTCTTTTTTTTTTTCTATCACTGCATAACCCTTGTACCTTTCTTCAGCAGGTCCTTGTTTATATTTATGTATGTCACTGCTCTTTCATGTACATTCATAGTTAACTCTTTGTTCACCATGCTTTTTTCTCTTTTGTTTTTGTTTTCTACTATTGTGTAGCTAGCAATTTTTCTCTCTCTCTCCCTCCTCTTTCTCTTAAATGTTTTTTTTTTGGCACAAGTGCTAGAAGGGTAAGAGGATTTCTCAGCCCTACTGCTCCATTACCACGTCGCTTTTTTTGCGGCGAGGGGGGAAGTGTTACGTAACGAAGTGACTATGTTTCCCCTAAATTCACTGTTTCCCCATTTTACGCCAGAATAGCTCGTAGTACCTAAAATCCCCCCGCACCGCGCTGAGTTCGACATGGGCAACGCCCCCGCGCTCATTCCTCCGCTTGCCTCCGGCGCGAGAACAGTGTCCCAAGTGATTGCGTTAAGGCGCTCTCGAGAACCTAAACTCGTGATGTATTTATAATGTGAATTGTGCACGAAAAGGCTCCCGTTCACCAGTAGCCTGTCTGCTGACTACCGCATTTCCTGCTGTTGTGAGTAATATGAACCCTTGCCCTCTTTTGTGTGCTACGTCCCGCCCTTAAATTCACTAACACGTGTGGAGAGTTGAGAGAACAGTTTCCCCGTCAGGATAGAATTCTAGTCCTAGCAAATACCCATGTGTAGTGTGCCGATGCTGGCAATTGTAAAACCCTGTCTCCTTCTAAATGAATAAACCCTTTACGTGCAATACTGTGTTCTGATTGAGGAAGGAGACCCTGGAGATTGTGAGGAAAGGAGGAGGAGGTATTCACAAGCGAACCAAAAGCACTCGCCCTGGTTTTGAGAGAACCTTGCTTGCGTTCTTTTATTAATTGCGTGTCCTTTCCAGGTTTGGTTTAGCAAATGGCCGTAAGTAAGCGGTAATGCTAACAGTATTTGCAAAAATTTAAGTTAGTTTTAAAAACGCTAGCGAATGACACGGACGCAAAATGAATTTACATTGTAAAATGAAACTCTTCAAAAACACACATTCTCAATTTAGGCTCACTGGCAATGCAGTTATTATGACTACTATACCTGATTCTTTGAAGTGAAAAAGGGAAAATTAAGAATTTTATTTTTTTCCATTTTATGAGAATACCGCAAAAGACAATCGTTCCTAACTTTTTTTTACATTAGCTCCAGACAGGAGGCCCTGAGGAAAATAATTACCCTCAGGGCCTATATCATTTTGGGAATGCTGTGTGGAGGGTCTTTTTGGGGAATAGAATGAGACGAAGTCGTGGAAAGGAAAAGGTATGAGGAATCTGGGGGTCAGTGTGTCCAGGAGTGACGTACGAATGAATCAATCCCCCTCCTGCGGGTAAGGCGATGTTCCGAGAGTCCTGCTGGAGAGGTCTACAGGTCTTCCTCAACCGGTCTCTCCCGATTCAGCCTGCCAATCAGTTGGTGGGCAGACGCATTCGCCACCAAGATCCGTACAAACCTCACCTCATGAACCCGGTCACCCCTGCTAAGTCACTAAACGTAACGAACCACTTGGAGTGACATATGGCAGAGGTGTTGGTATTCCAATAAATGGTTCGTGGGGCAGCGGTACCCATACCAGCTTCCCAAATTGAAAATATATACTATCTTTCAAACAGCGGGACTACGGCATCCCTAATTGGGGTATGTTATGTGTTTTTTTTATGAGTACCGCACAAGAGTCCCAACTGCTCCCGTCCGAAGCCAGTGAGACTATGGCATCCCCAATTGGGGTATATTGTGAGTTGTGAGGCTGAATGTTGTGGGGAGGGGAAGGAGATGGGGAAGAGGGAAATGGGAAGAACCCGGCTATTCAGATCTGGTCACCAAACACGGTTAAAGCCATTTCAAGCAAAGTTTCAATTCTGAATGGTGGTCTTACACCAGGGCGATTCTGAGAGTATCTTCTACTCCGGAACGTGCTGCAAATATACTATTTATTATTTTAAATGAATAAATTATTAAATAACACAAATTAATCAAATAATTTTTTTTTGCCACGAAGGATTCGATCCCGTGACATTCGGGGTGCGAGTCAAGAGCCTTACCGCTGGACTACGCCTGCCATCTAAAAGGAGTGCAGAGGGGAAGGAAATCGGGAAGATAATGGACGGGAATTATCTGGTTTTTTTCTCATATTCGTTCACTGAATACGGCTATTCACATGTTTTAGAAAAGTTTGAATCTGGCGGTGTTTCACAAGGCCTATACGTTGAGTGTTCACCATTCTAAAAGAAGAATTATATAATAAAGGAAGAAGATCAACATAATAAGTGACTTAGTAACAGTAGAAGAAAAATAATAAAAGAAGAAGAAAAGGATTTTACTTTCAAAACTATAATGATGATTGAAGTTGAGTCCGCTTTTTTAGTTCTTTCATCAGTGCAATTTCCTCTTTGCAAACTTAATCCCTTGGTTAAGACCAATTTATTATTACTGTGATAGATTCGACTTGCTCAAGTCGGTGGAGTTTAACCATAACCATGCCAGGGCGGAGTTTAACCATAACCAAAGCAAGGCGGAGTTGCACTTGTGTAACTTAAGCACCAGCCTCGGTTCCGAGTTATGATTTAACTGAGTTGAGGGAATATTCCGCAACTCTCCGTCTCAATAGTCCGAGCGAGTTATATTATGGGATAATATTATTATATGTGTCAAATTATTATTAGACATAAGAGATTGGTTTAGTGTTATAAACAAGCAGATATTCTAATTTTAAAATGGAATGATTGTAAATAAAGATTGCATGAAATCAGGATGAAATAAAAACATTAATATCTGTTCAACGTTCGTGAAGACGCTGTACATAGTGGCTTATAAATCAGAGATCCCCAGAGTTATTTATTATATTTTTTTTATTATTTTTCTTCCGATTGTCCGGAGGAATATTTGCCACGCTGCCGCGTGTTTTTTTTGCCACGCTAGGCCCTGCAGACAGCTTTTTGATGGGATTCTCCCATTACAGTCAAGTTCCCTGATAATAGAATCTTATGTTCATTTGAAATTCACTAGGCGAATGAAAACTAATTTCTACTATTGTTATTTGTTTTTGGGGTGTTATGCCGTGTTGCGCTACCTCTTCCTTTAGCCAACGTTTCAGACAGCGTTACAGTGTCCATCATCAGGGCAGATGTGTTAATGTTAGTGGTGAAATGTGTGCTTAGGTACTTCGAAGCAATACCGTGTTGCCAGCTCCATTCCACTGCGAGCTGGCATTACAGTATACTTGAAGATGGTTTTTTGCATTTAGCTTTGGTGTAGCCGTCAATTACAGGATACCGAGAACTATTGAGCTTAGCTCCGTCGTCTCTATTAATGTTAATAGGATTTTTATGAATTTCAATTGCCTCTGTAATTAGGCGTGCTCTATAAGTTTGGGTCTTCCCAGGACTTCAGGAACAAATCGAAAGTAATGGCCGGTTTCAATTAAATGCTCGGCGATTGCCGATTTGTCAGGGTGGCCAAGTTTACTCGCTCGAAAGTGTTCCGATATCCTTTTGGAAATCGTCCGCTCTGTCTGGCCCACATAGACTTTATCACATCCGAAACAGCTGAGTTTATATACTCCATCTGTAACCAGAGGAAACTTGGTCTTTGCAGACCTCAGAAGGTCTTGAATTTTGGTCGTGGTTCCGAAGACAGTCTTGATGCTTTCTTTCCTCAACAGTCTGGCAATTCTGTCTGTGACATTGTGAACATCAGGTAGGAAAGCACAGCCTTTAGACTCTTGTTCAATTCTGTCTTCGTTTGGTGTAGATTTGGCTCTTGTTATTTGCCTTGTCTGCCTTGCCGGGTAACCGTTACGCTCCAGTGCATCGGTGAGCTTGTTACGATGTCTTCGCCATTTGGCCTCATGGAACAGAGAAACTGAACAATTTTCTGGACCATCTCAACTCACTCCACGTTAAAATTAAGTTCGCAATGGAGCTGGAAAATGACTCTAAGATCCCACCTTTTCTAGATGTGGAGGTGATGCGAAATGAAGGTGGTAGTCTAGGACACGCAGTGTATAGAAAACCAACTCATACAAATCGGTATCTACATGCTGATTCCCATCACCACCCAGCGCAGAAGAGAGGACTTATCCATACATTGGTGACCCGAGCGACCAGAATATGTGAAGAAATGAAAATCGGAGCAGAACTTACAAAACTGACCAATGCACTGGAGCGTAACGGTTACCCAATAAGGCAGACAAGGCAAATCATAAGAGCCAAATCTGCACCAAACGAAGACAGAATTAAACAAGAGTCAAAGGGCTGCGCTTTCCTGCCTTGCGTTCACAATGTGACAGACAGAATTGCCAGACTATTGAAAAAAGAAAGCATCAAGACTGTCTTCGGAACCACGACAAAAATACGAGACTTTTTGAGGCCTGCAAGGACCAAGTTTCCTCTGGAAACAGATGGAGTAAATAAACTCGGCTGTTCCGGATGTGATAAGGTCTATGTGGGCGAAACAGAACGGACAATCTCCAAAAGGATATCGGAACACTTTCGAGCGTGTAATCTTGGCCACCCTGACAAATCGGCAATCGCCGAGCATTTAATTGAAACCGGCGATTACTTTGGATTTGTTCCTGAAGTCCTGGGAAGACCCAAAACTCATAGAGCACGACTGATTACGGAGGCAATTGAAATTCACAAAAATCCTATAAATATTAATAGAGACGATGGAGCTAAACTCAATAGTTCTTGGTATCCGGTAATTGACGGTTACATCAAGGCTAAACGCATAAAATGATGTTGAAGTATATTGTAGCGCCAGCTCGTAGAGGAGTGGAGCTGGCGACACGGTACACGGTATCGCTCCTAAGTAGATAAGTACAAACATCACCCCTAACTATTACACATCCGCCGAGCATTTAATTGAAACCGGCGATTACTTTGGATTTGTTCCTGAAGTCCTGGGAAGACCCAAAACTCATAGAGCACGCCTGATTACGGAGGCAATTGAAATTCACAAAAATCCTATAAATATTAATAGAGACGATGGAGCTAAACTCAATAGTTCTTGGTATCCGGTAATTGACGGTTACATCAAGGCTAAACGCATACAATGATGTTGAAGTATATTGTAGCGTCAGCTCGTAGAGGAGTGGAGCTGGCGACACGGTACACGGTATCGCTCCTAAGTAGATAATTTATTTATTTATTTATTTATTTATTTAATACATGAATTATCAACAGTACATATAGTTTTTGTGATATTTCACCCTCCATGCTAGGGATGACCCTGTGTTATGGCGGGTGAAGTTTACAGTTAGTGGATATACATTCGTTAGTATAGATTGAGATTTTTAGTAAATTAAGGAATTATTGATATATATATATAGTTCACAGTAATCAGTCTTATACATATAATGCTGCTTAGATAGTAAATAAAGATATTTTATGTTTTGCCTGCTCTATAGTAAGAAAATGATATACTTATAGTTAGATTGGGTTACAAGAAGAAGATGGAGAAGTTAGAGAATTATTATAAAATGAGAAATTTGAGGAGTAATAAGTACAAACATCACCCCTAACTATTACACATCTGCCCTGATGATGGACACTGCAACGCTGTCCGAAACGTTGGCTAAAGAAGAAGTTAGCGTAACACGACATAATACCCCAAAAACTAATTTAAAAAAAATTTTTGGCCGTGAAAATCTAAAATCGTATCTGAATTAAGATGGTCAAGGAATTCGTTCAGTTTCTCTGTTCCATGAGGCCAAATGGCGAAGACATCATCGACATAGCGCCACCATACCTTTGGAACAGCCGAAGCTGTGTCGAGTGCTACTTCTTTAAACTTCTCCAAAAATAAGTTAGCTAGCACTGGTGACAACGGACTGCCCATCGCAACTCCCTCCACTTGCTCAAAAAGTTCACCCTGAAATGCAAAATATCCTGTTTTGAGACAGTGTTCAAAAAGTTCGCAAATGTCTTCCTCATAAATCTCCCTGAGCATTGTCATGGAGTCTTCTAGAGCAGTGTTCCGCAAAGTGTGCTCCGCGGCACACTGGTGTGCCGTGGCTATTTGTAAGTGAGCCGCGAGTCCCGCGTCACTTCTCACAAAGTGCTCTGTAAATCGGTCTTTACTTTTCTGTGCGGCGCGGCGGCCGGAGGTGGCGTGGGTGGGACTCGATCGCTGCGAAGTAGCCTTGTGCTACGCCGCTAAGCTACATTATCACGTGTGCTACACTACATAAGTGGGGTGCTATTGCTACATTATCACGTGATTGCGCACGAGCTATCGGGGTGCATGCGCGTGACAACATAACATTACGAATTACGACGGCGACGTTACGCCCGCTTGTTTAGTAGTCATTCGTTAATGCTAGTGTTTGGTTGTGTCGTCGCGAACTTAATTGACTTTTTTAATTGCAAAAAAATATCCCATATTACGTGTATATAATGGATAAATTCGTTAAACGTACCGCAAGTTTGTCAAGTGAAACTAATGATTCCCAAGAAGAAGCAGAGTCAACGAAGAAAAAACCTAAGCTTTTTGATCGGAAATACGATGAGAGCTATGTGCGTTATGGCTTTATATATTGCGGTGACGAATCGTGCCCAATCCCAAAATGTCTTGTTTGTGGAGAAACTTTGGCTAATAATTCGATGGTGCCCAGTAAACTTTCATGACATTTAACAACTAAACACCCATCGGTGGCTCACAAAGATAAAGCCTTCTTTCAACGTATGAAAGACCAGTCTAAGAAACAGGTAACTCTCATGAGTTCGTCTTTCAATACATCAAGCAAAGCGCAAAAAGAAAGCTACGTGATCGCTAATATGCTGGTTAAATCGAAGAAACCTCATTCTCTTGCTGAAACTTTAATTTTACCTGTCTGCAAAGAAATTGTCAAAATTATGATTAGCCAAGAAGCCGCTAAGGAAATCGAAAAAATACCTGCGTCAGCAGATACGATCTCACGTCGCATTAATGAAATATCCACCGACATTCAATCAACGTTAATTGTAAAATTAAGGCTAAGTGAAGTTTTCGCGCTACAAGTCGACGAGTCTACTGATATCAGTGGTCACGCGCATCTCATCACAAATGTGAGGTACACGGATAGATATGAAATAAAAGAGGAGTTTTTATTTTGTCTGCCACTACCTGGCTATACCACCGGAGAAGAAATATTCAGAGTAACAAACCAGTACTTCAGTGAACATAATTTGGAATGGCGCAACTGCTTAAGCATTTGCACAGACGGAGCAGCAGCTATGACAGGAAAAATTAGGGGATTTATAACCAGGGATTCTGAAAAAAATCCTAATATTAAAAATTTACATTGCTTTTTACACAGAGAGGCACTGATGACGAAGTCCCTGCCTGATGAATTGTTGTCTGTCTTACAAGAAGTCGTCAAAATTGTCAATTACATCAAGTCGCGACCGCTGAACTCTCGTCTGTTTAATGCATTGTGTCAGGAAATGGGAGCATATCATCAGTCACTTCTGTTTCATACAGAAGTACGATGGCTTTCTCGCGGAAAAGTGCTTTCTCGGATTTACGAGCTGAAAAATGAGACTCAGACATTTCTAGAAACCCAGGGTTCAGACTTTGGTTCTCTATTTAAAAAAGAAGAATGGGTAGCAAAACTTGCATATCTGGCGGACATATTCGCTCAATTAAATGAGCTGAACAAAAAAAATGTAAGGAAGAAATTGTAACATTTTAATGTCTTCGGACAAGATTGAAAGCTTTCGCGCTAAGTTGGTGCTATGGATCAGCCACGCTACCAATGGTAGTAACGAAATGTTTTCAAATGTCATGGCTGCCGATTCAGAAAAAAAAGTGCAGGCTTTGATAGTGAAACACTTGGAGCTGTTGGCAGAAAAAATGAACACATTTTTTCCTAAGTGTGACCTGCAACCTATGGACTGGGTAAGAAATCCATTTTCGGAAAGCATTTCCCTTGGACATTTACCAATAAACGAGCAGGAAGAATTCATGGAGCTTTAAACTGATCGGACACTAAAATTAAAATTTTCTGAAACAGAGTTAGCACATTTTTGGCTCCACGTAAAAAATGAGTATCCACTGCTGTCAAAGCGAGCTATTGCAATTCTATTACCATTTGCCACGACCTATTTATGCGAATTGGGGTTTTCAACTCTCACTACGATAAAGTAAAAAAAAAGAGAACGCCTGAGGACGATCGACGAAGAGATGCGAGCAGCGTTATCAACGATTGTTCCAATTTTTAGTTAAACAGGCTCACATTTTGCATTAAACATCTTTTCATGTTATATTGATTTTAATAATAAATATTAATAAAATATTGTTTTTGGTAAATTTTGGTTCGGAGTGGCCACGCTTATTACGAATAATTTTTAGAAAAAAACTTTAGATATGCCGTAATTACTATAATAGGAAACTTTTTGGCTTGGTGGCGGCGGAAAAAGATACATTTTAATTATCAATTGCGTAAAATTAAAATTCACTTCTCGAACCGATTCGGTGACAGTTCGCGGTCATTCTGTCACTGTTATGTGATAAATATCAATCATAATTAAGCCTAGCCAATCCTATCCAAAATTTACCTTGTTTTTTTTCTTTGGTGTACCGTTAAAATTTCTTGATTAGTTAGGTGTACCGTGAACATAAAAAGTTTGCGGAACACTGTTCTAGAGGCACATTCGTAAAAAGAGAAACCACATCAAAACTGACAAGAATGTCCCTTTCATCAGTCTTAACCTTCTTAAGTTTACTGATCAGATCTGTGGAATCCTTAATCCAAAATTCAGTTTTTCCAGTTTGTATCTGCAGTAGTCTAGAGGGGTATTGGGACAGTTTGTAAGTAGGTGCGCCAATAGCACTGACAATCGGTCTCATTGGGATATCCTTTTTGTGTATTTTTGGAAGACCGTATAGGGCAGGAGTTCTGGAGGCTTTTACGAAAAGCCCAGATCGATCCTCTTTCCTAATACTGGAAGCTTTAACTAGCTTTCTTGTCTTCAGGTCAATCTTGATGGTGGGGTTAATTTTAATTTTCTTGTAAGTGCCGGCATCGCACAGGAGGTCTTCCATCTTCTTAATATAGTCTACCGTATTAATCACCACAGAGGCATTACCTTTGTCGGCAGGTAGAACTAAGATTTCCTCATTGGCGCGCAATTCTTTTAAGGCCGCAAACTCTCCTTTTGTGATGTTTGGGTGGGGTATTTTGGCCCTTTTCAAAATATGGCAAGTCTCTTGTCGTATATCCTCTACTTGGGTCTCTGACATTTAATGGACTTTCATCATTGAATGTAATACTGTCTCCACACCACATACGATAGATTCCACAGGTATCTTTTTGGGGGCAACTGCGTAGTTCATCCCCTTGACAAGCACAGAAATCGCCTGTGGGCTCAACGCAAGGTTCGAAATGTTAATAACAACTTTGTTATTATCAAGTCACCTTTTTGTCTTGGTTGAGCCTCTCGAACTTTTGTTTCTGTCTCGCTTCTGTTGACTGCTTACATCTGTGTGCTTGTTGGTAAGACATGTGGTCAACTTTCTTCCAATCGTCATCGATCAGGTTTGCACTCAGGTGCAGAAGTAAATAGAAAAGGTCCCGAGATATTCCATTCAGTTCGCTGCGCACATTGTGGATTCTTTCCCTTAGTAGCGCTGCTTCTGCTCTTTGGAATACCCTATCGGCCCTTCGGGATGTGATGTGTCTTGTACAATCAAATTCCTCCTTACATCTCTTGAGGAAAACCAGTCTGCCGAGTAATAGGTTCCTTCGCTTCCTTAGAGTCTCCAAACGTCGTACCATTCTGTGAACTTCCTCCCCATAGAGGTTCGTCAGATATGATTTTAAATTTCAGATATGATTTTAGATTTAGATTTAAAATTAAAATTAACCCCACCAACAAGATTGACCTGAAGACAAGAGAGCTAGTTAAAGCTTCCAGTAATGGAATGAAATGGTCGTTAGAAAATAAACTTAATTTCAATATAAAAAAATGCGTCGTTATGACTTATAGTCGTTCACAAAATCCGTTATTATACCCGTATAGAATGAATGGAGAAATACTAACACGCGTAAATATCATCAAGGATCTTGGGGTGACCTTTGATCCCAGGCTAACATTTTCAAATCATATAGTGCAGCTTACTTCGGCTTGCTCCAAAATGCTTGGTTTTGTAATTAGAACTTGCAAACAATTCAGTAACGTAGAAGCAATGACCGCCATGTTCAACGGAGTGGTCAGAAGCAAGCTGGAGTGCGCTAGTACTGTCTGGATACCATATCAACTTAAATACATAAATATGATTGAACAAATTCAAAAAAAATTCCTAAGGTATGTTTACATGCGATCTTACGGAATATATCCGAAATTCATGCATCACGTGGAACTGCTAAAGGAGACAAATTATCAAAGCCTAGAGACACAGCATGACAAGAGGTATGGCATTGCTTAATGCCCTACCAGCGGATATAGATGTGTTCGATATCACCGTACCATGTTTTAAAAAAACTATATACATGTATTGTTAGTTATAAGAAAATCAAAATTATACCGTAATTGGACTCACCTGTCTGTCATACATTAAAAAAAAAAAAAAAAATTTAGGAAATAGGATCGATCTGGGCTTTTCGTAAAAGCCTCCAGAACTCCTGCCCTATACGGTCCTCCAAAAATACACAAAAAGGATATCCTAATGAGACCGATTGTCAGTGCTATTGGCGCACCTACTTACAAACTGTCCTAATACCACTCTAGACTACTGCAGATACAAACTGGAAAAACTAAATCTTGGATTAAGGATTCCACAGATCTGATCAGTAAACTTAGGAAGGTTAAGACTGATGAAAGGGACATTCTTGTCAGTTTTGATGTGGTTTCTTTTTTAGCGAATGTGCCTCTAGAAGACTCCATCCATATTAATTCACTTCACAGTAAAATTAAGTTCACAATGGGGCTGGAAAATAACCACAAAATCAGACACACAGTGTATAGGAAACCAACTCACAAATCGGTATCTACATGCTGATTCGCATCACCACCCAGCGCAGAAGAGAGGACTTATCCATACGTTGGTAACCCAAGCGACCAGAATATGTGAAGAAACAAAAATTGGAGCGGAACTCACAAAGCTCACCGTTGCACTGGAGCGTAACGGTTACCCGGCAAGGCAGACAAGGCAAATAATAAGAGCCAAATCTACACCAAACAAAGACAGAATTGAACAAGAGTGTAAAGGCTGTGCTTTCCTACCTGATGTTCACAATGTGACAGACAGAATTGCCAGACTGTTGAGGAAAGAAAGCATCAAGACTGTCTTCGGAACCACGACCAAAATTCAAGACCTACCGAGGTCTGCAAAGACCAAGTTTCCTCTGGAAACAGATGGAGTCTATAAACTCAGCTGTCTATGTGGGCCAGACAGAGCGGACGATTTCCAAAAGGATATCGGAACACTTTCGAGCGTGTAAACTTGGCCACCCTGACAAATCAGCAATCGCCGAGCATTTAATTGAAACCGGCCATTACTTTGGATTTGTTCCTGAAGTCCTGGGAAGACCCAAAACTTATAGAGCACGCCTAATTACAGAGGCAATTGAAATTCATAAAAATCCTATTTACGTAAATAAAGACGACGGAGCTAAGCTCAATAGTTCTTGGTATCCGGTTATTGACGGCTACACCAAAGCTAAATGCAGAAAACCATCTTCAAGTATACTGTAATGCCAGCTCGCAGTGGAATGGAGCTGGCAACGCGGTAATGCTTCGAAGTACCTAAGCACACATTTCACCACTAACATTTACACATCTGCCCTGATGATGGACACTGTAACGCTGTCCGAAACGTTGGCTAAAGGAAGAAGCAGCGCAACACGGCATAACACCCCAAAAACAAATAACAAAAATACTTTTGGCCTTGAAAAATCATATCTAATTTCTACTAGTTATTCGTTACTAATTTATACATGTTAGTCGTATAACTTCGTTCAGTTGATATTCACCGGGCGAATGAAAACTAATTTCTACTAGTTATTCGTTACTAATTTATACATGTTAGTCGTATAACTTCGTTTAGTTGAAATTCACCGGGCGAATGAAAACTAATTTCTACTAGTTATTCGTTACTAATTTATACATGTTAGTCGTATAACTTCGTTCAGTTGAAATTCACCGGACGAATGAAAACTAATTTCTACTAGTAATTCGTTACTAATTTCTACTAAATTCTACATGTTAGTCGTATAACTTCGTTCATTTGAAATTCACCGGGCGAATGAAAACTAATTTCTACTAGTTATTCGTTACTAATTTATACATGTTAGTCGTATAACTTCGTTCAGTTGAAATTCACCGGGCGAATGAAAACTAATTTCTACTAGTTATTCGTTACTAATTTATATATGTTAGTCGTATAACTTCGTTCAGTTGAAATTCACCGGGCGAATGAAAACTAATTTCTACTATTTGTTCATATGAAGCGGATGCTTTGTGATGTGACATTATTAATTTAAAATAAAACAATAACTTTGTTAACACCACTTTTATTTTAAAATATATATTATAACACAAATGTAACCTAATGTTAGTAGAGTATTATACTGCCCTGATAAAGCTACGGTTGTAGCGAAACCCGGTCGGCATAAAGTATAAAAATAAAAGTGGTGTTTACAAAGTTATTGTTTTATTTTAAATTAATTTCTACTAGTTATTCGTTACTAATTTATACATGTTAGTCGTATAACTTCGTTCAGTTGAAATTCACCGGGCGAATGAAAACTAATTTCTTCTAGTTATTCGTTACTAATTTATACATGTTAGTCGTATAACTTCGTTCAGTTGAAATTCACCGGGCGAATGAAAACTAATTTCTACTAGTTATTCGTTACTAATTTATACATGTTAGTCGTATAACTTCGTTAATTTGAAATTTACTGGGTAATTGAAAACTAATTTCTACTAAGTAACAAACGTCCATTAACTAAGAAATTTACTGCCACTCAGAACTCAAAATATTAAAAACGCCGCCGAAGATGTGTATTTTAAAATAAAATTTATTGAGCAATTTTTAAAACAAATCGCATAGAAAGCTCGAAAATTTCAAGATTACCGGAAAAATTCATAAATAATATAAATAAAAAATATTATTATTATATTATCGTGTTAGATAATATAATAATAATATTTGGCTAATTTATATAGCACCGTTTTTGTGAAAAATCACATCAAGGCGCTGAAAATACATTTTGTTGTTCACAGGCAAAGCTTAAATTTTAGAATTTTGTAAAAGCCAAATAGATCTGATTCCAAAAAAAGCCGTTTTCTTGGAAAAATAATATCGGGCGATCCAGAAAGGACACCCGGACAAAACAACCGTGACAAGAATATCGTGGGTTTTTGAATTTGGGTATTTTTTCTTTTCAATATTTATATTTGATTTGGGACGTTAGTTTTGGTAAGACATTTACCTTTACATTTTGTTATTTGAAGTTTGGAAAATCTTCACGTCGGAAAATTTTCTATCTTGAAAGTTTATTTTTCAGAAAAACAAAATTAGCCGGAAACTTTTCTTTATCACATTTTTTTTTAATTTTTGATATTGTCATGCGAAGTTTGAACATTGTGAATCTGGGAAAATTTTTGATCTCGAAATTGGAAATTGATAAAAAAAATGGTCGGAAAATGGTGTCGGGAAATTGTTTTAAAATTTATGAATCGAAGTAATATTAATTTTCTTTTTTCCATTTTCTAATCGGGGATACTATTAAAACTTCACCTTTTTTTTAATAACATTACAACAATCGAAACAGTACAGTCAGGGTTAAGATAGTAATACTACCAAATGGCGTCACCATTTGGGATGTATTGGAAGATAAAAGGGAGGAAGGTGGAAAGGATAAAGGTAGGGAAGGATCGGGCTATTCAGATCTGGTCATTTATTACGGCTATTGCCATTCCAATTAAAATTTTGTTTCTGAATAGTGGTATATCACCAGGGCGTTATGATATTTACCACTTTGAAACGTGCCGCAAATATCTAATATTTAAATTTATTTTATTAAAATGTGAAATAAAACAAATTAATTCAATTAAATTTACTTGCAAAAATCGGGATTTGAAACGGAGACCTCCGAATTCGAAGTCAAAGATCGTAACCACTCAACCACTATTATTATTTTCATCATTTATTTTTGGGGTGTTATGCCGTGTTGCGCTACCTCCTTCTTTGGTTCCATGTAATTTTGACTTCTCCCACCGGTCTCCCCTTCCACCAAAATCCCCCCTCCCACTACCCCCGCCTAATTAATTTTTGTACTTGCATGGAATTTTTAAGTTTGCTCGTGAATGATACGGACGTGTCGAAACCGGTCGCTAAAAAATTTAAAATTAAAGTAACAAATGTATATTGAAAATTAAAACTCTTCAAAACAAAAATGTCTAGAAATCGTTACATAGTCAATGCCCAAGAAATACAAAAAGGTCTTATTTGGAGATATAAAATCACGTAATCATTTTAATAATATATATTGTTTTATATGAATACCGCACAGTCCCAACTGCTCCCATCTGAAGCCAGTGAGACTATGGCATCCCCAATTGGGGTATGTTGTGAGGCTGAAGGTAGTGGGGTGGGGAAGGAGATAGGGAAGACGAAAGTGGGGAAGTACCTGGCTATTCAGATCTGGTCACCAAACACGGCTAATGCCATTTCAAGCAACGTTTCAATTCTGAATGGTGGTCTTACACCAGGGCGATACTGAGAATACTATATATTATTTTAAATGAAGAAATTGTGAAATAACACAAATTAATAACATTCGGTGTGCGAGTCAATTTGGATATCATCTTCTTCCTCCGGATTGACTTTGAAATTTCAGAGAATAGAGAAAAACCCACCTTTTTCAAATAAAAATTGATTTATTTATTAAAAAAAATATACGAATATAATTAAAATTATCTTAAGGCAATGTATTCAAATACCAGCAAAATCCTTTTTACTCTCAAATTTCGGCATGTTTTTGGAAGACTCAATCTTGCGATTTTTGTAAATGATTTCGTAAAAACATACTATAGTATTTGCTGTAGGAGGTGACAAAAATATGGTTTAGAAGATGCATAGTAACTTTTATATACACTAGAAACAATCAGTTAAAATGAAAATTTTCAAAATTTTGAAGTAAATCCGGAGAAAGATCGTATCAGAAATTTGAAAAATTTTAAACGTTTTGAACCCATTTGGCGTCGTTTTATCGCTCCTAGAATTTAAAAATAACATATTTTTTAAATGACCCACCTTAACGCTGATACCAAACAGAATATTTGGTTAAATATATTTGAAAAAATACTTGTCAAATGTTGTCAAATTCAAAATAAGACAAATTGTTTATTCTGTGTACAAATACAGACAACTTTAAACTTATTCATATTAGACAAATAATCACACAAATCTAAGCCGTTTTACAATGAATTGCAAGCCAAAGCAAAGTCTGTAACTTACTTATGCAAATATCAATTTACCGTTGTTGGAATATTATAAATTGTCGTGCAATTTGAGCAAACATGATTTTTTTTATAAAAAAGGTTATTTGCAAGGTACGCGAAACGCCTTTGAGAGAGAACTTGGCAATGAACTTACAATGAGGCACTTTGTAAATAACTTTAAATAATATTTTAACAGAAAGGTGTTGTTACACTGCGACAAACTTTAAGAAAAAAATTAAAGAAGAATTAAATGAAAGTGTTACCTCATATGCGTGCAGATAACAGCCTAGCGAGGTGGTATATACCAAAAAAAATTATATATATATATGTATATGTAGGTATATTGTATATATTGTAATGTTATTCTTGGTTAATAAATAATTAAAAAAAAATTTAAAAAAATATGCGGGAATAAAGGAATTATAATAACACTTGGAACAAAAAAAAAATTTTTCAAATGGTTAAGAGGTAATAATATTCAGTATTCATTTTGGAAGGCGGGTATGCGTACCGCCGCCCCGGGAACCATTTATTGGACAACCAACACCCCTGCCACAGGTCACCCCAAGTAGTTCGCTAAGTTTGGTGACTTAGCAGGGATGCCCGTGTTCATGTGATGAGGTTTGTCTAGGTCTTGGTGGCGGATACGTTTGCCCAACCACTGCGTGGTGGGCTGGATCGGAGGAGACTGATTGAGGGAGGCCTTTTGACCTCTCCAGCCGGATTCTCCCGACCCTTCGCCTTGCACCGCAGTGTGATGAATAGATTCATACGTCCGTCACTCCTGGCCACACCGACCCCCTAGATTCCTACGCACCCCTCATACTTTTTTCCTTCCGTTATCTTCTTCTCCTTCCTTTCCCTTAAAAAACCCTCCACACAGCATCCTCAAAGATGATATAGGCCCCTAGGGAAATTGTTTTCCTCGGTGCCTCCTGTGTGGAGCTAATGTAAAAAAAAAATATAAATTAATACTAAGATACCTTGGATTACGAATGCGAATGGTCAGATGCTACATGTTTTCGATATTATTTTATGGAATGGAAGCATGGACGCTTATTGAAGAACTAATTAGGCGACTTGGGGCATTGGAGATGTGGATCTACAGAAGAATACCTAAAATAAGCTGGATGGACAGGGTTACAAATGAAGATGTTATGTTCGGATGAATAAAGAAAAAAAAGTTATTAAAATAATAAAAATCCGAAAATTTCATTAACTTGGACATGTGATGAGACATCCAGAGAAGTATGAGATCTTCATTCTCATAATGCAGTGAAAGATTGCCGGAAGGCGGAGCCCTGGAAGAAGGAGGAGAACCTCATGGCTGAAAAACCTGAGACTGTGGTTTGGCCAGTCTATTGTAGAGCCGTTCCGGGCCGCAGTAAACAAAGTCCGTATCCCTCTAAAAGGTTTATCACTAAATATTCGGCAATCCACTTCTGTATCAATACAATGGCAACAAAATGATAGGTAGGTAACACTCACGGAAGTTAGAAGGCAGCAGTTTTATCTGGGACGTAGTTCCTTTCAAGATGAAATCACTATCGAAGATGTAGTTCACTTTTTTACTTGATGAATTATTGCGAATTTGAATAGTTTTCAAAGAATGCGATGCGATGCAATAAATCGATTGTTTTAAGCGACTTATATTATAACAAGGACCTCGTACTCGCGGGAGCTGCGTGAACACACTGGATTTTTGAGGGGGCAAGAGGGGAGACGGGAAAGGATGCATTTTTTGCCATAAATAGAATAAACAATCCATTTCAAGAACACAAAAGTATCTCACCAAGTTATCACTAAAAGCGGCGCGAACAGTCCGCATAGACAATATACAACACAGGCATGTGCCTAGTATGGTGGTCGAAAAATCCCCAATTCATGTAATGAATAATTCAAAGAATAAAGAAACTTAAAAAAAAAAAAAAAAAAAATATGATAGCCAACATCCGTTGAACGAACAGGGCACAAGATGAAGAAGATACTAAGAAGTTTAGTGTATTTAAATACAGCCGTCATGATTATTACATAATTTATTAATATTCTTGAATCAATACTATATATATTTTTTTTTTTATGCAAGGTGATATATATATATAATATATATATATATACATAAAAATAGGTTGGCTGTCCTGTGCTATTTCTACTGTACGTTGTGAATTTTGTTTTCGATATATTTAGTGTAAGCGTGTTTGAGTCTAGCCATGATTTCACTCGCGCGATTCCTAAATTTGCTATGTTGTATGCATTTTTCCAATCCTTACATTTAAAGAGTAAAACTGTGTCATCTGCATAACTAACTATTTCACCGTCTATTTTCATGCTGCAAAGTTCATTAATGTAAATAGTGAAAAGAACGGACCCTAGTATGCTTCCTTGTGGAACTCCATGTGTAATTGGTAGTGGCTTGCTAATATGGTTGTTAATTTTTACTTGTTGTGTTCTGTTACTCATATAACTTTTTAATAGTTGGAGTTCCTTGCCTTTGATACCTATGTTTTTGATCGAAAGCTTTAGCTAAGTTTAGGTATATCGCTATGCATTTATACCCTTGATCTAAATTGCTATGTATATAGTCTATTGTACACGCCAAAGCTTCTTTTGTGCCTATTTTTTCTCTAAATCCATATTGTTTTTCCGACATTAATTTATTTTCATCCAGGTATATTATAATTTGGTTTTTTATTACTCTTTCGAAAATTTTTGAAAGCGAGTTTAACAATGTGATAGGTCTATAATTAGTTATTTGCATTTTGTCTCCGGATTTGTAAATAGGGATCACCAATCCTTCTTTAAGAGTACTGGGGAAGCAGGAGTGTGTTATACTTAGATCGATTAAGTGTGTTATGGGTTTAAAATTTCGGTTTTTATTATGTGAATGCAATCCGTCGTTATCTCATCTAATCCAGGAGCAATACGGTTTTTTTATGTGTTTATTATTTTGTCAATTTCCTCTTCCGAAGTTGTTTTTATTGCAAATCTGTGATGTGTCGGTTGTGTATTGATGTTTGAACTGTTTGCTTGTGTTGAGAATTTTACGGTTCACTAAGACTTTTCCTATACTTGCGAAGAAGTTATTTACATGATTTGCTATAGTTTCTTTATTTGTATTGGCGTCTACTTTTTTTGAATTAATGTTTAGATGTTCGATTGTATTTTCTTGTTTGAATTTTTGTGTGTATGTAAGTTTTTTCAATATTTTCCATATTTCCTTTGGGTTATTGTTTTCTTGTTTTAAAGTTTTTCTCTAAAATACATCTCCTTAGCTACTCTAATAATTTTTGTGCAGATGTTTCTGTATCTTTTGTAGTAATTAAGTTGTTGTATGTCATACGGCGTATGTTTAATTTGTTTGTGAATTCTGTCTCGTTTACGAATACAGTTTAATATTCCATGTGTTATCCATAGTTAAATTTTTTAGCTTTGTGTGTAAGTTTTACTTGTTTTAGAGTAGTGTTATTATTTATTTCTTGCGCTAAAATTCTTGTAAATTTGTCCCAGGCCTCTTCGACCTTCTCCATTTGGTATAATGTAGTCTAGTCTATTTTTTAGAGTTTTTCTTTTAAGTTTGTGTATTCAATTTAATTTATCATTAGTGTATACGACTATGCCATCATTTTGATTTTTGTGTTTTTTTTGTGTGGTGTGTGTTGTAGTGTCCAATCGTTTTTGGGATATTTTTCATTCAACCAGCATTCTGTCAGCACAATTATATCGAAGTTATTATCTAGTTGTTCTAGGTATATAGTGAATTCTTCAAAATTTTTATTAATCGAACTGATGTTTTGGTGCAATATTTTGATTTTATTTTTTTCTTTTGTGATATTGGTCCATAGATTAATGTCGTTTGTACTTATACAGTAGTGTTGGTTTTCCGAGTACATATGTCCCATGTTTTCAGCCATGTTGGTGAGTATTTGTGTAAGTGTATAATATAAGCATTAAATAAATTAAAATTAAATTGAGTCAATGAACATAGATAAATTTAGGGAATGTAAATGATAAATCAGTTAGATTGACTATTTGGATAAATGTTATCGGTACAAAATTATCTAAAATAACAACAATAATTAAGAGAAATGAGAATAATGCAAAGACAAAACGTATCAGGCTAATTGGGGGAATAAAGGAATAGAAATAATTTGCGATAGATATGTTAATGATAAGCATAGGAATATCCAATATGAACAGACAGATCATATGTTTTATAACAGGAAAAATAATTTCATTAGATAAAGGAATAAATAGAAATGTAGAAATTGAAAATTTTAAAAGCATTGCATACTTAGAGTGATTGGCAAGCATTAAATAAGACATTAAAAATTTATGGATGAAGTTGGTTGAAATAAGTGGAGGTACTGAAACGATTAGGAGAATAAATACTAAGATGACAAAAATATTGTAAATATTACGATTTTTAAAATATAAGAAACGATTATAATAGTTTGGAGTAAAAAAACAATTTGAACAATAAAATTTGTTGTTAAAATAAATAAAATAATTTAGGTAAAAAAACAATAAGAACAATAAGATTTGTTGGTAAAGTAGTTAAAATAATTTGGGTAATAAAAACATTTAGAGCAATAAAAGGTGATGTTAAAATAATTAAAATAATTTGGGTAATAAAAACATTTAGAACAATAAAATGTGATGTTAAAATAATTCAAATAATTTGGGTAATAAAAACATTTAGAACAATAAAATGTAATGTTAAAATAATTAAATAATTTGGGTAATAAAAACATTTAGAACATTAAAATGTGATGTTAAAATAATTTGGGTAATAAAAACATTTAGAACAGTAAAATGTGATGTTAAAATAATTCAAATAATTTGGGTAATAAAAACATTTAGAACAATAAAATGTGATGGTAAAATAATTAAAATAATTTGGGTAATAAAAACATTTAGAACATTAAAATGTGATGTTAAAATAATTTAAATAATTTGGGTAATAAAAACATTTAGAACAAAAAAAAGGGATCTTAAAATAATTTGGGTAATAAAAACATTTAGAACAATAAAATGTGATGTTAACATAATTAAAATAATTTGGGTAATAAAAACATTTAGAACAATAAAATGTGATGTTAAAATAATTAAAATAATTTGGGTAATAAAAACATTTAGAACAATAAAATGTGATGGTAAAATAATTAAAATAATTTGGGTAATAAAAACATTTAGAACATTAAAATGTGATGTTAAAATAATTTAAATAATTTGGGTAATAAAAACATTTAGAACAATAAAATGTGATCTTAAAATAATTTGGGTTATAAAAACATTTAGAACAATAAAATGTGATGTTAAAATAATTAAAATAATTTGGGTAATAAAAACATTTAGAACAATAAAATGTGATGTTAAAATAATTAAAATAATTTGGGTAATAAAAACATTTAGAACAATAAAATGTGATGTTAAAATAAATAAAATAATTTCTGTAATAAAAACATTTAGAACAATAAAACTTGATGTTAAAATAATAAAAATAATTTGGGTAATAAATACATGTAGTATAATAACATTTGAATGTAAAATACTTGGTATAAAAAGGTAATTTAGATAAATACGTGTAAATAAGATCATAAAAGATAATTTGAGAAATGAGAATTTTAGGGGAATCACATAATTGCAAAATTATAAAAATTAAAATAAGTAAAATTAAGTGTAGTAAGTTAATATAGATAAGTATAGAAAATATAATTAAATGATCAATATGATTTACAATTTGGGTTAAATATCGTATGTAGATTGAATAAGCTTTGCTAATTGAATAAAGTAAATTCTTTTTATCGAGTAAAATTGTATAATATAAGTTTATAATTAAAGTGTAATAAAGGTGTATAATATAATATATTATAAAAGTGTATAATACAAGTAAAAAAAAAATTAAAATTAAATTGAGTAAATTAACATAGATAGATTAATCTGTTATACACTAATAAAAATAAAAATAATCATATTTATAATAGCTATAATTAATACCTATTATAAATTCATTGAAGAAGGTGCCTCCTGGCGTCCCTCTCCTGTGCTACCTCCGTGGCCATTTTTCATTGCACGCCCACTCTCTCCTCACACAGCCTCCGCAGCTGCTTTCCCAGTTAAGTCTAAGAATTTTCTGCCTTTAATAAATATATATTATAAAAGAAAGTCCAAAAAAACGAGTGTGCTTTAGACCACATGACTGAATTAAAACTACAAGACAAACTTTGCCCAATGATCCCAGATATCCCTGCTAAGTTACCAAACTAAGTTAGCGAACAGGTTGACCTATGACATTGGGGTGAAATATGACCATGGGGTGACCTACGACCTTGGGGTGACCTACGATCTTGGGATAACCATCCTTATCCTTATCCTTATCCTTATCCTTATCCTTATCCTTATCCTTATCCTTATCCTTATAAAAATACACAAATATATGCAATGTGCCATGTGATTCTCCCTAAATAACAAACTATACTACATAAAAATATTGTTCAAGTGTTTCTTAAATAATGGTAACTTTGCATTAAATACATCGATACTTGAGGTGAATTTGTTTGCTAGTGTATGAAATGGTGGAATAGGGGCATGTGTGAGGTAGTTGTTGGTTCCAGAATTATTGTTGCCGAATACTATGTTTTGCCTTGTCGCTCGAGTTGGTACCTTAAAGTCAATGAGATGCATGAGTTCACAACAGTCGATTTCG
The DNA here is from genome assembly GCA_929108145.2 of Limnephilus rhombicus. Classification (NCBI taxonomy): domain Eukaryota; kingdom Metazoa; phylum Arthropoda; class Insecta; order Trichoptera; family Limnephilidae; genus Limnephilus; species Limnephilus rhombicus. Next base: position 48,907,971 of record OV815288.1, read on the forward strand.
GAGTGAATAATTTTAAACAAAGAATGTATAGTTAATGTGTTGCATAGGTATATGTAACTTGAAGTTAATAAATCGTAAAAATTTGTGCTGCACTCGTTCAATATTTTTTATATGAATTTGATAATTTGATAAGCTGCGTATGTGATGAACCTGCTTTGTTGGATAGCTGGCGAATAATTATTTTTTTAAATAACAAATATGAGCATACTACCGACAGCTGTGGGGTAGATTCGAGAGCGAAATTAAAGGAATGTGGAGCAATTGGGGCTGGCCTTTCGAGGAAGGATTTATCTTCTAGGGTAACGAAAGCGTTCAACAAATCAGAATAGGCATCGAACCATATTAGGGGCGTCCCATCAATCACAGGAAAGGGCGAGTTCTGATGCCTCTTGGTGCATTTAGTACAAAATATTGTCCCACGTTTTAGGGGATAGTAATGTTAAGTGGAAGGAACCACTTCGCTCGAGTCATAAATCGCGTTTTGTAGGAAAGAGAACGGAGTCGGCAACGATTGGCTTCACGTCTGAAATTAGCGAGTTTTGCAAGTAATAGGTCACGCTAGTGACAAAAAGGTTAAGGTTTCGGGTTGGATTTTGTATCTTTCAGATAACGCAGATGAAAAATGTGTTCGATCACTTATATTTGAGTGGGATGTCAAGATCAAGATACGGCCAACATGTTCGTTGTAAATGGGATATCATTAAAGCTGAATTTATCTCTTGATTTTACGTGCACGAGATTCAAGAAAGTAATTAGTGAAACTAATAAAAATTAATGTCTTGTCACAACTTTAAATTATGTGCAAATTCAAGTGTTTTTGCTGAGTGCAGTTCGCATAACTCCGAGAAATTATGAGTGATAAATTAATGAAAAACACGTTAGAAAGTAGTTTTGAGATGGGACCTACGAGATGGGAAGAGGGAAGAAGGGACAGACAGTTTCGAGTCGTTAAGGGAGTTGGTCGCGAAGTTCGGAAGGTGAGAGAAACGGAAAGTGTTGTGGTGGACTTGGGACTTTAGTTTAAACTAGCTTCAGTGAAAATTCAGCAGTAATTTATTGTGTAAAATAAAGAAGTTCGGTGTTGTGTTACTTACTAAAAAAGGGATAACCGTTGTTAAACTTCGCGATTGCCGCGAGATAAACATTTAAATTTGGGAATAGAGACTTGATTAAAATGTTGGACTCCCGTCATAATTAATAATAATAATAATAATATATCTCTATTGAACGAGATCTGCGAGAATATAACAAAAAATACAGACTCAGTGTAAATGCTTACAGTGGTTTTAAAATTACATAAGTACAAAGGGATATCAACAGAAAACATAAACATGAACAATAGACGAATGAAAATTGGGAAATATTTATTAAATCTAGGTTTCTAAAAAAATCCGCCACTGGACTAGCCCCTGTTAAGGACGTAACTTTTAAGTCGATCTATTTATTTCTCTACGCAACTTTAAGTCGACTCGTAAACATGGCTACACTTTTATAAAAATGTAATCACATAATAGATTGGTTACATTCATAATAATTGCGACGAATCATTCATTATGTGGAGAGAAAAATATAACAATAAATATTTATCTTGAGTGACGACGATGGTCCCGGATCATAATAATAATCGCGTAGAAAACCTTCCATCCTTTAGTTAAAAGACAGTGCGACGATTAAAATAATGATAATAATAAAAATAGTGGAAAAATGGAGTTAATTCGGTTGAGGAGTTTTAACTAGAATAATTTGAGTTTTGATAATAAATGTACAGTCAGTCGAAAGCAAAAATTCAGTTTAGAAACGAGGGTTTTTTTTTTAATTTGAAGTAGGTCCGACGTTACCGTGTATAGTCAGGGGGGGATTAGAAGTTACAATTGCGCAATATTCTGATAAGGGGCCACAGGACCTGAGAGAAGATCTTCCCACAAATGCAGCTTAGGAAAAAAGGGAGGTTTTAAAATTACAGTACCTACATTAAGACCTTGTATGGTGAAAAGGAAAGCAAGTAGGGAGTTTGATCCTTTATAGGGAGGACGCGTGGTTAAGACTCGGGGTCGCGTTAACCCGACCGGGAGTCGCGATTTTAGCAACCACGTTCTTGGTAAGTCAAATAACTTTAATCTATATTACAGGACCTCACTGATTGCAGGATGGTGTGAATAGAACGCGAATCCTGGACAGTTAATTGCATGAGCGCCTGTGGCGAGTAGATTGCTGTACTATTTATCCCAGAATAGGTACTAGGCATAATTCACAGATGTTGAACTTTTCTCGGCAGACAACTGATGCCGAGCTAGACAAAAGGGGTAGACACGTGGGGAACCAGCGTAGAAGATACCTGGCTCTCACCCAGGAGGCTCGGGTTCGATTCCCGGTACCGGAACCCAGAAATCTATAATTAAATTACAGGTACTTGTTTGCAGAGTCTCGTGAATGGAACGCGAACCCTGGGCAGTAAATTTCAACAGCTCCAGCGCCGATAAAAATTAATATTATTGCAGAGCCGATATGGATATGTTTAACCGTTATTATCATTTAGGGTAGTGACGTCTTATCCCAGACAACTGATGCCGGGCGGTCGGAGGAACACACACATACAAAAAAAATGAACGAGCAAGCGAGGTACCTATGTACATCTCGGGGGTGTTGAACACTCAACCAAATGGTGGGCGTTCCGAGAGTACGACATATCAAATTGAAGGCGATTACCTGCAACCCGAACAGCTGAACATCTTTAGACCAGAGAGCAGAAGAGCAGAATCACAATATTAAATATGAAACAAATAAAACTAACAGGTACTCCACTGAATTCCTACTTGTTGATTTACGCTTTTTAAATCTTTAAGAGTGATGATACTGAAATATGTTCGACTAACTTTGAAAAAATCCTGTCACAACACATTAAAAATTCGACAACTGAAATAATAATACACATAAAATCAAAATTAAGATGTTTAAAACCTTGGATTACCAAAGGACTTATAATATCTATCAGAAACAAAGAAAAACTTTATAAAACAACTTTAAAAAATCCCCATGATGAAAAAGCATATAATTTTTATAAAAAATATAAAAATAAATTAACTTCTTATATTAAAAAAAGTAAAGAAGAGTTTTTTTAAAAATAAAATATTATCTTCAGAAAATAATCATAAACAAATGTGGAAAACTGTGAATATGGCCATAGACAATACAAAAAAAACTCAAAATATTAAGTACATCGAACATGATAAAAAAATTATAGATGCCAATTTACAGCCTAAACAATGTGCAAACATATTTAATTCCTTCTTTGCAAATGTCGGAAAAAATCTTGCAAAAAATATTCATAAACCTTCTAACCCGGAAAAACATAAAAATAAAAATTTACAGATACGTAATATACTTTCAACATTTGAAATAACAACAGAATGTGAAATCTTAAAAATAATAGAAAATATGAAAGGAGGTTCGTCTCCCGGTTTTGATTCTATTACGACACACATGTTAAAATCTATGAAATCTTACTTAATAAAACCCATCACTCATTTAATAAACTTGAGTTTAACGAAAGGAATATTTCCAATGAACTACAAAAACACAATAATCTCACCTATTTACAAATCTGGTGATCCACACCAAGTAACGAATTATCGCCCAATTTGTCTCATTTCTAACATAGGAAAGATCTTTGAAAAAATAGTAAAAAAACAATTGGTAAATTTCCTAGATAGTAATAAAATACTAAACAAAAACCAGTTTGGTTTTATTAAATCACTCAGCACACAAGATGCAATTGCTAACGTAACTTCATACATTTACGAATCATTAGATAAAGGTAAAAAATGTGCGGGCATATTTATTGACCTCAGAAAGGCTTTCGATAGCATATCCCATGAGATACTATTAAAAAAATTAAATGATATTGGCATAAAAGGCAACGCGATTAAATGGATCACCAACTACTTAAAAAACCGCCCTCAAGTGGTAAAAATCAATTGTATTAATAGTGATCAAGAGATTTCAAGCTTTGGAATCCCCCAAGGTACAGTGCTTGGACCAATCCTTTTTACCATATATGTAAACGATATTTTTTTTCAACATCTACATGGTCAAATTACATCATACGCCGATGATACAGTTTTAATAATAAGTGAAAATACTTGGGAAAATGTAGAATTACAGGCCACAGAAGACATCAATACGCTTAAGAATTTTTTCGACACTAATTTACTATCACTAAATAGTGAAAAGACATTTGTAATTCCATTTGCAATCCATCCAAACGACGCTCCCAAAAATTTTAACATTGTCATACACGATAACACTAAAATTCACAGCCAACATTATTGCAAATCAAACTGTACAATATTAAAAACAACAAATAAAATTAAATATCTCGGCGTAATTATCGATAAAAATCTGAAATGGAAGGAACAAATATGTCAAGTAGTAAACAAAATCAGAAAATTAATAAATATATTTTTAAGAATTAGAAATTTTCTGTCGGTAAAAAATCTATATTTAATCTACTATGCCTTAGTTCAATCCACTCTACAATACGCTATTATTAGTTGGGGATCCGCGTATAAATGTAACCTTCTTCCAATAGAAATTGTACAAAGAACAATTATTAAAATTATATTAAAAAAATCCTTAGACTACCCAACTGAACGCCTGTTTGAAGAATTTCAAGTTCCCACATTTAAAGATTTATATATTAAAAATTCAGTAATTCAAATAATAAAAGAAAAAGATAAATATCCATTTTTAAATGAAAACAGAACTCGACTTAAACATGTTTTTCTATGCCCAAAACTAAATACGTCTTTTGCACAGCATCATTATACTTATCAGGGAAGAACTTTTTTCAATCGTCTACCAGAAGAAATCAGAAGCATCAATGATAAAACCCGAATACTGCTTTCTGTCAAGAGACATTTTAAAAATATTCTTAAAAAAAAAACTACTGTCAACTAATCTTACAAATATCTTAGTTCATTAAATAATAAATTCATCAAATATCTTAGTCCATAACATTCTTTCTTTAAAAAAAAAAACACACCATTATCAAATAAATACTGCAGCTCACATATATTTATGTACAATTCATTATTTAAGTACTAACTTATACCTAACTAATAACTAATAGCATTTATGTACACTCCCCTTCCATACACAAGCAAATGCTTTTAATGGAAGAGTAGTAAAAAAAAACCTGTAAAAAAATATATTTTGTTGTAAAATTGTAATTATAATAAATGTTTCAATAAATAATAATAAAAAAAAAAAAAAAAAAATGATTGAACAATGTGATGACGACACCGAGGCCACACATACACACAATTGGTGGTCCACCGGTAAGGGTCTTTCCGCATTGTCATGTTGGAGGATGCTCACCTTAGACTGATCGGGTCACGCGAGGTCCTGGAAGCAATTCCCTTTCGCGGGACGGTGTCGAGTGATTGGGCGCGAAGGACCGTATGAAATGAGGTGCCAATTTGTATGAAAGGGCATGGTTCGCTGTCAGAGGCATCTTGGCCAAAAGCATCTCGAGTTACCGGCAAGGTAGTGTGGATGGAGGCAGGGGCATGGCTTCTTGCGGAGAGATTCCTGCAGCATCATCACATTTTTTAATCCTATCGACCTGGAAGCAAACGTATCTCTTACAAGGGTGGGGATACGTCGGCTTCTAGAGGTGGTCTGTAACGCTAGGTCGGTCACGTGGGAGGAAGGATCTGCCTGTCACAAGCTTACGCCACTTTGTACCGTGAGTAGAGTCTTGATAAGGGACGAAATAGATTACCCCTTCTAGAGCCAGTAAAGTAGTTCCGGAGGTGTTCGATACTGGAGTTGATCAGGAAAGGTTTGAAGGCATGTCGTTCTTCTTTTGTTATGGAGGGGTCCGGGTATCTGGTTTATCGTCAAGAGATTTTCCGGGTGCCATGGGTATAACCTCATCATGCATTGGTCGAGGGGTCGTGTCCTGAGAGCTGACCACCTAGTCAATTTGGTCAAGTGGAGGAGCCAGTACTAGTTTGCAAAGAATTTCTTCCCCATCACCATCCATCCTATCCTCTATCCCGTCTTTATACTTCCATCCTAGGTATAAATTTGTGTTTACTAACAACAGAACATATTATCACGATTATGTATAGGATATAGCCATAGAGAGCGGTGCAGAGAATTCACCAATTATCCAAATGAAACATTCAAGGTATGTACATTAAAAAATTATTAGGACGTAGAGGGAGAGAGATCAATTTTATAGCCTAGCGAGAGTAATAGCAACCGTGCTCATTAGGTGGATATTGTAGCAGTGTATATCATTAGGATCATAGTGGGGACTAATTCAGGATAGTTTAGACCGGACGTGTCCTTCAGACGTTTAAGAGATACAGAGAAATTCTTCCACACCTTACCTAAAAGAACCGAAAGTTACCACGAAATACATTAAATACCTATCCTAGATGTCCTAGGTGCTCCGAAGCAAAAAATCACACAACGTGGAGAAAAGGGTTTATTGTAAGAATTTCCCGAAAAACTACCTTTTACTGTGTTCAGTCACAGGGGTGGGAAAAACGAGTCATGATTCAAACATTATTGGCGAATCATTCAGTAGGTACGAGAGGAAGATCTACCAACCGGAGATCTGAATGCGCGAGAGAGAGGGGGGGGGTTATAAAATCCGAGGAAAAGGGTTGCAACATCACAAGTGGTTCCGTGACCGAGGAGAGAGCGTCACCACCAATCTTTGTTGTAAATCTTCTAATTCAAATTCGAGAAGAAGAATATTGTAAAGTTTCTCAATAGGGGGGGGGGGTGTACCATTACAAGTGTTGCCGCGAGACCAGGAGGTAAGGTTTTAAAAGCTGGAAGAGTTTCAATGTATCTTGCAATCAGCAATCAGTGCAATTTGAAGGATAATTACATAGGAAGAAAAGCTAAAAAAAAAATAGACTAATGAATAGAAAAAAAAAGAAAAATAAGTAGGCTAGAATATTTAAACAAATCAGTAGCCAATAGTTTTAAATCTGAAAATGTAGGTCATTGCCTCTTAGACGGGTAGATTATATAGATAGATAAATTTGTAAACAAAACCATTAGCAAAGATATACGACCCCAACGGTTTAAATGTAGGTCATTGCCTTTTAAGTTAGGGTGCGGAGAAGGAAAAAAAGGGGATGCAACAAAAAAAGGTACAGTGAACACATCATAAAGATCGAAGATTTATGACCTTGCGTTCGACTATCGTAACTGGGTCAGGAATGCAACGACCCGGGGCGGAAAAAAAATGTACGGTTAATGACCCAGGGCGGAAAGTAAACAAACCACTAGCTTAAAATAACGGTTATAATCACGGAAGGAAATTAAATCATAATAATAATAATAATAATAATAATGTTAGGATGATTTATATAGCGCCGTTTTTGTGAAAAATCACCTCCAGGGCGCTGTATCTGTAAAGATCATGTAAGTAAGAAGGGATTATAGTGGGTTAGGGAGGGGATGAGACCAACCAAATGGTTACTACATTCAACATGTTTAGTTTAGAAAAAAATACCTGTTAAAGGAATAAGGAGTTTTTATGGCTTAGGGAGGGGGCGGAACCAATCGGTTGGTTATTAAATTCAAGCATGGTTAGGTTAGAACAAATTCATGTTTAAAGGCGATAAAAGGATTTTTTTAGGCTTAGGGAGGAAACGTAATCAGCTAAAAGGCGTTTAGTGGATTTAGACATGTTCGGGTTACACCACACTGAAAGGAGTGATTTTGATTCAAATGGGTTGGGAATCAGTGAGAGTTGCGCCGTACGTCAATTAAAATAAGATTTTGAACATAATCAGTAGGATAGTTAGTGGTATTCACCCTTCGATAAGAAGCAGTGAGAAAGTGTGTCATGTATTAGTGGAGATAGTTTTTCGATGACGCATTTCAGTATAATTGTGGTGAGTCGACCTGTAGTAAGGTTTGAAATTTCTTTAAACTGGGGTGACCGGACGACAAGCCAGTAGAAACAATGGTGCAATCGGGCCAACATTGAGTAGTTCTGTTTATACACTAATTGTTATATTGAATGGAGACGGTCTAGCGAACAACAAAAACAAAAATTTATATTGATAGGTAATAATGTCCTTTCTTAGTTTATCAATGGAAAAAATACGGACCGATAGAGTGCAGGGTACAAATGTAAACCGAGACGATATTAAGAGGAGACACGTTTAGTTGGTAAATGGATGAGTTCGTCGTTGTCAAGATTTGGTATTTTATCTTACTTCAACTGAGGCGGACCGATGGAAAAATTTAAATACATTGCGAGAAGATATTAAATACGGTCCGGGTTTGAAAGATATTACCTGCAATAGGGTCAGGGTAAATCGTAAGTGAAATGTGACCCGGTCGCCTCTTAAGGACAGATAACAGATAACAGAGAATAGCGAAGAATGCAGAAAACAAATGGTTACAGGGACGGTCGGCGAGCAAAAGCAAACAGATGTAGGGGCGAGGCATTAGCAGACCGATGGAGGCAGGGCCGAATTGGAAAGACGCTCCAGAGTTCTTTATAAAGAAAATAAATTAATTAATTAAATACAGTAAACGTCGGGATATGGGACAGTCGAACGTTTGTGTAAGGTTAAATTGTTGAAAAAAAATCAGAGGAGGAGGAGGGAGTAGAACGGACAGTTCATCTGCGAGGAGAAGGGATACACAACGTTTAGGTACGACACGGGGGGGAAAGAGAAAACACGGGGGGAAGGAGGAAACTAACTAAAATCTGCATTTAGAAATGACTCCATTGACCAACCACTAATAGCGTGCTTTGACACTGGAGATAATTTCTATAGGGAGGCTGTGATGAACCTGCTTTGTTGGATAGCTGGCGAATAATTTTTTTTTTAAATAACAAATATGAGCATACTACCGACAGCTGTGGGGTAGATTCGAGAGCGAAATTAAAGGAATGTGGAGCAATTGGGGCTGGCCTTTCGAGGAAGGATTTATCTTCTAGGGTAATGAAAGCGTTCAACAAATCAGAATAGGCATCGAACCATATTAGGGGCGTCCCATCAATCACAGGAAAGGGCGAGTTCTGATGCCTCTTGGTGCATTTAGTACAAAATATTGTCCCACGTTTTAGGGGATAGTAATGTTAAGTGGAAGGAACCACTTCGCTCGAGTCATAAATCGCTTTTTGTAGGAAAGAGAACGGAGTCGGCAACGATTGGCTTCACGTCTGAAATTAGCGAGTTTTGCAAGTAATAGGTTACGCTAGTGACAAAAAGGTTAAGGTTTCGGGTTGGATTTTGTATCTTTCAGATAACGCAGATGAAAAATGTGTTCGATCACTTATATTTGAGTGGGATGTCAAGATCAAGATACGGCCAACATGTTCGTTGTAAATGGGATATCATTGAAGCTGAATTTATCTCTTGATTTTACGTGCACGAGATTCAAGAAAGTAATTAGTGAAACTAATAAAAATTAATGTCCTGTCAGAACTTTAAATTATGTGCAAATTCAAGTGTTTTTGCTGAGTGCAGTTCGCATAACTCCGAGAAATTATGAGTGATAAATTAATGAAAAACACGTTAGAAAGTAGGTTTGAGATGGGACCTACGAGATGGGAAGAGGGAAGAAGGGACAGACAGTTTCGAGTCGTTAAGGGGGTTGGCCGCAAAGTTCGGAAGGTGAGAGAAACGCAAAGTGTTGTGGTGGACTTGGGACTTTAGTTTAAACTAGCTTCAGTGAAAATTTAGCAGTAATTTATTGTGTAAAATAAAGAAGTTCGGTGTTGTGTTACTTACTAAAAAAGGGATAACCGTTGTTAAACTTCGCGATTGCCGCGAGATAAACATTTAAATTTGGGAATAGAGACTTGATTAAAGTGTTGGACTCCCGTCATAATTAATAATAATAATAATAATAATAATATATCTCTATTGAACGAGATCTGCGAGAATATAACAAAAAATACAGACTCAGTGTAAATGCTTACAGTGGTTTTAAAATTACATAAGTACAAAGGGATATCAACAGAAAACATAAACATGAACAATAGACGAATGAAAATTGGGAAATATTTATTAAATCTAGGTTTCTAAAAAAATCCGCCACTGGACTAGCCCCTGTTAAGGACGTAACTTTTAAGTCGATCTATTTATTTCTCTACGCAACTTTAAGTCGACTCGTAAACATGGCTACACTTTTATAAAAATGTAATCACATAATAGATTGGTTACATTCATAATAATTGCGACGAATCATTCATTATGTGGAGAGAAAAATATAACAATAAATATTTATCTTGAGTAACGACGATGGTCCCGGATCATAATAATAATCGCGTAGAAAACCTTCCATCCTTTAGTTAAAAGACAGTGCGACGATTAAAATAATGATAATAATAAAAATAGTGGAAAAATGGAGTTCATTCGGTTGAGGAGTTTTAACTAGAATAATTTGAGTTTTGATAATAAATGTACAGTCAGTCGAAAGCAAAAATTCAGTTTAGAAACGAGGTTTTTTTTTTAATTTGAAGTAGGTCCGACGTTACCGTGTATAGTCAGGGGGGGGATTAGAAGTTACAATTGCGCAATATTCTGATAAGAGGCCACAGGACGTGAGAGAAGATCTTCCCACAAATGCAGCTTAGGAAAAAAAGGAGGTTTTAAAATTACAGTACCTACATTAAGACCTTGTATGGTGAAAAGGAAAGCAAGTAGGGAGTTTGATCCTTTATAGGGAGGACGCGTGGTTAAGACTCGGGGTCGCGTTAACCCGACCGGGAGTCGCGATTTTAGCAACCACGTTCTTGGTAAGTCAAATAACTTTAATCTATATTACAGGACCTCACTGATTGCAGGATGGTGTGAAAAGAATGCGAATCCTGGACAGTTAATTGCATGAGCGCCTGTGGCGAGTAGATTGCTGTACTATTTATCCCAGAATAGGTACTAGGCATAATTCACAGATGTTGAACTTTTCTCGGCAGACAACTGATGCCGAGCTAGACAAAAGGGGTAGACACGTGGGGAACCAGCGTAGAAGATACCTGGCTCTCACCCAGGAGGCTCGGGTTCGATTCCCGGTACCGGAACCCAGAAATCTATAATTGAATTACATGTACTTGTTTGCAGAGTCTCGTGAATGGAACGCGAACCCTGGGCAGTAAATTTCAACAGCTCCAGCGCCGATAAAAATTAATATTATTGCAGAGCCGATATGGATATGTTTAACCGTTATTATCATTTAGGGTAGTGACGTCTTATCCCAGACAACTGATGCCGGGCGGTCGGAGGAACACACACATACAAAAAAAATGAACGAGCAAGCGAGGTACCTATGTACATCTCGGGGGTGTTGTACACTCAACCAAATGGTGGGCGTTCCGAGAGTACGACATATCAAATTGAAGGCAATTACCTGCAACCCGAACAGCTGAACATCTTTAGACCAGAGAGCAGAAGAGCAGAATCACAATATTAAATATGAAACAAATAAAACTAACAGGTACTCCGCTGAATTCCTACTTGTTGATTTACGCTTTTTAAAACTTTATGATTGAACAATGTGATGACGACACCGAGGCCACACATACACACAATTGGTGGTCCACCGGTAAGGGTCTTTCCGCATTGTCATGTTGGAGGATGCTCACCATAGACTGATCGGGTCACGCGAGGTCCTGGAAGCAATTCCCTTTCGCGGGACGGTGTCGAGTGATTGGGCGCGAAGGACCGTATGAAATGAGGTGCCAATTTGTATGAAAGGGCATGGTTCGCTGTCAGAGGCATCTTGGCCAAAAGCATCTCGAGTTACCGGCAAGGTAGTGTGGATGGAGGCAGGGGCATGGCTTCTTGCGGAGAGATTCCTGCAGCATCATCACATTTTTTAATCCTATCGACCTGGAAGCAAACGTATCTCTTACAAGGGTGGGGATACGTCGGCTTCTAGAGGTGGTCTGTAACGCTAGGTCGGTCACGTGGGAGGAAGGATCTGCCTGTCACAAGCTTACGCCACTTTGTACCGTGAGTAGAGTCTTGATAAGGGACGAAATAGATTACCCCTTCTAGAGCCAGTAAAGTAGTTCCGGAGGTGTTCGATACTGGAGTTGATCAGGAAAGGTTTGAAGGCATGTCGTTCTTCTTTTGTTATGGAGGGGTCCGGGTATCTGGTTTATCGTCAAGAGATTTTCCGGGTGCCATGGGTATAGCCTCATCATGCATTGGTCGAGGGGTCGTGTCCTGAGAGCTGACCACCTAGTCAATTTGGTCAAGTGGAAGAGCCAGTACTAGTTTGCAAAGAATTTCTTCCCCATCACCATCCATCCTATCCTCTATCCCGTCTTTATACTTCCATCCTAGGTATAAATTTGTGTTTACTAACAACAGAACATATTATCACGATTATGTATAGGATATAGCCATAGAGAGCGGTGCAGAGAATTCACCAATTATCCAAATGAAACATTCAAGGTATGTACATTAAAAAATTATTAGGACGTAGAGGGAGAGAGATCAATTTTATAGCCTAGCGAGAGTAATAGCAACCGTGCTCATTAGGTGGATATTGTAGCAGTGTATATCATTAGGATCATAGTGGGGACTAATTCAGGATAGTTTAGACCGGACGTGTCCTTCAGACGTTTAAGAGATACAGAGAAATTCTTCCACACCTTACCTAAAAGAACCGAAAGTTACCACGAAATACATTAAATACCTATCCTAGATGTCCTAGGTGCTCCGAAGCAAAAAATCACACAACGTGGAGAAAAGGGTTTATTGTAAGAATTTCCCGAAAAACTACCTTTTACTGTGTTCAGTCACAGGGGTGGGAAAAACGAGTCATGATTCAAACATTATTGGCGAATCATTCAGTAGGTACGAGAGGAAGATCTACCAACCGGAGATCTGAATGCGCGAGAGAGAGGGGGGGGGGGGGTATAAAATCCGAGGAAAAGGGTTGCAACATCACAAGTGGTTCCGTGACCGAGGAGAGAGCGTCACCACCAATCTTTGTTGTAAATCTTCTAATTCAAATTCGAGAAGAAGAATATTGTAAAGTTTCTCAATAGGGGGGGGGGGGGTGTACCATTACACGTACTAGTAACAAATATACAATTTTAATAGCTTCTAGTGAATCAAAGTCTTCAATGGTTCTGATTATTAATCCTAGTGTCTTCATACATTTGTTGGTTATTTCTTGCATGAGATTTATAAAATTTAATTGGGTGTCAAATATAACTCCAAGATCCCTGATTTCTTTGACTTTTTCAGAGATTTTGTTATTTATTGTGTATTTAAAGTGGGGTCTGTGTTCTACAAAATGTTAGTGTCTTACATTTATCGATATTGAGGAATAAGTTGTTCGCAACACACCAATTGTGTAATTTGTCAATGTTTGACTGAAGGATAAGGCATTATTGGCTTATAATGGAATTAAGGCATTAAAGGCTTATCCTTATCCTTAGCCCTATCCTTATCCTTATCCTTATCCTTATCCTTATCCTTATGCTTATCCTTATCCTTATCCTTATCCTTATCCTTATCCTTATCCTTATCCTTATCCTTATCCTTATCCTTATCCTTATCCTTATCCTTATCCTTATCCTTATCCTTATCCTTATCCTTATCCTTATCCTTATCCTTATCCTTATCCTTATCCTTATCCTTATCCTTATCCTTATCCTTATCCTTATCCTTATCCTTATCCTTATCCTTATCCTTATCCTTATCCTTATCCTTATCCTTATCCTTATCCTTATCCTTATCCTTATCCTTATCCTTATCCTTATCCTTATCCTTATCCTTATCCTTATCCTTATCCTTATCCTTATCCTTATCCTTATCCTTATCCTTATCCTTATCCTTATCCTTATCCTTATCCTTATCCTTATCCTTATCCTTATCCTTATCCTTATCCTTATCCTCATCCTCATCCTCATCCTCATCCTCATCCTCATCCTCATCCTCATCCTCATCCTCATCCTCATCCTCATCCTCATCCTCATCCTTATCCTTATCCTTATCCTTATCCTTATCCTTATCCTTATCCTTATCCTTATCCTTATCCTTATCCTTATCCTTATCCTTATCCTTATCCTTATCCCTATCCTTATCCTTATCCTTATCCTTATCCTTATCCTTATCCTTATCCTTATCCTTATCCTTATCCTTATCCTTATCCTTATCCTTATCCTTATCCTTATCCTTATCCTTATCCTTATCCTTATCCTTATCCTTATCCTTATCCTTATCCTTATCCTTATCCTTATCCTTATCCTTATCCTTATCCTTATCCTTATCCTTATCCTTATCCTTATCCTTATCCTTATCCTTATCCTTATCCTTATCCTTATCCTTATACTTATACTTATACTTATACTTATACTTATACTTATACTTATCATTATACTTATCCTTATACTTATCCTTATACTTATCCTTATACTTATCCTTATCCTTATGCTTATCCTTATACTTATCCTTATCCTTATACTTATTCTTATACTTATACTTAATTTGACAATGTCAACATTGGCCAACTTCAAATCAAACCTTAACAAGCTTTAAAGCTCCCTATTACTTTGTTCTATAAACTTATGAACCTATAAACTCATTGTTCTAAAAACTTGCTCCTTGTAAAACTTGTTAATTATTATTTTGTAATGTATTGTATGTGTTTTTGTGAATGAATGTAATGTATATGTAAGTATTATATTATCAATGCTGTGTTTGTCTTTAATTAGTGATAGCATCAACCATGTTCAGTGTAATTTTATCTGTGAAAGCTTTGATGTAAATCACTGTTGACAAACCTCATAAAAAGATAAAAATTAAAAAAATACTTATACTTATACTTAGCCTTATCCTTATCCTTATCCTTATCACTACCCAAGTCAAGCGTGCGTAAAGGCCCGAACATTCGACTAGCAATCGATCACCGTTCGCATCGATTACCGTTCACATGACATTTTTCGTAACAATCACCACTTTTCGTAACGCATTTTCCAGCTTACCTCCCAAGTCGAGCGTGCGTAAAGAAGTTTTACTTCAAAAACCGTTCGCCTCGCCCAATCACCGTTCGCATCACACTTTTCGTAACATCATAGTTTGCGTAACATTACACTTTTCGTAACGCATTCACCAGTTTACCCCCCCCCCCCTCCCCAAGTCGAGCGTGCGTAAAGAAGTTTTACTTCAAAAACGTGCGGCTCGCAAAAACTCTGAAACAAGTCCCTGTACGATTAAGGGAGTTATATGGTGTGGTAGATCTCTATCCCCCCTCCAGGATGACGGTTCCGCTAAATGGTGTACTTTTGAAAATATAAGGGCAGGAAATTTCGGCCTCTTCAAATTTCTGGAACAGTCTTCCGGAAAGTTCAAGAAGGTTCCATAGAGCGCAAGAAAGTTCTGGAAAGAGGTGTCGAGTATGTCGTGGAATAGGGAATCGGGAACATTCCAGAACGCTCTCGAATGTTGTCCTGAGCGAAGCCAGGTAACCCAGTTAGTAAATAATAAATTTGAACCATTAATAGATTTTGTGTGAAGTATTTACAAATCTATAGTAAACAAGGGGGTGAAAGGGTAAACGACCCTACAAACGACACAAAGGAGACAAAATAAAGACCCTAAAACGAAAATCAACACCAGGTTAGTGAGGCAAGGAGTTGTGAACACAATGGAGGGAAATAAATGTAACCACATTATCCAAGTTCTAAAAAATAAAAGCTTATTTGGTCTGGCTGGTTGAACGCCATCAAGCGTTGTTTTTTATACTTGAAATAGTTTCTTTTGTAAAATGACGACAGAATGATTTGTACATATCGACACCGTTCTGGGCATTAGGTAATCTTCTACAAAGTCTTCACAGCTGTAGGAACTGTAAAATGTTATTCATTTATCCATCTCGTGAAAAAGTTAATGTGTATTTTTACGGGTAGTATTTTTAAGCCGCGCGCCGCTACCCGAATTTCTACCAATTTCTTACATTTCTACCTTAAATATTTGAAGTTTTTAAGCCCTTAAAAATATACGTTACGCCGAAACGCAAATTATATATAATTCCCTCAATAATAATAATAATAATATATCTTTATTGAACAAAAAAAAAATGAAGATTTATAACTACAAAAACAAAAAGTACATCATAAGTACAGTAAAAGTACAGTTTAAAAGTTGCATACGTACGAAAGTTAATATCAAAAAACAAAATACATATATACAGTAGGTAATTAAAGAACAGAGATTTATAATTATAAATTTAGGTTTCTCATAACCTGCCTCACTAGGCTAGCCTGTGTTGAGGCAGTAATTTTATGTCAATAGAAAAAAATCGCAAAGTATGCTCCGAAAATTATTAAAAACACGCTCGTTTCTATTATTTTATAAGTTATATTTGTCAAAAAAATCACAATATTTCTTTAAATGATACTTAAGACGCCTTCCACGAGATTTTTGCTCTATTTTAAGCGATTTTATCGCTTTAAGCATTAGCGCGCCTCTAACATTCGTAATTACATAATATCTCTCCATTTTTCTCTTTTTGAGCGCAGATGCGGCGCCTTAATACATTTTATACATGAGTAAAAGTTTTCATCGTACAATTGGTTTTCATTCATTAGCTCCATATGGGAGGCCCTGAGGAAAAAAAAATTAAGGGCCTGTGTATCTTTGGAGATGCTGAGTAGAGGGTCTTTTCAGGGAAAGAAAGGAGAGGAAGTTCTGGGAAGAAATAGGGTACGAAGAGTGAGGAGGAATCTGGGGGTCGTATGAGTAACGGACGTATGAATCCATTCCTCCCACTGCGGTGCAAGGCAATGGGTCAAGAGAGCCCGGTTGAAGAGGTCTAGATTAGGTCTGCTTCAATTAATTTCTCACGATCCGACTCGCCATGCAGTGAATGGGCATATCTCACCACATGAACCCGGGTATCCCTGCTAAGTCACCAAATATAGCGAACCACTTAACCATACGTCAAAATAAATAATACACTAAGTGAACCTAAAACCTCATCATTTGGTATACCACAAGGAACTGTCATCGGTCCTATCCTTTTTATTATATATGTAAATCAAATGTTCACTCTTCCCATAGTTGGAGATATCATATCTTATGCAGACGACACTGTAGTTATCACTAAATGGAAATCATGGGAGGAAACAATGAGTATAGCAAATATCAATATAAACATACTCAAAACATGGTTTGACCTAAATTGTCTAACACTTAATACGGAGAAAACTTATTTTATTCCTTTTTCTTTGAAAGAAAAAAATGTCGAGAACAATATAACTATTAAAATCCATTCATCACAGTGTGAAAATAAAAAGGAATGCAACGTTGAAAATTGCCTACCAATAACATGCAAAAATAGTATAAAGGTGATTCCAGACTCACGGCGAGAAGTCTCGGCGAGAAATTCTCGCGAGAACAAGCACTTATCCACACTCTCATTCTCGCCGAGACTTCTCGCGAGAACAAGCACTTATCCACACTCTCATTTTTCTCACTCGTGATCTGTTTCCCATCCGGTATGGACGACATTACAGACGATATTAAAAATGCAGCAAGTTTGGCTCCGTGCGCCATGGCATATTATTATTTTGTTGTAACTAAAAATAAAGTTTAAAAAAATAGAAAAGCCAGACGATGGTGGGTAACGCAAATTCATCGAAACAGAACAGGGTTGGTAATTTTTTTTATTTAATATTCTTTCGTTATTATTATAATCGTGTATTCTTATATATAAACTGTATTCTTTAGTTTCAGTGTGCTAAAGCAGTTGGATGAACTAGTTGCTGAGCCAAGCGGAGAATTTAAAAAGTTTACTAGTCTGTTCCACGCATCGTGGTTCAAGCTTTTGTCTTTATAATTCCGATGTTTTGCGTCCCATAACACCGGTTCATTTTGGAAATACTCTATAAATTCCAACTCTTGTTGATTGTTCCACATTTTAAAGTAAACAAAATTTTCGATACAAAAACAAAAATATATCGCACGTCTACTCTCAACCGCTCACTAAACAACACTGAGACAAAACGTGAGTGTAGACCCTTCTCGCTTCTCGCCCGAGAAATCCTTTGAAGCGGCCAAATTTACCGACAGCCATCCGAGAACAGCCGAGCACGAGAAAGAGAATGCGAGAAACACATCACATTCACGCTTCTCGGGTGTTCTCGGGGCTTCTCGCCGTGAGTCTGGAGGGGCTATAAAGTATCTGGGTGTCATATTAGATAGACACTTAAAATGGAAAGAACAAGTCCAAAATACAGTAACCAGAATAAGAAAACTTGTATACATATTTATTAGACTGAGAAACATTTTATCATCCAGTATGATCAAAACTATCTATTTCTCTCTTGCCCAATCCATACTACAATATGGTATAATCGGGTGGGGTGGGACTTTCAAAACAAACCTCTTACCTGTAGAAAGGGTACAGAGGTTGATTTTGAAAGTCATCTTACGAAAACCATCTGTATTTCCAACAACACAGCTATCTGACTCTTTTAGGGTTCTCAGTCTTAATAAAATTTTCAAAAAGAACTCATTATTGCAAACTCATAAAGATCATTTCAATCCATCAACAACAACATTCACAAATATAAACAACCGACCACGATCACAGGGCAATTTAGAAATTCCAAAATTTAAAACGAGTGCTTCCCAACACCATTATGCTTATCAAGGTATAAAATTTTTCAATGCTCTCCCATATAAAATCAAGTCTGAAAAAAATTATAAAGTTTTTAAATCCCAAATAAAAACACTAATAGACCAACCCGACACTAATTATAAGTTTTAAATTCATCACCACAATAATAACAACAACAAAAAAATAAACTAGAACATAATCTCTAAAAATATTTCATCACCATATCAAATTGAAAGCAAGTACATACGCATTATTTGCAGGCACCAAATTGTTACAACTTTATTATATGTACCTACTCTGACAATACTGTCAGTTATTATGTCCACTTGTCTTCATGAATATATATTTTATTAATATAAATACTTGTATTAACATTCTCTGTGTAACTATGCATTTTACAATGGCACTCCAAAATTCAAGCACGAGAAATGTTTTCTCTTTTGAATTGGGAAGTTTCATTAAAAAGAAATTTACATATTGTTATTAGCTTTAAGAACCAAATGTTTTACTATGAATCTATATACGTATGTATTTTTTTAAATAAAAAAAAATAAAAAAATAAAAAAACTTAAGGTGACCTTTGGCAGGGATGTAGGTAATTCAATAAATAGTTGTTTACATTTATTTTTTTTCATCACATAAGCTGGTGTTTTTGTTTAGGAGAGGAGTGCTCGTTAATATAAATATAAAAAAAGTGTTTTACAGATTCTAATATTTATTTGCGTATACATACGAGTATGAGATTAAGAAAGGGACCCTCAAATGTTTGGGCATCTAGAGCGAATGAATGAAGAAAGTAGTGTAAGAAGAATAAATGACGCAAATGTGAATGGTAGAAGAAGTCGGGGACGCCCGAGGAAGACATGAAACGATCAAGTGAATCAGATAATTGAGACGGGCCATGCCAATAGTCAGAATAATAGAAGAGTGTGTATGAGAAGATGTATGAATGTGAATGAGGCAAAGAGTGTGTGCCAAAACCGAGTTGTTTGGCGGTCCGTCCTCTCCATGGAACTATAATTCTATGGAAGCGGCATAAACAGTTCGGATCCTATTATACCGCCAGAACCAGTGTAGCTCTCTCCATTTTTCGGAGGCGGGGAGTGGGGATAGAAACGGGGTTACCGCTCAGCAAGCGGGGGGAGGGTGAACGCTTTACAGGGAAGGGCCGAACTGGTAATGGGCTCATTATTTAATTTATTTTTTAATTTAATAACGTTTCTCAGTTTTTTTTTCGTATTTTAAGCACAAAATATAATAGCCCATTACGTATTATTTGCTGAACGAATTTCTTTTTCATAATTAATAATTTTCTTAGTTTTAACCACGTTTATTGTTTATAAAAAACCGACATATTTCCTGAGCAATGCTCACTTCCTCAGCGTTTACTTAATTAAAAAAAAAAGATTATGAAACAAGATAATTATTGATACGTGTAGATTAAAAAAATATATATTAGTTACTATTATTTTTTAAAACATATTTTAAATAATCAACAGACTTGCAGTGTATGCATTTTTATATTTTTTCTTGATGTAAGCTGGTGTTTGAGTTTTAGGAAAGAAGTGATCGTTATTAATCTAATAAAAACTGTAATTACAGTGATAACAAAATTTTAAAAAAAATTAGAATGCTCGAACAAAGGATGGATAAGTACAGGAGACATTAATAACAATTTAAAAGTTATAAAAGCATAATAAAATAGAGATACTATCAGTGTTTCTCCTTTAACAGAACTGGTTCTTGATCCTGCTGAAACTTCCGCTGTAATCAACGAGCTAGCTCCTTTACCACAATTTGCAACAACCGATGTGCGGGAGGTTAGTGCAACTTTAGATGCTTACCGTATGATAAAGTTAGACAAGAATATATTTACACAGGAATCCAAACAAAATAATTATCGACAAAGACGGCAAGGTAGCGCGGTGGGAATTTCTCGAAAAAGTTATTAGGACCCAAGAAGAGCAAGGCCTAAATTTCGCCCATGAAATAACATACCAACACTTTATTTCAGAAAACAGATAATGAAGGTCAATCTAGCAACCCAACTACTAAGCCGAAGTGCTACTACAGTCATATAATTTTGTAGAGAAGAGTTAAAAATGGCGTAATACAAAGATTCAGAAGCCACTTGCAAGTTGTTAAAATCTTGAATGATCTCTTTGACGTTTTAAACTCTCGAAATCGAGAAACCGTATTGATTTTTTTAGGTGGAGCCACTGATTATCTTAACACTTAATAATTATAGTAACCAAACAATTATAATTAACAAAATAATTATTGTAACCAAACGGATGAATAAAGAAAACAAAACATTTAAAATAACAAAAAACGAAAAACAAAGTGTGTACAAAACAGGCTTCTTGGGAATAGTATAGCGGGCATACAAAGTCTGAAATATTTATGCAAAAATTTAATTGAGGACTATTAAGTAAAAAAATTAGCTTGTTACAAATTAAGCCAAAACCATATAGAGTACCTTTTCGGCAATTTAAGATCACATGGAGGTCATAATAATAACTCGAATGCTCTGCAGTTTAAAAACATTTATAAAAAACTTTTCGGTCATTTAAATTTAATAAAAACCACTTAAAGCCAGAATCTGTTAACCTACTGTCCCTTAAAATGCAATAACTTATTGTACAATTGTCGCTTTTTGGCGGGTATGTGATCGTACTGCTTACTAATGTAATGAATTCTAATATCGACATATTTTTCTAATACTGCTTTAAGTAAATTAATGAGATGGTTCGATGTTGGAAACTGTTCATGCATGTGGTCTTCCAAAGACTTAAATATCGGAATACCTATGAATGCTTTTAAATTTTTACTGACAATGGTCGCTTTGTCATATTTTGGAAGAAGCATTTTACCTCCACTTTCAGACAACATCGTCTTTATGATCGATTCAGCCTTCACACAAATTGCGACTACATCATCAGAAGGATAGACAAGACCTCCTTTATCTTTAAGCGCAATCAACACATGTTGGAACGATTTGTTTATTGAATGTAATGAGCTGATACAAGTTTGGCACATTATTTTTTGCGTAAGGATCTGACAACATATCCTCCTATATAAGTTATGATCTGTCGGTCAGAATCCGAAGAGATATCAACGGGATTAAATACAAAATTCATATCAAAATTGTCAAAATCTTCCGAAACATTTTCTTCATCCGAAATACTTTCACAATCCTCGACCCTATACCTATTTGATGATTGATTTATCGTTTTTATTGCCGATGTACTAGTTAATATGGAAATATTATCTAAAGGAATGCAATTACCGCTGAAAGAATCACGCAGTACCATGTGCAATAAGTTTTTTTTATAAATGCCTTTAAATTGGCGACTTGTCGGATTATTATTGCATCCGCCGTGAGAACGAATATTCCCAAAGAATAGTTCTAAGTGATCTTGACTGCACTTATAGAGTGGTAAAAAATTTAGCAACTTTTTATTTATTACTAAACTGTTATACATTTTAACCGTACTCTCAATATCTATGCAGAATCCAATAAAACCAGTTTTTCTATTAGACGAAATAGCATTTTGCCCATCGTTGAACTTAAGTGCCATAAGGTATTCTTTGGCTTTATTTAAAAAAGCAAGGTGATTATTAAAATTTTCAGGGTTTAAGGGTTTTTTAAAACCTAATTGTTTCAAATTTCTTGAATTTAAGACATCAAATAAATCATTTATCATTTTCAAAAATCGGACGGTGCCGTTAACATTTTTGAACTCAGGCAAATTCAAATAACTACGGCATAAAATTAGAGAGTCAGCAACGCTCTCACTGAACAACTGTGTTGCTAATTTAACTTTCATTTTTTGATTTTGAAAATTTATATGTATCGGCCTCAATTTGTTCGCAAAATGTAATATTTTTTCATTTTGCATTTGATTTAAGCTTTCCAAATGATTCCATTTGGCTTCAATCTTATTTTCATCAACTATTACTTTTTTGGCTTGAAAAGCGTTTCGAACTAATTTTATCATGTGGCACGCATCTAAAAATATGCAAACATCTTCTTTAGTAGTTGGATGTTCGAAAAAAGTTTTTAATTGTGTAGGATCGAACGAACAGCCTAAAATTTTGGCCATAGAAATGTTTGCCGGACACCCATCAAACGTTAAAGACACCACATCAATACCCGTAAGATGAATCTTTTCCAAACATTTACATACCAAATTTGCCCTTTGTTCACCGGAAATTCCATTTACTAAAAAAAAACCAACAGGCAACTTCCAACTATCATTGATTGCCACAACCATTAAGACAAAGGCTTCTTTTGCCCTTGTCAGGCAATCACCGTCTAACTTAGCACCCATGTCAATAAATCCATGGTAATTGGAGCCATCAAATTCGACCTTAGTCATTATGGCCATTTCATCGATCACTAGTCCGCAGAGTATTTTTTTACTTGAAGCTTCAGCCTTCATCTTCAAAGCACGAAATGCTTCCACTGTGAAACCAGCCTGGCCATCAATACTCTCGTACCACTTCCCAAGGGTCCTAGCGTGTGGCAAACATGTATCAAAACTTCTTCGTACGTAATCGTAAGCTTTTGGAGAATAAAAATGTAAAGTTAGAGCAAACGATCTAAGGGCCGGGGAGAATTTTTTTTTGTCGGTTTTCCTTTATTCTGGAGCTGCCGGTTATAAAGTTCTCTACTGCTGATTGAAATTGACTCCAAGTCCGTAAACTCGTTTTCATTAACATGTTTACTTTCTTGTAAACATGTTAAAATCCCCTGCAAACTGGCAATCTTTTTTAAGTGCCGTCTACGTGACGCTTTCAAACTTTTTAGCTCTTTTTTGCGTTCAATGAAGAGCGTTCTCCACTTCCTCGCTTCTAATCTAAGTTTTTTTTTACGAGGAGTGTCTTCCACTTCATCGAGTGACTCATGTGATCTATTGTAGGCTGATGGGTCTGCTGATTCAGTCGTAGGCTGAAAAAAAAATTGTATTTGATATCCAGCCCAATTCCGAATTTTTTTAAAGCGTTATTGCAATAAAATATTAAGTACCTTTTCAATTGAAAGCGAAGGTACTGCATGTCTGTGCAATTTTATAAATCCTTTCTCAGTTGTATAGAAGCAATCTTGCGAAAAGTGATAGGAGCAAATGCGGGTTGATTTGATTGGAAACCAGTCATCACTCCGATTTAAGGCATCAACCCATTTTCTTTTTCTCTCAGGGTCTTTTGGAATCCTTTAATAATAATAAAATATTATTTAATTTTATGTATGTATATTATGTTCATACTGCACCCTTAAGGTGAATTTTCAAGAAAACGGGCATTTTAAATCTATTTATAATCTATCAATCAATAATTTTAAATCTATTATATATATATATATATATATATATATATATAATAGTATATATATATATATATATCGAATACATATACAGGGTGTTAAGGGACGTACTTGACTTACTTTAACCAGTGATTCCTGACATTATTTGAAGTAAAAAATGTAAATGAAATTTTGGTCTCCGGTGACATTTTTGACGTTTTTTTTTTTATTTTTTCTACAAAAACATAAAAAAATGGTAGTTGTTGAACAGTTGGAGGCGGGGTAAGGGGTTCGTCAGACACTCGGCTGAGTGACCAGTAACGACGTGCAGAAGAATTTTTTTTTTGTTTGATTTTGAAGAAAAAAATTTTGAAAAAAAAAAAAAAAGTCGTCAAAAAAAGTCACCGGAGACCAAAATTTCATTTACATTTTTTACTCTAAATAATGTCAGGAATCACTGGTTAAAGTAAGTCAAGTACGTCCCTTAACACCCTGTATATATATATATATGTATTCGATATTTTAATTATTATATATATATATCTGTATTCGATTCTTGTATATAGATATATATATATATATATATATATATATATATATATATATATATATATATATCACAAGAATCGAAACTACTTCCATCTGGAGTCAGAGAGAGACTATGGCATGTATGTTGTGAGGCTGAAAATGTGGGGAGGGGAAGAAGATGGGGACGAGGAAGATGGGGAAGTACCCGTCTTTTCAGATCTAATCAACAAACACAGCTAAAGCCATTTCAAGCAACATTTCAATTCTAATTGGTGGTCTTACACCAGGGCGATACTGAGAGTATGTTCCACCTGGAACGTGCCGGAAATATATCTTATATTATTTTTAATTATGAAATGTTGAAAACACAGATCAATCGAATAAAATTTATCTGTGCGCACCGGGATTTGAACCCGCGACCTCCGGATTGCTAGTCAAGAGTTTTACCCCTCGACCACGGGGGCATGTCAATGTGACTTTTACATAACAATACAGTGATTACATACTTTGAATTAACATTGTAAACATATGTAAAAGGAGTGTTAAATTAGTAGAAAAAAAAACTCTAAATAACAGTGCAAAAAAGACAAAGTAAAAATGTTTAAAAATGAATAAGCTAAATGATAAAGAACACATACCTATGATATGTGTAAATCTCAAATTTATATTTGTGCGTTATGATTAATAAAAACATATATATTTTTTAATTATTATAATTTAAGTTGACTGATTCGGCCCATTGGCAGTCGTAGTTCACGTGTTAACATCGGGCGCATGGCGATGGCGGTTGAAATTAACACGCCGAAAATTATAAAATGTATATTTAAGCTATGTTTAAACACTTACATGTGAAAGGTAAGACCGTCTTTCTTCTTAAAGGTCTTAATAGAACTACTTTTACAGAATTTTACGGCGCAGTGGACCATTTTTCTATGTTATATTAACGTTTTTCTGGGAGCTCTATGCGCGACCGAGACGTAAAAGCCAATGTCAGCCGTCTAAAAACCGTTCGGTAAAATTTTTGAAAAGGCAAGCTTTGGGCAGAGGGGCACACTTTACATGCCGTCTCTCTAGTATCCATACTCTTAGGTCCTCTCTGCCTATCCCTGCGGAAAACGGCGTGTTGATTAGTTAGTTAGTTACATATAATCATTAAAAATATCTTTAAATAAATCAATTTTAGATTGCAATAGTTAAAATTTACTTTAATTTAATTTTAAACACATGAAAATTTAACTATCATTCAAAAAAAATTCTGATTATCATAAAAATAATAACATTTTAACGGTGACTGGCCAACTCAGAACCACCTCAGAAAAGGCCATTTAGAGTGATAAAAAAACATAAAAATTGGTTTAATAGGTAAAGTTAGGTTGTTACCGGCTATTTTAAAATTAATTTTTCAAAGCTTTTACTGACTTTTCTGAGGTGTTCTGAGTTGGTTTCATTCTGAGTTGGCATGGAACCCATTTTAATAGACAACAGACCTGACAAGAATAATACGGGTTGTTAATAATTCACAAATGAGGTATTCCCCAGACAATATTAATAAAGTAATCTATAAACCCGAGACTATTATGTTTACTGCTAATAAAGTAATCTATAAACCCGAGACTATTATGTTTACTGCTAATAAAGTAATCTATAAACCCGAGACTATTATGTTTACTGCTAATAAAGTAATATATAAACCCGAGACTATTATGTTTACTGCTAATAAAGTAATCTATAAACCCGAGACTATTATGTTTACTGCTAATAAAGTAATCTATAAACCCGAGACTATTGTGTTTACTGCTAATTTGCCAAATAACTAGAAATTTTAACATCAAAGACGACGTAGCAACAAATATAGGAAAAACATACAAATTCTTTTCTCCCCCATATGTTATGCATATAAACTGTAGATTAAGAAACATTGGTACCAGTCTGAAGATGGCTTTAACAGGCTGAAACCAGTTACGGTCACATTATGCATATAAACTGTAGATTAAGAAACATTTGTACCAGTCTGAAGATGGCTTTAACAGGCTGAAACCAGTTACGGTCACAAATAAATTAAGTTGAAATAAGTTTAATATAAGTTTTATTATATTGTTATAATGAATATTACATGCATTGTTTTTCAAAGACCGGCTTAAAATAGTTTATAAATGGCTATTTTTGCTCGATAAACTCTCTGAACTCTGCTGCGACATTTTAATTTTAGGCAGATTTTTCTGTAAGAAACAATGTAATTTAAATACGTCGGGGCAATTTCCCAGGCTATTGCTGCACCATTACACACGTCAATCATTAAACTGCTTAGATTACCATTAGCGATATCCATTTTTTCTCCAGTCCTCGAATTGAAGGGGATAACTTATCACTATTACCGATAGCCCCGGCATCTATCTACATTACCAGAATGGCCAATTCGCTGCAACCAGATCGGACCTTTATGGTCTGCCGAATAAAATATTATTATAGCTCTTTATAAGAAATAACTATTGCAGACCAGTTGCGAACTTTGCTGATATTAGAATTGGGGTACATTATGAACCAGTTAAAAAAAACTTAAAATATTAAAAACACACAGCCGAACTCGGTTCCGCAACTTTTCATCCCGCGAGAAAATATCCCCGACAAAATATCGCCGACAAAATATCAACGACAAAATATCCTCGACAAAATATCCTCGACAAAATATCCACCACAAAATATCCTCGACAAAACATCCACGACAAAACATCATCGACAAAATATCCACGACAAAATATCCAGGACAAAATACCTCGACAAAATATCCACGACAAATTTAACCACGACAAAATATCCACGACAAAATAACCATGACAAAATATCCACGACAAAATATCCTCGACAAAATATCCCGACAAAATATCCTCGACAAAATATCCCCGACAAAATATCCTCGACAAAATATCCACGACAAAATATCCCTGACAAAATATCCTTGACAAAATATCCCCGACAAAATATCCTCGACAAAATATCCACGACAAAATATCCTTGACAAAGTATCCACGACAAAATATCCTTGACAAAATATCCCCGACAAAATATCCTTGTCAAAATATCCCCGACAAAATATCATTGCAAAAATATCCACCGCAAAATATCCCCGACAAAATATCCTTGACAAAATATCCCCGACAAAATATCCTTGTCAAAATATCCCCGACAAAATATCCCCGACAAAATATCCTTAACAAAATAACCCCGACAAAATATCCTTGTCAAAATATCCCCGACAAAATATCCTTGACAAAATATCCCCGAAAAAATATCCTTGTCAAAATATCCCCGACAAAATATCCTTGCCAAAAATCCACCACAAAATATCCCGTCAAAATATCCTTTTCAAAATATCCCCGACAAAATATCCTTTTCAAAATATCCACGACAAAATATCCTCGACAAAATATCCTTGTCAAAATATCCCCGACAAAATATCCTTGTCAAAATATCCCCGACAAAATATCCTTGTCAAAATATCCTTGACATAATATCCTTTACAAAATATCCTTGACAAAATATCCCCGACAAAATATCCTTGACAAAATATCCCCGACAAAATATCCCCGACAAAATACCCCCGACAAAATATCCCACGGACAAAACATGCCCCACGAAATATCTACTAAAACCTAACCTACCTATCCAAAAAAAAATCAGCGTAGTGGAGATATATTTTGTCCTTGGGATATTGTGTCAAGGGATATTTTGACGGAGGATATTTTGTCGGGGATATTTTGTCGGAGGATGTAAACGCGCGGTACCGCCGAACTCATTAGAAGCAAACTTTATATGTTGATGGCCTACATGGTCGAGGCGTAAGGCTTTCAACTAGCCATCGGGGGATTCAAATCCCGGCGTGCGCAAGTAAATTTCATTTTACTGATTTGTGTTATTTCACGATTTATTTTTTTAATATAATATATGTTATATTTGCAGCACACTCCAGAGCGGAAGATGCTTTCAGTATCGCCCATTCAGAATAGAAATGTTGCTTGAAATGGCTTTAGCCGTGTTTGGTGACCAGATCTGAATGGCTAGCTTCCTCTCCCCCGTCTCCTTCCCCTTCAGCTACCTTCAGCCACACAACATAAACCATTTGTGGATGCCAGTAAGTAATATAGTTTACCTAATATAGTAAAATGCACATAGTTAAATATCACTAAATTCAGCTGAATAAATTAATTAAAAGTGCCACTGAAAATACGAGTATGTTTCTAAAAAGTGTGAAAATAATATGGTTTGTATTTCAGATCACAAAAAGGTAATGCCCAAGTGGGAGATTAACATTTTTCCTAAAAGCTTTTAAAGCTGGCGGAAAACTTTAGAATTTTAATTTACGTGCATTTTTAAATCTAGTTTTTTTTTTATGTCGAGCAGTCTATAAATAATAGCGCACATCATCATTGCATATAAAAATGATTGTTTCTTTGTTTATCCTATATTATTTCCTATACCATTCATCCGTTTGCTATGAAAATTTGGTAATTTGGTATTCGCACGCCGATAAAGCATCCCATATATTAAGGTGAGCTCTGGCATTATGAAATTTTGTATAAATTTTTACAATAAGTTGAGTTGTTTGATAAATGTGTGTATTTCGTGTAGTTTAGCGGCAGGAGGAGGAAGATGAGGAGAATCTGAGAGCGAGGGGTGGAACAAAAAAGAGAGGCGTTCATGAATGGGTACTGTAGAGAGGTAAGGTGGAAGGGAAGCGCGGGACAGGAATAGGACGCGTAAGAGGAACGGGGGCGGGAAGGGGGACGCATTGGAAATGAGAAAGAACAGGAAGGGTGGGGAAAGAGGGAGAGGCAGAGGAAGAGATTGCAAAGGAATCACAGTATCAGTAGGAGATAGCAGGGAGTGTGCTTGGGAAATTCATGCTTCTCACACATAATTGTGTATATTTCATATAGCTTTCGGCAGGAGGAGAAGGAAGGAGAGGGGAGGGAAATATGGAGGAGGGAGAGAAATGAAAGAAGAGTGTAAAGGCGGGGAAGGTCGACGTGGGAGGGAAAGGGGACACTGAAAGGAAACCGGGACAGGGAGGGCACAGGGAGGGATTGCAAAGGATACATAGTAGCGGTAGGAGGTAGTAGGGGGTAAATTTGAAAAATGCACGCTTCTCACACAGATAGCTGTATGTGGCCTTCTCACGTGTCGGAAAACCTTCTGATCTATTGGTGAACTTACCAGACGGAAACCAAAAAAAAATTGTGTAACCAAAAACACTTCAATAAACAGAATTAAAGCGCAAGAACTTTCTTTCTTCGAGTGGCATTGTAACACATGCCGGGAACTTTATGTATTACGCTATAATGAATTATTCATGATAGTAAGAGATAAGTAGAAGTCGCTAATAAGATGATAAACTTTTGGATCAGACATGGAAATGAACTTTGTTGAGATGACGCACCTGAACCGTTAATTCAAAAAATGTATTGTTACGTAAAATGTTGTACTTGCAATAAAAACAGATTGGAAGGTCCTCTCGGTACTGTTTTATTAATTTAGATGAATTTGCCGACCAGATGACTTTAGTGACCAGATGGGAACAGCTAATAATTACTAGTATGCGTATTTTCCATTATTTGGTGGTAGTTGATGGGGTTTAGGCACAGCCACAATTTCTCTTAACAATGTTCTCTGTTAGAACTAGACACGAACGGAATATTACACTTGTACGAAATTAAACATAGAGAGAATTACACATATCTACCTATCGGAATTAAATACATAAAAAAATCTGTTTTAATAGGTTTTAAATTTTGAAACTTTAGTCGTGTGTTTAATAAATTTGATTCTTGAAAAATAAACAAAAGTTAGGTTAGGTCACAACGATTCCAAAAGATTAAACTTAAATGCGCGGTGTAAGTGGGTTTCCTAAAGAGCATCAAACCATGATAACATTAACACCATATAAACCATATATACCTGCAGGAAATAGCAAGCAATCCATTGGCTACGAGGGGAGAAATCTATGTAATTGCTTATTTTAATATGATATCCAGATAAAAATTTGTTGTAAATTTCTTATTTTTCCACGGTTTACAAAAAAATACGTAAAAACTAAAATATAATTATCATTTCTCCGCGCTCGGTCAACTGTTCTATAAATTACATGAATTTTATAATTTACACTATTTAATCTGTTTACCTTTTAAACTTTAAACGTTGATAAATTGTATCAGAAAAAGTATCATTTTACAACTTTTGAAAGTTATTCCCATCAAAGTCATGTGTCGTTGGAGAAGAAGATAATAATAACAAACTAAACGAGAATATGAAAGAGAACAACACAGAAAAAAAGAAAAAAGATTATGGTTGCAACTGGGACTCGAACCCAGAACCATAACAAATTTGCCTGAGGGGTAAAAAGATTACGTTTTTTTTTCTCTTAGATTATCTTGAATAATAACCCCCCAAAATTTCGCTGTACAATCGTGGAACAAAGTATACAATATCTACCGCTAAGTTCTGATTTAACAGCTTTAAACTTCCTAACAACGTAACAACTATTTATAGATTGTCAAATAACTTGTTTTAACTTCTGCAAGGCAGAAATGAGTTAATGATCCAGAGTTTTGGAATTCAAACATTGCCTCCATTGTTATCCTCTTCAAACGAATACACCGCTGAAAGATATTATAATATTCCTTAGAATTGTGGATGTTATCTTAGAAAACAATGTTTGTTTAAACTTTGTATAAATCTTCCGAGATAGCTAAATAATTTATCTCAGATTGCGTAACTTTCGAGTTCTGAATCGGGGAAGAATAGTTGGTCTTTTAGCCTTGATAGTTTAGAAAACGAAAAGCTTTTGTTAAGGGGAACGTATGCGCGGCCCATTTCGGCCCGTTTCATACAATTCTTAGATTTGAATTTGAGATCAAAATACCCAACCAAACTGAAAAACTATTTTTTTAACAAATATCTATTAAGCATATGAGTTACTTTATTTATTTTTGCTTAAATTATAAAATATAGGCTATTGAAGATTGTAGTGTTTCGTGATTTTGGAGGCAACTTAGGCAATTATTTGTGAGTAAAATAAAAATATTAAAAAAATTATTTTACTATGTTTATTTTGAAAATACGATGAAAAATAAAATAAAAATTTATAAAATTCTTAAAAATGCATTTTTTGGGTAGTAATTTTAATTTATAAACGACTATTTTTTATTCCGCCGTAAATAGGTAATTTATATTTTTAATTTACACCCATCAAAATATATATATATATATATTTTTTTTTTAATTTTATATTTCGTCATATTTATATGACAAATAAAGTAAAATCATTTTTCTTTATTTTTCATTTACTCACAAATAATTTCCAAAATCGCCCCTGAAAAAAACATTAAAATCTTTAATGGCCTATATCTTATAATTTAAAGCAAAAATAAATAAATAGCTCAAAACCTTATTAGATATTTAATATACCTTTTGATTACTTACAAAAATAATTTTTCAGTTTGGTTTTATATTTTGATCTCAAATCCAAATCTAAGATTTGAATGAAACGGGCAGAAAAGGGCCGCGCATACGTTCCCCTTAAAATAACCGTGTTATCCTTGGTATTTTTAGATTGTGTTTTCAAACGATAATAATTAAAGGTTGAAGTAGAAGATAAAACTAACAAATCTCAGTGAAACCTAAAAAAAAAAAGTTCAATGGGTAAAACCTATTGACGTAAATTTAAAACCTATGATATTTTGTTTAAACAACTCCCATCTCTTGTTGACATTAGCTGAAATTTCATGTGAAATTAATTCATACCAAATGAATAATAAAAAATATGAGAGAGACGAGTGAGAAATAAATTAACAGTTCGGTAAGAATAGAATTTAGGGTAGTATGAATCTTAGAGGGATAGAGTTTTAAATTGCCTCAAAACTAATAAGAAGGCAAAGGGCAAAGAAATATAGGATAAGGATGGAAATGCTTTGTCTAAAGTAACATTAAAAGATACACTGTGATTTTTTACATACCTACACCTTCTTATATGTAGATTATTAGAAACACATAACATAAGTAGTAATGTGTTTTTAATAATTTTGGAAGCATACTTTGCGGTTTTTTCAACCGAGGGTATTTTGCATAAATACCGTTTCGGCTTGTCAAATCTATATATATATATATATATATTATCTTCAA